>PYHX02000158.1:6008007-6722204 GCA_004302925.2 Cochliomyia hominivorax | reverse complement strand
TTTTTAAAATAAAACTAAAAAAATGGCTCTAGTTCCTTAAATAAAGCCTCCAATCAAAAATCTAAGCTTAATTTGTGATCATTTTAAAATTTTTTTAAATAAAACTAAAAATGGCTCTAGTTCCTTAAATAAGCCTCCAATCAAATCTAAGCTTAATTTGTGATCATTTAAAAAATTTTTAAAAATAAAACTAAAAATGGCTCTAGTTCCTTAAATAAGCCTCCAATCAAAAATCTAAGCTTAATTTGTGATCATTTTAAAAATTTTTTAAAATAAAACTAAAAATGGCTCTAGTTCCTTAAATAAGCCTCCAATCAAAAATCTAAGCTTAATTTATGATCATTTTAAAATTTTTAAAAATAAAACTAAAAATGGCTCTAGTTCCTTAAATAAGCCTCCAATCAAAAATCTAAGCTTAATTTATGATCATTTTAAAAATTTTTAAAAATAAAACTAAAAATGGCTCTAGTTCCTTAAATAAGCCTCCAATCAAAAATCTAAGCTTAATTTATGATCATTTTAAAAATTTTTAAAAATAAAACTAAAAATGGCTCTAGTTCCTTAAATAAGCCTCCCATCAAAAAATCTAAGCTTAATTTATGATCAATTTTAAAAATTTTTTAAAAATAAAACTAAAATGGCTCTAGTTCCTTAAATAAGCCTCCAATCAAAAATCTAAGCTTAATTTATGATCATTTTAAAAATTTTTTAAAAATAAAACTAAAAATGGCTCTAGTTCCTTAAATAAGCCTCCAATCAAAAATCTAAGCTTAATTTGTGATCATTTTAAAAATTTTTAAAAATAAAACTAAAAATGGCTCTAGTTCCTTAAATAAGCCTCCATCAAAAATCTAAGCTTAATTTGTGATCATTTTAAAAATTTTTTAAAAAAATAAAACTTAAAAATGGCTCTAGTTCCTTAAATAAGCCTCCAATCAAAAATCTAAGCTTAATTTATGATCATTTTAAAAAATTTTTTAAAATAAAACTAAAAATGGCTCTAGTTCCTTAATAAGACTCCAATCAAAAATCTAAGCTTAATTTATGATCATTTTAAAAATTTTTAAAAAATAAACTAAAATGGCTCTAGTTCCTTAAATAAGCCTCAATCAAAATCTAGCTTAATTTGTGATCATTTTAAAAATTTTTAAAAAATAAAACTTAAAAATGGCTCTAGTTCCTTAAATAAGCCTCCAATCAAAATCTAAGCTTAATTTGTGATCATTTTAAAAATTTTTAAAATAAAACTTAAAATGGCTCTAGTTCCTTTAAATAAGCTCCAATCAAAATCCTAAGCTTAATTTGTGATCATTTTAAAATTTTTAAAAATAAAACTAAAATGGCTCTAGTTCCTTAAATAAGCCTCCAATCAAGAATCTAAGCTTAATTTGTGATCATTTTAAAAATTTTTAAAAATAAAACTAAAATGGCTCTAGTTCCTTAAATAAGCCTCCAATCAAAAATCTAAGCTTAATTTGTGATCATTTTTAAAAATTTTTTAAAAATAAAACTAAAATGGCTCTAGTTCTTAAATAAGCCTCCAATCAAAAATCTAAGCTTAATTTGTGATCATTTAAAAATTTTTTTAAAATAAAACTAAAAATGGCTCTAGTTCCTTAAATAAGCCTCCAATCAAAATCTAAGCTTAATTTGTGATCATTTTAAAAATTTTAAAAATAAACTAAAAATGGCTCTAGTTCCTTAAATAAGCCTCCAATCAAAAATCTAAGCTTAATTTGTGATCATTTTAAAATTTTTTAAAAAATAAAACTTAAAATGGCTCTAGTTCCTTAAATAAGCCTCCAATCAAAAATCTAAGCTTAATTTGTGATCATTTAAAATTTTTTAAAAATAAAACTAAAAATGGCTCTAGTTCCTTAAATAAGCCTCCAATCAAAATCTAAGCTTAATTTTGATCATTTTAAAAATTTTTAAAAATAAAACTAAAAATGGCTCTAGTTCCTTAAATAAGCCTCCAATCAAAAATCTAAGCTTAATTTGTGATCATTTAAAAATTTTTTAAAATAAAACTAAAAATGGCTCTAGTTCCTTAAATAAGCCTCCAATCAAAAATCTAAGCTTAATTTGTGATCATTTTAAAAATTTTTTAAAAATAAAACTTAAAATGGCTCTAGTTCCTTAAATAAGCCTCCAATCAAAAATCTAAGCTTAATTTGTGATCATTTTAAAATTTTTTTAAATAAAACTAAAAATGGCTCTAGTTCCTTAAATAAGCCTCCAATCAAAAATCTAAGCTTAATTTGTGATCATTTTAAAAATTTTTAAAAATAAAACTAAAAATGGCTCTAGTTCCTTAAATAAGCCTCCAATCAAAATCTAAGCTTAATTTATGATCATTTTAAAAATTTTTAAAAATAAAACTAAAATGGCTCTAGTTCCTTAAATAGCCTCCAATCAAAAATCTAAGCTTAATTTATGATCATTTTAAAAATTTTTAAAAATAAAACTAAAAATGGCTCTAGTTCCTTAAATAAGCCTCCAATCAAAAATCTAAGCTTAATTTATGATCATTTTAAAATTTTTTAAAATAAAACTAAAAATGGCTCTAGTTCCTTAAATAGCCTCCAATCAAAAATCTAAGCTTAATTTATGATCATTTTAAAAATTTTTAAAAATAAAACTAAAAATGGCTCTAGTTCCTTAAATAAGCCTCCAATCAAAAATCTAAGCTTAATTTATGATCATTTTAAATTTTTTAAAATAAACTAAAATGGCTCTAGTTCCTTAAATAAGCCTCCAATCAAAAATCTAAGCTTAATTTATGATCATTTTAAAATTTTTTAAAATAAAACTAAAAATGGCTCTAGTTCCTTAAATAAGCCTCCAATCAAAAATCTAAGCTTAATTTATGATCATTTTAAAATTTTTTTAAAATAAAACTAAAAATGGCTCTAGTTCCTTAAATAAGCCTCCAATCAAAAATCTAAGCTTAATTTATGATCATTTTAAAATTTTTTAAAATAAAACTTAAAATGGCTCTAGTTCCTTAAATAAGCCTCCAATCAAAAATCTAAGCTTAATTTATGATCATTTTAAAAATTTTTTAAAAATAAAACTTAAAATGGCTCTAGTTCCTTAAATAAGCCTCCAATCAAAAATCTAAGCTTAATTTATGATCATTTTAAAATTTTTTAAAATAAAACTAAAAATGGCTCTAGTTCCTTAAATAAGCCTCCAATCAAAAATCTAAGCTTAATTTATGATCATTTTAAAATTTTTAAAATAAAACTAAAAATGGCTCTAGTTCCTTAAATAAGCCTCCAATCAAAAATCTAAGCTTAATTATGATCATTTTAAAATTTTTTAAAATAAAACTAAAAATGGCTCTAGTTCCTTAAATAAGCCTCCAATCAAAAATCTAAGCTTAATTATGATCATTTTAAATTTTTTTAAAAATAAAACTAAAAATGGCTCTAGTTCCTTAAATAAGCCTCCAATCAAAATCTAAGCTTAATTTATGATCATTTTAAAAATTTTTTAAAAATAAAACTAAAAATGGCTCTAGTTCCTTAAATAAGCCTCCAATCAAAATCTAAGCTTAATTTATGATCATTTTAAAATTTTTAAAAATAAAACTAAAATGGCTCTAGTTCCTTAAATAAGCCTCCAATCAAAAATCTAAGCTTAATTTATGATCATTTTAAAATTTTTTTAAAATAAAACTAAAAATGGCTCTAGTTCCTTAAATAAGCCTCCAATCAAAAATCTAAGCTTAATTTATGATCATTTTAAAATTTTTTTAAAATAAAACTAAAAATGGCTCTAGTTCCTTAAATAAGCCTCCAATCAAAAATCTAAGCTTAATTTGTGATCATTTAAAATTTTTTAAAAATAAAACTAAAAATGGCTCTAGTTCCTTAAATAAGCCTCCAATCAAAAATCTAAGCTTAATTTGTGATCATTTTAAAATTTTTTAAAATAAAACTAAAATGGCTCTAGTTCCTTAAATAAGCCTCCAATCAAAAATCTAAGCTTAATTTATGATCATTTAAAATTTTTAAAAATAAAACTAAAAATGGCTCTAGTTCCTTAAATAAGCCTCCAATCAAAAATCTAAGCTTAATTTGTGATCATTTAAAATTTTTTAAAATAAAACTAAAATGGCTCTAGTTCCTTAAATAAGCCTCCAATCAAAAATCTAAGCTTAATTTGTGATCATTTTAAAAATTTTTAAAATAAAACTAAAAATGGCTCTAGTTCCTTAAATAAGCCTCCAATCAAAAATCTAAGCTTAATTTATGATCATTTTAAAATTTTTTTAAAATAAAACTAAAATGGCTCTAGTTCCTTAAATAAGCCTCCAATCAAAAATCTAAGCTTAATTTATGATCATTTTAAAATTTTTTAAAATAAAACTTAAAATGGCTCTAGTTCCTTAAATAAGCCTCCAATCAAAAATCTAAGCTTAATTTATGATCATTTTAAAATTTTTTAAAATAAAACTAAAAATGGCTCTAGTTCCTTAAATAAGCCTCCAATCAAAAATCTAAGCTTAATTTATGATCATTTTAAAATTTTTTAAAATAAAACTAAAAATGGCTCTAGTTCCTTAAATAAGCCTCCAATCAAAAATCTAAGCTTAATTTATGATCATTTTAAAATTTTTTTAAAATAAAACTAAAAATGGCTCTAGTTCCTTAAATAAGCCTCCAATCAAAAATCTAAGCTTAATTTATGATCATTTTAAAATTTTTTTAAAATAAAACTAAAAATGGCTCTAGTTCCTTAAATAAGCCTCCAATCAAAAATCTAAGCTTAATTATGATCATTTTAAAATTTTTTAAAAATAAAACTAAAAATGGCTCTAGTTCCTTAAATAAGCCTCCAATCAAAAATCTAAGCTTAATTTATGATCATTTTAAAATTTTTTTAAAATAAAACTAAAAATGGCTCTAGTTCCTTAAATAAGCCTCCAATCAAAAATCTAAGCTTAATTTATGATCATTTTAAAAATTTTTTAAATAAAACTAAAAATGGCTCTAGTTCCTTAAATAAGCCTCCAATCAAAAATCTAAGCTTAATTTATGATCATTTTAAAATTTTTTTTAAATAAAACTAAAAATGGCTCTAGTTCCTTAAATAAGCCTCCAATCAAAAATCTAAGCTTAATTTATGATCATTTTAAAATTTTTTAAAAATAAAACTAAAAATGGCTCTAGTTCCTTAAATAAGCCTCCAATCAAAAATCTAAGCTTAATTTATGATCATTTTAAAAATTTTTTAAAATAAAACTAAAAATGGCTCTAGTTCCTTAAATAAGCCTCCAATCAAAAATCTAAGCTTAATTTATGATCATTTTAAAAATTTTTTAAAATAAAACTAAAAATGGCTCTAGTTCCTTAAATAAGCCTCCAATCAAAAATCTAAGCTTAATTTGTGATCATTTTAAAATTTTTTTAAAATAAAACTAAAAATGGCTCTAGTTCCTTAAATAAGCCTCCAATCAAAAATCTAAGCTTAATTTATGATCATTTTAAAATTTTTTTAAAATAAAACTAAAAATGGCTCTAGTTCCTTAAATAAGCCTCCAATCAAAAATCTAAGCTTAATTTATGATCATTTTAAAATTTTTTAAAATAAAACTAAAATGGCTCTAGTTCCTTAAATAAGCCTCCAATCAAAAATCTAAGCTTAATTTATGATCATTTTAAAATTTTTTAAAATAAAACTAAAAATGGCTCTAGTTCCTTAAATAAGCCTCCAATCAAAAATCTAAGCTTAATTATGATCATTTTAAAATTTTTTAAAATAAAACTTAAAAATGGCTCTAGTTCCTTAAATAAGCCTCCAATCAAAAATCTAAGCTTAATTTATGATCATTTTAAAATTTTTTTAAAATAAAACTAAAATGGCTCTAGTTCCTTAAATAAGCCTCCAATCAAAAATCTAAGCTTAATTTATGATCATTTTAAAATTTTTTTAAATAAAACTAAAAATGGCTCTAGTTCCTTAAATAAGCCTCCAATCAAAAATCTAAGCTTAATTTATGATCATTTTAAAATTTTTTAAAAATAAAACTAAAAATGGCTCTAGTTCCTTAAATAAGCCTCCAATCAAAAATCTAAGCTTAATTTATGATCATTTTAAAATTTTTTTAAAATAAAACTAAAAATGGCTCTAGTTCCTTAAATAAGCCTCCAATCAAAAATCTAAGCTTAATTTATGATCATTTTAAAATTTTTTAAAATAAAACTAAAAATGGCTCTAGTTCCTTAAATAAGCCTCCAATCAAAAATCTAAGCTTAATTTATGATCATTTTTAAAATTTTTTTAAAATAAAACTAAAAATGGCTCTAGTTCCTTAAATAAGCCTCCAATCAAAAATCTAAGCTTAATTTATGATCATTTTAAAATTTTTTTAAAATAAAACTAAAAATGGCTCTAGTTCCTTAAATAAGCCTCCAATCAAAAATCTAAGCTTAATTTATGATCATTTTAAAAATTTTTTAAAATAAAACTAAAAATGGCTCTAGTTCCTTAAATAAGCCTCCAATCAAAAATCTAAGCTTAATTTATGATCATTTTAAAATTTTTTAAAATAAAACTAAAAATGGCTCTAGTTCCTTAAATAAGCCTCAATCAAAAATCTAAGCTTAATTTATGATCATTTTAAAATTTTTAAAATAAAACTAAAAATGGCTCTAGTTCCTTAAATAAGCCTCCAATCAAAAATCTAAGCTTAATTTATGATCATTTTAAAATTTTTTTTAAATAAAACTAAAATGGCTCTAGTTCCTTAAATAAGCCTCCAATCAAAAATCTAAGCTTAATTTATGATCATTTTAAAATTTTTTTAAAATAAAACTAAAAATGGCTCTAGTTCCTTAAATAAGCCTCCAATCAAAAATCTAAGCTTAATTTATGATCATTTTAAAATTTTTTTAAAAATAAAACTAAAAATGGCTCTAGTTCCTTAAATAAGCCTCCAATCAAAAATCTAAGCTTAATTTGTGATCATTTTAAAATTTTTTAAAATAAAACTAAAATGGCTCTAGTTCCTTAAATAAGCCTCCAATCAAAAATCTAAGCTTAATTTATGATCATTTTAAAATTTTTTTAAAATAAAACTAAAAATGGCTCTAGTTCCTTAAATAAGCCTCCAATCAAAAATCTAAGCTTAATTATGATCATTTTAAAATTTTTTAAAATAAAACTAAAAATGGCTCTAGTTCCTTAAATAAGCCTCCAATCAAAAATCTAAGCTTAATTTATGATCATTTTAAATTTTTTTAAAATAAAACTAAAAATGGCTCTAGTTCCTTAAATAAGCCTCCAATCAAAAATCTAAGCTTAATTTATGATCATTTTAAAATTTTTTTAAAATAAAACTAAAAATGGCTCTAGTTCCTTAAATAAGCCTCCAATCAAAAATCTAAGCTTAATTTATGATCATTTTAAAATTTTTTTAAAATAAAACTAAAAATGGCTCTAGTTCCTTAAATAAGCCTCCAATCAAAAATCTAAGCTTAATTTATGATCATTTTAAAATTTTTTTAAAATAAAACTAAAATGGCTCTAGTTCCTTAAATAAGCCTCCAATCAAAAATCTAAGCTTAATTTATGATCATTTTAAAATTTTTTTAAAATAAAACTAAAAATGGCTCTAGTTCCTTAAATAAGCCTCCAATCAAAAATCTAAGCTTAATTTATGATCATTTTAAAATTTTTTTAAAAATAAAACTAAAATGGCTCTAGTTCCTTAAATAAGCCTCCAATCAAAAATCTAAGCTTAATTTATGATCATTTTAAATTTTTTTAAAATAAAACTAAAAATGGCTCTAGTTCCTTAAATAAGCCTCCAATCAAAAATCTAAGCTTAATTTATGATCATTTTAAAATTTTTTTTAAATAAAACTAAAAATGGCTCTAGTTCCTTAAATAAGCCTCCAATCAAAAATCTAAGCTTAATTTATGATCATTTTAAAATTTTTTTAAAATAAAACTAAAAATGGCTCTAGTTCCTTAAATAAGCCTCCAATCAAAAATCTAAGCTTAATTTATGATCATTTTAAAATTTTTTTTAAATAAAACTAAAAATGGCTCTAGTTCCTTAAATAAGCCTCCAATCAAAAATCTAAGCTTAATTTATGATCATTTTAAATTTTTTAAATAAAACTAAAAATGGCTCTAGTTCCTTAAATAAGCCTCCAATCAAAAATCTAAGCTTAATTTATGATCATTTTAAAATTTTTTAAAATAAAACTAAAAATGCTCTAGTTCCTTAAATAAGCCTCCAATCAAAAATCTAAGCTTAATTTGTGATCATTTAAAATTTTTTTAAAATAAAACTAAAATGGCTCTAGTTCCTTAAATAAGCCTCCAATCAAAAATCTAAGCTTAATTTATGATCATTTTAAATTTTTTTAAAATAAAACTAAAAATGTCTCTAGTTCCTTAAATAAGCCTCCAATCAAAATCTAAGCTTAATTTGTGATCATTTTAAAATTTTTTTAAAATAAAACTAAAAATGGCTCTAGTTCCTTAAATAAGCCTCCAATCAAAAATCTAAGCTTAATTCATGATCATTTTAAAAATTTTTTAAAATAAAACTAAAAATGGCTCTAGTTCCTTAAATAAGCCTCCAATCAAAAATCTAAGCTTAATTCATGATCATTTTAAAATTTTTTAAAATAAAACTAAAAATGGCTCTAGTTCCTTAAATAAGCCTCCAATCAAAAATCTAAGCTTAATTTATGATCATTTTAAAATTTTTAAAATAAAACTAAAAATGGCTCTAGTTCCTTAAATAAGCCTCCAATCAAAAATCTAAGCTTAATTTATGATCACTTTAAAATTTTTTAAAATAAAACTAAAAATGGCTCTAGTTCCTTAAATAAGCCTCCAATCAAAAATCTAAGCTTGATTTATGATCATTTTAAAATTTTTTTAAAATAAAACTAAAAATGGCTCTAGTTCCTTAAATAAGCCTCCAATCAAAAATCTAAGCTTAATTTATGATCATTTTAATTTTTTTTAAATAAAACTAAAAATGGCTCTAGTTCCTTAAATAAGCCTCCAAACAAAAATCTAAGCTTAATTTATGATCATTTTAATTTTTTTAAATAAAACTAAAAATGGCTCTAGTTCCTTAAATAAGCCTCCAATCAAAAATCTAAGCTTAATTTATGATCATTTTAAATTTTTTTAAATACAACTAAAAATGGCTCTAGTTCCTTAAATAAGCCTCCAATCAAAAATCTAAGCTTAATTTATGATCATTTTAAAGATTTTTAAAATAAAACTTAAAATGGCTCTAGTTCCTTAAATAAGCCTCCAATCAAAAATCTAAGCTTAATTCATGATCATTTTAAAGATTTTTAAAAATAAAACTTAAAATGGCTCTAGTTCCTTAAATGAGCCTCCAATCAAAAATCTAAGCTTAATTTATGATAATTTTAAAAATTTTTAAAAATAAAACTTAAAATGGCTCTAGTTCCTTAAATAAGCCTCCAATCAAGAATCTAAACGAAATCTGTGATCATTTTGCAATTTTTATAATAAAAAACCTAAAAGTGGCTCTAGTTCCTTAAATAAGCGTCCAATCAAGAATCTAAACGAAATCTGTGATCATTTTGCAATTTTTATATAAAAAACCTAAAAGTGGCTCCAGATCCATAGATAAGCCTCCAATCAAGAATCTAAGCGAAATTTGTGATCATTTTGCAATTTTTTGTATTGAAAACCTGAAAGTGGCTCTAGTTCTTTAAATAGGCCTCCAATCAAGAATCTAAGCGAAATTTGTGATCATTCTGCAATTTTTATATTAAAAACCTAAAAGTGGCTCCAAATCCATAAATATGCCTCCAATCAAGAATCTGAGCGAAATTTGTGATCATTTTGCAATTTTCATAATCAAAACCTAAAAGTGGCTCCAGATCCATAAATAAGCCTCCCTATCAAGAATCTAAGCGAAATTTGTGATCATTTTGCAATTTTCATAATCAAAACCTAAAAGTGGCTCCAGATCCATAAATAAGCCTCAATCAGAATCTAAGCGAATTTTGTGCTCATTTTGCAATTTTCAGTAATCAAAACCTAAAAGTGGGCTCCAGAATCCATGCAATAAGCCCTCCAATCAAGAATCTAAGCGAAATTTGTGCATCATTTTGCATTTTTGTAATTGAAAACCTAAAAGTGGCTCTAGTTCCTTAAATAGGTCCTGCAATCAAGAATCTAAGCGAAATTTGTGGATCATTTTGCAATTTTTGTATTGAAAACCTGAAAGTGGCTCTAGTCCTTTAAATAGGCCTCCAATCAAGAATCTAAAGCGAAATTTGTGAATCATTTTGCAATTTTTATATTAAAAACCTAAAAGTGGCTCTAGTTCCTTAAATAGGTCTCCAATCAAGAATTTAAAGGGAAATTTGTGATCGTTTTGCAATTTTTGTATTGAAAACCTAAAGTGGCTCTAGTTCCTTAAATAGGCCTCCAATCAAGAATCTAAGCGAAATTTGCGATCATTTTGCAATTTTTGTATTGAAAACCTAAAAGTGGCTCTAGTTCCTTAAATAGTCCTCCAATCAAGAATCTAAACGAAATCTGTGATCATTTTGCAATTTTTATATAAAAAACCTAAAAGTGGCTCTAGTTCCTTAAATAAGCGTCCAATCAAGAATCTAAACGAAATCTGTGATCATTTTGCAATTTTTATATAAAAAACCTAAAAGTGGCTCCAGATCCGTAGATAAGCCTCCAATCAAGAATCTAAGCGAAATTTGTGATCATTTTGCAATTTTTGTATTGAAAACCTAAAAGTGGCTCTAGTTCCTTAAATAGTCCTCCAATCAAGAATCTAAACGAAATCTGTGATCATTTTGCAATTTTTATATAAAAACCTAAAAGTGGCTCTAGTTCCTTAAATAAGCGTCCAATCAAGAATCTAAACGAAATTTGCGATCATTTTGCAATTTTTGTATTGAAAACCTAAAAGTGGCTCTAGTTCCTTAAATAGTCCTCCAATCAAGAATCTAAACGAAATCTGTGATCATTTTGCAATTTTTATATAAAAAACCTGAAAGTGGCTCTAGTTCCTTAAATAGGCCTCCAATCAAGAATCTAAGCGAAATTTGCGATCATTTTGCAATTTTTGTATTGAAAACCTAAAAGTGGCTCTAGTTCCTTAAATAGTCCTCCAATCAAGAATCTAAACGAAATCTGTGATCATTTTGCAATTTTTATATAAAAAACCTAAAAGTGGCTCTAGTTCCTTAAATAAGCGTCCAATCAAGAATCTAAACGAAATCTGTGATCATTTTGCAATTTTTATATAAAAAACCTAAAAGTGGCTCCAGATCCATAGATAAGCCTCCAATCAAGAATCTAAGCGAAATCTGTGATCATTTTGCAATTTTTATATAAAAAACCTAAAAGTGGCTCTAGCTCCTTAAATAGGGCTCCAATCAAGAATCTAAGCGAAATTTGTGATCATTTTGCAATTTTTATATAAAAAACCTAAAAGTGGCTCTAGCTCCTTAAATAGGGCTCCAATCAAGAATCTAAGCGAAATTTGTGATCATTTTGCAATTTTTATATAAAAAACCTAAAAGTGGCTCCAGATTCATAAACAGGCCTTCAATCAAGAATCTAAACGAAATTTGTGATCATTTTGCAATTTTTATATAAAAAACCTAAAATGTGGCTCTAGTTCTTTAAATAGGGCTCCAATCAAGAATCTAAGCGAAATTTGTGATCATTTTGCAATTTTTATATAAAAAACCTAAAAGTGGCTCTAGTTCCTTAAATAGTCCTCCAATCAAGAATCTAAGCGAAATCTGTGATCATTTTGCAATTTTTATATAAAAAACCTAAAAGTGGCTCTAGCTCCTTAAATAGGGCTCCAATCAAGAATCTAAGCGAAATTTGTGATCATTTTGCAATTTTTATATAAAAAACCTAAAAGTGGCTCTAGTTCCTTAAATAGTCCTCCAATCAAGAATCTAAGCGAAATCTGTGATCATTTTGCAATTTTTATATAAAAAACCTAAAAGTGGCTCTAGCTCCTTAAATAGGGCTCCAATCAAGAATCTAAGCGAAATTTGTGATCATTTTGCAATTTTTATATAAAAAACCTAAAAGTGGCTCTAGCTCCTTAAATAGGGCTCCAATCAAGAATCTAAGCGAAATTTGTGATCATTTTGCAATTTTTATATAAAAAACCTAAAAGTGGCTCCAGATTCATAAACAGGCCTTCAATCAAGAATCTAAACGAAATTTGTGATCATTTTGCAATTTTTATATAAAAAACCTAAATGTGGCTCTAGTTCTTTAAATAGGGCTCCAATCAAGAATCTAAGCGAAATCTGTGATCGGTTTTGCAATTTTTATATAAAAAACCTAAAAGTGGCTCTAGTTCTTTAAATAGGGCTCCAATCAAGAATCTAAGCGAACTTTGTGATCATTTTGCAATTTTTATATAAAAAACCTAAAAGCGGCTCCATATCCATAAACAAGCCTTCAATCAAGAATCTAAACGAAATCTGTGATCATTTTGCAATTTTTATATAAAAAACCTAAAAGTGGCTCTAGTTCTTTAAATAGGGCTCCAATCAAGAATCTAAACGAAATCTGTGATCGCTCGTCAAACTGTTTTGAGTTCCTTAAAAAAGTTTTTTCATGCATATTGTAGATTTTCTTTTGATTTTTATTATTGAGAGCAAGAACTGATTGGCGTTCTTTTGTCGAAAGAAGTTATATTGTTAATTTTTTTCTTAATAAATTCACTTTTATTATTTTTTTTTTTGAATATTTTTATGTTGCAGTATATTTTATTGTACATTATTATAAATTGGATATAATTTTAGTTCTTTTTTATATACATGTCTTAGGTTTGCAAGTGTTTGTGATTTTTTTAATATTTTTATTGGTTTCAAGCTGATGATGTGTTGAGAAAAATTGATAAAGAAATTTGTTGTTTGTTGTTTTTTTCTTTTTGTTTTTGTAAAAATAAACAATTTAGTAAAAAAATATATAAAAAGCTTTAAAATGTTAAAAGGAGTTTATTTGTGGCTTTTTGGTAGAATTATGATTTCGAAGGAAACTATTTATACCCTACACCATCAAAGGTGATGATGGATACATTATTTCACTAAATGCCCATACAAATTCTATTCCCGGAATGGGGCTTAAAATATTAAGCGATTTTTATGAAATTGGCATAAATTTGTCGTATTATAATAATTTTTTACGAGGATCGGTCCATAATTACTTTTGGTTCTCATGTGACGTTCACAGAATAAATAGTTTTAGAACGTACTAATTCCACATTTGTATCAGTGTAATATAATGTATTTTTAAGCATAAATTAAACAATTCTTTTATACGAGGGTGGTTCATTAATTTTCGGTAGCTTCTACTTATAACCAACAACGTGGTGTAGGGTATTAAATAGCCGAGTTTAACCGGCTTTAACTTTTTACTTATTTTCTAATATTTTTATGTTGAAGTAGAAATTTTGTTAAACACTTTATTTATGGATATTTACACTTTTTGATATAAATTATGAATTTCTTTTTTTGGAAATTTATTTACAAATGTTTTATAATTTTTTTAAGTGTTTTTTTTTAATTTTTTGTACAAAATAAAATTTTAACTACTTAATGTTTAATATTTTTTATTTTAAAAAGTTTTTTAAATAAAAATTTTTTATTTTAATATTTTCAAACAAAAATATTTTTTTTTTTGATTTATTTTGTAAATAAATTTTCAGGCAAAATTATTATTCGAAATTCTTGTTAATTAAAAGGTTTTAAACAGAAATTGATTTAAATCTAAATTCAGTTTAGAAAATACTTTTAATCATTTTTTGTTTATTGTTGATTTATCTTAAGATTAATTTTAATTATTATAAAATAAAATTATTGAATTTTATTTTAAAATCTGTTATTTTTGGGCATTTAACTCGAGGATAAATATTACATAAGTTCTGTGACATTTTATTACAAATTTGTTTTGTTAATCTTCGGTTTTAGATTCTTCTGAATTTTAGTAGATGATTCTGGTAGTTTGAGTACCCTACACCACAACATTTTAACACCTGACAACATTTAACAGTATTGTTCAGAGAAAAAAAGCAAATACATGATCATGTTTTATATAGGAATAAATATTAAACTGATAACGGTTCCAAGTCCTAGAAGAAACCTTAAATCTTGTTTCCTTAAATTGTCTCAAATTATAAAAACAACAATAATCTGTGGTAAATTATGAAATGTTTATTCTTTAATAAAATTCAAATAAAAGAAATATGTGATCATTACTTAAATAAGTCTCTAAACAAAGAAGTAACCAAAATCTGTGAACATTTTATGAACAATTTTACGAAGAAATTGAAATTGTCTTTAATCAAGGAACTATTACAGTTTTAATATCTAAAACTGGTGTTTTAAAATCCAAATTGTATGAAAAACTCTTTAAATAAGCTTTAAGTAAAGAGAATAAGCAAAATTTTGTGATAACTTTTTTAAATTTTATAAAAAACCTAAATGTGAATCTCTTTTCTCCTAAATAAGTCGTAAATCGGGAAACTGAGCAAATTTTGTGATTACTTTTAAAATTAGAAAAAGGCATTGTTCTCTGTAGAATAAGACTAAAATCAAGGCTGTTAGTGACATCTTGGACTATTTTCCTTGTTTTTATATTGACGGGCCTAAGTCATTTAAATAATCATTCAATAAAGAACGACGCAAAATAAATGATGATTTTTATACCCTCCACCACGAAACATTACGTATTTTATTTACACGCATTTGTGGTAGAAGGTATTGAAGATCCGATTATAGCATTATAGCAGCTTTCAATGAATAAATAATCGAAATCGATGAACACATTTGAATAAGCAGAACAAGCGATTTCTTTTAATTTTATTTTTTAAAAACTTAAATAACCTCAACATGGGGAAATAAATAAAATTTTGTGATTACATCTAAATTGTCCTCCGGTTATAGAATAATCCTTAAATCAAGAATGTTGGTGAAATCTTAGATTTGGATTTTTTATCTTTTTTATATTGACAGGTATCAACGATTGGTCCAAGTCCCTTAAATAAGTCTGCAATAAAGAAAAAGCTGAAATCGGTAAACACATTATAATTATTATACTTAACTCTAAATCCTGAAATAAGCTTCTAATTAAGAAGGATGCAATTTCAGTGATTTCTATTGACTCTAAATTTAACCTCAAATTGGGAAAATAAGCAAAATTTGTGATCTCTTTTGAATGAAGGAATTCAAAACCATTTTATTAAATTACCCCCAAAGTTATTGAATTTGCCCTCAGTTAGGAAGTTAAGGGACATCTCGATTTATTTCTCCCTACTAAACTTGTGGTGTAGAGTACTTTAAATTCGTTTTAATCGAATATTATTTTATTTATTAATCTTAAGTCTTAAAATTAATTATATTATTATTATTATTTTTTTGCAGACTGATCTTTTGTTTTTGTAATTAAAATATAATTTTTATTATTAATATTTTTTTATAATAATTTTCATTATTTTGTTGTCGATTTGTTTATTTTGGTTTTTGTAAAAATAAATTCATAGAAAAAGGATAATAAGGATCAACTACTGATTTGTACAATAATTTACTAGTTTAAATTCTTAAAATTTAATTAAAAAAATAATAATAATAAATTTTCATAATTTAAATAACAAAAATGTAATAAAAATTAAATTTAACACTATCATGATGATAAATATGTTAATGAACATGATAATGAAGTTAATTTGAAATTTTCTAACTGCTGTTGATGCAGCTGCTGATGATGATGATAATGATGTTCTTTTATATCATTTACATGACAATGGGAATTATGATGATGATAATGATGACGATTAATAAACTTTTTATTTGCCATAATTGTAGCTTCATCGGCGGTATAATATGAATAATAAAGTTAAAATTAATAATTTTATTTTAGTATTTAAATATTGTTGTTGCTGATATTTTTTAAGGTTTTGTCCTTTTAATCCTGCAGCAGAACTTTTTTGCATAGCGGCTGGACTCTCATCTAATTAACACATCATAATCACAGTATAAGAGTTTTAGTTTGAGTACATTTTCATCGATACGTTTAATGAAAAAATATTAATGAAAATACAAAAAATATAAAAAATCGGATTAATTATAGTTGTTTTGGGATTAATGTGTAAATTTTAATTAAAATATTAATATGTTTAGTGAACTATAACAGGATTTATTAAATAAATTCATATTTATTTATTTGTATTATTTATAGTATTGTCCATATACATGTGCATATACGCTCATTTTTTGCAAGAAAGTCATAACTCAAAAAATAATTTTTTCAGAAAACATATTTTTAGTATTTTGAAAGAAACATTTAAATTTAGGAATGGAAACGTGACGAGTGTTTAGTTTATTCTATACACTTATAGGAATAATCGTTTGTAAACCGAAGTTAAGATGGAATAACACTTAATTTCCAGCAATAATCAATAAATATAATTATCCTCCTTTCCATATGAATAGTTCTATCACAATAATTGGTTTATTAATAAAAAATGGGAACTAATATTTTTCAGTTAAGACGATCTTACAGCAAACGAGCCATTAATTTGTCTTTAATATTTATACAAATTTGAATGAAAATACAGTCAAATGCAACAAATTACCATTTAACACGTTGACAACTACACTGGCTGCCTCCGCAGTGGTTGGCATACAAGTGTAATTCCCTGAATCGGCCAATTGGGCATTGGATATGCGTAATCTAGAAATAAAAATAAAAACGATATTAAATTATTTTCATTGAAATTTTAACAAAATCTAGTCCGACTTTGAAATACTCTTATCCATATTGTTAAAAACATATAGTACCTAAGAAAAATTGCTTGCAGGCCCTCGTATAATTTAATTTTCTGATTTCTGCGTAAAGGTTTAATAATTATTATGCTGCTTATATTTGTGAAAATTTTATTGGTTTTAAAAAATTTTTTGGTGCTGTATTATGTGATGAAATTATTCATCAAGTAATTCATAAAAAATCTTAAAAAACTGCAATCTGAACTTTAGTCACAAGATTAATAAGACAGTCAGCCGGACGGACGGATATTCTGAGTCGATCTGATAATTATTTTTTTACATCTTAATAAAAATTCGTATGGTAGCTACCTGAAATATTGGATCGATCATAATTTAACTGACATCATTTAATCGTCTGTCTGTTGGACAGTTTATTTGATGAAATTTGGACCCCAAACATTTGTTCCAACTTTCATATAAACCTCTTCACCAACCTGAGCTCTATCATGTTAACTCCCATGCTGGAATTGGGTTTTTGTCATTACTAAATAAAATTAATTTCATTAATATCAGTCCACATTACACCTGAATTAAAAAAAATTCAGTAAATTTGACATTCAAATATATTATTAAATATTGGTCCACAATAGGGCTCCTTTGGTTTTAAGCTTTCGTATAAACTTTGGTTAATTAACTCAGAAAGTTATTCTAAGTATTTTTTCTACCCGTTACTAATATCGGTCCTAACCCTTAATATCTCTACCACCTATGGTGGTGTCTGGTTATAAAATGCATTTAATGGACCGTGAACTTCAAAAAAGTTTTCTTAATAAAAAAAATAAAATTTTATTCAAAATGGTACAAAAGGTACTTTTATGAAATCCAAATTAATCTAAAAAAATTCTTTAACATTTTTTTAATAAAAACTTTTTAAATTTTATGAAAAGAATTTCTAACAAACAAAATCGAATAAAACTATAGATACATTTATATCTATTTTTAATTAAATGAAAAATCCTATAAAATGAAAAAGTTGAAACATTTTTTTAATAAAATAAAGAAATTTTAGTCTTAAACATTTTACTGTTAATCCTCAACAAACATTCAAACAAACTTGTATATATGTATCTGGATATAAATATAGATATAAATGTATCTATGTCTACTCGTGTTCTATACAATACAACGTTTACATTTAAAATGATTCACAAACAAAAACAAAATTAAAAGGACAAGAAAAAAAGGAACAGAGTCCCAAAACCCCAAAAACCAACCTGCTTTGCAATTTATCTCCCAATTTCGATTCCATTGAAATGCGTTGCATATCGATGGCTGCCTCATTGGGATGTACCACAAATGGTGTTAGTATGTATGGTCCACGATACCAATGTATTGGTCCAATATCATGAGCTGAGGATGGTTGCTTTATATGACATGTTAACGTTATGGCACTGCCGATTTTCACATACAAATCCGCTGGACCGGAAATTGATGCTTTAGCATCTGGTGGTGTCACTTTAACAGCGTAATAAATACAGGAAGAACGTAATGATAAAATGTGTGAGTGTGTGTGTTTATGTGAGAGAAGAAAAAAGAGAGCGGAAGATGCAAAAAAAGGAGAGAAAAACAATTAATATAAACCATGAAAGTATTATTCCATTTTTTTTTCTTTTTACTTTAACATTTTGTCAACAAAATGAAAAATGACTTTTTTTTGGAATTGAGAAAAAAAAATGGCGAAAATAAAAAATTGAGATACAAAACTACATTTGCAACTTACCAATAACGTTTAAACGGAAAGCCATTGACATCTTTGGTTCCGTATTAACTTGACACTCATAAATGCCGCTATCACGTGGCTGTGCATATTTTATATGCAACGACCATTGTTTCCTATCCGATGTGCGGGTTACCTTTAATATAATTTATCAAGGAAAAGGTGTGAAAAAATTGGAAAAAAATTAAATGAAATAAAATTAATTTAAAAAAACAATAGTTTTGTGACATTTAGTAGTTGTCAAATATTCAATTGTATTTAACTCAATTTTAGTTAAACAATTAATTTATATATACATTTATATATCACCATCATAATTTATTTTTTTAGTTCAAAGAAACCAAGTAGAAATATAAAATTGGCACCTCTTTTAATAATTTCCACTATCACAAGTGGTGACAAGACCAGTATCTGAGCCTTAACAGGTTGTCTCACTGGATACAACTTGGAAAATTTGAACATTCTGAATAAAAGATTATGAAAATACGGATTCCTGAATTTCGGTACGTTTATAATGTCTTTGGTATAACATTTTTGAATAGGGCACGGAGAGTGTGTATCCCTCTCCGAAACAGTTAATATTGCATATTTCTGCTACTATCAATAACTATAAAGCAATTCAACATTTTGCATATAGTATATCTCTGAAACTGTTTCATGAACTTTGGGACATGGATAAAATCTTTATTACAAAATAACTTAAATTACAAAAGAGCACGGAGAGTGATACAACCCTTAGAAAGGATATTTATATAACACATATCTCTAAAACTATTTTGAAAAATTATTGACGGTTGACCAATATTGTTATTGCTTTGTTTAATTCCAGTTTGACAGTTCAACTTAAATCTATTAATTTATGAAATTTTATTTTTTAAAACGTTTTGTCATCTAAAAAATTTCTCTTATCTTTTTAACTACAATTTTTTATAATTGCAAAATAAAATTTAAGTAAATATACGTAAAGTAAATTAGAATGCACTCAGAATTTTACTGGTAAGGGGTATCAAGACTTTGAATGTTCGTAACGCACTTTCCTGAATTAAACTCATCGATCCAGAGTTGGTTTAACGAAGTTCTTATGTATAACTGTGAGAAGTGCAGCAATGGAGTGCAGCATTACAACTTTGGGAACATGAAATCTGTGAAGGCTTTATGGGCGGAGTCAGAGGCATGCCTAGTAGGGTATCTAGCATATTGCCTCTCATTCCATTTCTAGAATGGTTTTACTATCTTGTGTTATTTACATCAAATAATTTTCAAAATAATTAAATTTTCAACATTCAGATTTTTGCAAGTTTATATGAAAATATTTTGAGAAAATTTCACACAAATTCAACATTGTTCCAAATCCACACGTCTTATGTCCTGAAAATCGGTCCACAAATGATCATAGTTCTCATGTGAGCCTACGTCCTTCCAAAATCAAATTTAAGTGTGTAAATCTTTAAACAAAATATTACTGTTATGGTAAATTATCGTGTATTTAAAGTTTATACAGCCGGTAAATAATGTACCTAATTTTACAATCTTCGGTCCATAATTTCATATATGCATTTAAAATTCTCAATGGACCAAACCACTTATAACGATAGAAAGAATAATTTTTTGGAAAAATAGAAGAAATTAATCTAAAGATTCAAATAATTTGGAAGGCACATCAAGAATATTGATTGTGGTATCATTAAAAATGTTAGGCAGTTCCAAAGTTTCATTGAGGTTAGAAAATAATTCGTCATCACTTTACAACATTTACATAGACGCCAAAAACTAGTAGTTTACTGTACCGTATATATAGAAATACATATTTGTACTTATCGCAAACAAGTTGAACTCTTGTTGATCCCAGTCTATGAGGCATTGCTACTCTTTAGTACAGGACTATTAATATTTATAACTCAAAGACTATCAGTTCTTGTACAAACGCTTTTTAAGAAAATATTATCAATTATTATCTTGTAACGTTAGAAACGTCTAGCGATGGAGGTTATTTAAAATTCACCTTGACCGATTAAAAAATTGTTACTCGTTTTTTTTTTCATTTCAAATTTTTTTCATCATTTACATAGTTATCATAAATACCTTAAATCTCTCATCGGAGGTATATGTCAATATGCCAGCTGTCAAAATGTGTAAATCTCTTTTTCGTATCCAGGATACCTGCTTTCACACAAACACACACATACGAACGCAAGCACAAAATCCAGATAAATTTTTGTTGAAATATGAGATAATGAAAAGAGAATACAAAAAGCCAAGAAAAGAACAAAAAGACCATAAAAATGAAAGAAGATTAAAATTAAATCAGAGACAAGTTAAAAAGGTTAAATAAAAGATTTATCTACGCCTAGAATTCGCCTTTTTTATAATATAACTTTAATTAAAAAATACTGAACAAAAAATTGAACTGCACTAAAATGGCATTAAATCCTATAAAAATTTGTTTGATGTTATTTTTTTGCCATTTTTTCCGTCTCAATTGTCAACCTTAGGAATGACATTAATTTGTATTTGTTTCCTTTTTTTTGGAACAACAACAAAAAAACAAAAAAACGTAAAATAAAACCAAACAAAATAAGAAGAAAACAAACAACAAACAACGTAACATAACATAACAAGTTAAAACAAGATGACTTACTGATTTATCACCCAAGTTTTCCACACGACAATTTATGGCTGCTATTTGTCCAGCTCGTGCTGTTATATTACGCGGCATTGTCAAATCAAAATATGGTTGAGGAACCTTTGGAAATTGTTCTTCTTGCGATGATGATGACCCCATTCCCTCAGAATTTCTACCCATTGTTGAGGATGAACTTGAATGATGATGTAGTGTTGTTGTTCCCATTCCTGTTCCAGATGATTTGATTGCATGCAGTCTATTGTGGTGACCATTCAATGAATTGTAATTTATATCGATGATATTGTTATTGTGCTCGTTGTTATCCATATGGCTGTTGGTGTTGGTACCGCTCCTGCTGTTGCTTTTATTCGTTGTTGAGAATGTGCTCTTCATTTTATGGGTCAATGAAGTAAATTCGATTGGTTGCTGTTGCTGATGCGGCTGTTGATCCATTGACACTGTAATAAAAATAAAGAAAGTAAAGAGATAACAAAAAGATTTGTTACAATTGATGATGATACTTATTTATAGTTTGCGGACTTATATTTTTTTCCAAGTTTAATTTCTCTATCATTTTTTTTTTTTTTTGTTAGAAAAATAAGAAGAAAATTTTGTTTTGATTGTAAATAAAAAAGGGAGAATTTGGCTTTAATTACAATTTTTCAGGTATTATTTTCCTTGGAAATTTATCTTGCAAACTACATTCTAATCTAGATTAATAGCAAGAATTTTAAAATTAAAAAATTCCATTAAAAAATTATGTCAATTAAAAAGGTATGAATATGGGATTTTTTCTTTAAATTTTCTGAAGAATTAACTTCTATAATTTTTATGAAAAAAGAGTATTTTGCTGAATATCACAGAGATAAAAGTCTTTTAGTTCAGACGAAGCAGGTCTCATTAACAAATATTCTATACTTTTTTATTTGGCTTCACATCGAAACAAAATCTTCAATATTACCTTACGATACATTTGTCAAGTCATAGTTGGAGGAAAATTATACATTTAGGATTAAATATTATTTAAATTCCTTAATTATCGATTGAGAAATTACCAAAAGTTCTTCAACCCCGATTAATGATTTACCAATTCCAACTACTTTTTCAGTGCTTCTCTTTCTATAATGACTGCGCAATTTTGAACTCGAAGGATTTTACTGGATCCAGCACAATTTGCTTTTTCTTAGGCAAAACGCCAGCATTTGTTAAAAATTTCTCTTCCAGAACGTATGATACACAAGTCGACAAAAGTCACCATCGTTCAGTCAAAATAACTCCATTTTCATATGCTAATTAAAAAATAAAAACCTCTTCATATAAGTAATGTTCAAATTTAACGGTCATGTCTGTACGAACTTAAAATAGCTCTCTTCAATTAAAGTTTCTTTTTAATATTTAGTAATTTTTTAAAAGAAGTAACGTTAGTAAAATTTTTAAATTTAATATAAATTTAGACTGAAGTGTGGATAAGAGCGGAATGACGGTTACTTTTGTCCATGTATAAAAGAAATTTTCATAGATTCGTTATTATGATTGCAGCTACCGCCACTCTATGGATTGTTGACATAAAGCAGGGCGCATTGAATAGTTTTGACTCGAGTGATACTTTAACATGTGACCTGTTACATTGCAAAATCTAGTATATTATTGGGATCCATTAGATCATTTAAATTCAGGTTTTACACTCAGTATGTCACAACGATTCGTTTGTTACTTATATGGGTGATAATCCTAATGACGTCAGCACTGATTTTGTTCAGACTTAGGGATATGTTCGCCTTGAGTACTACATTATCTAAACAGAAACAGTAGATGTGTCACCTATGTAGATGTTACATATTCGTCGAAATTATGCAGCTTTAGTGATCCATCCACACATCAACCCATTATTGCGATATTGTAACTCCTAGAACACTTTGAAGTGTTTTATGTCCGTTTGTAAGTAAATTTTTCATATTTTCTAATCTCACAGACGTTTAAACTCGACAAAGAAATTGAAGAGTGAGAATGGCTGTAGATATATTTTTCTATTAGTTCAAAATATTTCCACGTACCTCTATTTAAACCCATTTCAATGAAATTAATAATAAAAAATCTGAATCGATTTAACCATGTTCGTATTTTTGTAACCATATTTGTATTTTGTTGTCCTGAAAAAATTTCCATTCAATAGCAGCAAAATAGGTTGAGAAAATAAAAAGTTGTAGACCGATATCTGAGACAACCTTAAAATTCAAAGGAAGAACTTTTGTAAATTTTTGAAAAGGATTATTGTATGTGGGAGTATATGTTTAGATTGCTTTTTTTATTCTTACTAATACCATGTTACTCTATACAACTTTTTACGTAAAACTTTTTTTCATAAATGTGCAGGATATATAAAATTCGACATTAATTAAGTGTATTATATTTTTTCCTAAGTTAATATCCAAATTTAAAATGTCTTTATTGTGGGAATTTAATTTCCATTTATTTTCATTTATTCAAATTCTACTTTAAATCCTCTTATATTCATTTTTTTCAGTGTAACTTGAAAACGTGTTTAACGTTAAAACAAACGGCGTAAATTCTTCCACGGTTCAATGCAAAAATATTGGAAATTTCATATGTATAAAAAAACCACGTGGAAGTGTGTGTGTTTGTATGTATGGGTGCGTGTGAATGAAATATATACACAAATTGGCTCGATTGAGTAAAATATAAGAAAGCGGAAAAAAAGATTTCATTTATTTATTTCATTTCTTTACGTACGACTTAATGTGACATTTCAATTCATTTTAGGAGCTAAACATCAGTATATGTAATATTTTTATACCCTCCACCAACACAAGTGGTGAAGAAGTTATATGCACCTTGTCATTCCGTGTGTAATGCTAAGAAGGAATCTCTGATCCCTTAATGTATATGTATTCTTGCATTAAATCAAAATATGAGTCGATTTACCCATGTCCGTCGTTCTGAGTATTTGTCCTTAAAAGGTTTCTGTTTAAAGCCAGTAAAATCGGTTAAGTATATTAAAAGATATATACCGATATCTGAGGCAGTTTCAAAATTCAAGGGAAGATCACCTCTAGAAGTTTCAATTATAAATTTACAAATTGGAATGAAATTTTGTCGTAAGATTAATATAAATTTACTCCATTAATATTCAAAAACGATCCAGTAGAAAAAATTATAGCCGAAAATATAAATAACTGTATGAATCATTATATGTGAGTCAATACTAAAGATAATGAGACGTAACGTATTTACTTCGTGGTGGAGGGTTCGACTTAGCGAAATAAATTTTTTCTTGTTTTTTTTTTGGTTTCAGGTTTGAGAAAAAAATAAATATTTCATAAATTTTGTAGACAGAATACAAAATTATTTGAAAGGTTTCGGTTAAAGCGTTTTAAAGTTTTTTTCTTCTTTAAAAATATAATTTCGCTTTAAATTTTGTTTTTAAACTTCAAAAAAATTAATTTTTTCGTCTTTTAATATTAAGACTTAAAAGCCTTAAGGATTTAGGGTTTTATTTAAATAGTCACCCCCTCAATTTAGAATTTAAATAAATATCATCATTTTTACTGTTATCCTTTTTTTCTGTTGCCAATTTAGTCACTATGAGCCTAAATAGCTGACTGACAGTTGAACAATTTAACATGTAAAATAATTCCCAAAAGAGAAGAACAAGAAAAACAGGTAACAATTTAATAAATAAAATAAGTAAAAATATTCAAGTCAGGCAAGCGTGATTATGTAATACACCACTTAGTGGTTGGAAATGAGAGCTACGAAAAATTTAAGAACGTCCCTCGTATAACTTACTTCTCTGCTTTATGATTAAGTGTAAAGTACATCATTATGATACTAACATTTATGTAAAGTTCAAAAAGGACATTTCTGGGGTATATTACGGGGCTGAAAGAAATCATGGGTTGTCCTTCGCATAATTTTGAACATCGATTTTGACTTATATTTATCATTATTTTACCAGTTGTTATAACAATACCAACGTGTATGTAAGATTTATGCCCTTTAATGTGATATTTATATAAGGACTTGAATGGCGCCACCCTTGTATAATTTGGCATATTGATTAAGAATAGTTTAAGACTTATTTTTGTTGAATTTCGTTGAAATGACCATTTTTATTAGAGCTGCCTGATATATTGGACCGTGTATGACCAGTTTCAATAAGTTTCGCCCTTGTGCCAAAAAATAATATCTACCAAATTTCAGCAAGATATATAAAAAATAGCGCCCTGTAGAGTATTCACTACGTTTATATGTATAGCCAGCCGGACAGATGGACAGACACCGTTAAATCGA
This sequence comes from Cochliomyia hominivorax, assembly GCA_004302925.2. NCBI lineage: Eukaryota > Metazoa > Arthropoda > Insecta > Diptera > Calliphoridae > Cochliomyia > Cochliomyia hominivorax. The sequence goes on along the minus strand of PYHX02000158.1, from coordinate 6,696,712 downwards.
CTCAAAAAGTGATTCTGAATCGAACGGTATACTTAAAAGTCAGTGTTACGCCATTTTTTCAGAATGTTACAAACATAAGCACAAACACATAATACCCCAATCAGGGTATAATAAAATATTTTTTGTAACAAAAATATCTTTAATTTATGTAGAAAAAAATATTCAGTCGGGGAAAATTCTTAAAATTTAACTTAAATCTTTATTTAAATTTAATTTAAAATTAAATTATTTCTTTCCTTATTGTTGGTCAGTATTAAAATTTAATTTTTGAAATTTTCGTTAAGTCATTTTAGTCATTTTCTGGTGTCATTTCCGTTTTCCTTTACTTATTTTCTTTTCTTGGGGGAAATTTTTTGTTTTCCTATTAAGTTCTTGTGGATTAAGATTACCTGGGATTTGTATGTATATTTGTTGTTACCAGAAAGCAACACCAACAATATTAGCTAATTTAATTATAATTAACTTTTTTTCGGTTTAATGAGCCTTTAGAGAAAGCAATAGACTAAATACTTCCAGATTTAACAAGGTGAAGAGACACGAAATCGTTTTAAAAGGAACATTGTATTAATTATTTAAATTTGCAGAAAAAGGAACATAAATTGAGTAGAAAACGAATTATTTACAAAATTTTAGAAGAGAATAAAATTTAAAAATTCTACAGCTTTTAGTGCTTTCAAATATTTTATAAAAGGAGTGAGATCGATAAAAAGCGCTATTTACGTGTCAAATATCTTGAGATATATTGTATTACTTATAAAGATATGGGATATCAGATATTTGACTAATATCTGCCATCTAAAATATCCCTGCCCTATTCACTAATTTACAGTGCCTAACATGGTAATGCGGAGTTTAAAACTGGTTCAAAATTTCTATGTTTCACTTTATGGTGAAAAGCTTTAGCTATTTCAAAAAATCAATCCTCCAGATTTTTTTAATCTTTATATAACAAAAAAGAACGCTACATTCGGATATACCGAATTTTCAGTACTCTTCACCACAAATGAGGATGAAGTAAATACGTTATGTTTCGTAATACATAGTCACATATACACTAACCGATGTATACAATATATAAGAGTTTTTCTTAAATATAACACAAAACACTTAATGAGTCATAAAATTAGTTAATTTTTTGTTTAACTTCTTTTTCTACTGAACCGATTTGGTTAAGTAATAAAATATATATAGTTTAATTTTATGGCAAAATTTCATTCTAATTTGTCGATTTAAAATTGTCGAAAATGTTTTGCTTGAACTATGAGGTTGCCTAAGATATCGGTCTATACCTTTTAATATACTGAACCGATTTTGTTGGTTTTAAAATAGAACACTTCTCAGAAAATATTATTTATAATTAAATAATTTTTGTTTCACTTTATTAGAGCTGCAAAGCACACCGGGTATAATTGATAGGTTATAATAAAATTTTTCACTTTAAGAACGAACTTTTTAATATGTAAGAGTTTATATAATTATTAATTCTGTTATTGTATTAACAACTGTATCATGTTACGTATGAGTAATATTTAAGTAGCATTAAAATATGTATTAAGTATACGCTATAAAGAAGTATATACGTCATTTTCTAAGTTTTGTAAGTGTTGAACCCATGAATTTTCTAAATAAAATTTTTCTTGATTAAAGCTGAGGTATATTCGCATTTATTGAAGGATTGTGGTCTCGCTGATTTTTAAACTTTAGCAAAGAGAATTCTTTTTTTGATGAAACATCTAAAGTTCATTATGAAAATTGCAAAAATGCCAAATTTTAAATTCTTTTGCTTTTTGTGCTATTGCTCAAATTACCCTTACATCCCTCTGATTGTTGTATACAGACATTTCTTCACCGAATACTTTTGATTGCTTCCACGTCATAATTTTCAATACAATTCTCGTATATCTTTGCGCTTGTCTATATTGATATATTTTTTATAACATTTACTTGTTTAAAAAACATAATTCAAAACCTAAATTTTGAATCTCATAAGAAACTTCTGATGACGTATTGATACATTATTAAAGTGGCACATTAGACATTTCAGTTGTAATCTGCGGTTTTTATAATTTTATAATTTCTTTAATTTCAAAAAATTACTCATGACGAATACTTAACATTAATTGTAAAATCTAATTAAAAATTACTCATACGTCAAGGTTTTTATTACATATCAAATTCGGAACATTTCAACCAAACATCTTCCAGTTATAAATTAAATCTTATTTTTCTTGATTCCTTCTTTTCATAACCGAAGACAAAAAAAATCTGAAAAGGAAATAAAGGACATCAAACTTAAAACAACAAACATTTTAAAACAATAAATAAAACTATCAACAACAAAAATGGACCAAACAATTTGATTACATTTACTTTTAGTGACTGACACATTATTTTATCAGTTTTAACTATTAAATATTTATTAGATCATTTCTCAAATAAATATTTCATAATCAAAGAAAAAAAAACTTTAACACTTATAAAGGCATCATAGACATACACACACACTTTAAACATATACATCCACATATACAAATTTTTGGAATACTCACTTAAAGACAACAATGACATGTGTGTTTGTATTGTATAAATTCATATACACAGATATGAATCAATGAATCAATCAATCATGTTTTCTTAGTTTTTTTATTACTTGTCATTTGTAAAATACAAACAGGAAATACACAAATACACACATACATCTGAAGAAAGGATTTTATTTCAATTTCTTAGAAAACCCCTGTTTTTTATTTTCTTTTTATTATTTTGTTTTCTTCATTTTTTTAACTTCTTTCTGTTTTTTTACTTTGAACAATGATATTTTGTAAATTTTATATTTTAACTAAAAATTTTCTATAGATGACTGACTGAGTGAAAGCATGACTGAATGACTGGTTGGCTGGCTGACTGGCTGTTTGTTTGTTCGTTAGTTAAAGTTTACTTTATAAACTCATATGTCAAGTAACCCTCCCCACCCCCTCTTCCAAAAAATTGAAAATTCTTAATCTTTATTTTTTTTCTTCTTCTTTCTTAACTCCTTTTTATGGCATTATTTTTAGAATTTTCGTATATTTCGGATAACTTTTTTTGTTATAATTCTGTTAGGAAAGTCTTGTGACTCAAAAACAACTATAACACATTTATCAAATGCATATCAACCTACTGACACTTATGCAAGTTTTAATATACATACTCACACTTGCACACATATGCAAACACATATGTAAAAATGTAACGGAAACAAAGAGAAAGACAAACAAATAGACAAACTTTTCAACTTTGACAAGTGTTTCAATGGTGATAATCCATTTTAATAATTTAAATATATGTCTGTCTTTAGTTTATATTAATATATTAGTATGTATGTATATGTGTGAGTGAGAATAAAACTTACAGTTTTGTTAACTTGAAATTTTCAATAAAATTCTATTTTTACCTTTACATCTACAGGGTAGTTTCTCTGTATTAATATGATTCATAGGGGTAAACTTACATATGTGTTTGTATTTAATTTGATAAGCTTGTGTTAGTATTATGACCTTTATTAATACTTTAAGGAAAACTTTAAACTTCTTCTGCTGTTTTTATATCCTCCACCACCAGAAGTTTTAAAGAGAATATATTAACTTAATATTTCGTATGTAACGTTAAGAAGGAATCATCTCAGACCTCATAATGTATATATATTCTTGCATGAAATCAAGATATGATTCGATGTAGTTATGTCCGTCTGTCTGTTGTTGGCATGCTCACATCCACAATAATTGACAGAGCTCAATGAAAGTCTTTTTTATGGTCTTAAGAAGTTTCTTATTTAAAACCATCAAAATCGCTTCAGTATGTTGAGAAATATAGACCGACATCTAAGGCAAACTCTAAGTTTAGGCAAAGAACTTTCGTAAAATTGTCAAATATAAACCGATAAATTAGAATAAAATTTTGCCATAATATTAAACAATATGTACTTCCATACCATTCCAATAATCATTAAAATCAGTTCAGTATTAATAAAAGTGATATCGAAAAATAGAACAATTTTATGACTATTAAGTGTTCGAGTGTTATACTTAAGAAAAACTTTTACATATTGTAAAGGTTTGTGAGTGTAATTGTTGGGAGGGTATAGAAAATTCGGCTTAGCCGAATATAGAATTCATACTGGTTCCTTTTTCATTTGTAATAAAATTTATTGAGTTTTAAGTTGATAACAAAATTTTATATAATTTTTTTTTTTTTTTTTGCAAATTCTCTCCAGAACATTTAAGTCAAATAGTGTTAATAAAGCTTAACGTATAAAATGTTTTGAAGGAGTTAAAAAGTCATAAAAGAAGGTTTGAATTTTATTAGTTATTGCTGTTGACTTTTAAATAGAATAATTTATGCGAAAGAATGTAAACTAAATTTTATTCTAAATATTATGTTCTTTTACTTGAGTCATATATTAAATTAATGACAAAAATTTAATCATAATAATTTCTTATTATGTCACCAGTTTCTTAAGAAGATTAATTTATGACCTGAATATAAATATGAAAAATATTATGTCATATTTAAAATTTTGGCAAACATTTTTTGGTGAAAATGTAAATTTGTTGGTGAAAATGTAAATTTGTTGGTGAAAATACAAATTGTTTGGTGAAAATGTTATTGTTTTTGGTGAAAATGTAAATTTTTTGGTGAAAATGTAAATTTTTAACGGATATATGAATTTTTGATGAAAATGCTTTTTAGCAAAAATGTGAATTTTGTTGTGAAAACGTATTTTCAGTGAAAATTTTAATTTTGTAATTTAGTGAAAATTTTAATTAGTGAAGGAGCACTTTTTTAGTGAAATTGATATCTTTTAGTAGAGAGTGTATTTTTAATGAAAATGCTAATCTTTAGTGAAAATTGGAATTTTGTGGTGAAATTAAAAATTTTGTTGCAAAAATCTTAATGTTAATTTAAAGAAGTTATTTTAGAAAACATCCAATTTTTTGTGAAATATATGATCGCTGTGTGAAAATTTTCTAATGAGCAAGTTCAAAATGTGATTTTAGATAAATTTTAGAGTTTTTTTTTTTTTTTTTTTAATTTTTGTTCTCTTTGTAATAAAGTGAATTTTAATGAAACTTAACATTTTTAAGTGAAACAGTAAAAATGTGACATTTTCGATGTTTTGTGAAAATCTCGTTTTTGTAAAAAATATTTTAATTTTCGTGAATTGAAGTGAGTTTAAAAATATTTCACTGAAAATATGATTTTGAAATGGAATCCAACAAACAACAGAACATTCTTAATCAATTCATAATGTCAACAATTTAAAGACTTATTTCCATCACCACTTTTCACTTAATCACTTTGCACTTCCATTCAAACTGAAAAAGCTGCATTATTTTTGTCCAAAATTTCATACGAATAAAATTCTTTTTTTCCGCTCAAACATAAATTCTGCAACACTTAAAATTATTTTCCATTCTTATTGCTGCTGTAGCTGCTCATGTTATTCATGTTGTTGAATGTTGGCAGCAAGTGTGAGAATTTTTCACCAACTGAAAATTGTCAAGTAGATGTTGTTGTTTTTAGTTTTTGGGTTTTTTTCTTTTTTTTTTGTATTTCAAAAACTTAAATACGCTTGAAAAGTCAAAGTGGGTGGGTGAAAGAGAGAGTACTAGACATCAAATTCAATTGACTTAAAGTCAGACATTCAGACTTATACGTCGACAATTGCTAACCACCAGTAAACCAACCATCCAAACAACCAACTAAGAGAACATACAAAAAAACAGGCAGATATTGTTCAGGTTAAAATAACAACAACAAAAAATAAATTCGAAATGAGAGGAAAAAACTCAAAGAGAAAATAAAATGAACAATTTTTATCATAAAGAAACTTTTTACAAATAGAAATTAAATATTTTTTAATAAAAATTCAATTTCTTTTACATACATATATACTACTTTTTATATATGTGTATTTGACTACGTGAAGGTGTGTAAGTAACAAGGCACAGTGGGGGAGAATCAAAAGCTTTGAAAACATGAGGTTTATTTCCTTTCATTTTTTTTCGGTGGGAGAATGATTATAATCGAGAAGGAAAGTAAAAATTATTCTTATGTGATTAAATATTGTGTACCCTGGTGAAGTACTTCTTTTAAGAATCAAGTATGAAATCTTTCCTAAATGAATTCTATCCCTTAATAACTAAAATTAGGGTAATTAACAAATGTTAACAAAAAGAATATTTCTTAAATAAACATTTTATATATAGTTATTTTGATCAAAGGACATAGTTGAATTTAAGGTGGGGTCCATAATTGATCATATATTTCCCACCACTTTTTCACCTTCTTTAATCACTTTTGCTTTTTCATTCCAGTAAAGTAGATCATTGGTCTGCTGTATCCATGTTATAGAATAATGCACTTCCACTTCTAAATTTTTAAAAACGGCGCCCTCTATGTGCGGTATTATTTTATAAAACTTTGTAAGTTTTTCATTCGTTATATTCATAAATCTCTTGAAACGGCATATATTTAAAAAAATACCTAAAGATAATAATGATAATACTGGATTTAAAAATTAATTTTCAAGGGATGCTGTACCAGGATATCAAAATTCAAAAATGTGCCTTTTCTGCACTATTTTCAGAGATATGCCTTGTAATATATTTTGCCTGTAAGAGGTAAGATAATTTTTGGAAGTCGGAATTATTATAAATTTCTGTAATGTAATGAATCGATTGTTACGAAATTTGATAGTTGCAAAATGTTCACATGGTTAATTTAAAAACCAAATTTTTTTTATTCCAACCCACAGTGCAACTGTTATTGATACCCACGTTTTTTTCTTTTGATTATGTTGTTTTTTTTTTCTTTCACAAAACCTCGAAAAAATATTTTTTTTATACCGAATTGTTTATTTTTTCGGTCGATTTTGCTCCTTTTGCAGTTATATTGAATCTTTTATATTGAAAATTTAATTGAATTTTGAGGTTTTTGTCCTTTAAAAATACTTTTTCATTGCTCACGATACCTTTAGAAATAATAATGATACGCAATCAAATCAAATCAAATCTTTTGACAGAATTATCAAAGCTTTCGACACCTTCACACACCCGCACACCGAAAGCATGAATTTAATTTATTTAATAAAAAAGCTCTTATATAAAGAGTGAGTTAGAAAAATTCTTAATACAAATCAATTTAATTGTTAATCTTATGAAAATGAGTGACTGAAAAAATTCATAATAAAATTATTAAATATTTTCAAAAAAACCCAACTTGATCCTACAAAGTATTAAAAGGTTTGCACAGAGCTATTTCCAATATACCGGGAGTCAAGTCAAGTTTTTTAAAATATATTATTGGATGGCGAAACGTCTGTTTTAGTAGATTTTTTGCAACTTCCTGATCAAATGTTGTATGTTGTTGATGTTCAAGGGAATGCTGAAGAAGTTTAAAATCCAAAGGGAGTCCAATTTTCGGACAAAAAGTCCGTTTTATTGAGAGCAATTAAAAGTTGCGACAAAAGAAGCCAATCATTTGTTACAACGGGCTACCGAAATTTATACCCAGGAATGTTTAGAAAAAGGTTTCATAATTTGGTCACTTACTTTTGGTCTGTCACTAAGGTAAACAAGTCCTTGAGTGGCACAAGAATAAGAATGTGAAATTTTTTCCAAAAGAATGAAATCGACCAAACTATTCGGAGTTAAATCCAGTGAAGATATATTGGACTGTTGTTGAAAGAGAATTGAAGACCACAAAAAGTTGTGTCCAAAAGTTTGGTCGATTTTAAATGGAGATGAACTACCTGTTTAAGCAAAGTAACATAAAACACCAGAAAAATGATAATGGAAGAGGTTTCCGACGGCTCAAAATTTAATAACTAGTGATTTAAACTATCAAAATATATTTTTTTTTAATTGTTAAAATAATTAAAAAATAAAACTCTAAACTTACAGTAACAATTATTAAGAATTTCTCGATCTCACTCCTTAAGTCATTAATATTTAAAAACACATGTAAATTTTAAAATCTTGAAATCATTTTTGATTGTGTCACTCTTTTTTTCTTGTTTTTGTAAATGTCAACATGAATTTGCAATTTTTCATAATATTTCAAAAGTACAACAACAAAAACATCCCATATTATGTCTGTTATTTAATATAAATGAATATCAAATCATAATATTCTGTCTTCTTCATTTGTTTGTCTGTCTATCTGTCCGTCCATTCATCCTTTTGTCTGCCTTGAAAACGCATTGACCCTTAATAATGTTAACAGATTAGAATTTTTGACAATAATGAGATACTTTTTTTCGATATTGTGACTAATGACATGACTGACTTTTTTTGACAATTGACAAAAAGAAAATAAAATTGTATTTGTTGCATTTATTTTGTATGGAACTAATACAAGTTTAATTTTGTGTGAAAATGTATTACTGTTTAACTAATTTAAATTAAGTAATTAATTATTAAGTTCTATTGCTTAAATAGAGTCTTTTAATTATCTACACGTGTTTAAAATTGTTATTTAAATTTCTTAAAATTTTTTTGTTTGTTTTTCAATGGAAATTTCAAAAAAAAGGTAACTTTTTTGCTAAATAATATATTAAGGACAAATTAATTTTATTTAAGAAAATCTCAATAAGACGTTAATTTGTCTGCAACAATTAAGGCGACCATTCCATTTGGATTAAGATTGTAATGTTTAGATGAGCTAAATGTTAGTTGCCTGCATACTTGTGTAGATTGGGAAATTCTTAACATACAAGATTGCAGTTTATTTTTTATTCGGTTAAATGATTTAAGAATTTACAAAAATATATATATTTTTGCAGTTTAAAATTACTAGTGATGAAATTTTGAACCTTATTTGGAAATCTCATTCCATTAAAGTTTTAAGTGTTTTCCGTCACTTTGCTGTTCAATATCTACCACACTTTTGGAGATCTTTTTGTGCTCTTCAATTCTATTGTGAGAAGAGCCCAATACCTCTCCAAAGTCTTAGGCTGGTCAGTTTGAAAGATTTGCCTCTCTTGGTATGAATACCACTTTTTTGTTTTCTATCAATCAGAGGTTGTCAAGTCAAACTAAAAATAAGTTGACACACAGTCTTATGAATGGATGCAGCATTAAGGTAAACATACCTTGAAGTAATTGATTGAGTTCTCTATTACAACTGCATTGGGGAAATAATGTCTTTACTTCATCTTGCTCTGTTTTGGCCTCTAAATTTTAAGAGCGTTCCTTTGACCCTGGTGTGTTATTGAACCTGCAGTAAGCTTAACTATTGGTACCAAGTAGTTCGAACACTGAACTAACCGAGTTGTGTTTAGATCTCTTTTGAACATCATGTTTACCATTACTTTAACCTTAACTTGCTTGAATTTATAGGTAGCCTCACATATTGGTCTAAATATTTCAATATACTAAACCGATGTTGCTGGTTTTATATAGGAAACTTCTTAGGACTATGTGAAAGTGCCAACAACAGTCAGACCGATTGACTATCGGACAGACGAAAGTAGCTAAATCGACTAAGCAAGTTATTTATACATTATGGGGTCTTAAAAGATCCCTTAATTAAAGAATGAGATCGATCTCATAATTTTTGTAGATTGAAATAATAATTTCAATAAAATGAAAAAAATTATACTGTAAGTTTAGTGGTTTCGCTTTTATTTACATATATTCAGAATTTTTCGATCTCACTCCTTTATATACAACAATTTATTCTCCTCTTTATTATTTTTCGATGCCATGATTTCTGACTCTTTAACAATGAATCTAATACTGTCACACATTTCAACTAAAAGAAATCCAAAACCCTAACTCCTCCTCTGGCCCAAAGTCAAGTTTTAACAATATCGATTTAATACTTTAAGAGCTTTGCATATACGTATGAGTGATTTATTATGAAGTTAACCATAATACGTCTAGTCTGGCAAACTGAAAGAAAAATTATATTTAATATGTGGGAAGACAAATCTTAACTCTTTTTTCATATAAGAAAACAAAATAAAAAAGTTTGTTTTCTTATTTTTTTCTTGAATATTTTAATAAAATTGCAAATAAATGTTGTTATCTTAAAATTCATAGCTAACAAAATCTTGATTAAAACTTTTTCAAAAAAAAAAAAAAAAAAAATGAGAGAAAAAACTTTCCATCCTTAACTCAATTTAACTTTAAACATAACAATTTAAAAAAAAATAATATTCCTTTTTCCAAAAATTTTCATAAAATTAAATTATTTTTTATTTTTCTTAATATGAAAACTTTAAATAAGCAACAACTTGTTGCAAGATTTCCGTTATTTATTACAATTATAGTTATTGTCGTGTTATATACTCTTCCCTTCTTAAATGTTAAAATCCTGAGATAAAGAAAAACACCATTAAATTACTTTCTCAGATGTTATTTCTTCGGTTCTGTTAAATTTGGTTTGAGTTTTTCTCTTTTTTTGGTTCAGTTCAGTTCTGTTTTAATAAGTTTTTTGCGTATATTTCCATTCTCAATGTGCAATTTTGTTATTTTAAAACAGTTTTCACACTTTCATTTTATTTTCCTCCCCAAAAAAATAATTATTTTCTAGATGATCTTCACCACTAAGAGGAGGTTTAGGATGTTAGATAAAATTTGTCATCCAAGTTGTAGTTTAAATTAAGTTGGATTTTAATGCGAATTCGATTGCTTGGGAATTATTAATTATAGAATCTCTACAAATTCATTCAAGACGAAGGCTGAATGTATATCATTAGAGAGCATAGGTAAATATTGTCCTGAAAATTTTGAAATAATATCTGAATCGGTTGAGCACATAGATAAACTTAAACTATAGTCCTCTACTATTGTATGACTACAAATCAGTTAATGCATAAACGAACTGAAAAGGATGGCTGAATCCTGTGGAATGAAATTATTATGGGTTCAATCATGATTACAAACCGGGAATTCGGTATTTCATCACCATCTCAAGTAATTTTTGAGGAAAGCTGAGCGGTGGATATGATAAATGTAAAGACGGTATACCACCTTCTCTGTTACAGTTCCATGAAGCTAATGTATTTAGTTAGTTGAATGCCTTTGCACACCGAGTTCATTCTTCAATTTCAAAACTGTAAAAATTGTATTGTCGCTTTATTCAACAAGAATTTTGTATTTGTGTGGAGGGCATTTAACATTCGCTCTTAATGAATTTAGTACTTTCTCTATTTCCATCTTTGAAATAGTGGAGAATTATCTTAGAATAATCAACAAAAAAAAAGAAGTTAAAGAAATAAAACTAAAGTTTTATTGTTACAGTTCTTTATTCTTGCTTTTGATGTGCAACCAAGACTATTTGTGGTTACAACTTTAGGGTTTGTTTTGTTACACACAAACACACATACACACACCCAAAATGCAATTGCATTATAAATACACTTACATACAAATACACAGTATTTTCTAAATACTTGAATATTTTATATAGAAAAGGAAAATAAAACCAAAAGAGATACGAAATTGATATTTGCAACAATTGTTTAATGAAAAATAAAGATAAAAGTAAAAACAAAAAGAAAACGAAAACGAAAACTTAACAGAAAAGTTAAAGTAAATAAAATTTAATAGAAAAGAAATTTTTCTGAACAAAATTCAATTGTTTTAAATGAAAATTTATTTTTATTTCAACTTTCTATTTTTTTATTTTATTTAATTTTGTTATTTTGTGCAAATTTAACAAAAAATAAATAAAATTGTAAAATTGTATAAAAAAAATATATTTAAGTTAAATATCACTCAAATGCACAACATTTTGAACATTTTGTGGTGAATGTTGATTATTTGAACAATTTGTATTGATTTGCCTTTATTTCTCTTCTCTCTTTCACTCCTTTCCCCCTGTTTTAAGTTCTTATCCACATTTTTTGTAATAAAGAGTTTGATTGAAAAATTCTTAACATACATATCGGTTAATAAAAATCACTTTACTAAGAGTTTTTATTTTGTTATTCGATTAAAATTTCGATTACAATTTACAAAAAAAAACTTTCATAGTTTTAATCACTGGTGCTTTCTGTCACTGTGTATTTTACTTAAAAATCTACCATACTTTTGGACACCGTTTTTATGCTCTTATAGTCTCTTTTAACAAGACCCCATATTTCTCTACTGGCCTCAGCTCCGGAGATTTTGAAGGATATGCTCTCTCTAGGTACAAACACCAGATTATTGTCATTGTACCACTCAAGGGATTGTTTAGCATAGTGAAAGGATGCCTAATTAGGCCAAAAGTAAGTGAACACAAAATGTAGTCATATGAATGGAAGCAGCCTTTTTTTGTAAACATTCCTTGATGTAAATTTCGGTATTTATAGAGCCCGTTACCACAAATGATTGGTTTCCTTTTGCCACAATTGCATATTGTTTGTCGTACCAAGAACTTTTTTGGAAATTTTAATTAATTTTGGGTCCCCAATTTTTCTTCAGCATTCCCTCGAGCATTAGCAACTTTTTTGACCAGGAAGCTAAGAAGAATCTGCGAGAAGATACGTTTCGTCATCCATTATGCCGCAAGAATATTTTCTAGGAGATTTGACTGCAATTTCCGTGCTTTGTTTTTTGTCTCTTAAATTTAAGCGAAGTTCCTTCAGGATTTTTTCGAGCCTTGTATATTTTTGAATCTGAATTTAACTAGATTAAAAAGTTGTACACTAGGATAATCTATCAAGATTTTGCCCCTAAAAACAACATATGGATCATCTTTCTACCTTCTACCTTTACCAGGTTTTTTATCAACGGACAAATTTCTTCCGATTTAACAACATTGGAACTACTTTAGTAATATTGGAACTGGTTTGAAAATCTATATATATGAATGTGTGTATGAATGTAACGTATAGACTCCAAAACGGCTAAGCTTATTTTGATGAAATTTTCATCAAGACAAAATTCTGATAGGACCAAGTGCAGCGGCACTTCCCATATAAATCAAATATTTTTTACAGAATATTTGAAAAGCTATAACAGCGAGAATTCTCAAATTTGGCCAGATAAGATCAGGGGGTGGGGTAGGTCCCATTCAAAGCAAAACTTAATTATCGAATGTCTAAAGAACTATAAGAGGAAAAATACACAGCTGATGGAATCAGGGAGAGAGGTACCACACATATAAAGCAAATTAAAAATACTAATATTCTATTTAAATCGCATGGTAATACAACACTAATGTTTGCTTAGGGCCAGCAACGCAATAAAAATTGTTTTGGTGAAATGGCGCTTTTAGTGTAGAATGTAATAATTTTATTATGAACCTTTTTTCTGGTCACTTGGATTAAAAGTTTTAATAAAAACGTGTGTTAGGAAATTTTCGATCTCACTCCTTATTTGTTGTTGTTACTGTATTGCCCACCTTAACAATGGCTTTTTTATATATTTTTTTGTTTCTGCTCTTGTTTCGTTATTTTGTTGTTGTCACTGGCAGTCAGTAATTGTGATAAATGTTCACAATTCAAATGCAACTACAACAACAATAACAATAATAATAACAATAAAAACAAAAAATAAAAAAAAAACAATATTTTGTACCGATTTTTCATTGATTCGTATATATTTTATTGTTGTTGTTCTTGTTGTTATTTCATTATTTGTTATTTTGTTTATTCGTTTGTACAATTTCAGTGATTTCTCATTGTTTTGTTGTTGCTTGTGTAGTTGTTGAGATTCGCAATTGTTGTAGTTGGTTATTTAAATATTTGTATAAATAGCATCACACGCATTTACATGTGTATAAGTATTTTAAAACCACACACACATACACAAAAACACAAATACTTACAAAAATTTTGTATGCAACAAATAACCATGACACGATGACAGCAATTACATACATTTATTACATACATTTATTTTGAGTGTTACACATTTGCACTATGGGTGAATTTTGGCTTAGAAAAATCTATAAAGTGGATTTTGTGATTTGTTTTTTTTGGTTTTAATTCAAAAATGTGGTCGAATTAAAATAAAAATACAACATGATGTATATTGATGAATTCATTAAAAATTGACATTCTTTTGAAATGTTAATGTTTTAGATTTTTATAACCATTTCCCATATAAGCGATAGATTTTGTCATTCCGTGTGGAACGCCAAGAAGGAATCATCGAAAAATCAAAATCTGGATCGATTTAGCCATTTCTGTTTGTCGGTCTGTCCATCTGTTTGTTGGAAACATTCTCACAGTCACCGTTTTAATACGAATCCAATAAAATTTGATCCAATAGTTTGTTATTTTCGTAAACAGTTTGCTGTTTAAAAACAAGTTAATCGGTCCAGTAATAAAAAAGTTATAGAACAATATCTAAGACAACTTATAAATTCAGACAAAAAACGTTTGCAAATTTTTCAAAAACTTTTTATCAGATTAAAATAAAATTCAACTACAACACATTCCATTACTATTCCAAGAATCACAAAAATGGGATTAATTTCGATTTAAATATAAAACAGTTTTTGTTATAAATATCTATCTTATGTTAGAATGTACAGTGGGGCAGAATTCATTTTTTTAACATGTTGATTTTTAACATGACTGCAACCTTATAACTTTGGGAGCATGATCCCATTTGGAATTGTACGAAAGAGATGCAAAATATGATGCCTCGGAATATAACGACAGGCTGAGTATATTGAATAAAGCAGCATTTTTAAATTGGTTTTATTCGGATTGGGATTTTGGACATATCCATATGAAATGGAAGATCTGAATTACGGACAAAGGAAAAAACTAAACATAATTCAACTCCTAAAGATCTTCATGTATTTTTGCCATTAAAGTAAGTTTTAAATTTCTAACGTTTTTATAAAAACAAATTACCATTTTAAAAAGTTTGTTTATACCTGGTGCAGAGTGCAATATAATCGTTCTCAACCAATTTTTGCATTATATTTGTTGTTCATACAATATTTTGAAAATTTCTTAATTTTTAAGAAAAACATATTTACATTATGAAAAGAGTTACAAAAATATCTCTGTTGATCTAAGAAACGGTGACGGAAAGACTAGACATGTAATTATTTCAAATAAATCACGTTGCTCATACGCATCATTGTCTATTTTATGAAAGACAATGATGCGTATAAAATATCAGAACGTTTTTTGATATAAATTTCATTTAAAGAAATTATTCGATTTAGCTTTAATAACGTTAACATATTTATATTTTTTGAAATTGATTACAGAAAGTGTTTTATACGGTGGGTAATGGGATTTAATTTCCATCATACAGATAAGCACACGAGAATGGAATTTAGGTCACACAAATCTAAGAGTGATTTAATGCTAAAAACCAATTTGAACATATCTGAAACCATAAGAGATAATCTAAATTTGTGAGCATAAAATATCTTTTGTGTCATATTATAAATAAAATTTTGGTGAATTTTCGGAAAATCAACATACACGAAATGTACAGATTTAGAAGGGCATCCGCTACCTCCTAGACGACTTCGGAGCCTGTAGTACTGTTAATAAACTTGAAAACAGATCAAATAAAATCATTTGATATTTGAAAGGAACATACTGTTCTGGTCAATATCTGGAAATGCCATAGAATCCAATTGGGTTTTAATACTTAAATAAAACACAGACTTTACAGAAGAGTAACTCTGTCATTATAGCTATACGTCCAGTAGTTTGTGGAAAAAATTTTAGTTTTAAATATTTCAAAAGTTTCAACGGACAAAACGCGATAAACAAAACTATTGAAAATTATATGCATTTTCATATTATAGAATGTAGAGTGGAAGAGTGGATTAAATTATAATTCCCATCATTAAATATAAATCGAATCAACAAAATTAACCAGAACTCTTATATGAAGAATTATCACATGAAATTGGAGAACACATAATGGGGCTGCCTACGGTGTGACCTTGAAAGAACGTTTCCTAGTTTGTGGGGTAATGGTGGGGAATCTTGAGATCCCTACTCTTCTCCCAACTTACGAGGTGGCGGCACTTCCTGACCTTCGTGTTCTGATGTTCCTCTTCCCAGGTATCGACGGGATTTCTTGGATGAATTTTATTGGAGAGGGTAAAAGCGTTTAATTTAGAATTCGAAATATCATGATGAAGAATTTTTATAACGATTCGATGTGCTACATGTGCCACGCTGCAGCCAATGTAGCCATCAATGTAAGTAAGATTTTAAAATAAAATTCACTGAAACCTAACTTAGAGTGTGGTTACTATAATTACAGAAGTCTTCAAAAAATCTAGATTTTTTATTGGAAAACATAAATGTACAGCATTCTCGAAGGTGATTTCAGTTATTGATCTCTTCAATCAGCTGTGTTTTAGCACTTCAATTTAACATCGATACTCAAACTAAGAAACAGTTAGACAAAAAATTCTTTTAACAATAATATTATTGTTATTTAATAGCCATTATATGATTGCAAATTAGCCATAATATATTACTTTAATATTATAGTTTTATGTTTAGTTCAAAATAAAGGAAATCAATTTCTTTAAATTGTACACTTTATCACTTATCACACTGTTCATAAAAATTCCATTAAATTGCATTAACAGAAAAAAAGGATGAAATGTGGAATATTTGTAATAAAACCAGAAAAAAATCACAAAATAATTCAACAATGTTTTTTTTGTTTCATGGCCGACAACAGAAAATTGATTGCACACAATTATGTACCAAAATACTCACTCAATGTCCTTCAAGCAGCAGGATGTTTACATGTCAAGAGAGGAAAACACGTGAAAAAAAACAAACAATTTTTATTTAAATAAAATCTTTTCAAATGGAAATTACGCAGTAAACAGGTAATTTTTCAAAGTGAAAAACTCCACATTAATGTGATGCATGTGATGCCAAAATGTAAAAAATTAAAGCTCACAAATAAAATATAATACCTGCATTTAAATTATTTACAAAAAAAATAATATTTTTATTATAAGTAAATATTCATGAATATTTTTAAAATAAATTTTAAACAAGGTTGATGAAAGTAAAAACAACCAAAATTCAACTAAGAAATTATAGTCGGTAAAACCCGATTAATTTATAGCCTACGCCACATTGTTGGTTATAAGTGGAAGCTGCCAAAAAATAATGAACCAACCCCGTACAAGGGTATTTTTTTATTTTATGTTTAAGAGTACAGTATGTTACACTAATACTAACATCCATCTAGAAGAAATTATGGACCGAACCTCGTAAAATTTCGCTCATCGAGTTTTGCTTATATTTGTTTTGATTAGGCCAAAGAATCTGTTAGATTAGAGCCATTCAAAGCGATATTTGCAAGTGGGTTTATGGGACCTATGATTAACCAATTCTCGTATAATTTGGCACAACGTGTTAGAAGATCATAAGAAAAATGTTTCCAAATTTTATTAACATCGCATTTCTGTGACCTTAAATCCCCATTCCGGAAGGCCTAGTTGAAATATTGGAACCATTATTGCCAATTTCCACAGTCATCGTCCTTGGTTCAAAATTATGATACATGCTAAATTTCATCAGGATATCTTTAAAACTGCCGCAAATATGGATCGCCTGCATTTTGATCTCAAGGTTTACATGGACACCCAGCCATACGAACATATGGACGGATTTACATCGTTAAATCGATTCAGAAAATTATCCTGAATCGAACGACATACTTAAAAGAGGTCGTAGCATAATTCCTTCCGTCTGTTACAATTTTTTCAGAAACGTATAACACCCCAACCACCTATGATGGTGTAGGGTATAAACATGAAAGACTTTATTATGATAAATTGTTAATTAAGTCTTTAAAATACGCTGAAAAAACACAGTTTTTGGCATCATGTTAAAGAAAATAAAATCTAGCTAAAATTTAGTTTTTTATTTCCGCTTTTTAAGCCAAACCAACCAAATAGAAACCGAGAAAAAATGGTAAAATATAAAACTATAGATTCAGCTGTAAAAGGAAAATTCTGGCTGATATATAAATCCTTGCACATAAATCATTTCTCGAAAATTGGAGCCAACAAACAAAATATGAATAAAAAAAACAACAACAAAAAATATAACAGTAAACTCAACTAACATTTATGGGGATTACAAAATATTCTATATAAACGAGAAGATGCGAGAAACAAAACCAACAATAATAAAAAATACATAAAGAGAACAAAAACATCTAAAAGGTGTTACTTCTGGAATTTAGTTCATTTACATATTCACTCACACACACACACACATAGATATTTTTAGCAAACATACAAGCATAAATTTTACACCAACTATAATTTGGATTAGGATGACACAGGACTTGCAAGGAAATTTTGAATATCGATTAAGACTTAAACAAATAATTTAAACAAATTAAAATTCTAATTTAATTTAGAATTTTTCAAAATTCCCTTTTTCATATTTTTGATGAAGAAAAGGAATTTTAAAAATTAGTCTCCTCCAATTTCGGTGATATTTGGCACATACATTAGAATTAATGCGTGCCAAACCAGTAGAAGTCCTTTGTTGTTGTTTTTGTTGTTAAACAAATAATTCTTGGTGCCAAATCTAATATTTAATAATTTGAATAACTTTAGCTTAGTTAAATGTGGACTGATGTTCTTAAAATTCTCCAATCAAATTTATGTTAAGTTCACATTTAGTTTTGCCGAAACATATTTAAGAGTTTTATCAGCTTAAAATCTTTATATAAAATATATAAATTAAATATATTAAAGGCTGGTAAAAAACAATCGAGACAAATTTCAATTATATTAATACATATTTAAGGACCTATTAGTCATATTTAGGGTACCTTATATGGGAGCTAATATTCAAATATGGATCGTTATTATTTAAATTTATTAGAGGCGGTTGGAATATATTCGTTTCACATTACAGTAAAAATAGTCCGTATTTTAGAGTCTTGAAGGTTTCAGACCTCATTCGGGGAAGGAGTCTTATATAGGAGCTATAGCAAAATATGGATTCATCACTTTAGTAATATATTCAAGATGATTAGAAAAATAATTGTGTTGAATTTAAACCAATTCCGAGTAGGGACCTTATATTACAGCTGGATCAAACAATGAGCCGAGTATAATCTAATTATTTTGATTCTTTATGTTAACAATTTTTGGGTGTATCAAAACTTGATACTCGAAGTATGATATTATGGACAAATTCTGTCTGTCTTATTTCTATTCTAAAATTTTACTCACATTATTCGTTGAAGTTTTAAGGTTGTCTTAGATGCAATGTTTTCAACAGGCAGATGGACATAATTAGTCCACTAATGGACTGTTATGGGGCCTCAAAAAATTCTTCTTACCATTACATAAGGATCCAGCTGTCTTTTTAGGAAAATTGTTCATCATTTTATAAATTTTGATCAAATTCCAATAAAAATAAAAATTGTAAATTAAAATTATAAAAATATTTATGGACTCGATAAAAAGATTGAGCTTCCAAAAATGAGAAGAAAATTCCTAAAGTTGTCATTTGATGTATAGAGCCCAAATTAACTGTATGTCTGGAAAATAACTTTTACCAGATAATTAAAAACAAAAAAGAGTTTTAAAAACTGTATTCAGGCTTTGGGATTTTAAAACACGTACGTTAAAGTGTGATCTTTGAAGGCAGTCTAAACTTTTCCACTGGAATATTATTTATTTTTGAATCGTGTGTATATATCAACCTCAATTTGTTTTCGAACTAGATCGGTTGAATATTTGGGATATATAGTAAAAATACTGACTCAAACACTTGCAAAATTGAGAAAGTTGAAAATTTAAATACAAATAACTCAATTACTGAGATAAACTCGAAATTTTGGAATTAAATAATATAAAAGAATTTTTAAGGCAATCAAACTACATTAATGTTAGTGATATCGCTTTTTGTAGCCACACAAAACTACCTTGGGACCCTCTAAAAGTTGTACACTTTTAAGGTTATAAAGCTACATACCTCTGCTGTGCGAAATGGCAAAAAGTATAACCGTGGTTTGCGGAATATGACAAGAATTCACTTCCAACAATATATTGAGAACTTGCGCTCTCTGAAAAGCAATGAAAATTTTGCCGAGAAAATCAAAAATTTAAAAAAGCTTTTTGTAAACGTAGAATTGTTTCTAATGATCCAAAACTGATCAGATTTTATCAAATAACACATATTTTTTTGTCAAGAATTTTGAACAATATTTTTTCCATATTTCAAGAAGACAATTTGAATCGATATCATCCTAATGTTTAATTATATAATATATTGCAGTAATATTTTTTTGTCATAATTCTGAAATTGTATATTGTTTTAGTGAATGAGTGTTTTTATGCATGTTTGTATGGCTGCGAGTGTGTGTGTGTGTGTTTGGGTATTTGTATGAAAATTATATAAAACTAGTGTGATAGTTCCCATACATTTAAACATTTGTTAGATGCCAAAAATATCATCATCTTCACTTATATCATGTAACATTTACAATTTGTATTTTTGTATTGTGTTATTTGTTTGTATTTGTACGGATGTTTGTAACAGGAACCACCAACAATAAAAGTACTAGGCATTTTTTTGTTTTGCACATGATACGTCACAAAAAAAACATTAGAAATATAAAGGAAATGGACCTACAGTATTAACAGAAGGTAAATATCACGAAAAATAAGTCAATTGATGAATTGAAAAATTCCAAATTTTTCACTATAATCAGAAATCGGATTAATATCTATGGTCTGGGATAGAATCCACAGATGGACTGCAATACAGAGCTTTAGTAAATATTCTAAAATGTATACTGTAGTCTAGAGTCTTGAATGTGGTCTAAAGTTCACATAACTGTATTGAGTTCAAAGCCTAAAATAAAATTCCTAATACATACTACACTGTTGCATATTCTATTAAACGCGGTTTTCCCTTTTGTTATTCTCATACAAAAGTAAAGTTGAAGTTTTTTTAATGAGAGACAACTTTACGGTCCTTTTTTGAAGGTAAACAAGATTTTATGTCATGACGTTTAAAGGTCCCTAATCCAGAGTAGATGCAAAATATTTTTTTCATGACCAGGGATGCTCGAATAGAAAAATTGATCGTAAATTAAGAATATGGTGTGTAATTTTTCACAATGGACAGAAAATTATGGAGTTCGAAAATCCTCCCAGGGAAACATAAAAGTAACGATAAACATAACCTGTAAGAAATTGAATTTCACACAAATAAAGAAAAAACTAAATCTTTCTGTGATTTTTGGAAAGATGTCAAATGGACAGGGGAGTAAAAAATTTAATTTTTGCCGAAAAAAATAATAATAATTTAGTCAGTTCTGACTCATAATCATGTTTATGGCACGATTTACGTGTCATTTTGTGTACGTTTGGGTTGCATTTTTCGCAGTTAGCAAATATAACATTTCTTCCAACAATAATTGATAGCACAATGATAACGAAATTCTGGAGAATTCTCTACTCTCTTTAATGGATGAAAAAACGAATGAAGTTTGCAAATTCCAGCAAGAAAATGCTGCGGAATATGTTTCCAAGCAGTCTAAATAATGGTTTAATGAACACACATTTGTGAGGAAATTAATGCCGATCTTCCTAAGAAATTAGTAGAATCAATGCCAGACATTCAAGTAGTCCATGCCAGTATATTTCAAGTAATCCATGACAAATGAACATCCACTCATTATTAACAATGCTATAGCGACTGATAAACTTAACTGCGTTTATATAGGGTCGATACTAAGATCATATTACTGCAGGGTCTTTGGTAGCTTAGAACAGTCATCTATACATATGCAAATAAACATATAATTTTTTTAGATATGTTTCTTCTTTTTTGTTGTTGTTTTGTTGTTGAATGGGGGTCTTTTGTGACAGTCAAACAAACCGTACCGAATTTGTTGTTAAATCCAAACATGACATTTTTCTTTTTGTTTTATATCCCGGGTTAAATTATAGTTTTGCTGTTTGTGTCATGTGTTGTTAGGTATGTAGTGTTGTTTATATAAAAGCAACAAACAACAACAACAACAACAACTACAATGTAACAACAGCATAAGCTGTTGACAATGAATGATGAAAACTACAATTGCATGTTGTTGGTGTTATCATAATAATATTGTTATTGTTGTTGCCGCTACTACTATTGCTACTATTACTAATACTGTTACAGCTGCTGTTGCTGCTGTTTGTGTCGTGGTCAAGAAACATGTATTTGTTTGTATTGAGTATCATCCAATATAAAAATCAAATCTAAAATAAAATATTATTTCTTTTCTTCTTCATCTTCTACCTTAACCTCCCTCATCTCTTGATCCTTATCTGTTTTCCTTTCTTCTCTTTTATTATTTATTTTTCCTTCTATTTTTTGCAGAACGAATTCTCCTTGGCACAAAATTACAAAAGCTTTTTTGACAGGGTCAAGGAGAATTTATCAAAAGTGGGAACATTTTCAAAATGAAAGAAAAGAAAAATGATGAAAAAAGTATAGAAAAGAAAACAAAAAAAATAATAAATAAATCAAATTACAAAACAGCACTTACGATGTAACGTTTTCTTTTATTTTCGTTATTTTTTTCGATAATGGTCACCATAATGTGTGATTTATAATTTTTGTAGATTTTAAATAGAGATGTCTTTTGAGAAAAGTAATGGAAACGATTCGTTTTATTTATTTGCCAAAATAATGAGAAAAATAACATATTTCCTGGCATATTAAGAAGAAAAAAAAAACAGATATTATGGATTAGTGACCCATTGTGCAAAGATGAACAATAATGTTAAATTTTCCAGTTTATTTAAGTTGATATTAAGTGGAAAAATTTTTGTGATTATTATATTGTCAAAATAATAAAAGAGGAAATATAAAAATGATCAATTGAATTTAAAATTTATCAAGTAAAGGAAGATATTGTAGAAACAAAACTGGATTAGCCAGCCAAACACACTGAACACTGTAGTACACTGAACCGAAAAAAGAAATAAATACAACGAAAAATAATGTAGAATTGAAAAAAATTTTTGAGTAATTTTTGTATTTACAGGCGAATTTTGGACGATTTTTCCTTATGCTGTTTTTTTGAACATTAAATTGCACTTTGGATTTTTTCATTTCATGGTTTTTTGTTCAGACAATGGTCTGGTCTATTGTCAAAAGTATAAGTTGATCTATTCCCCAGACTAAAGTTTGGTATATGAATCAGTGTTAGTGAGTTTAAATGCCCCGTCTAAAATCTGGTCTTTTGTCTAAACTAAAAATAGTCTGACTAGTTGTCCAGACTTTAGTTTGATCAATTGTCCAGACTATAGTTTGATCAATTGTCCAGACTATAGTTTGATCAATTGTCCAGACTATAGTTTGATCAATTGTCCAGACTATAGTTTTATCCATTGTTTAGAGTATATTTTCATTACGGTCTGGTCCAGAGTGTCCAGAGTGTAGGTTTATTTATTCCCCAGACTAATGTCTGTGGCTCAAAGTAAGTGAGTTTTTATGCCCGGACTAAAGACTGATATATAATCCAGTCTATAGTCTAGTTTATTGTTCTGATTATACTCTGGCCTATAGGCAACACTTAGAATTTAGTCTGGTCTATTGTCTATACTTTAGGTTTGACTTGTCTGTTGTCCACAGTGCTGTC
The DNA here is from genome assembly GCA_004302925.2 of Cochliomyia hominivorax. NCBI lineage: Eukaryota > Metazoa > Arthropoda > Insecta > Diptera > Calliphoridae > Cochliomyia > Cochliomyia hominivorax. The sequence continues at coordinate 6,673,109 of PYHX02000158.1, read as the reverse complement.
TGGTCAATTGTCCAAACTAAAAACTGTTGTATTTTCAAGACTATAGTTTGGTCCAATTACAATCCAGATTATAGTCTGGTTTATAGTCCAGGATATAATTTTGTTTATTTCCCACGCTATAATTTGGTCTATTTTATAATTCTTAAATTCATAAAGTAAAATAAAGATCAATTCGGAATTCTTAAAATTCTCCCTGCAATGAAATTTCGTCTTAACTAGAACGAATCACAGTATAATCGATATTTAAATAATGATTTCATTAAACTTATTTTCCTCTTATTTATATTTTTTTACTAAGAATTTCCATTAGAATTCCCTCACAAACAGATGAACTTGCTACCGCTGTTTTCGACTCAACTACAAAATAATAAACAGTTCGTTGAATTATTTAATTATAAGCATCTCACCTCCTTGATCCCTCCCCCACAAACACACAGAAACCTACATTTTGCATTCAGCAGTTTGTCAACATTTAAAAAGTTTTCTAATGATTTAGCGGAAAACTAAGGTGTATTCGTTCCTGTTTAACTTTTGTTATAAACTAAATAAAATTCTCTGGAGAAATTATATTAATTCTTTGTAACAAGTGGCCAGTCAGAATTTTACTTATTTTTCGAAAAAAACAAAAATTATATTAAATGGAAACAATAAAAACAACAGCAACAAAAGCCCTCGAAAATTTTGGCCCCACTTGTTTATTAATCAACAGTGAGTTAAAAAAATAATAGAAAGCAGGTTAAAATGTTATAGTCGGTCAAACCCGACCATGTAATACCCTTTACCACATTGTTGGTTGTAGATGATTGCTACAAAAAATTTGTGAACAGCCCTCGTAACTTGCTTATTTATGCTAATGTATACAATAGATTATTATGACACTAACATTTATGTGAACACTCATATAACATTTTTAAATATAAATGTTTTTTACAATACCCTCGTATATGAGCGATTTATGAGTTTCAAGGAGATATGGGACCTTAAAAAAATGGACCGATTCTCTTATAATTAACACTAATTTTTGCAAAATTTTATTGACATCGTTTCATATTTAGGAATTTTGTGAACTAAAAACTTTATTCTGGGGAGACATTTGAATGGGGCCTATGTGAAATTATGGACCGATTATTACCAATTTTAATAGGCATCGTCCTTGGACCGAAATTGATAGTACGAACCAAATTTCATGAACTTCAAAACTGCAATCTGTACTTTCGAATAAATTTTATATGGACAGCATCCGAACGACTCTGGAAGTGCTTCTGAGACGATCTAAATATTTAAAAGTGGTGCTAGGACTATTTTAACTGTCCGTTACAAATAGCTGCACAAACGCATAATACCCCCATCTATGGTGGTGTAGAGTATAAATACAAAATAATATTAAAAATAAAAAAGTTCGTGGATTTTACAATATTTTTGTGTTAAGCAGACGGTTTTATTTTGTTTTTATGAGGTTTTGTTTATTTGTAACAGGAAACCAAAAACACACACTCACACACTTGCAAACAAAACTTCAAAGAACACCAACGGCAAAATAGCTACTGAGAGAGTGATAGAGACAAAAATGAACCAAATGTATGTGTGTTATTTTGAGTGAATTTTTTAAAATAATAAAATGAAAATAAAAAACAAAAAATACGTTATCTCCTATAGTCAGCCGAGAGTCCGTCAGTCCTTCATTTAGTTATTTTACAATATTTTTCATAGGATTTTTTTGTGCCAGTAGGTTAAGTAAGTAAGTAAGTATGTGTGTAACTGTGAAAACAAATTGTTAATTTAAAAAATATAGAAAAAATGCCAACGAACCAATAAAACAACAAAACATCTTCATCTAAAATGAAAAATGCCTCAAAGTACAGAAAATAGTAACACAAACGTGAGTTTATTCACACACACATAAACAGACACGTTTTCATTAATGAATTTCTTACCTGACTTACAGTTCTTCGAAATATATTTTGATTGACTTATTTCCTAGACAATTGAAAGTGACACTAAGTTTTAACACACTTTGGGATTTTGAATGACAAACTTAATATTGTTTTGTCACTTTAAGAAGGACAATTGAAATGAGTCGTTAAGAACTCATTATTCCCAAATGATTTTTTTCTGGAAAATAATGCGGAGAAGACGTTTGTGTAACGTTGATTTTCATAAAACGAATTTTTATTTATTTGGGAAAATTTTGGAAAATTTAAGAAAAATTTGATCAAAATTAATGTTAACAGGAAAATTTTTCCAAATTTCCTGTTTGGAGCAAAATTTCTCAAAATTTTCTCTTCACAGAAAATTTTCCCAAATTACCTATTTATAGGAAATTTTAAAAAAATTTCATGTTTTTGGGAAAATTTTTTCAAATGTCCTGTTTATAGGAAATTTTCTCCACATTATCTGTTTACATGATTTTTCACCACATTTCCTCAAAATCTCTTGCTTATAAGATTTTTTTCCAAATTTGCTGTTTGTACGAAAATTTCTTCAAATTTCCTAATTAAAAATTTTCTGTTTATAGGAAATTTTCTCTAAATTTCCTGGTTAAGGGATTTTTTTCTCCCCATATTTTCTGTTTACAGGAAATTTTTGCAAATTTCTTGTTTTATAGGAAAATTTCTAAAAATGTTCATGCATATGGGAAATTTTCTCCAAGTGGCCTGTTTATAGGAAACTCCTCTATCACCAAAAAGGGTCGAGGATAAAAAAGCTCCCATATAAGACCCCTTTCTGGAATTTGGTTTTGTCATAATTAGTTTTTTAACAGTTCTTAATATTATTAACTGATTTGGTGAATATCGGTCCTTATTTTGAAGAAGCTCTAAAACAAGGCCTCTTCCCGGAATATGGTTTTATACAAACCAATTTATAATTTAATTGAGAAAAAACGTAAGGATTAAATTTCAGTTAATCTATACTGTCAATTGATGAGTGTGATGAATATCTGCCATGTTTTTCTATAACTTCCATCTGGTACCCTTTTCCGGAGAAGAGTTTAAGAGTTTAACACACTAAAAAATGTGAATAAAATTACTGAGATAAAGCTTGAAAGGTTCTGAGATATGGAACCTCTTTATTAAAAATATGGACCAATACCATATTCCATTTTAGTTTTTATATGAAGCTTTTTAAATTCAAGTGAAGGTTAACATAGTATAAGAGCTGGAGGGTATTAAAAATTCGGCACAGTCGAAAATAGCATTCTTACTTGCTTGATATTTTTTTTAAATTTTATGTTAAAGAAAATTTTCTTGAAATCTGATTTTGATAATTTTTTTTTCTTTTTTTTTGTAAAATATTTTGTAAAATTTTATTTTATAGAAAAATTTCTTAAAATTCGTCACAGTATTTTATTTCACTTTTCTTGATATTTTAAAGGAATTTTTTGATATTTCTTTTTTTATGTTCTCGAAGTTTTTTTAATGAAATTTGTTCTTTAAAATTTGTTATTAAAAAATTCAAAGATGAAAATTTGCAAGGAATTAAGAAAATATTTAAAAGGAAACAGAACTTCATAGTTTCGCCTAAATTTTATGGTGTTTATTATAAATGTTCCTAAGTTCACTATAATTCATATATCCTGTTGGAGTGCAAGTCGTTTAAATAAATTCCAAGTTTTTCGAAAACTGCAGGGTTTTTAGAACGTTTTTTTCCTTTCCAAAGTATGCAAATAAATTCTAATTTTTATTCTTTTTTGTTTCCTGTTATAATTTTTTCTTTACAGAAAAATCAAAAATTAAATCTCAACAATTAAATTTATTTTTTTGTTTCTTATCCAGATAAAAACTTATTGCATTAAATTCTTTTCCAAATACAACTCTCATTTTGTCTGTATGTTTTCTATATAAATCTCAAATATCTGTTAAAGAAAATCTGTTCATAATAAAGATTATTATTTTAAAATCTCATTTTATTTTTTTATGTAATAAATTTTTATAAAGAAATTGAAATAAATTTTCCTTCTTGATAAAATTTACATTTTAATGGAAATTTTTTAAAAAATTTAAAAAATAACAGAATTAAATTAAGTGAAAAGACAAGCAGGACCTTTTTATAAATCTACTGTTTCAAGGGCTCTAGCATTATTGATCATATTAAATTATATTCTTACACTTTACCCAGAATCCTAGATAACAGCTACTCGGTATGTCTAACCCACACTATTGCAAAATAATTGTTTTTCTCACAGCAAAGAGTCCTTGTGTTCATATTTATTGAACGTAAATAAAGCAAAAACTCGGCCAAAAATTAAAATAAATACTCTCTCTCTCACTTACTCTCATTCTCTTGTTTGCACTCCATATGAAAACTGTTAACTAGAGGACCAATTAAGACATACATTTTCATACCCTTCACTAACACAAGTGGTGACTATTGGATATTAACTTTGTCATTCCGTTTGTAATGCTAAGAAGGAATCTCAGACGCCATAACGTATATAAGTATTAGTATATTAAAAGCTTTAGACCGATCTGAGGCAACTTCTAAAGTCAAGCGACTAACTTTCGTAAAATTGGCCATTGTAAATCGATAAACCAGAACAAAATATTGGCACAATATTTTGTTCATTTATCGAAATCGGTTCAGTTATAAGTTACAACCAAAAATATAACTATTTTTATTACTCATTTAGTTATATTAAAGAAAAACTTTTATACATTCTATACGTCTGTGGGTGTATATGTGTGTATGAACGAACATAACCTATTTACTTCACGCATTTTTTCCTGTTATAACAAATATCTTTTATTTATAGCATTAAAACTTCGCCAATATCGGTGTATTTTAATCTGGCAGAGAAAATAAAAAATAAGAATAAATTTTAATCGTCTTAATCTTTTATGAATCGAGATTTTAAGTCTGGGACCCTGTGCAGTCGCTCACACTTTGGCTATCATTGTGTGAAATTTCATTGCGAGACCGTATAAAAAATGAAATTGTCGGTCTTAATCGACTATTTCACTTTTACTCATTGTTTACTTACATTTACAACAGTTTTCCCAATTTGACTTATTCAGCGTATTTTTTTTAGTTATGGGCGATTTTTTGTAACTTTAAGCTTTTTTATTATCTTTCAAAATTTGTTTCTTAAGTCCTCAAAAGAAAAATTAAAAAAAGTTAACAAAACGGAATAAAATCATAAAATAAATTTTAATACAAATATTGTTTCTTGAGTGAAACCTTGAATGGAATCTAATAGAAAATCTCTAAAAGGGAGAATCAAAAGAAGAAACTTTTTTAATTGAAAAAACTTCCCTGTCTTTTTCTTATTCTTCTAAGAAAATGATAGTTGTTTTTGTAAGTTAAAATAAATTCCAAGTTATTGCTTATCTGTTTCTTATTTCTTCTATTTTATTCGATTTTATCTTTTAGTTTTAGTTTAATTTTAGATTTTTTTTCGTTCTCATTTTACAACCAAATACTTACAAACAAATATGAGAATGTAAATGTGTATGTGTGTAAATAAAAATTTACATACAAACAATGTAACCAATAACGCAAAATTTTCGTTTTTAGTTTTTCCACAGCTTTTGAGGGAGATTTTGTAAAATAAACTTTTATTCAGGATATATTTTGTTTCGTACTTCAATATAATTAAATTATTTATTGCAGCAAGTAAAAAAGTATTTTTGTTTATCCGAAACAAAAATAAATATAATACAAATCCTAAAACAAAATTTTAGGCCTTTTGTTAAGTAGTGAGATCGAAAAATTCTTAACAAACATATAGTTTTATTTTTACAAAAAAATTATAATTTTAATTATAATTTTTAAATTTTGAATCTTTTTCGTAAACTCTTCCATCGTATTTTTAAACACCTTTTTTGTCATCTTTAATTCTCTTTTAATAAGAGTCCAATATCTCTTCTCTAGCTCCAGACAGTTTGAAAGACTTGCCTCTCTTGGTACAAGTACCGCACTATAGTTTTTGTACCACTCAAGGACTTATTTAACATAGTGATAGGATACCAAGTCAGTCAAGTCCGACTATGTAATACTCTACAACACTTCGTGGTTGTAAATGGCAGCTATGAAAAATTTATTAACGAACCTCATATAATTTGGTTTACAGATTCATGATTAAGTGCGAAGTACATTATTATGATATAAACTTTTATGTGAAAAAAATTTTATGTGTAAAATTTTGAACATCGATTTTAGATCATTTTATCTTAATTTGACAAATTTTTACTACGTAATGTGATCTACGAAATGTTATAGACTTCGTATAATTTGACGCATCGATTTAAAATGCTATAATACTTACTTTTGTTTAATTTTGGGGAAATCGCTTTATATTTAAGACTTTAATGACCTCAACCCCATCTAGGGAGAACATTTGTATGTGAGATTCCTAAAATATTGGATCTTAGGTGGCAGATTTCAACAGTCTTCGTCTTTTGGCCAAAAAATATTATGTATCAAATTTTATCGAAATGTCTCAAATATTGCCACCTGTAAATATTCACGACGTTTACATGGACAATCAGCCGGATATTCAGACAGACGGATGGACATCATTAAATCGCATCAGAAAGTGATTTTGAGTCGTACGGTATACAAAGTGTTACACCATTTTTCTTTTTGCTACAAATATCACATACGGTGTTGTAGGTTATAAATAAATATAATATGTGAACCCAATATGAAGTCTTATGAATAGATGCAGCCTTTCTGTAAACATTTCTTGATGCAAATTTCGGTATTTATAGATCTTGTTATAACAAATGATTGTTTTCTTTTGCCCCAACTGCATATTGCTTGCTTTTAATGACATTTTGACTGCATTCCTAGATCATCATCAACATAAACTTTTGACCAGGAATTTGAGAAAAATTTGCCAGAATATACTTTTCGTCATTCATTTTGCACCGAGAATATTTGTTAGAAAATTTGAATTCAATTCCCGTGCTCTGTTTTGAACCTGCATTACCTGTAACCAAATAGTGCTTTCCTAACGGATGTATTGGGAGCTCTTTTGAAAATAATTTCTATTTTTTGGTGATGTTTAGAAACATCATGTGGACCATTCCTTCTACTTCAAACGGGTCTTTTTTATCAACGGACAGGTTCCCCCGGAACTGTTTAATACAGTTTTTCGGCAGACCTTGGAATGCTTGGCCACCTTTTGTGGCCAACTAAGATGTTTTGTGGCCAACTAAGATGGGTTTTGTTGAAAATATTTAATAATTCAAGTACGTACTTTTCTCTGGTCACTCATTTTGATCAGATCAGATTAACAATATATTCATTCGTTTGACATTAAACATAAAAAGTGACATGTTTAACAAATGTAACTTGATCACAAAGAAAATTTCAAATAATATTTAGGTTAAAAAAAAATAATAATAAAAACATGTGTTTCGAATTTTTCGAATTCACTCCTCATTTGTTTATCTCTGTAAAAATAAAAAAGTTAAATAAATTTTGTCTACTTTTCGAATTAAATTCGAAAAACAAATGAAATAAAAGTTTTTTTCTATTCTTTACTTTTTTTCAAATTCCAATAACTTGCAATGAAGTGGGTGGCTGATTGGGAATGATGACATTAAGTTTAATCGTGAATTGGCATTATTCTCTTGATTGTCTTTCTGAAATAGTCCCTAATTTTCGGAAACAAACAAAAAACAATTTATTGTTGTTAATTTATTTTAATGGTTAAATTAATTTTATTTTTTCTTATTCCACTACCACAAGTGATGAAGAGGGCATATTAACTTTGTCATTCTGTGTGTAAAACTAAGAAGGAATTATCATGCACAGACTCCATAATGTATATATATTTTACATCAAACCAAAATCTGAGGTGATTTAATAATGTGCGTCCGCCTGTCTGTCTGTTGGCCTTAACGAAATTGACAGAGCTAAAAGTTTCCTATTCAAAACCAACAAAATCGGTTCAGTATATTAAAAGATATAGACCGGTATCTAAGCTAACCTCTAAGTTCATCATTATATAAAGTTGAATGTACTTCATTGCCATTCCAAAAATTATCAAAATCGGTTCAGTCAAAGAAAAAAATATAGCTTATAAATATAACTTATTTAAGAATTAATATATACATTTGTGTATGGATGTTTGAGTGTGTATGTACGAAACAAAATGAATTCAATTCACATGCCTTTGCCGTGGAGGGTATTTAAGATTCGGCATAGCTGAATGTTGCATTATTATATTTTTTCTTAGAGATTTTTCAATCTCAATATTACATTTTAATAAGATTCAATAAATATTTAAAAGATTCTGTTGTTGTTGTAGGTTCTAATATTGGGTCTATTAGAATTAACAATTTGTCTGCAAAAAATAATAATTTTTCTTCAAAAATAGTTTTAGTTCATTTTGCAAACAAGTTTTTAATTCCTTTTAATTGTCTGCGATTGTTTCGTTATTAATTTTAAATGTTTATACCCTCCCCCACCCCAACTTATTTAGAAAGAACTTTCCTGTCATATACCTTTTCGGTACTTTTTTATATATAGAAAATACCAATTATTACTTTATATCGGTGAAAAGAAAATATAATCTTATACCGCAAAAATAAAAAGAAGATATAATAAAAATAGATACTGTTTTTCTCATAAATGTTCCAGAAAGTACCAAACAGTCAGACATATACACATAAGCAAAAAATTTTATATAATTTATTACCTTCTAAATATCATACATTTTTCAATTTAAACATTAATTCCTTTTATACTTTCATTAGAAATTCCATAAATAATTTCAATTAACACATTTATTAAATCAATTAAAGTTTTATTAATTTTTAACGTGTTAATTCACATGGGGGTGAGAGAAAAAGAAAAACTTTTTCACTTTTTCTGTTGTTTCTAAATGAAAAATTACTTTAATTTAATTTTTGCTCTAAATATTATTTAAAGTGTCTGACTTATTGAAAGGGTGCAATAAACTTTTTCTCGAAGGAATTTCTTTTTTATGGAAATTAGTTTTCATTTTTATGCATAACTTTCGCCTGCAGTTTTCATTTGTTTTTTTTTTCCGACCACGAAGAAAAAAATAAAAAAAGTTTAAACGATAAATTAAGAGATTTTTGCATACAGAATAAATAAAACTTAGGGTCATTCATAATGCAGTTCCTCCATAAAGAGTTAAGAATGAAAAGGAAATGCATTTTAATGCTCTTTCAAATAATAGAGAAATAGTGGGTTCGACTAGACGGATGATGATTTAAAATTAGTAAATATACTGATCAAAAATAAGTTTCTAATCGGGGATATAAAATCTTGTTGATATATGGAGGATCAAAGCGTAACAATTACGTCCTATTAATCTGGTCATTTGATTATATTTTTAACAGTTGCTATTTAAAACCAATAAAATACTATTTTTGAAATTTTTGCTTAAATTAAATTAAGCGGAAAAATATCAGATTAAACAAATATCAGAAAATAACGGTTTTTATATATTTTATTTTTAAAGACATTTTAAAATATGTTTAATGTTTTTCCTTTTAAAGGAAATTTTTAGCTTTTATACCCTACACCACCATAGGTGATCAGAATCAGTTATAAGTCGATTTAACGATGTCCGTCCATCTGTGAGTCCGGTTGGCTGTCCATATAAAGCCTATTGAAGTTAATCTTGCTCGGTCTAATATTTCAAGTACTGTTTTTGTATTTCAAGTAGATGTTAGAAATTATACGAGGATCGGTTCATTACTTCTTTTAGATAAAAATACAGAAAAATCCTTTTCAAACGCATAAATTTCACATAAATATTAGTACCATAATAATGTACTTTACACTTAATCATAAATAAAAAAATTCCACTTAAACGATGGATGTTCATAATTTTTTCGTAACTGTCAATTGCAACAAATAATGTAGTGTAGGGTATTACATAGTCGGGCTTGACCACCTCTAATGATTTCACTTGTTTTTTAAAGGATTCTTCCATATATATCGAATAAAAATATCGAGTTTGCTTTGTCCAAAAATTTCGATAGATTTTTATAAAAATTTCAATTTATCTTCTTTTTCTTTAAAAAAAACCACATAAGTTAAAATTTATTTTAAAGAAAAAGTTTTTCTGGCTTCAAAAAATTTTATTTTTTTTAAATATCGACTTTAAAAAATCTACGATTTCGATAAAATTGAAAATCGATGCTATTTTATATATTTTTCGGTGAGATTTCGGTTAAGTTTGCATTGTGAAGAAGACCTGAATAAACTTTTGATTTCAATCAAAAATTTGATAACTTAAAAAATCAATAAATATTGTGTTACGATAAATTTTCCTTAATAAAGAAACTTTTATAAATTTTTAATAAAACTTTTGATAAAAATTCGTTTTATTGAAAATTTTGATAAATTTTGGTTTTTAATAAAAATTTCGAGAAATTTTCGCTTTGAATAAAATTTAAAATGAAAATTTCGGAAATTTTTAGTTTTTAAGAAAAAAAATCGATATAAATTATTTTCGATAAAAATCGTTGAAAATTTTTACAAATTGATTATAAGCAAAATTTAGAAAAATTCTCTTTTTCAAATAAAATCTCTATAAATTGTTGTTATTTTTCTGCAAATGAATAATACTCCTTAATAATACTCTTTAATTCACTAAAGCGATTTTAAAATTTGTTAAAAAATTAAATTAAACTGGGACAATAATTGAAGAAAATTTTAAATTTAATTTCCTTTTTTGAACTGAACTGGTCTAATATTCAAATCAAAAACCATCTGCAGTGATGAAGAACATGAATTTTTATCAATATTGCTTACGAGTATAAAAATTGTTATGCCACAGATTGATGTTGCTACAAGAAAATAAAAACAACAAAAAAAACATATGTTGGTTATTTAAGGACCTTAAAAAGACCAGAAATATAACACAAACATGCATACAATCGGATATTGCAATACACTCACACAAACACACACACAGACACAGACACATAAACAATCATTTTGTTTTCTGTCTCTTGAATGTATGTGTATGGGTGTATGTGTGTGTGTATGTGATATATGAGAAAATTCATTAAAATACTCAACACATCTCACATACAAATTGGTTTCATTTTCAATACTCCAAAGACAACAAAAAATGTAAGAATTAAACTAAAATGAACTAAATGATGAAAATAGTAAAATGCAGACAAATTGATATGAAGACAACTGGAAGGAAAGACAGAGAGACAGACAGACAGACAGACAGACAGACAGACAGAAGTATGGACAAATGATGAACTTTGTATATGTAAAGAGATTTTGATAGGAATTATACGAATGTGTTTGGAAAAGACAGACAAATTCTCTGTTACAATAATGATCATTATGATGAATGCAATTTTGGTCATTCGTATTTAATTTCATTTATGTAAATTTTATCTGCCTGTTCTTCTTCTTCTTTATTTTAATGTCATTTTGACTTATTATTTTTTTCTTGTGTAAAGTTAATATTGATTATTGTCTTTTTCCAATAAATCAAATTGAAGTGATTTGATTTTGTCTTATCACTGAGAGAAGAAATAGAACCCAGCAAAATTTGCATATTTAAATCGGATTTAGGAACTTAATAAAGTTTTATTCACTCCTACTACAAAATTAACTACCGTTCCACAGTGTGAAATGTCAATATTTTACACAGTGATAGTAGAAGTATAAACGAGTTTAAGCTTAAAATTGGACGATCCAATATTATATGATTTGTTGTTGTATTACTCTAAAAAACAACTTCTCTTAACAATTCCTGAAAGAAAAGAAAAACAAAGAGTGAACTGTTCACGCTACATAGATCACATTGTTAAAAGGGTTTTAAGTTCAGTTCTTCTAAGTTCTACACAATGAAACAGTAAATGAAAAACTGTCGCTTTCTCTATCTCTCGTAAATTCAATTTCGACAGAAGTTCTTTAAGGCGTGAACAATTTCAAATGAAAGTAAGTACTTGCTTGCTCCTTAGAACGTACCTGGGCCAAATAACCGAACTAATGCAGAACTACGGTATTTTCACTCAGTTAACATTAAACGCTGTTGGCCATTTTTTTGGTGTAGAGATATCCGCCTGCAACTATTCCACATCGCCTTTATCCGCCTTTATATAATCCATGGATGACAGCGTTGCAATCATGTTCGGGGTTAAGAGGAATGAATCAGTTCTCAAACATAAAAAATTAAAGTATATTAACGATTCCATTTTCATTTATTAAAAAGCTATAATAAGAGCTGATCCAACTTTACTGGACGATGTTCACTACGCGTCACACTTCAAAACCAAACTTTTGCAAGCAGAATTTAAAGTATGGAAAACAATCTATCACGATAAATACAACGACTTTTGATCGACTAGGAAAAAGACGAAAATAAAATTTAGGTTTTCATATTTTCCAATACGGACTAAGAAAGCAATGAAAGTTCCCGCAGTTGCCACAATCAAAACAAGGAATACATTAAAATTCTGAAAACATTTCAACTTTGGAGTAACGTCTTAAGTTTATTTTGCCACTGCAAAACAATCAATAACAATCTTAGTGATGTCCTTCAGGTTAGCTGTAAGGAAGTTACAGATATAATAAGTTTCAGAATTTCTTTAAATTTTGATAACTTCAATTTATTCCTCATCTAATTAGCTTTGTAGATGTTTCAATTTAAAAAATCTCACAACTTTTCAAAAATATTTTTGGAAATTAAATTTGAATTAAAGTTTTTTTTTTAACTGTCTAATTCATTGGGTTCAACAAAAGAGGAATAAATTTCCCAGTTGACTTAAATGTCGACAAATTTTCACAATTACAATTTGGGATTTTCTCACATTTAAATGTGTGAGAAAATGTTAACTTAATTTTAAAGCGTTTAAGCGTGAAATACCAAACAAACTCAACAACAACTACAATAAATTCCCCCCTTATGACCCAAGTCAATCAATCATTCAGTCACCAAATAAACAAAAACGAAAATGAATAAAAAATAAAATTTACATACTTGACAAAAAGGAAAAATAAAAAAGAAACATACAATTACATACAAATATTCACTCATCTCTTTTTCTTTGATATAAAGTGGATAAATAAAAAAGTTTATCATGCGGATTCTTTCCACGAAATCGTATTAAAATAAATACAGACTGAAGACATTATCTGAAAAGCAGAGACTGTAAACTGAAAATAAAAGTAAATTAACATGATTGTTTCGGTTCTTGTTATTTTCAACTTCATCTGGTTTTTTATTCGTTTGGTTCTCTGTATAAAACTCTCCATCACCACAAGTGGTAAAATGGACGGTATATTAAATTTTTCATACTCTGTGTTACAATAAAACAAAGAAGTTTCTGAATAATCCATAATTTCTGAATAGTAACATTTTCAGTTATTTTCGAGTTCTTTCAGATACATTGAAGCTTTGTTTTCGCAGACCTACCCTGAAATACCAAGTGCTTTATTAAACATTCCAGCACTCTGTAAATTAGTATCGACGGGTAGTATTATAACTATTTACTAATGGTGTTTATGGACGATTCAAGGAAATAAAGTTGTTTTACTATTATTTTGTTTACATCATCCAAATCGATATGAAAGCTTAAGATACAGCAGTCAGCTAGTTCCAAGCACCATATCCTGCCTATATCTTTCTTAGGTCCATGTATAGTTGATCCCGATGTTTTACCCTAAAGCATAGTCAATTGATTTGAATCCTATTCAGTGATCTGCATGACAACTTATCCAAATCAGTCAAAATTTGAAAGATCACTTTCTTGAACCGAATGTACCCAAATAATGCTTTATTAAGTAGGTGACACTGCCTCATCATGACAATTGCAATAGTTCCAAACGTCCAGTTCTAACTGGACGTCTATCAGCAAAGCCATTTTAAGCATAGTTACTTTGACCAGGAATCCAATTCAGCCTAACCACTGAAAGTCTCGCTCTATGGTTTAAAATACTCTGCATTCAGTCGAAATATTTTCCGATATCCGATTCGATTACTTACCCTTTTGACGGCAGATCTTTGCAGTCATCATTTAGGTTAAAAGAGACTATAACATTGAGTTCCTCAAGAAGAATCCCCCATCTATTCGTCCTTTCCGGGAAGGACCAAAGCCATGGGTAATACTTTAACGCCCAATTTATTCACCCAGAATTGATCATAAATTTCATTTCAGCATCTCGCTGAATTTCAATCTGAAAAATTTTGAATTGCGCTATTTCAGGTTTGGAGACATTTTTCGAAAATTAACAACTAATTTCCAAATGGTGCCCAACAAAAGACTGGCTTCCATGAAGTAAAACTGTTAAAACTTATTCGATCTTCAGTTTTCAGAATGTTCAAAATTTATTAGATTTTAGATTTATTAGATTAAAAAGCATGGATACATACTATCTCTCTTTATACAATTATTTCCTGGAAAGGAATCTCAAGAGTCGTCATTACCGACAATTTCATTTGTTTTTATTTATCTACTGGATTTTTTCAATTCGGTAAAAAAGTAATTTTATTTCTGTGTATTACAAGTTAATAAAATACTTGTGTTAAAAATAGTCATTGAAATGAATTACCAGTTTGTAAATAAAACTTAATCCATGACCGATTAATCCTTGATGTCCTTGTCCTTGTTGATGTTTTACATAATTTAATACGCGATATTTTGAAAAAAGACAATTTCGAATATTTCAATAACAAGTTTCTTGTCTTTTTTATTATTTTTTCATGCGTATGAAAAAAAGGAAAACTAGAAAATAAAGAATTTACATATAAATACCATTACACATATACACACACACGCATATGTATGTTATTCAATAATATTCTTCCTTCCTTCTTTTATACAACTAACGAGACGTTTTCCGTTTATTTTTCCGTTAAATCAACTGCCTTCACAAAAAAAATTGTCCTTTTAAATCATCATATGCTCTCACACATATACATATATACACATCTATATACCAATTTCTATATAAAACGAAGGATTTATGTTGTAAATATGTTATGTGTTATTTGTTGTTGTTTATTTTGTTTTTATTCTATGTACATGTACGATTCAGAACATAAGAAATAAAGAACAAAAAAAAAAAAATTAAGAATACCATATTCGGCTATGCCGAATCTTTAATACCCTCCACCAGAAGTGATTAGGAAGAAAATACTTTATGTTTCCTACATACACACGCACAAATATACACATAAACAATATACAATATAGTTTTTCTTAAATATAGTACAGGAACTATTAATAAGTCACATATTTTCTACTGAACCGATTTTGATAATTTTTAGAATGATAATGAAGTACATATAACTTAATATTATGGCACAATTCTAAATTCTAAGTTATATATTTATAAATGATCATTTTTCGCTTGAACTTAAAGATCTGATATTGGTCTATATTTTTTAATATTCAAAACCAATTTTGCTAGTTTTAAATAGGACACTTCTCAGAGCTCAGGTCAAATTTCATTTAGCTCCGTCAATTATTGTGATTGTAAAGGTGATAATAACTGACTGACAGACAGACAGATTGACGGAACAAAGTAGAAACGGAGTAACAAACATTGCCAAATCGACTCAGATTTTGATTTGATGCAAGAATAGATATATACATTATGTGGTCCAACATAATTCCTTCTTACAGTTACACATGGAATGACAAAGTCATCACCACTTCTACTGGTGGTGGGTACAATAAATGCCATTTACAAATGATATATTTGTATTAGTAAAACGTAAATGTAAAGTAAAATATGTAAATGTCAGTTTGTATAAGAATTTTGTTTTAGCCTCAAGTGTGAATATCAAACGAAATCAATAATTTAAATTGTTGTTGATACTTTCGAATCCAAATGATGACACGCGTATATAAAATGACTTTTTATTTCAATCACTTTTTCACTATTAATATTGTTGTTGTTGTTGTTTCATTCGTTCGTGCTTGTAAACAATATTTTGCGTGAGTGAATGTGTGTTGTTGTAAATCTGTTGAAGAGGGATATGAGAATTAATTACTTTTAATCAAAAGTTAAGATGCAAAAAACTATTGAGTTTTAAAAATAGATATTCGTGAGAAGTGTTTTTCAAGTTTTATTTTCTCAATATAATTTTGGTCTTTTTATGGAAATTGATGGATTTTATGGGAATTTTGGTGAAATAGTTGTCAGAGTAAATACATTTGAAATTTATTTTGTTAGTGAGTGACATTAAAATGATGCTAATTATTGACGAAAATAAATAAAAACTTTGGTATTCACATTGTGACTGATCAAGATATGTAATTTAAAAATAATTAATAGGAATTTATTCAGAATCGTTTTATTTTTGATTGATCCCATATTTAGCATATTAAGGAGTGGGATAGAAAAATTCACAACTCATGTTTTTCATTTTAACTTTAAACTCAAGTATTGTTTGATCATTTTGAAAAACAAGTCGGTTTTTATATTCAATGTCAAATGAATGAATGTATATTTTAATCTGATTGAAATAAGTGACCAGAAAAAGTGCGTACTAAAATTATTAAATATTTTCAACAAAACCCAACTTAGTCCAATAGAAGTCAGTATTCGAAGATCTGTCGTCAAAAAGAGTAATAGCTTTTAAACGAAAATGGAATACCTGTTTGAGCAAAGTAGTATAAAGCACTATAAAAACGTTAGTGAAGGGATTTCCCAAAAAGGTTCAAACTTTCCTCATTAGTAACTAAAACTATAAAAAAATATATTTTTTGTAAATTGTATAAATTTTTATTAATATATATGTATATGAACTTCTCATGATCGGTGCAACATTTCAGGCAGTTCTTATACAAATTTCCTTACGGAGTGAGTTTTTTGGGTTATAAAAATTACAGACATTTAAACATTTTAAATAAAGTTGTCTCAAATCAATTCTATATTAGTTCAAATTAACATTCTGTGCTTTATCTTATATCCAATATAGTTCGACTTACTAAAACCATTTTAAGATACATAGTAGGGCGGCTCGATAAATATTAAAATATAAAATAATTTTATTGAAATTTGTTATATAAAAGTTGAATGATGTTTTAAAACAGTGTGCGAATCATTCGAGGATTGATCCACTATTTCTCATTTGTCCCATACAACCACCATTCCAACTATCGAGACCAAAGGTCTTTTATAACTCTGAAAAACATCACACGAGTCATTCCTGTTGTGTTCCTCTGAAGATTAGTCAATTGTTTCTAATCTTCTTCTGTAAAAGATCACTTTGTTGAATTGAATGTACCCAAATCCGCTTTTCTTAAGAAGGTGATTACTATATAGCGAATAACTGCCTCTTCTTCTATATCGTCACGACAACCGCGATAGTGATCAGTTACAATTGAAGATACGTTTAAAACTCAGTTTACCATCTTTACTGCACTCTTCTGTATAGCTTATCTCCAAAGCTTCTCCTAAAGGATGTTAGTTGCAATCTAACCAGTTGGTCGATACATAAATCACTTTTTCTTTCATTTCAGGTTCTAATTATATTATAAATATTTTAGATAATTTAAATAACTTTCAAAAAACCTTGTCAACCTTTGAAGTTTCTTTTTTCTATACTTTTTAATCTCCAACTAAACTTTGTATCTTTATTAATCCTCAATTTGTAACATTTAAGTCATAAAACTACATATTTTTAGTTCCACATTTTTTTCTCACATTTTGCCACATTGATAAATTCGATTGCATGAAAGAGAAAAAAAAAACACTTGAAAAACATCAATAAATATTTGCAATTTACGTCTCTGTCATAGAAGAAGAAGAGCAGCGTGCAACACTTGAAAATAAATAAATAATTTATCAAACGTATTAAAAATATATTCAAACTGTGGTAATTCAACAAATATGAATGTGATTGTGTTTGTAATAACAGCGCACTTCAGAATTTGTAACTAAATATGGAATATAAAAGAAAATATTAAGGTGGCTCACATTATGATGGAGAAATTAAAAAAACATTCTTTTGAATCGAATTCCTTTTTATATTTATTTTCCATTTTTTGTTGCACCCTTATCTTTTTGTATATGTGTGTATGTGTATATGTGTAACTATAACTATAGATCATCATATATGTTTATTTTATGTTAAACTTTAAGTCAGTAAATCACCATTGATGTATTTACTTCTTCTACGTGCAGATTTGCTGTTTATGACTTTTATTTATAAAGAACCAAAAAAGAAGAAGAAGAAAAGCAAAAAAAAAATGTTCTTAAATTTGTTCTACAACTTTCTTTTTCAACGACAAACATTTACAAGACATAAATTTTATGGGCGGTTTTATATCCTGTTTTACTACACGTGGGAAATGAAGGTATATTAAGTTTGTCATTCAATTGGTAACAATATGAAAGATTGTTTTAAGATGCTATAAATAATAGAGCAAAACTATGGAGTTACTTAGTTGTTGCCCTTCTATTTTATGTAAGAAATAGATAAAGTTTCTAGATCCATATAAAAAATAAAATGGAACGAAATCTATTACTTCTGAACACTTACACCAATTTTAATGAAGTTTCACCCAAAAAAGGACTTTCTCGAGTTTAAACTTTATCGATTTAACGAAAGGCTAATCCATTAGAAGCTTAAGTGGCACATATCGACTCCTAACAATCTAAACTGTGAAAAACATCATACTGTAGGTTAAAAGTAGTACCTACGAAAGCTTATGGATCTACTCTCGTATATTTTTTTAATATCTGTTTCAGAGTTCAATGCATTATAATGAGCCCAACATTTGTACGATTCCAACTGGGGTTATAGGAAATTATAAAGCGACCCTCGAAAACTAAAAAACTTTTTTATTGGCATGATGATTTTGCATTGATAACAATTGTTATGGTTATCGCCAAATAAAACATTGTTACTCCAATAAAGTATATTCTTATTTGGCATTGACAACAATAGTTATTGTCATCGCCATTAAAAACTTTGCTGTTGCCACTAAAATATATTATGATTCTAATGAAATATTTGTTTTTCCGATTGCCACTAAAAGGATTGTTATCTCCACTATAAATATTGTTTATTCGCATTGTGAGCCCAACATTTGTACGATTCTATCTGGGGCTATAGGAAATTATAGAGCGACCCTCGAAAAATTTTTCACATCGTTAAAATTATATGTTAAAAATATTTTTTAGAACTTTCCACAGTGGTTATTTTAAGGAGTCTATATGAAATAATGAACCATTTATAACCAATTTCAACAGACGGTCGGATTTACATGGTTAAATCGACTGAGGGAGTACTGTTTGCTCATTAAAAGCATTTGCACAAAGCATAATACCCCAATCATCTATGTAGACGTAGATTTGTTGCATGTCAATTTATGAAACACTGAGTCAATTTTATGAAACACTGAGTCTTTTTTCGGCCGATTCCTACTAAATTGTGATAATCTCTCTAATATTTCAGGAAGCTGCCATAAAATTTTCATACCAGATTTGAATTCTACGCTCTTAAAATACACGGATATGAAGCACATATAAAGTTTGTATCCATATTCTATGATTACACAAAAGATCGGTCCACAAATGACTCTAGTTCCTAAGCACACTTTCAAAAATCTCTTTGAGGTGCATTTATCTCGAAAAAGTATTAGTATCAATCTTGCGAAGATCGGATCATAATTTCCAAGAAATCATATTCCCGGAAATCAACTGTGGTAGAAATGTTTTTATAAAGCGATCCGGTTCTCAATTGTTTCATGACCCAGTCAGAGTGTAAATTGTTATATGGTCGGACTTAAAAGATTTATAACATCACCCGGGAAGTTAAGGTATTATGTGTTTGTGCAGATGTTTGTAGTGGAAAGTTCGAAATTACTTTTAGATTCGATTAACCTATGTCCCTCTGTCCGTTTGACTGGCTAACTTTTTGCTCATATTACGTTGAAATGCACTGAACAAGTCGCAATTTTAGGAATATTGCGATGGAATTAAAAACGTGAAAGTTTTTGGATTATGAAGAAACCCTATTAAAATTACTTGTAGCTGCTATACAAATGTCCTCCCGGAATGTGATCTCATATAACCCCCATTTCCGAAAACCACCTCACATGACATAAGAGTTTTATAAATGTGAGTGTTGTGATAAGATTCCAAACTTCAGGTTCTTGAGATCTAAACCTCTACTATTACTGTTTGAAATCGGTATTTTTTTCACATTAAACGTGAATCAACACGTCCTGTTCATATCAGTACTTCCTTCATGTGTTGTAGTGTATTTAAGTTTCCGCAAAGCCTAAAAAAATAATTTCAATAATTTTTTTTTCTATTTTTTGTCATAAAAAACTAAGAATTTATGTCTTTTGTCCACTATGAACACGCAAAATATTAGTAATCCTTAAGGAGATTTATGGTTCCATAAATAGTTTAATATTAATATTTTGGTCTTACAATTTTTTTAGTTTCTTGAAGTTCAGTATTTGTTGTAAGTGACATTTTGGAAATTAACTCACGTCCTTAAGTATAAAACTTTAAAGTCGGCAAGTCTTAAGGAAGTTACACGTTTTTTTTCTTTTAATTTGAATAAAAAACTGAAAGATGAAGACTTTGCAATTTCGTCTTCTTTTTGGAAAATTTTGCAAAGTATTTGGAAGTAATGAAGCTTTTGTCAACACAGTTATGGAGAAAAATAAGAACGGGAAATCATATTTAAATATATAAGTTGTTGTTTTAAAAATGTATGCAAAGTTTTAGAGTTTAAAGGAAAAAATGCAGACAATTAGGAAAATTTGCAATAGAGAATATTAAGTAATTGTAACATAATACTGTTCAGGACATTTAGTACAACATAAATCTTGATCTTTTAATCTAAACGGTAAAAACTTTGACAAATATTTTAGCAATTTTTAAAACCTCCACGACCACAAGTGGTGGAGTGGGTATATTAACTTTGTCATTCCCTGTGTAACGCTAAGAAAGAACCATTTCAGACCCAATTTTGTATCTTACATCTGTCGCATCAAATTAAACTCTGAGTAGATTAAGCTATGTCCGTCTGTCTGTTGTTGACACACTCTTATCGACAATAATGGCGCTCAATGAAATTTGACCTAAGTTTTGTGAAAAGCTTACTATTCAAAACCAGTAAAATCGGTTCAGTACATTAAGAGATATGCTAAACCGATATATTCTTGCATTAAAATCTGAGTCGATTGAGCTACGTACTCTTGATACGTTCACGTCTGCAATAATGAACAGAACTCAATTAAATTTGGACCAGAAGAATTTTCATATTTAAAACCGGTTGGTTAAAAAAAGTGTTATAGCTCGATAACTGACACAACTTCTAAACGTTAAAATATTTAAACAGAGTTTTACCAAACGGATCATTTAGTTCATGAAATTCTGCACACAGGTATTGCTTATTTTTTTACTTTTTTCCTTTAACTTTTTAAATCGACTTCAGTTTAGAGATTTTTCCCATTTCATTTTGTATACCCTACACCACGACTAACGTAGACTGCCCTGCCGTTTGTCTTTCTGTCTGACCGATTGTCCATGGAAACGTTAACTTTCAGCAGAACGCAATTTTATTCATACAGAAAATAACATGTTTACGATAACCATAAAAGAGAAGCAACATACTATTGTTATTATGATTTTGCATTGATAACAATAGTTATGGTTATCGCCACATAAAACATTGTTACTCCAATCTGTTTACTCCCATTCCAAATTGGTATTGACAAAATAACATTGTGATCAGTCAAACATATTTCTGATGGCGATAACAATAAATATTTGCCGCGAATATATTAATGTTGCGACAAGCATATGACTTTTCTCTACGTGTAGAAACCCTGATGAAACTTAGTTTTTAACCTTTGGAATCTTAAGAAATGCTCTTTCCGGCATTTCCAGTAACAAATTATTTGAAAATTTAAAATATCAATTTTCCAAAAATCCTTCATTTACCATCATTTTAAGCTCTTTTTGTGTATGCAAATTACCTTGTTCTGATATTAAAATTACAACAAGTATTTAACATTATTTCACTTTACTCATTTTTATCTTTAAAAAATAAATTATGAACTCATAAAAATAACATGTTTAACCTTTTTTTTTGAAGCTATAAAATTTTCCTAAATCAATGTTTTTGTTCTCCCAAAACTGACTTCCTTTTTATTGTTGTTTATTATTATTTTTATGATTTACATTGTATTCCAGATAAATTAAACTGTAAAGAGGAGAAAAGAGAAGAAAAGAAGAGACTATTAATATCTAAATATACAAAATTAAACTATGACTACAAAATTTCATTATTTATCCACCTACATTTTCCTGTAAATTCAGGCACTTAAGAATTTTCCTTCCTTCTGGTGCTCTATTGAAGACAGGAAGATATTTTCATTTTATGCTTTTTTTACTTTGTTACTTTTGCTTTTCTTTTCGTTTCGTTTTATTTTAGTGCATTATACACCTTAACAAGTGAGAATATGTTGAGAAGATAAAAAGACTTGAAATACATATTTCATGCATCATATAAATAACATTTAGTGAGTGAACAGTGAAAACTTTCAAAGGTGGAGAATAGTTGTCAGGATGATTTTGAATAAAGGAATCTGTCCTACGACTTTAATATTTGCTCTGCTCAACAAATTATAAAACATGAAATAGTTATCTGGACATATAATCCAATCGTTATAAGAGTATTTTTAGAACAGGAGCATCGTTAGTGTGGGAAATTCTAGAAAACTTTAAAGTTTCTGCGAAAAGTTTTCCCTTATCTATTGAAAAATGTTAACAGTGGGCTGGATGATTATTTAAAATAACAATAATTTACTTATTCCACACAGTCGTTTCCAAAGGATTTTTTAATAACTTTATATCATTTGAAACAATTAATCAAGCTGATTTGAAGAAATACAAAGTCCTAATGGATAAGATGTGGTGATTGCCCCTCTGATAATGTAAAATCCTTTAATGTGTACTAATAGATCTGATTATCAGAGTTATAGACACAGTTTTATTTGATTTTGAACTGAATCTTTAGTTTTTTTATTTAAATATTTCATGTAGAAAATATTCACTTTCTCTTGTACTGATCGGCTCAGAATCACATGACTAAATCATGGTTTATCAAAAACAGTATACTACTGTTAAACTGGTCGACTGGTAGCCCAGACTTAAACTCTTTTCAATTCTCCTTCCTGCGAGCTTCGGCAGTATAAATTCTTTTGCGAAAAATCTACCAGAACATTCGTTCCATCATCTATTATGCTGCAGGAATATTTCGGTTAGAAAAACCTGACTTCAATTTCCATGCTCATTTTTTGTCGCTAAATTTTTAGCAATATTCCTGTCAGGAATATTCCTGAAGGCAGACCTTTGAATGCTTGTTCAACTTTTTGTAGGACCAAGTTGGATTTCGCTGAAAATATTAAAATTTTTTGGTCGCTCATTTTAATTGCTCATTTAATCAGGGTTAACTTGATCAAAAAAGTCAAATAATACTTTTGTAAAAATTTAAATGAAGAACGTGGGTTTGGGGAAGGATAAATTTCTAGTTGTCGAATCTTTAAAGTAGATGGCACCTGAACCTTTCGCTTTCTTTCATATTTCCATATTTCATTAAATCCAACAACTCTTTAAATTCCTCCACTGTCCCTGAGTTATATCCTGTCATAGTTTGTAATATAATTCTTGTCTATTGTTAACTATAACTACAGTTACTCTTACTCTTTTGTTCTCTTTTCTACACCTTTTCGTTTGTTATTGTACGCCTAAAGACTTTTTCTAGATGAAGAGCAGCTTAACGACTTTTTATCGGACATAATGACCAGGTGTAGATATGCAGGTGAAAAAAAATTACTACAACACACTCACATACAGAGACACACACAACCACACATTTCTATATACGCAAAGAAAAATAGAAAAAAAACAATGAGAAAAAACTTTTTTAACTGCCCCAAGAAGAACTAAATACGACAAAAGGATGAATAAAAGAACTGATTTTAACATTGACTGACATTTATACACCCCAACAACATCCTTCTTACACACCCCTTTTATTCTTTAACCAACACATTCATAGTTTCTGTTAGCAGAAAAAAAGGAAGAACAAAAAAAAAACAAAACAAAAAGGGAAAGTACCGTAATAAAGAAACGCTTGATGGGTTCATTGAATGTCATAAAAATGGTTTGATAGGAAGTTGGGAATGTGTGTGTGTGTGTGAATGTGTGTGTAGGTATGTGGAGAACTATAAAATTAAACCAAAATCAGTAACTGGAAAGAAAACATATTGAATTGGGTTGAACCATTTCATTTTTTTGGACTAGTTCAAGGTTCTCCCGTCCCTTATCTCTACAGTAATCTTGTGGGAACTAATAAAATGTTCAAACTTTTTGTTATTTAAAGTTTTCATTTTATTTTTGTAGTTTTTGTTGTTGTTACAAAATATTTAATATTGAAAAGAGATCATAAATTTTTTAATGTTTCCTTTTAGTTTTTAGGGTTAAAATAATAAATATTTTATTTAGACACAAAATTAAATTAAAAGTAATTTATGCGACACCTTAAGTTTTACGATTTGTTGTATTAAACTTGATTTAATTTCGAATAAAATTGTTGGTTTCTCCGAGAGGAAGAGGGATGAAAGTTAAAAAAAATCATATAAGTACACACACATGGAAAAAAGATGAAAGTGGGTGTATTATCCTTATCATATCGTATGTGACACCAAGAAGGTATAATATAATATTCTTAAAAATTAAGGGCAGAGACCCAAGTATCATTTGATTTTCGATCAAGTTACATTTTCTTACCTAAAATTATAAAATATTTTCAACAAAACCCAACTTTATCCTGCAAAAAGTTGTACAAGCATTTAAAGGTCTTCTGTCAAACTGTTTCCAATGTTATTAAACAGTACCGGGGGAAGAGAAATTATTTTAAAACAACTTCTAACACAGCCAGTAGAAAAGTAGTTCGGTTAGCTCATTGCTCAGACTTTTTGATACGGAGAGTATAGCTTGTACTCAAGTTTAAAAACATACAAATCTCAAAAAGTTCCTGACAGGACGATGCCAAAAATTTGTGTTGGAAAAATTAAGGGACCCAAAGCAGGCGAAAAACACTTTCTGGTTGGCATACAGTACGCGCTGTTGTGACAAAAAAGTAATCATTTTTAGAACACGGGCTCTTAATACCGAATTTACATCGAGAAAAATTGATTTATACAAAAAATACGGCTTTTTCATTTTCATTAGACTTCCTAATGTTGTCACGTTGATTTTTGGATCGATTCTGTCACTAAATTAAATACACCCTGGGTGGTTAAGTCAATAATTGTGATATTTTTATCAAAGAAGGCAAATCCAAAATTTCGTTGATTCGAAAATGGTTCAAATATTCAATAAAAAAAAAGATAAAACTGTGGTGTTTCGCTTTTATTAATGTTATGTCGTGTCTGTCTGATACTGGCATATTTCACTGCCTCCTATCTTTGATTCACCTTGTGGCAGTTGAGTGATGGAGCATTGTAACTTTGTTACCTTTTTAGAGGTCTTGTGGAAACACTTACAAAACCTTTGACACACAAACCTTTCACCTCCTCTTTAAGATACAACTGGTAGTGATGAAGTAATTCAACGCATTAGAGTCATTATCCAAAGGCAACTTTATTGTTAAATCATACATGTCTGTGTAGAGGATAATAATGTTTCGGCTTAGCCGCATATGGTATCTTTAAATGTTTTTTTACAAATTTTTTGATAGAAATCTATTAAAATAATGTAATTTTTAAGAGTTTTGCGTGTAAGAAATATCGTCATAAATTTTTAATGAGGTTTTTCATTTAATGTCATTAAAATTTTTAGGAAATAACAATAAATAAAAAAACTTTTCGGTAACTTAAATTAAAATCCATTGTATGTACATTGTTTTTTAAATTATCAGTAAAATATGAAATTGAAAATGAAAGGAAATTTAAATAATTCTCAATGGTCCCAAAACGCCTTTAACTCTGTAACTTTGGAATAACTAAAAATATTTTAATAAAATTTAATCTTATGGAAATTGCTGAGATATTTATCAATTGACTTAAAGAGGCACGAGCTCCTAAAGAGTCCAAGAAATGAAGTATGGACCTCAAAAGTTGGTAGAATAACATTTCTATTGTTTTTTTTATAAATTTCCTAATTATATTTTTAATTTGATGTACTAACGAAGGTCTAAAGAAATTTCCACTATTTATCCCAAAATTTTGTCTAGTATTTACCCTAAATTTCAAATATATCTCATATATCTTAATCTTCACAATGCATGTGTATAAAATTGTTGGGAATTACAGAAGACACCACCGATATGCTTCCGGAAAAGAAACCATTTCGGAATTACGTTAATGAAATAAATTTTCATCAGTTCAGTGTAAAACATGGGAATATGTTTACGGTCCTGTAGTAAAGATAATTATTTCAAATTATGCCCAAATTTCAAGAAAATAGTTTTACTTAAATAGATATTAATTGAAGTAAAATATTAAGAATTTCTGTTACAAAAATGTCACCGGAAATTAAGATTTAAATTCTTCTATTTCTGGAATATTTTCTTTAAAAAAGAAAGAATCGTGTAATACTCTGTAAAAGATGTATATTCTTGAATCAAATCAAAATCTAATTCAATTTAACAATGACCATCTGTCTGTTATTATTCTGAGATGTTTTTTATTTCAAAATCGGTTCAGTTAAGGTAAAGTTTTCGACATATATGAGTCAACCTTAAAATCTAGGTATACGTACGTATACGTGTAAGTAAATTTTATGTATATTTTTAATAATAATTTTATCACAAATTTTACTTAATAGAAAAATTTTGTCAGAAAAAAAAGTTAAGATTTTGTTTTATGGAAATTTGTGACAAATTAAAAAGTGAAGAAAATGTGCACAAATTTAAAAAAAAATTTGTTATTAATTTTGTTTTTAGAAAAAATTCCACAAAATATGATTTAATAGAAAATTTTCCAGAAATTTCGTTTTGTAGAAAATTTTGCTTTTAACTTATAATATTTTTCAATGGCATTTTGAAGAGTATTTTACATTTTGAAAATTTTTTCTATGAAAACTCTAACAAAAACGTCTTAATAGTTTAGCTGCCTATAAGTCCCAAACAGATTCACTTTATATGTAAAAATGAAGTATTTGATTAATTTTATTTAAATAAACATTTTACAAATTATGTTTTTAAAGAAAATTTGTCACTAACTTTGTTCGGATAGAAAATTTGTCACAAATTTTATTTGTGACAAATTTGTCACAAAATTTGTTTGAATGAAAATTCTTTAATTTTTGTTTTTGCATAGAAGATTTGTCATAAATTTCTTTTGAATAGAAAATGTCCAACAAATTTCTTTTGTATAGAAAATTTGTCAGAATTAACAAATTTTCTTCAATACAATTTTTGACGTTTTTCTGATATCTGAGGAAATAACAAAGTTATTTGAAAATTCCCTTTTTGAAATTTAATTTAAATTTTTTAAATTGTTTAATTTTTATAAATATTGAACTTTATTAATAAGATTTCCCCAATTTACCCCTACAACTCTTTCAAAAATTTCGAATTAATTTTATAAATCTTGAATTTAAGCTGAATCATCGTTATTTATCTAATTTTTCTCAAACATTAAATAAATTAAATGGATTTCATAGACACAAACTCACAGCTATTTACTCTTGTATTTCTTTCTCTTATTCTCTGATTCAATCCTTTTAAACCTAAATAAGTTTAATAATTTCCTCCAGCTAAAAATTTTCTTTGAAGGCAACAATTTATTTAATGTTAAATATAAAAAGATAAATAAAATGGAGAAAAAACATAAAATAAACCTCATGATTGAATTCAATCTTAAATAAATAAAATCAATAAATATTTAAGCAAGAAAAAAATGAAAAATAATTTTAAAGAAATTTCTTCTTTTTTCATTATTTCCAGGAAGTAAAACAATGTTCATAAGTAGAAAAGAAGAATAAGATGAACAAGAAGAAGTTGCATTAAGATCTCATTTATTTCATATTTGTTTTTCTTCAATTTCCACTTCATTGATGTCGAATGTCATCAACATCAGTATTGTGCCACATGTTGCAACATTAAAAACTATTTATATTCTGTGTGACTGACTGAATGACAAAACTCTTATAAAACACATGATGAGGCCAATAAAATGTAATTCAGGGAAATTAATTTCAGTTTGTAAAAGATTTCTAAGAAAATTTAATCAAAATATGTACACACCCTGTGTGGACTTTTGTGCGTTCAAAGTTTATAGTTGAGAGTAATAACAACCATCAAGTTGAGTGATTTTTATTACACTGTACTTTGTAGTTTTCCTAATAGTTTTTTTTCTCCCTCCCCACAGTGATTCGTTTCATGGACAAAAATGGAATAAAGTATTCAGAATGAACTGAAATTTAAATATAATTCCAACAAATTTTTGCGTTATGCAGAGGGTGTTATATTTGAAAAATTAAGCTTAATATTAGGGAAGAGCTGCCTGTTTTTTTTTTCTAAATTTGAGAAAAACGCCTTTATATAAATGCATTATTTTCTTACATTTCTTCACAAATCTCACCAAATAACCGAATTTACCGCAGAGAAGGCAAGCGTTAATTATACATATTTATAGATTAATAATCAGGTGAGAACAGCTGCCAGTTTTATACCACCTACCACCACAAATATGATGAGGATGTACTAACTTTGTCATTCCCTGTGTAACGCTAAGAAGGAATCATTTAAGACCCCATAATGTATGTATATATTGTTGGATCAAATCAAAATCTGAGTGAATTTAGCTATGTCCGTCTTTTCGTCTGTTGTTGACACGCTCACATCCACAATGATCGAGAGAGCTCAATGAAATTTGACCTGAGTATTTGTTGTAGTCCTGAAAGGTTCTTTATTTAAAACCAAAAAATAATCGGTTTAGTAAATTTAAATATATAGATCGATATCTGAGGCAACCTCCAAGTTCAGGTAAATATTTTTCATAAAATTGTCAGTTATAAATCTACAAATTAGAATGACATTTTGTTGTAATAATTAGCTATATGGACTTTATTATTTATTTTTATTATTTATTATTATTTATTATTATTATTATTATTATTATTATTATTATTATTATTATTATTATTATTATTATTAATATTATTATTATTATTATTATTATTATTATTATTATTATTATTATTATTATTATTATTATTTATTATAATTTTTATTATATTTTTTATTATTTATTTATAATTATCAAAATCGGTGAATTGGAAAAAATTTATAGCCAAAAATATAACTAATTTTATGACTTCATTTTCGTGTAGTGTAGTATTCTTACTGGTTTTTGTTAAATTTGAGAAAAACGATTTTTATAAACGTAAAATTTTTCTACAATTTTTACGCGAAATTCATTAAATACCAAATATTTGACATGGAGAAAAGACAAAACGATTATTTTTATTTATTTATTTATTTATTTTTTTTTTAATTTTCAATTTAATTGAATTATAAATACTACTTTTTAGCGTCATTTAAGACAAACGAAAAATTTCAATCTTAAAGACCGATTTTAAAAAATACCCAATTTCTAACATGGAAATAAAGCAAAACTTCTGATCTGATTTCATTGTTTATTGATTGATTTTTATCAAAAGTATACAGGGCAGATACCAATATCCTTCTTTCGATATTAGAGAAATATAAATTATATAATTGTAAATCTATAGATGTCATAATTACAAATTTTCATATATGTTCGATCATAATTGTGACCATTATTTTATATTAAACTTAAGGATAAAAAGGTAATGAATAAAACCTTAAACCGATTTTCTTCAAAATCTGTTTTTTTATTCTTAATTCTTCCAATGTATAGTTGTGTGTAAGATTTCAGAACTCTGAGAAAAATATCCTATTTTTGCCAATTTTTGTTTGGCAACGAATCACTGTTCTACCTCTTCTTCTATTCCCTCTATCGTTCTGTCTTTCACAAACAAATAAAATTCAATTTATGTTCTTGTCTATAATCGAATAAAAGAAATTATTGATTTAAATTTAACAAATATTTACGCAAATAAAATAAAATAAAAATCACAATGTTTTAATCTTGAAAATTGAACCTTGAGCATTTTTTTCTTCTATCGGGATTTTTAATATTTTGATCTGAAAATTCTTCATCGTTCATTGGCCTTTAACAATAATTAAAAATTCTTTACTTAAAAAAATTAAAAAAAAAAATCTAAAAATTATAAAATGACTCTGTCGTAAACATTAAATACATTTTGACATTATTTGACATCAATAACAATAATAAAAACAACATTTACAACAAACAGGAAGTAAATTATTATTTTTAAGCTGAAAACAGAATTCTCTCTCCCTCTTTCTCTTTCCGTTTTGTTTTTTTTTTTCAAATATTTTAATATTTAAAATTTCCTTTTTTCAAGAAAATTTCAAATTCACTTTAAAATTGTCAGATTCATTTATTTTGTATTGAGAAATTGAGAAATTTTAATATTTTTAAATATTTTATGTGGTTAAAAGGAAATAAAACATAAAATTCTTTATTCAAATTCTCTTTTAATTCTATGGAAAATATTTTTGTGGAAAAAAATTGTAAAAATGTTTATGATTTTTAGATTCTTGTCTCAAATTCTTTTTAAAATAAAATTTATTAAAATATTTATTTATATTTGTATTCATTAAGCACTAAATATAAAGAGTTTTCATTCATTTTGTAAAAGAAATAAAATTATTTTTTTATTTGACATTTTTTAAAATATATGTTTTTTTTTAATTGTTTTAAAGGAAATAAGTTAAAAAAAAGTTGTCACAAATTTTGCTTAAATAAAATATTTCTTACAAACCTTGTTTCAATAGAAAATTCATTCTTGTAGAAATTTACTTATAGAAAATTTCTCAGAAATTTTTTTCTTATAGAAAACTTCTCGGAATTTTTTTTCTTATAGAAAACTTCTCGGAAATTTTTTTCTTATAGAAAATTTCTCAGAAAGTTTTTTCTTATAGAAAATTGCTCAGAAATTTTCTTCTTATAGAAAATTTCTCAAAAATTTTCTTCTTATAGAAAATTTCTCAGAAATTTTCTTCTTATAGAAAATTTCTCAGAAATTTTCTTCTTATAGAAAATTTCTCAGAAATTTTCTTCTTATAGAAAATTTCTCAGAAATTTTCTTCTTATAGAAAATTTCTCTGAAATTTTTTTCTAATAGAAAATTTATCTGAAATTTTTTTCTAATAGAAAATTTATCTGAAATTTTTTTCTAATAGAAAATTTATCTTAAAATTTTTTTCTAATAGAAAATTTATCTTAAAATTTTTTTCTTATAGAAAATTTCTCAGAATTTTTTTTCTTATAGAAAATTTCTCAGAAATTTTCTTCTTATAAAAAATTCTCAGAAATTTTCTTCTTATAAAAAATTTCTCAGAAATTTTCTTCTTATAGAAAATTTCTCAGAAATTTTCTTCTTATAGAAAATTTCTCAGAAATTTTCTTCTTATAGAAAATTTCTCAGAAATTTTCTTCTTATAGAAAATTTCTCAGAAATTTTCTTCTTATAGAAAATTTCTCAGAAATTTTTTCTTATAGAAAATTACTCAGAAATTTTCTTCTTATAGAAAATTTTTTCTTATAGAAAATTTCTCTGAAATTTTTTCTTATAGAAAATTTCTCAGAAATTTTATTCTTTTAGAAAATTTCTCAGAAATTTTATTCTTTTAGAAAATTTCTCAGAAATTTTATTCTTTTAGAAAATTTCTCAGAAATTTTATTCTTTTAGAAAATTTCTCAGAAATTTTATTCTTTTAGAAAATTTCTCAGAAATTTTATTCTTTTAGAAAATTTCTCAGAAATTTTATTCTTTTAGAAAATTTCTCAGAAATTTTATTCTTTTAGAAAATGGTATGTGTGTGTAGTACCTCACACATTGTATCACAGATTTTTTAAGAATTATGTAACTAATCAACCACTAGAGATATCTTGATGAAATCAAGATTTGAATAATTCAAATCAACTCAGGAACTACTCTGCTCTGTCTGTGTGAAATTTCATTAAAATGTCTCTATCGTTTCAAAAGTAACAGAATTCTTTACAAAAAAATCAATTTGGACACACTGTGCCTCATTAATTTTCTGTGCAACAAACACCAGCATAAACATATACACATAAGCATAAGTATTATGCATGTGTGTAATTATTTATGCTAATAAAATCTTTTCACAACACATTCTGAAAAGATTTTCTTCTTTATTTATTTCTCCACATCATCATTCTTTCCCCAAACGGATATGTTGAGTTAGTACATTTTATTAGTTAAAGGTAATTTATCATTTTGTTAAAATATAACAAAAAAAAGTAAAAACAAAAAAGAGCAAAAATAACAAGAAACAACAACAAAATAACAAATATGAAAAATACTCTAAACATTTTAATATCAACAAGTACGTGTTTGAACATAATAAATAATTCATATAAATTGAAAGTCATTTTTTATTCAGTTAAAGTCTAAAATTTAAAAATTTATGAAATTATAAAATTCTAGCTTTCACCCGGTGCGCTTTACTACACACAAATTTCAGCTGTAAAAGTTCTTCAGATATTCCATTACGATATTTATCCAGTACAACAACTCCTCGAGAAAATTAATATGACCTTATTTTGAAACTTTCACAGAAATAACTTTTGAGATAATCTTTGGTATTGATTATCTCAAAAGCTATAATGTTACTGATGCTCAAGGTAATGTTGAAGAAAACTTTAGTCCCCAAAAGCAGGCATTTCCTAAAAATTTCTTGTTATGGCAAAAATAGTGCAGTTGCGACCAAAGAACACAGTCATTTGTTACAACGGGTTCTTAAAATACCAAAATTTTCATTGAGGAATGTTTAGAAAAAAGGCTGATTCCATTCATGAGACTGACTTCATATCCTGTCACCATAGTAAATGAAGAAAGCACTTTAAAACTTTAATGGAAGAATTTCCGGAAAAGGTTCAAAATTGCATCACTATAAAAATATTTTTTTTAATTATAATAATTTCAGTTAATAAAAAATTGTAAGCTTAACGGATTCGACTTTATTAGTATATATGTATGTTAAGAATTTTTTAATCTCACTCTTTAGAAAAGAATATTTTTTTAAGATTTTTTTATGATAAAGATATCTCCTCGGGATGTATGATTAATATTTACTTTTAACGGGATGACTGATATTAATCATACGCATCGTTTATTAAAAATTCATCTTTAACTTAACATTTTAAAAATTCAACACAAAATATATTTTGTCAGTTTTTCTCTTCTCCCTGATCATTTTCTTTTTGTTTAAAGCCTCTATTACTTTCGGATACATGATGGTTATTTTGTGAAAATTTCATCAAAATAGATTGAAAAAAAAAACAATTATAATTGTTTTTTTTTCGTTTACGGAAATTCTCAATTTGAACAATTTTCCCCAAAAAGTGGATTAATAGAAAATTGATTGGTTTATTGATTGATATGTTTGCCTTCAAAAACTGCATGACACGCACTTGAGATTTTAGATTTAAATCTTAATTTAAATTCTTGAAATAATATTGAAATTGGTGATTATCACCAGACATAACAAATTATCGATAATTCTTATACCAAATTCTTTTATATAATTCCCATTGAAAATCCCTCATTTTAAACAAATTTTCATCCTTAATTTATCTCTTCCTTTGTCTTTTCTTTTGTTAATTTAATTATTTTATTCATAATTTCCTTCCTTCAACTAATTTCATTTTGTTCTCTTTTGTGTGTGATTAACGTTTAAATGAGAAAAATTGTAATAAAAGTTACGTTTTCATTAATTTTCCCAATAATTATTATATTTTTGCCCTAATCATTGTATTTCAATTATATTCTTATAACAATTTATTATTTTTTATTGCTTTTTATGTTGCAAAATAAAAGTATTCGTGCCAAAAATTATGTAATTCCGCCAACCATTCATCCAAATAATTATGAGGGAAAACAATGAAAATAACATTTTCATAGTCATCAAAACGTTCGACAAATAAAATTATGGGCGAAAATAGAAATTGGGAAAAATTTACTAAGAAAAATAACATTTTTCCGGAAGTTTTTGATAAACAGTGGGTAACAAAAGTAAAATTCTTAACCCAAAACTTAAGTAAAATTTTAACTTAAATCTATATGAAATAGATACTGAACCAAAAACTGGACTACAATTTGGAAGAGAAACTGAATTAAGTCTGAACTAAGGAGTGAGATCGACAAAACTTACATTTCCTATTTAATAAAAATTATTACTACAAATAAAAAATATATTTTTTTAATCATTAATAATGATATATTGCACCTTTTCGGAAACGCTTCCATTAACGTTTTGATAGTGCTCTTTATCTTTTGTGCCTTTAACATTATTGTTTTTAATCACTCAATTTCCTATTTGCCATAAAGGCAGGATGCCAAGTTAGGCCCAAGTGCAGTCCTTATTGTCAAATTTCGACATTTAAAGAGCCCGATGTAACAAATGATTGGCTGCTTTTGCCGTTTGTTATACCAAAAATTTGGACAGCTTTTGGATCCTTAACATTTCTTCGACCTTCCCCCAAGCATCAACAACATACCATTTTTGACCAGTAAGTTGAGAAAAAATTTACTTGAATATGAACTTTAGTCAGATCTAAAGAACTAAAATCGAAATTAAAATCAGAACTGAACCTGAACTTAAATCCAAACTAGAGAATATGAACTTATAACTGAAATTGGATTTGAATTAGAATCTTAACCAAAATCTAAAGTTTAATTTGAATTAGAATTAATTAGAATCTAAACTAAAACTGAACTTGAATCTAAACAGGAAACTTAAGTAAAATCTGAACTGGAACCTAAATTAGAATCTTAAACAGAATCTAAGCTATAACTTGAACTAGTATCTAAACTATAATATGAATTAGAAATTGGACTTGAAACTGAAGCACAAGCAGAAGTAGAGATGGAACCTGAATCAGAATTTAAACCTGAACTAAAATATGAGTAAGAATTAAAACTAGAATCTGATCTGGAATCTAAACTTGAATATTAATTAGAATCTGAACTATAATTTCAACTGATTTTTTCTCAACTGGAAACTGCACTAGAATTTGAACTAAAACCTGAAGTTGAAACAGAACTAAAATATGAACTAGAAATTGAATTTGGATTACATTCCAAACTAGAATCTGAAAGATGATTTTGGAGAAACCAAAGAATATTTTAATCTAATATTACATAAAATTAATTTCCGAAATAATACATACATATTAATCGTATTGGTGGACCCCGAAATGTTAAAACTTACCTAAAAAGAAAAACGAAAAGGGAATTAGTAAGCAGAATTTAGCATTAGATAATGAAATAAATATAAATTATTTAAAAAATAAAAACCTATTAATAATTTTTTAGAAAATTAAAAAAAAAATCATAATTCTCAAGACTTTTTGTTAAAAAAGAGATTTCTTGGAAAAATGCCCGAAAGAGAAAATTTTCAAAAAGAGATTTTCTTATGTTTTCTACAGATATTTTTCTTATGAAATTGAGATAAGAAAAATATATTTTTATGAAATTTTTGTAATTTTAAATTTCCCTGAAAAAATCTCTTAAACAAATTCTAAGAATATTTTTCTTTTAAAAATATCCTGAAAAAATATTTATTAAAGTAATTTTGAGAATATTTCTGAATTCTGAAAAAAATCTCCCTTAAAAAAAATTATGAAAATATTATTTTCTCAAAGAAATACTGCAAAGAAATTCTAATAAAAACGATTTTCTTAACATTTTTAATAAGCTAATTTTTGCTCTCTTAAGACTCTTAAAGAAATATTTCTCTTCCAAAGAAAAGCTCTTAAAGAAATTCTGCGAATATTTCTCTCTTAAATAAATTTTATTAAGTATTTTACCTCGAATTAAAATTTTTAAAGGGATTTTAAATTTTTTCCCCTCTTCAGAAAACTTTAAGGGGAATTCACAACTTTTTTAAATTATCACTTTAAAAAGATTTTGAGAAAATTCTTAAATTTTTTGAGAAAAAAAATCACAAAAAAAATCTTTTTTTTTAATTTTTCATTCACACTGTAAAAATCACAAAACACTCAGGGTCACATATTCAATTCAATGGATAAACAAAATATTATTAGCAAAAATTTATGTATTTCGTCGTATGTTAAATCTGTATAAATTTAATTATGTTCAGTTATGTTCTCATTTACGCCCATTGCACTTTATAACCTTAAATAGTAAATATCAACTAAATATAGGGTAATTTATCTCATTTAGTCACACATCCTGTCGCACTAACTACACTTAAATATTCATAGACACACTCCCACCTACACTGTATGTATACACTGTGAGAGAGAAAAATATTCATTCAGTATGTCATTAGAGAAGAGAAAATTAATGTTTTTAAATGTTGTAAACATTAAATAACATTTGGCTAATGATATGTCATAATATTACACACATCATGCACACACACACACACACACATACAATGTTACTACCACAACTACCAACACATGTAATGATTAGATATCTGTGTATGAATTCATGTGTGTGAGTGCGTGTATACACATTTTGATGAATGATGGCGTGTAGTAGTGAGTGAGTGGTATTTGAATTTAAGTTACTGGTTAAATTTAAGCCGATATTTTCCTCCTTTTCAACATTTTTGTTGGTTATTAAAGTGGAAATCTAAATTTGTGCACAAAATATTATACTCATGTAACTTACATACATAGTAACACTTCAACTATAATATAGTTACTATAATTGTTCTTACCCTTACGGTTATTAATCTCTCATCAGTGTCCTCATTATCGCCACCATCTTCATCATCATTTTGAAAATCCAATAATTTCATTTGTCTTTCATATCAAATAAAAAACAGAGGTCATGAACATGAACTCCGTCCTAAATGAGAGACAAAAAGGAAAGTGCTTTTCATTTATTCAATTAGCAACTTGAGTTTGTATTGTTCTATTATAATCACTACGACTACTGCATAATTGTTATTAACTATACAAACTTCCTAAGTGGATCCGGTTCTTTTTTTTTTCCTTTCATTTACTCAAACATAATTTATATTCATATTAATTTCTGTTTAACATCATGAAAATTGTATTGAATTCAAAATCTTTTGTCATTTGGCTGGTTGATGTTAAAATCATTAAAATGCTTTTCGAAAAAATGTTTATAATGGACTTTCTGAACGGGCACATTACTGCTTTTTTTGTTAATGGATAAGTGATACATTTTTGTGTTGTTTTTTTTATCATCCATTTGTTCATAATTATTATACTTTTCTAGGGGCAGTTATGAGGAGGAAAGGAAGAACACGAAAACAGAGATCACAAAAGAAAATTATTTTAGTTTAATAAAGCTGAATAAGAACTGGAAAAGAACCTTAAATATAAAATACAATCTGAACTAGGAATTTAATATCGATTTGAACTTAAATCTGATACAGAACCTGATCTGAAACTTGAATCAGAATTAGAAAGAAACTTACAAATCTTAGCTAGACCTTGAGCAATCATTTGAATAGGAATCTGTTAGAATTCGAACTGAAATCTGAACCATAAGTTTATTGTGGATCCCATCTAGAATCTGAACTAGCAACTGAACTGAAAACTAGAATTTGACTATTATAATCCGACTTAAAAACTGGACCATTTTAAACTAAAATCTGACCTATATCAACTGAAATCTGAATTAGCATTTGCTCTGAAATCTGAAAAATGAACCTAAATAAGAATCTAAACTAGAATCTAAGTTTGAGTCCTAAAATCAAAACAATAATCTGAATAAGATGCTGAAATTTTCTGTCCCAAAATGTATAAAGGAACCTGAATAAGATCAATTAAAATCTGTACTTGAGTGTGAACTGATATCTGAATATAAACAAGAATCTGGCATAGAATCAGAATGGTTTAACAAAACCCAACTTGATCCAATAAAAAGTTGGCCAAATATTCAAAAGTTTGCGTCAAACTGTTTCCAAAGTTTTTTAACAGTACCGCTAGAACTTATTTGTTGATACATGGAATGAATGAAATGGTCCATATTATGTTTCTAAATCAAACATATAGAAAGCTCTTTCAAAAGAGTTTCCAGCTCATCCCATAGGAAAACAGCCTGGTTAGATCAGTACCAGGAACATTACAAAACATACAAGTCTCAAAAAGTCCGTGAAGTAGCAAAAAATTAAGAGGCCAAAACCAGAGCATTAAATTTAAGTTTTTTTAATATTCCTCCTTCAATGGATGACGAAACGTATGCCAATCATATGAAACGTTGTTCGCAAATTCCTGGTAAAAAATTTTATGTTTCTGATAGTGAAAGGAATCTCGGAAAAAGTTTGGGACCTGAAAACAGTTAAAATTTTCCAAAAGGTTTCAGGTATGGCAAGCAATATGCAAAAGATGCCAATAAATTACTACAACGGAATTTTTACAAAAAAGTTTCAAAAGGTCCAATGTGACCACATATTTTTAGCCTAACTCTTACTATGCGTAACAAACCCTTGAGTGGCACAAGAACGATGGTATATAAAAGATAACTCTTTATTAAAGTATAAATAAGAGTCTAAACTAGAATCTGAAATAGAATTTTATAAGGAATTTGAACATAGTCTGAACTAGAAAGTCATCTAAAACTTGGACTAGATTAACTAAAACTGGAATAGAATCTGAACTAGAACTTTGAATAAGGACAGAACTAGAAGGGAACAAGAACAGAACAAAATTACAAACAGAACTGGAAATAGTTTTAGAAATGGGACTGGGGACACATTTCTGATAAGACTAGAAAAAGGAGAAAACCAATTTGAAGTTCACATAGAAACAGAACATAGTTCAACCGAGCTAGAACAGGACTAGGAGGAGAGTTAGAGCCAAAACAAAATTTGAACTTATATAAGAAATTGTAAATTCCACCGTGCACATTCTTTACATTAGAAAAATCTAATATAATTTTTCTATCCGCCCACTTTTTTCAGATTTTCATATCATACTTCAATGGGTTTCTTGTAAAACATTCAAGTATTTTGTTAATTATTTCAAATACAAAAGAAATAATTCCCCAGTAAATACTTAATTGATTAGATATTATTAATATTCATTAAGATACTTTTTTTTCATACAAAAAAGAAAACCTCATAATGGTTAAGATATTCAATTGTGGCATTTTCTATTCTCTTTATTCTGTTTAAAGAATCTTAAATTGAATTTACAACAACAACAAAAAGAGGCTTTAAACAAGAAAATAATGTAAATCAACCAAACAGATTATCAAGGGAACATTTATGTAAAGATCTTAAGAATTTGTTGAAATATAATCAACTTTTTTTTGTAATAATTTGAATCTTTTACAAGAAGAGTACTTAGTTACTTTCAAAAAAGACCTTCATCAAGGATTACTTTCTGTGTGGTTCCTCTGAGATGACAGTGATGAAATTGTGCTTTAAATGTTTTTTTTTTCTTATTTTCTTTAATAACTGAAATAAAGAATTAGATTTTCTTTTTTTACCCTCCACCAACAGAAGTGGAGAAGAGGGTATATTAATATTGTTATTCCGTGTGTAACGCTAAGAAGCAATCATCTCAGACCCCATAATGTATATATATTCTTGCATCAAATTAAAAACTGAGTCGATTTAGCTATGACCGTCTGTCTGCTGTTGGCACGTTCATATCCACAAAAATTGACAGAGTTCAATGAAATTTGACCTGAGTATTTATTATAGTCCTGCAGAGTTTCCTATTTAAAATCTGTATAATCGGTTTAGTATATCTAAAAATATAAATCGATATCTGAGGCAGCCTTTAAGTTCCGGCAAAGGATTTTCGTAAATAGAAATCTACAAATTAGAATAAGGTTTTGTCATAATATAAAGTTATATGTACTTCATTATCATTCCAAAAATTATTCAAATCGGTTCATAAGAAAAAAAGTTATAGCCAAAAATATAACTAATTTCATGATTCATTAGGTCCTGTTTGTATTAAGGAAAAATGTATATCATACGTTTATGAGTGTATGTATGAGTGTGAAGTTACAAAATATAACGAATTAACTTACAGGGATGGGTTTACTTACAGGTGGAGGGTACTGAAGATTTCCTATAGCCGAATGTAGTATTCTTATTTGTTTTATATGTTTATTATTATTATTTTTTTGTAGGGAGATGGAAAAGCTTTGCAGGGAAATTTAAACATATTTTATAAATGTTGTTTTGTGGTGAAAAATGTTGCTTTATTTATTTTCATTACAAAAAAAATTATTTGAAGAAAAAATTAAATTGTTTGTTTTAGCCATTTTTATCATAATTTATAGTCATTATATTCACCTGAAGAATACACTGGCAAATTGGGAATCACATGCCTACATGCACACAAACTAACATACATAATTCCGGAAGTCAAGCATGAAATTTTAAGAATTAACAACAAAAATAATGAAATGCTCTCCTCCTCTTAAAAAAAAATGATTTGTGTCTTTAAAATAATTTTTGTGTATCAAAGGGAGTCTTTTTTGCGGCAATTTAATTTGAAATATTATTAAAGTTCTAATTTTTATTAGTGTATAATTTCCTCCTCCACTCCATTTTAATGTGTTTTTAAAAGTTAAATGTTATAACATTTTGAGTGAAATCTTTAAAGGAGCCCTCTAATAAAATGGCTCCTCTTGTACATGAAAAATGAATTTGTGAAATGTTTAATAAAATATTTAAAAAACAGCAGCAGCAGCAGAGGCAGAAGGAAGTTGAGTAAAATGATTTTGATAATTTTTACCCTAAAACAAAATATCTGTTCATATATGAAATTATTGACAAAGATCCACATAAAAAATGACGTTAAGCATACAACACATAGAATACTTTAGAATAAGAAGTAAGAACGAAAAATTCTTAACACACATAAATGTTTATTAAAATAAAACCACTAAACTGACAGTTTTATTATTATTATTATTATTATTATTATTATTATTATTATTATTATTATTTGACAATTTACAGAAAAAAAATACTTTTATAATTTTAATCACAAGTGATGGAATTTTGAACCTCTTTCGAAACCCCTTCCACTAACGTGTTCATAAAACTTCATATCACTTTGCTTGAACAGGAGCATCATCTTCAATTCTCTTTTAACAAGAACCCAATATTACTTTGTTATCCTTAGCTCCAGGGAGGTTGGAGGATTTGCTTCTCTTATTAAGCAGTGTTTTTTATAAACATTCCTTAACAAATGATTTGCTTCTTTTGACGCAACTGGAAAATGCTGCCCATGTCAAGAAGTTTTTGGATTCTAAAATTTTCTTCCGCATTCCCACGAGTATCAACAATATAAAAATTTTGCCCAGAAAGTTGCGAAAAATCTGAATAAACAAGCGTTTCGTTACCCATAACTTTTTATTAGAAAACTTAGCTTCAATTTCGGTACTCGGTTTTTGGGCCTCTAGATTTATAGCAGAGTTCTTGTCTGCAGCTTTTTAGCCTTGTATGATTTTAGAATCGTACCAAATAGGCCGAGCGCTGAACTAACTGGTCTGTTCTTACCGGATGTATTGAGAACTCGTTAGAAAATTTATTATATTTTTCAGAAACATCATGTGGACTTTTTCTTTTAACTGAACCAGGTTTTCTATCAACGGACATGTACTCCCGGTACTGTTTAATAACAATGAAAACAGATTGACGAGGTTACTTGTTTGGGCTATAAAGTAACGGGCTGTCTACAATACAACAAATAAATGAGAAGGCGATGATTTTATCGGTTAAGGAACATAATGAAATGCTCTGTAAATATTTCCTTTTTGGATGTCATCGGAGGCATCATCCTAACTTCAATGTAAAACCCATGAGGCATGTTAGAAAAAATCTTCGAATATATCAACAGAGCATACGTCGGTATGTGCCTGATACTTTTAATCCGAATTCATATAAAGCAGTTTTGAAATAACCGTATGATTCACATAGTTGGATGCCGCCTACGTCCCTCGGCAGGAAATCTACCGTGGTCTATAAGACTAACTCTGGCAAAACTACATTCGGCATGGAGCAATAGGCTCAATGCCTATAGGTCTCGTATTGACCGTTCCTTCCCCAATATTTTTCTCAGCATGTGGCCACATAATATACATCATTAGTTTAACCGACAATCCATGATCAAAACTATATGGAATGATACATGGCCTAAACATTTTAATGAAAAACGTGTGTTTAGAAATTTTCAATCTCAGTCTTTATGCGAAATAATATGGAATGACTGAAAATGTTAAAAAGTTCTAATGAAGTCACTTGTCATTTTACTTTTACCATTAAAATCATGAAACCTTACGAAAAAAAAACAGGAACTGGCTGAAATATAACAACAACTACCACAACATCAGCAACAACCAAAAGGATGACGAACAAAATGTCAACGTAATCGTTGTTATTAAATGTAGAAATATGTACTAAATAACACACACACATACTCATTCAAAACAAAAAGTAAACATCATGGTTTTGCTTTATTGTCTCACAGGAAAAATATTGAACAACAAAAAACACAACCGCAACAACGAACACAAAAACAAAAAGTATTCATAAAACAAAGCCAAAAAATAAATTCTAATAAGAATAAATACATGTATGTTTTGTATGTGTGTGTGTGTGGATATTTACTTAAATTTTATATGAACACCTTTTTCTCAGGAAATCCCTTCAAATGTCTTATCTAATACACAAGCACACCTACACATGAAGAGAGAATAAAAAAACAGGAAAAAATAAACGTGTCACATGTGGGCACAAAATAATACCAACACCTATGCACTGTCATATTTACTTAGATATATTTACATATACAAACCCATAGACACTTATAGATGTATATAAACAAATATTTATTTAAAATCTCACATTTAAATGCGGTTTTATAATGAAAATTTTAAT
Source organism: Cochliomyia hominivorax (assembly GCA_004302925.2). Lineage (NCBI taxonomy): Eukaryota > Metazoa > Arthropoda > Insecta > Diptera > Calliphoridae > Cochliomyia > Cochliomyia hominivorax. Next base: position 6,630,172 of record PYHX02000158.1, on the reverse strand, counting down.
AAATTTAAAATTTTAACATAAACACACACTTGACTAAAATAGAAAAAACAAGAACAAATAAATTTTCGAAAATTGTCTCTTCAGTTTTTAACTCTTGGTTACATTTAGGTGCGTTAGTATGTATGTATGTGTATACATTAGTGTTTGTGATTTAATATAAAATTTTCGTAATAACGCCTCATAATTACTAAAATACACAGAAAATAACACACAATACAAACACAGTGTTTCCCAAATAGAATTTAATGGTGAACCATAGACTGAACTTGAATATGAACTAGAATCTGAGCTCAAAACTGAAATAGAAATTGAAGAGGAATCTGAAACAGAATCCGAAGTAGAATATGAACTATAATCTGAACAAGAATCTGAAAGATAATAGTTCTGATTCTAATAGATAACAGTTCAGAACAAGAATCTGAACAATAATCCTATATTGGATCTGAACTAGAATATGAGCAAGAATACGAACTAGAATTTGAGATAAAATCCGAATTAGCATTTTTACCAGAATCTGAATTACACTATAAACTACAACGGATCTATAATCTGAACTAGATGTAAAACTGAGCTATAATCTGAAAAAGAATTAGAACTAAATCTGATTTAGAGAATCTAAATTGTGAAATAAACTAGAACTAAATTGAACCTAAACTATATTCTGAAGTAAAATGTGGACTAGAATATGAATTATATCAGAATTAGAATCTTTAGTAAAATCTGAACTAAAATACGAACTAAAATTTAAATTAGAATCCGAACTAAGAAACTGAACCTGAACTACAGTAAAAAATAAAACGGAAATAGAATCTGAATTGAAATAGAATATTAACTGGACAAAAATCTGAACTAGATTCCAACTAGAAAATGAACTAGAATATAAGCAAGAATCTTAACAAGAATCTTAACTGAAATTGGAACAAAAAAAGAAGATCTAGAATTTGAACCACAATCCGTAGCAGTATCTAAACCAAAATCTAAACTTAAATATAAACTAAAAGGGAACTATAATGTGAATTGAACTAGAATCTGAACTATAATGTAAATCATAATATGGAAAAGAACATGAAATGGAATCAGAATCAGAATCTGATTTATAATCTAAACTGGAAATTAAACTAGAACTAACTATAATCAGACTAAGAACTGTATTAAATCACGGGATTGAATCTGAACTGAAACAGAACTAGGATTCAAACTAGATCTGAATCAGAGTCTTAACTGAAATCTGAACTAGAATACGAACTAGAATCTGAACTAGAATTTGAACTAAAATCAAAATTAGTGTCTAAACCATAATCTGAATAACAGGATAATAGGATATTCGCTAGAATTTGAACCAGTTTATGAATCAGAACCCGAAACACAACTAAGAACAGGAAGAGAAACAGAAACAGGATTATAAAATGAACTGAAAACAGAGTGGATGAGAAATAAAAAGAAGTTGAAGTTGAGGTAAAACAGAACAGACAAAAGATACGATAAGTAGAAACAGAATTGTCCTTTTTAAATACCACCAGTACACAGTTTGAGAATCTCTAATATTAACATAAATTCTAAATTTGTATTATAATTTATTTAAATATAACATATTATGTTGTTATTGTTTTTTTGTGTTGTATCATACATTTTTGCATCAATAATTTTCACTTACTCATGCCGCAAGTTTGCCGCAACGAATATGTACAATGTCTAAACACTTGTGTAAATTAGAAACTTTGAATTACTTTTAACCCATTAAGAGCTGAATATAAAAATAAATAATAAATAAATAAAATATCAGATATAATAATTTCAAAAATTAATAACAAATCAATAAATGCAAATTGAGCTTAAATATTATAAAATTTGCCCCTTTTTCCATTACTTAAGAAACAAAAGTAGAATTTAAAAACAGGCATTTTAACATTTCATGATTTCAAAGGTTAAATAATGTAAAACTTTATTTGCATAAATTGTGATTGTATGTATGTGTGTGCTCGAATAGATTTATGCGGGTAAAAAATGTGTATTTGAACGTAAGTGTGTGTGTGTGTGTGTGTGTGTGTGAACGTTTGAGTACTCTTAAGCTGTTGAATTGTGTATGTCATGTTTATAAATGTGTTTGTAATTGTTATGAATTCCATAATTAGTCAAGCAATTTAATAAAATTAATGACATACAATTTATACATTTTTGCCTTAAAGGACTTTATTTCAACTCATAAAATTAAACATTATCATGCATGAACACACACACACACACATTGACACATACATACATACATTCATATTTAAACTGATTAACCATAATACATATTTAAGTATAAATATGATTGTGTATGTGTTTGTTAAAAATAATAATAATAGATTAAATAACTATTTAATTAAGATTTATTTATGTTAAATACAATAACCAAATAAAGTCAAAAACTTCAAAAGTCCAACAAGAATAATATGCATACTATTAAAGTACTTAAATGTTTGTTAGACTTCTTTAAGATGCTGAAATTCCTAAAGCCTAAACTTTATTTAAATAAATACTTCTTACTGCTTAAAGAGCAGAAAGAATTTAGATTATTTATGGAATTTCTTCCTTCTATTTCTATTATCCTTTATTTTTTTGTCTTTCTTTATTCCTTTAAGTCTTTCAGTCGTTTGATTTCTTCTACAAGTTCAAAGTTCATATGTGTCTCCTTCCGGAAAATAAAATAAGAACTGCTATTTGGGATTTATTCTCGTCGAAAAAAATTAGTTTTTCTCAAGCGAAATTTTATTAAATTCTCCACATGTCATTCGAAGAAAGTACAAAATGTGTGTGTATGTGTACATGAGCATGTGTTAAGGAGATAAATGTATATGTATGTATGAGTGTTATTTGTTATGGAATTCTGTGAATATCATTCATACGCTATGCAGTCTGCTTGAATTGTTCTTTCCATATCTGTCCTTTTTTTTTTTTGGTAAATTGTAGTCGTTTTCTTAAAAATAATACATAAAATACTATATATAGTATATGAATGTTTGTATTTGTTATCTGAATATTCTTGCAAGTACATATGTATGCATATGACAAATTCTTAGTATAATTTTAATAGTTCAAGCTAACTTGAAAATGCTTTGAGAAGAAGCTTTTTTCTTCAAAATTTATATACTGCTTTGCAGTTATTTTTCTGGTTAAGTTCAAGTTCAGTTCAAGTTAAGTTCAAGTTTAGTTTTAGTTCAGTCACAGTTCAGTTCTAGTTCAGTTCAAGTTTAGTTTTAGTTCAGTTCTAGTTCAGTTCAAGTTCAGTTCAAGTTCAGTTCAAGTTCAGTTCAAGATCAGTTCAGTTCAAGTTCAGTTCAAGTTCAGTTCATGTTCAGTTCTAGTTCAGTTCTAGTTCAAGTTCAGTTCAAGTTCGGTTCTAATTCAGTTCTAGTTCAGTTCTAGTTCAGTTCAAGTTCAGTTCTAGTTCAGTTCAAGTTCACTTCAAATTCAGTTCAAGTTTAATTCTACTTCAATTCTAGTTTAGTTCTAGTTTAGTTCTAGTTCAGTTCTGGGTTAGTTGTAGTTCAGTTCAAGTTCAGTTCTAGATCACTTCAAGTTCAGTTCAAATTCACTTCAAGTTCAATTCAAGTTCAGTTCTAGTTCAGTTCTAGTTCAGTTCTAGTTCAGATCAAGTTCAGTTTTAGTTCAGTTCTAGTTCAGTTCAAGTTCAGTTCAAGTTCAGTTCAAGTTCAATTCTAGTTCAGTTCTAGTTTAGTTCTAGTTCAGTTCTAGTCCAGTTCAAGTTCAGTTCAAGTTCAGTTCAAGTTCAGTTCTAATTCAGTTCAAGTTCAATTCTAGTTCAGTTGAGTTTAGCTTTAGTTTAGTTCTAGTTCATTCATATTTCAGTTAAGATTTAGATTCTGGTAAAGATTTTGCTTTACACTCCAGTTAAGACATCAGTGAAGAATCTAGTTCTAATTCTTATTAAGATTATTGCCCAGGTTCTCCTTTCAGATACTTCTGATACCTGCTCAGATTGCCGTCGTATTTTGTGCTTAAATTACATGCAGAATCATAACGTTCACATATGTTTGTGTTGGTTTCGTTATTAAAACATTGTTTGCATACAAAACTTCCATATGAATGAGTGACTGAATATTATCTCTGGTATATTTGTAACAACGAATGTGTAAATAAGTTTATGCCAAAAGGAAACAACTTAAAAAGCATCGAAACCAAACTAAACAGCTGTATTAAATTGGTTTTAAATTATTCTATTTTTTATTTATTTATTTTAGTTTTTTTATTTTTTATTTTTTGTTTTATTTCGGTTTCATGTTTATTTTAAATGTTTTCAAACAATTCAACAGAGTCATGTTAATAATTATAAATTCTAGTCATAATACTAAACAAAATTTAGATATATATGTGTGTGTGAGAGAGTGTGTGTATGTATGTGTATAAGTAGAAAAGAACATAACAATTTTACAAAAAATATAATTGTATTTTAATACTTTTTATTGCATTCTCGCACAAACACGAACAAAATAATATTACTAACTTTTATACGTATGTATGTATGTGTGTAGCTTTGTTATAAACAAACTCATACATAAACATATCTTCAACTTTATTGTGAAAGTTGCAAGGAAGAAGTTTTTTTTAAGAGAGAATTTCATATTTTTTTGTTGCTTTCTGTTTTATGTTTTGAATTAATTATTTAATTGTTTTTTTTTCAGATGTTTTTGTTTTTGCTAAAAATTCTATTTGTTTTTTCTTTATAGTTCTTTCCTGCTTTGTTCACTTTTAAAATTGTTTATATTCCCTGACATGTCATAAAATTTAAACAAATTATTGCTTGACATGAAATGTTTTTTTAAGAATCAACATTTGCACTAAAATATGAACTTTTCTTCTTCTTGTTTTTTTATAATTATTAAGTCATAAATATTATATTTTATACTTTTGCAAATATGTACATATAAGGAGTGAGATTGAAAAACAAATTAGTATACACTGAACCAAATGTCGTAGGTAATATTTACGAAAAATTTTGGTAGAAATTTCGTAGAAATGTAAATAAAATAAATATAACTTTTCTTCAAATTGAAGAATTTTATTCCAAATATAATAAAAATTTTAACCAACAAAGTTTCTTAGTTAAAGATGTTAAATTGCAAAAAATTTCGTTAATAAAATATGTTATCGTCAGTAAAATAACACACTAATTTATTCAAATCTACAAACTACAATAATGTTAATTTGAATAAATTTTTTGTTAATTTAACTACATTATTCATCAAATAATATTTTAAATTTTCTTTGTCATATTAAATGAGATGTGACAAAAAATATGAACTGAATAAAGATAAACATACAAAAGGAAAATATTTTATAGAACATTTTAATTAATTTGATTAAAATTATTCCTTTAATTTTAATCAAATTAATTAAAATATTTCGCATAAATTCATGAAAAAGCAAATGAAAGATCAGATACAGCCGGTTGGCTCAACACCGTTCTTTGACATTGCACTGTTTTTAGTTGTCTATTACGATTTCTACACTATTTAATTATTAAAACTAGCTTTTACCCGGTGCGCTTTGCTGCAAAAAAATTCTCCTTATTCCTAGATCTTGAAAGGAATTCCACGAATCAAAAATTAACGTGTATTAAAAAATATAATGGGAACCAAATTTACGCTGTAGTAGATCTATATTTATTCGATAATCAATATTTTCTTTTTATGGGGGTTACTTATCACTTGATTCTATCCATCTTAAATTTTGTCCAGTAAAACAGTTCCTTGAGGAAGTCCTTTGAAAATTCACGCTGTTACAATTCTAAAGATATTATTTAATCAATATTTAATTTATATGAGGAGTACTCCATCTCTTGGTTCTTAATAGTCTATATATTAATCTATTACAACAATTCAATGTAATTGTTTTCTCGATTCAATTAAAATTTCGTAAATTTAACTTAATTATTGTATTTAATTTGAATAATATTCATAAATATAAAAAAAATTATTTTTGTCAGTTTGATTAACCCCATTCTGATTAATGATTTCAAATAGTCATATTGACAATTTTTCATTAATTTGAAGAATTTATGAAAAATTAACAAAAATTTTCGTTATGATAAATAAATGTTTCGTTGGCTGTTGCATAACCTACTTTTCATCAATTCTACACCCTTTTTATTATATTTTCAATCTTGTTTGTTTCACTAAACATGTATAATAATAAAAACAAAATCTCTAAACTTAAATAAAAACAAATACAGTCCTGAACCAAACTATTGGTACAGCAATAATTTTTTTTCTTAATTTTTCTGCCCTTGTTAACAAATTCTAGAATAAAAAATCGTTAATACTGAATACAATCGAATAGAACCAAACGAAGTAAAGGTTTTGGTAGCCACTATTAATAACAAAAAATGTGGTTTGGCGGACTTGACCGACTCTATCTTTTACTTGTTTGGCTTTAGAAACATTATGTAGTTGATTCCATCTACCTTAACCAGGTTTTCTATCAAGACTGTTAGATGTTTGGCCAACTTTTTGTAGGACCAAGTAACTTGACCAAAAAAATCATACAATACTTGGGTTGAAAGTTTTAATTCCTAACGTGTGTTAGGAATTTAATGATCTCACTCCTTACATATATACTTTATAATAGTAAGTGTGTATATATTTATGTAAGTGTGTGTGTGTTTATGTAGATGTCATTGGATACATTTAAATTTATATAATTTCCTCTTTTTTATAATGAATTTTCCAGCACTTGAAATTATTTTGTCGTTTTGTTTTTGTGGTTTTTAATATGAGATTTTCTTCGTTTTTCCTTTTTTTGTTTTTTCTCACGAATTTATGGCATTTTCAAGTGCATTTATTTGTCAACCAAAATTGTGGTTATTACATTTTTGCTTTTTAGTCATTAAATTAATATTTTTTGATGTTGTTGCTGCTGCTGTTGTTGCTGTGCAAATGGTTAATGTCTCGGTTGTTTTGTTGTAACACTAATGATTTCATGTTGTGATTTGTTAAGGTTATATTCCATTTCATGTCTTGCCATCATTATTCTTTACCAAAAAGAAGCTAATTAGTATTAAAGCACAAATAACACAGGAAAAAAGCACAATAAAATGCTTAGAAAAGCAACATTATTTCGTTTGTTCTCTTTTTTTTTTCAACTTAAATTAAGCTCATTGCAAGAAGACGAAGAAATGAACAAAATAGAAGGAAAAAAAGTACTTGATTGTCAAACAGCATTTCTTAATTACGAAAGTCAAAACTCCACAGGGAGCTTAAATATGAACTCTTTTATGTTGGAAGGGATTAAGCAAGAACATCATTTACATATAATATGACATGAATTAGGACATTATTGATCTTTAAACATGTGAATGATTTAATGTTTACGTGTTTAATAAAACTCTTCATAAGCACTTTGGGAATCTCTGTGATGACCACATTTATAAGGTGAAATCTTAGCTTAATTTGTGTGTTTTTTGTGAATTTATTTTGATAAATGAAAATTTTCAATTTGTAATTATTTCACATTTTCTTGGTGCTGTTTTCAAAAAAACCTTCAATATTTGCACCAAATTTGCAAATTCAAATTATTTGTATTCAAGAAGAAAACTGTTAATTGGAAAACCACTTAAAATTATAATGATACATTTTTAAAATAATGTTAATAATAAAAAATTAATTTAAATTTCAAAGAACTGAAATAGAACTCAAAATAGAACAGAACTAGAACTGAACTAGAAATGAACTATGATTATCTAGAACTGAAACAGAACTGAACTAGAACTGAACTAAAACTTAACTATAACAGAACTAAAACTTAACTAGAATTGAACTACAACTGAACTAGAACTGAACTAGAACTGAACTAGAACTGAACTAGAACTGAACTAGAACTGAACTAGAACTGAACTAGAACTGAACTAGAACTGAACTAGAACTGAACTAGAACTGAACTAGAACAGAACTAGAACAGAACTAGAACTAGAACTGAACTAGAACTGAACTAGAACTGAACTAGAACAGAACTAGAACTGAACTAGAACTGAACTAGAACTGGAACGGAACTGGAACGGAACTAGAACAGAACTAGAACTGAACTAGAACTGAAATAGAACTCAAAATAGAACTGAACTAGAATTAAACTGGAACGGAACTAGAACAGAACTAGAACTGAACCAGAACTGAACCAGAACGGAACTAGAACTGAAAAAGAATTTAATTAGAACTGAACTAGAAACTAGATGCTAAGTAGGACTCTGAATTAGAATCTGAAGAAAAATCTTAAGAAGATATGAAGTTTAGTTCAAATTTTAAAAGTAGAATATGAATTACAAATTTACTAGAATCTAAACAAAAATCTGAATTAGAATCTAATAAAGAAAATGATCCATTGAATCTGGAATCTGAACTAGAAGCAGATCTTCTATCTAAACTATAATATAAAAAAGAAGCTGAACTGGAATCAGAACAAATATCTAGACTGTAGTTTAGATTGGAATCTGAACTACAATCTGAACTATGATCTGAACTAGACTGTACTAAAATCTAAATAATCTGAATTGAGATTAGAACCAAAATTTTAACTAGAGTTTGCACTGTATTCTGAAAAATAATCTGGTTTACAAACGGAAGTATAATTTGAAACAGGTATCTGGACTTGTATCTGTATTCAAATATAAACTAAAATCTCAATTATAATCTGAAATAGAATCTGAGCTAGAATTTAACGAGAACTGGATATCAATGAGTCAAACATTTGAATTTATGTTCAATATTAACTGGAAATCATAAAATTCACTTTTTTTCAACTCTTCCTTCAAAACCCCCTTTGATTTTACTCGAAATAAACGTGACATTTAAAACATTTCATTACGTCAATCAATTTAAATAGAAAATTAACTTTAGTTCCTAAAAATCCTTTTTATTGTTTATATTAAATGAAAAGAATACATTTTCATGAACAAATGTATCTAAATAATTCATTCATCTATTTTAAACAATTCATAAAAATACACTCATGTTACTTTATTTATTCTCAAATATTTGTTTAGATCAATATTTTTGGCTTTTTTATTATTTTCTTTTTTTTCCTTTTTGCTTTTATTGTTTTATTTTTATTCCTTCTATTTCAAATCCCCATTGGCTTTGGTCCATTTATAAATTTATATAGAAAATAAAAATACAATCACACAGAACAGGAAAACATATTTTATCTAAATATTAAATAATAAAAACAATAATATTTACAAAAGGATCAAGAAATACTTTAAAAAAACGTGCTAAAAGTGATATGAGTAGAGGAGAGAGAGACACAGACACACATGTAAAACGAGACTATTCGACAGACAGACAAAAAAAACGAGTACATGTATATGTAGCGGATTCTTAAAGGATTCATTTTATGGTATTAATAACAAATGTTCTGCATGTGTTGGTTTAGGGTAACGGGTCTTCATTTCCCATTTTGTGGGACCAACATGACTGAATACATATGTATGAGTATTTTAGTGAAAGGTGAATGAATGAATGAATGATAATGTGAATGAACGTTTTTATGAATTGTTTTGTTTCCATTTCTATTTCTGGTGTCAGTTATAGTTAGTCAATCACATTTTCTACATGTCTATAGATTTAATACTGTTTTTGCTGTTTTTTCCTCCATTTTTTCTTCCTTTCTTTTTTGTGAACTAAAATGTTTGTATATTTTCTTAGGTTTTGTGTTTTTTATACCCCTCACTACCAAATAAGGATATATCAGGTATGTCACTCCATATGCTGCCTGAAGTTGAAGACACGAGGATGTGGTTAATACTTTTTAATCTGAAATAATATCTGAATATCAATCTGAACACTGGAACACGAACTACAAATTGAATCAGTATTGAACTGATTCAATTTGTAGTTTGAATCAAAAAATTTGACAACAATCTGAAGTCAAATCTGAAATAGAATTTGAATTAGAAACTGAATTTTAATCTGAACTTGAATATGTAATAGAGTCTGAACTAGAACTCGAAATACAATATAAACTTAAGTGTGAGCTAAAATCTGAACAATCATATGAAATATATTCTGAACTAGAATTTGAATTAGAAACTGAACTGGAATCTGAACTAAAATCTGAAATAGAAATGAACATAAATTCTTATTCCAATCTGGTTTTGAATCTGATTTGAACTGGAATTTTAACTAAAGTCTAAACCATAATCATAAATACGGTTAAAATCTGAACTAGAGTCTGAATAAGAATCTGAAAGAGAATCTGAACTAAAATTTTAACTGAAATCTGAAATAAAAACTGACCAAGAGTTTTAATTAAAATCTGAAATCTATAGTTTAAAATTGAACAGGAACTACTATCTGTACTATAATGTGAACTGGGATTCGTACTAAAATCTTGACAAGAACCAACACTAGATTTTGTACTAAAAAAGAACTAAAATTTAAACTAGAATTCGAACCAGAATCTCATTAAAAACTTACACTAGGATCTGAGCTAAAACCTGGTCAGTTATGTAAACCACATGTATAACTATAATTTTTGGAATCTGAACTAGAATTTGCATTTGATATTTAATTCGAAGTAAAATTTGAAATATTATTTATACTAAAATAGAACTAGAATTTAAATCGTGATAAATTATGAACTAGGATTTAAACTGGAATCAGAACCAGAAGCTGTACTAAAATCCAAACTAAAATCTACACTTGAACATAAACTAGAATCTGAACTAAAATGAGAAGTAAAATCTGGTTTAAAATATGAAATATATTTTCATATAACAAGATTCTGAACTAGAATTTAAGCTTGAATTCTAATTCGAATCTGAACTAAAACTGCACGAGAACCTATAAATTAATTTGAAATAGAGGGAAACTAAGATTCGTCGTAGCCGAATCTAAAATTCCACTTGTTTTTTTTCTTCACATATGTATGAGTGTCTTTTTTTTTTTGATTTCATTCACATCTATGCAAAAAAATGACAGGTGAAAACAAGGCAATTCACACATTTTAGGTGAAAACAGTAGCTCTATTCTCCTGTTTTATGGTTATTGAGGAAACAAAACGTATACAAACAAATTTAAGCCTCAAGCTACGAAGCAAAAATGAAGAGAAAAAACTTAGATGTATGTTATCTAACACATACATACGCATTATACAGTTTTATTTATTTGTATATTTGTACATGTGTGTATGTGTATTTACTAACACAGACACTCTTTTTAAAATATACAAATCGTAAAGTATATTTTTCTTATTGGTTTTGGTTTGAAGACGTTTTTTTTTTTTTTTTTTTTTTTGATAAAACAACCATTTATTTTTATACCCTTTACGAACAAAAGTGGTGAAATGGGTATATTAATTTTGTCATTCCATTTGAAACACTAAGAAGGATTGATATCAGCCCTCATATATATTCTTGCTTCAAATCAAAGTCTCTGTCCATCTGTCTTTCTGTCTGTGGATGGCATGCTCACATCCACAGTAATTTACAGAGCATTTACAGTAAGAGTAAGAGATGAAATTTGGCCTAAGTATTTCTTTAAGTCCTGAAAGGTTTCCTATTTAAAAGCAACAAAATCGGTTTGGTATATTAAAAATGTAGACCGATATCTGAAGCAACCTCTGGAGTGTCTATTTGTATATATACAAAACATTACATATTAACTTCACACGCATTTCTGGTGGAGGGTTGTGAAGCTTCGGCATATCCAAATTTTCTCGTATTCCCACTTTTTTTTCATTTTTTAGTATTTTTTCTCTTTTTTAAAAGTTGTTATAGTGAAAACAGCCTAAAGGGATTTTTTTTGTTATTTTCATTTCTTTTCAAATTGAAATTTTTGTTTCTTTCACAGATTGTATGTGTGACTATGTATGTGTTTGAATTTGTATAAAAAAAAAAAAAAAAAAAAAAAAAAAACAAGAAATAAATTCTTTTTTTCTCAATTTCTCTTAACATTAAAGTACTTAAATTATTAATACCCAGAAACAGGATTTAAAGATGTTTTAAACAGAGGTCGAACGATTTTTGTATTTTCTTCTTTTTATAGATTTAAACACATTATCTTCTTCTCTTTTTTTCCATTAATTTTATTGACAATGTTTTTCTTCTCTTTTTTATTTATGTTAAAAAGATATGAAAAAAATTTAAGAATCTTGTTTTTTTAACAAATAAATACTTTTAAATGGACTCTTTTTCTCTAAATTGAGATGAAAATAATTGATGTTAAAATATTCAAATTTTATATATTTTTAAAAAAACATAATGTGATAGGAAAACATTTGTATTAAAACCATAAATTTTTAATTTTTTATTTCCAGTAACTGTGTCCAGGGATCAAAAACCCTTTTGGCATATTTTAAAAGGAAATTATTGAAGCATTGATTTAAGGATATAAATTGTTTACTTTTTTAAATCAATTGTTCTGTAATGGACATGTGTTATCTGTGGAAAATTTTCTAAAATTTGTTTTACGAAAAAATATTCTTTTAAAATTTTATTAAATTTTAAGGATGAACAAGGACCATGAATTTTAATCTTCAAAAAACAATGATTCTTTAATAAAAAATCACATCCAATTAAAATATACTTTTTTGGTGGATTTTTCATGAGAATTTCAAAAAATCTGCTTTTATTTTTGAAAACTGCTTTTATTTTTGAAAAGTAAAATAATTAATAAAATTTTTAAATCTGATTCTGTTTTTTTTGAGTTCAGATTTTAGTTCAATTTTTTAGTGAAATTGTAATTTTTTTGCAAAAATTTCAATTTTAGGTGAGTTTTAATTTCTAGTGAAAATTTTAATTTCTAGTGAAAATTTTAATTTTTAATGAAAATTTTAATTTCTAGTGAAAATTTGAATTTTTAGTGAAAATTTGAATTTTTAGTGAAAATTTTAATTTTTAGTGAAAATTGTAATTTTTAGTGAAAATTGTAATTTTTAGTGAAAATTGTAATTTTTAGTGAAAATTTTAATTTTTAGTGAAAATTTTAATTTTTAGTGAAAATTTTAATTTTAGTGAAAATTTAAATTTTTAGTGAAAATTGTAATTTTTAGTGAAAATTGTAATTTTTAGTGAAAATTGTAATTTTTAGTGAAAATTTTAATTTTTAGTGAAAATTTTAATTTTTAGTGAAAATTTTAATTTTTTGTGAAAATTGTTAATTTTTAGTGAAAATTGTAAATTTTTTGTGAAAATTGTTAATTTTTAGTGAAAATTGTTAATTTTTAGTGAAAATAGTTAATTTTTAGTGAAAATTGTTAATTTTTAGTGAAAATTTTAATTTTTTGTGAAAATTTTAATTTTTTTGTGAAAATTTTAATTTTTAGTGAAAATTTTAATTTTTAGTGAAAATTTTAATTTTTTGTGAAAATTTTAATTTTTTAATGAAAATTTTAATTTTTTAGTGAAAATTTAAGTCAAAATTTTAATTTGAAATGAAAAACAGATTTTAGTTCCATTTCTAGTTTAGTTCTTGGATAATTTTCCAGTTCAGATCCTAATACAGATTTTGGTTCTATTTCTTGTTCAGATTCGAGTTTAGATTCTGGTTCCGGTTCTTATGTCAGATTCTAGTTAAGATTCTTATTAAATTTTCTGTTCAGATTTTAATTTTGGTTCTTTTTCGGATTCTAGTTCAGGTTTTAGTCCACATTGTAGTTCAGAGTTTAGGTCAGATTCTAATTGCAGTTCCATTTCTAATTTAAATTCTACTTAAGATTCCAGTTCATATTCAAGTTCTTTTTTTAATTAAGATTCTTGTTCCGATCCCGATAATTCAAATTCTAATTCATAAACTATTTCGGATTGTAGTTCAGATTCTAGTTCAGATATAAGTTCATATTTAGTTGAGTTTCTAGATTAGATTCTAGTTCCGATTCTCATTAAGATTCTAGCTCAGATTCCAATTCGGATTCTAGTTCTGAAACTTGTACGGATTATATTTCAGATTCAAGTTCATTTTTTTAGATTTAAGTTCAGATTATGGCTTGTTTCCATTTCAAGTTCTAGTAAAGAATCAAGTTCAGGCTCTTATTCTGATTCAGATTCTAGTCCTTGTTTTAGTGCAGATTATAGTTTAGATTCCAGCCCAGGTTCTACTTCAACCTTCAGTTCTAGCGAGAAAAAATTAACAAAAACAATTTCTTTTTCAATTATTCATTTTATTGTCAATCAACAATTAGGTCATCTTGTAATTTTCCTAAAAAAACCATTTAAGTTTTTTTATATTATTTGTAATCAAATATCAAATGTCTCTAAGGCATTTTATATCTCTTGATTTCCTTTTACAATTTTAAGCACATAAATTCTTAAGATCAAAGAAGTTTCCTTCACCTGCAAAAGACATTTATTGATGAAACATTTTGTTTTGAATTTAAAAATTTAAATAAATTTTGATTTTTTGCTGATAAACTTAAGAAAATACATATTCAATTTTTGACAAATGTTTTCAAATAAATATGAATTTATTTACATCATATAGATTTCCAGAGGTTAAGGAAGGAACTACTTCCCAATCGAACACACACTCATACCTACACATACATACATACCAAAGAACAATTCTTAGTGTATTTGTGTAATAAATTTGTAAATTAATTTGTTACATTTTGCACCTGAACTATAATTCAACTGAATTTCATGCACACTTTTGGGCAGTACCAAAAATTTACACACTCACACATATTCATGCAGATACTTTATGCTTGCAGTTGTAGTAAATTGTGGAAGATTGGAAGGCTTAACTTTCTGTCTCATATTCATTCAGTGCAACACATTCACTTCACTATTTTATATGCTTGAATAGATATTCATAAATAGAGGTCCAGCTATATGACCAGCTACTCTTATGCTTTTGCCTAGATTTATGGAAATATTGGTGATTTGTGGTACCCTACAGCTTAAAGTATAGTAGTCGTTCAATTTCAATAGTTTTTAAAGCCTAAAGCCATTGCCTGAAATTAATTTCCCTCCGATCCAAAGATCCTTTTTATACAAATCTCTTGCCAAAAAATCGCTCTATTATAAAAATTTGTATGTATGTCATGGTATTGTAATGCATCATAAAATCGGGTTAGATCGCTTATAACTTTTTTATTGCTTTCTAAGTATCGGAGTATGCGTATGTCTGCCTGTATGAATATGTGAAATATGAATTTTTTTCTAAAAAATTTGCATTTTTTCCATAAAAAATATTTAAGTAAATGTGCGTGCAATATTCAACAATGAAATGTTAAATTACTCACACAAGTGCAAAAATGAATTCAATATTTTTGTAGTGAAAAAAAAAGTAACACAAACACACATACATTCTCGCAGTTATTTACATATTAAGTAGGGAAAAATCAACAATAAGTGAAAACATAATTAAAAAATGGTTACACACAAACACTAGCAAACATATAATTTACTACCAACACTACTAAACATCAACTACATTCTCATCATTTATATTCATAATTTTTATTTTAGAATTTTCTTCTCGAGTTCCTCCTTTTTCACTCACTCTCTCTCACTCCCTTCCTCTTCTATCCACACAAATACAAACACTATTAAAACATCAACAACCTAAAGTCATATATAAATTTCAAATGCATTACACATATTCATTCATTTACTCTTATAAAAGAGAAAATAGATTTGTATGTGTATGTGTAGGTATACATGTATTTGTAGCACTTTGGTAGTTGTTGCTATTGCTGTTAGCTGTAGTCAACAAAATTTGTGACAGCAATAATTATAACTCATACTATTAAACAA
The DNA here is from genome assembly GCA_004302925.2 of Cochliomyia hominivorax. Classification (NCBI taxonomy): domain Eukaryota; kingdom Metazoa; phylum Arthropoda; class Insecta; order Diptera; family Calliphoridae; genus Cochliomyia; species Cochliomyia hominivorax. Next base: position 6,614,424 of record PYHX02000158.1, on the reverse strand, counting down.
TAAAGTATGCTAAATATATACATATAGAGAGAGAGAGAATGAGTGTATGTGTGCGAGAGAAAATTTTTATTTTTCTATTAAGTTTCATATAAATTGCTAACGGAAATCAGACATTTTGCTTCCGTTTTGACCTGGTCACTTTGAGTGTTTGATGACAGCAAACCACAATTCTTTTTCTCTCCATTAAATTGTTAAAACTGTTTAAATATCATAAAAAGGGGAATTTAAATGAGAAAATAACTTTTATAGGTGAATAAAATAAATAATAAAGCAGAAAAAAATTATTTAAATATAGAAATCATTCCCCTGATTTTCTTTTTTGAACTAAAAGAAAATTTATTTTATTTTCAAAACGTGTTTATTAATAATGAAAGGAAACAGGAAAATTGTTCAAATCGAAAAATGAGATTTTAATAAAAATAAAAACGAAATATTTTATATTTTAAATTTTTATCTTGAAAAATATATTTTTGGACAAAATTTTATAAATCAATGAAGTATTTTAAGTCGTTACAGAGAAAACAATTGCGAAAAATGTTTAGTGTTGCGTTAAAATGATTTATTTTAAAGACTGAGGTCGAAAAACATGTACAAAAATCGATTAATGCATTTATACATTTAATTTTTTTATATTTAACTATAACTTTTTTTCTACTGAACCGATCTTGATGATTTCTGAACTAAAAATGAAGACACCATAATTTTTATCTACCTGTATCCTGTTTGAATCTATTTAATTTTTATAGAAAAACATCCAAAATTTAAATCGATTTAAAATTTATTAAGGTCGGACATAATAGCGAACAAAAAGACAGTCTGATGGGCTGATTGTCTAGCAGACTGACTATCAGACAGACATTGCAAGATTGCTTTAGATTTTGATTTCATGCGGAATGACAAAGTTAAAAAAGTCGTATTTATCGCTAGTGAAAAGACCAAATAAGTGATCAATTTGCAATTTTTCTTTAAATAAGCCTCCAATCAAGAATCTAAGCAAAATTTTATTCCAAACTCTTGTTTTGTAAAAATGGATATCAAATGGTGGAGCATTTAATTTTTAGTGAAATATGAAATAAATTGTGAAATATTTCCAGAATTATCAAACATTATTAAGTATTAAGTAAAAAATTAAATATTTGGTGAAATATGAAATATTTGGTAAAATATTTTTGTGACAAATAAAATTTTCGTCGAATTATTAATAATTTATAGAAATTGAATTATATCATTTTCACAATTTTTCTTATTTTACTAAAATTTTTAGCTTCTTTTTTAAGAAATCTCTACCAATAATTTCAAAATTAAATTTTCAAAAAATATTTTAATAAATGTTAAAATTTTCGCCAAATATTTTATTTTTCTATAAAAATTATATTTTTCACCACAAAAATCATAATACAGAATTTCAAATTTCACCAAATCTTTAAAATTTTAACAAAACTTATTATATTTCATCTAGTATTTCACATTTCACCAAATATTTTATATTCTGCCAAAAATTAAATTACAAAAAACCAACCGTGTATTTTCACTTAATTCGTTTTGCAAACAATATTGATGTTGTTATCGATACTGCAATTTTATGAAGATTAAACATATGAATAAATATTTGAATTTAAACTCTCATAATGGCTAAACAACTTCAATTAATGCTTAATTTAAATAATTTCGATTTTTACATTTTTAGCACCATTTATATCTGGAACTCCCTCGGTACTATACGTTTATGGTCTTGTGGTCCATTACAATATCTTTGAAGTTATGAACTCTCCAAATACTACAAGATAATTTCAGGTACTTCTTTACTCAAAACATTACTTTAACAAATTCTAAATTTATTCTGAAATATTACATTATCTGTAGGTATAAAAATAAAATCCAAATCAAGATAAAATACTAAACACAAATGTTACAGACAATTTACCCTCAAACAATTGTAAAGTATTTAAAAATAAATTAAACAACCCACTAACTACTCCTCTGCTATGCAATCACAGACTATAAAAACCACAAGCTTTTCACCCAAAAAAAAATAATAATAAAATAGTAAACAGCAACAACACAACACAAATCTAATGAAGTAAACTTCCCCTTCAATAAAAAAAAACGAATTGTTGAAAACCTCAAAAAGGATTAACCTATTGGTAAATCCTTTAACCAAACACCTCAACACCTCAAAACCTCTAAAATTTGACTTTTAGTCATTTGAAAAAAAAGAAAAACATAAATAAATGTGTGTAAATATAACATTAGTAACCAATACAAATACACTTCAAGGTCTAATAAATTCGTAAACATTTTTTGGTAAAAAACATTTATCTTTAACCCATAAAAGAAACATAAGAAAAAGGAACCCAAAAATAAAAAAAAAACAATAAAAAATAACAACAACATCTTGTTTTAACATTAAAAAAATAATAAAAAACACTTCAAGACATTTAAAGCAACATCAAATATTATAGCAATAACAACAACAACATGGGCATCATTAACAACAACAGCAGCAAAAAAACAACGAAAAACTATGGAAAATAAACTACTACAATTGCAAAAAAAAAGTACAAGTAAAAATGCTATAGTCAGTCAAGCCCACCTTGTAGTACTCTACACCACATTGTTGCTTGAAATAACTACTACGAAAGACTTGTAAACGGCCCTCGTATAATTTTCTTTTCTTATTTATTAGGGTTATTCTGGAGGGTTATATGGAAATTAGAAACATAACGAAACGATCCTCGTAAAATTTCGCACACCGATTTTTACTTATATTTTTTTAATTTGACTAAATATCATATTTGGAAGGGTGTTGTTTGGGACCCATGAAAAATAATGTACCGATCCTCGTATAATTTCGCAAATCGTTTAAGAATATTTTTTAGAAAATTTTGTCAAAATCAATAGAATTTTATTGGCCAAACTCCTTTTTACGCGGCGACATTTGTATGGGTCTTATATGACATAATAAATCAACCATAACAAATTTCAGTCGACATCTTTCTTGGGTCAAAATAATACTGCATTCAAAATTTTAGCTTTTAGCATAGACAGTCAGCCGAATGGACGGAGAAAGTGATTCTACACCTTACATAGTGTAGGGTATAAATACAACCACAATACAAACATAAAAATCAATGAGCAATTTCATTCGGTAAAAAACAACAACAAACAAACACATTTATTTTATATTAGCAATAGAAGAGAGAGAGAAAGAGGGGAAGGAGAATGATTGTAGGTGTTGTTTGCAAATGTTAGAAATACATAAAAAACATACACACATACATTCAAAAAATAATAACAATTCCATCAACTAACTGATATTTGCCAAAACGCCTATAAAAAACATTGAAATAATATCATTTTGTAATAAAGTAGAATTCAGTCGCACAGTGGGGCGGATTCAAAAATAATATAAATTAACTCAACACAAATAAGAACTCTATATTCGAATCTTCATTACCCAACCACCACAAATGCGTGTGAAGTAAATACGTTGTGTTTCATACAAACACACTCATACGTGCACTGACAAACGCATACTTCACACTTGATGTGTTATAAAATTAGTTACATTTTTGGATATAACAAAATCGGTTTTGACAATTTTTAGAATGATAATAAAGTACATATAACTTTATATTATGACAAAGTCTTTCACTAATTTTTCAATATTTATTTTACGAAAAATTTTTACTAGAATTTAGAGGTTGCCTCAGTTATCGATCTATATCTTTCAATATATTGACTATAGCAAATACTCAGACAATTATTGTAGATGTAACCGTGCCAACAACAGATAACTTGCCATACCAAGAACGTTTTGGGAAATGTTTACTGCTTTTGGGTCCTAAACTTCTTTCAATATTCCCTTTATCATTACCGTTATTCAGCAAATGTAATTTTTAGAAAACCTGACTTCAATTTCAATGCTCTGTTTTTGGCCTCTAAATCTTTAGCAGGGTTTCTGTCAGGAACTTTGAGTCTTGTATGTTTTTAAGTCTGTATTAGCTTTAATTTTTCATCCTAAATAGGCCGGTATTGTGCTAACTGGGTTGCCTTTTTACCAGATATGTTGGAAGCTCTTTTAAAAATGCTGTAATTTTTTGGCTTAAAAAACATTATATGGGCCATTTTTTCTATCTGAATCTTCTTCCTTTACTGTTTAATAACATTAGAAACAGTTTGACCGCAGAACATAGAATATTTTAAGTATCCTATCTGTTCATGGGTGTGGTAGTGATCTCCAAAATTGCACTTATAAATAGATATCGATATAGACTTTTCTATAATGCCTGAGTAAGAACACTCTTTTAATGAATAATAGATTTCAAATTAATTTTGTCCCACTGTACAACAATCATTGTAAATGCTCACACATATTATTTGTAAAATACACATACACAAATACAACAATCAACTATAAAGTAAACAAAAAAAATTTTGGTAATGACTTTTTAACCCTTTTTTATGCGATTTGAATTTGTTGTTCTATTCTATATTCACACACATCAACACGCACCAATACACTTAAAAATAAACATTGAAAAATTCAAACTGCTCTTTTTCTCCCTCTCTTTCTCTCCATGTCTAACACACAAACAAATACATTTGCAAACTTGCAAAAAATAGAGGCAAAAAGAAAAAATATTGGAATAAATATTTAAAAAAAATCATTTTTACACTTTACAAAGTAGATTTTTGTGCAGAAAGATACAAAAACAACAATAAAAAGGTAAAAAATTCTACAAAAACAATAATAAAACCTACATTTGTTTGCTGTTAGTAACAACTTTATTATGAACACTTTTTTGTGGAAAACAACAAAAAAATCGAATAAAAAATACGAGGGTATTTTTGCAAATACAAATTCGTTAATTAATTTAAATTAGTTGATTTCTTTTTAAAGAAAATGTAATTAGAGAAAATAAAAATTAGTTAAATTTTAAGAAAATTAATTATTTAGACCCTTTTTTAAAGAAGTCATAAAATTTGTAACATAAGCTGCCTACCGAGAAAATGACTTTAATGGTTTTTGCTTAAAATTATAATTCAACGCAAAAAAAGATGTTGGTGTTTATTATTATTTTATGACTTATAAAATTAGAAATAATAATAATAATAAGCGTTTACACTGGCCATAATAAAATTTAAATAAATGTTTATCAAATTAATTTTAATCTTTTTATAGCAGAGATTTCTGATTTGCGGAGTAAAACTACAAATTCTGCTTACTTCACACGCCCACTATAAACGACTGCTGCTTTGGGTAATATGTTATGAAATAGGGATCTTAATCCCTAAACTCGACTTCGAAAATATCGGGATTAACAAATCCCTAATTAGATATTAAAAAAATTAAATGGCGCTATTTGAAAAATTCAAGCCCTGGATTTTTAGGGTCTAATTATTCCTGAATATTCCAGGAAATTTCGATAAATATAAATATTTCTACACGTAGTTAAAGTATATTGTTCGACGCAAAATCATTTTTCTGGTTCAATTAAGTGATATTTGTCCGTCCGGCTCCTCACCCATGTATATCTTGGGATGAAACTGCAGTTCAAAGTTTTAGAAATATTTCGACGATCTTTATCTTATCAATAGGACAACGTCTATTGAAATTGTTAATGATGGATTCAGCCCCATACAAATATCCCCTCTACAATATTTAAGATCATAAAAGTCCTAAATATAAGAAATTTTAACGAAATTTATCATAAGTCCCTTAGAACACCCCTTCCAAATATGATTTGGAAAGGCATAGATCTCACATTGGTATCGGTCAAATAAATTATATGTTTCATAATTTTTTTTTAGCTCACATTAAATCCCCCGCAGAAAATCCTTTCGAAAACAGGTAAGTAATAACCAGAAAAGCATATTATACGAGAGTCGTTGAAAAAAATTTAGTAGCTGTAATTTATAACCAAACAGTGTATTTTTTAATTTCCAAATCCAGGAATTTGGGAAAAAGTCACATTTGGAATAAGAGAATAATCGTCAGAACCCTGTCTTTGGGGCTTTTGGCTTTTTGGCCTCTGCACCGGATTAAAGAATTAAAAACAGCCGGAATTGGGAAAACCAAGCAAATGAATTTATCATATTGCTTTAATTTATGATCCTGCATTTGGACAATATAAGAAAAGTTCAACTTAAATGCACGATACGTATTGATGGCATTTTTAAAAATCAGAAGATCTCAGCCTCTCAATTCGCTCAATTATTAGCAGCCGCTTGGAAAACAACTCTCTTAAATTCACTTCCAATTTAACCATACTTACGAGCAATGCGAAAGAATATAATTTTTGTTTCAATAATAAAAGAATGATTTATTCGCTTTTTGAATTAAACTTAGTAGACCGTAAAGTATTAAAAAATATCCTAATACGTATACTTAATCTTAAATGTTTTATATTACTCATACGCTCGTATGATTAAATAAAATACACAATTTTGTTGGAAGAAATCTCATTCATATATTTTTTTACTTGTGTATCGTAATTCTGAATTTGAAATGAATAAATTTGTGAATATGAAAATTGAAAATTCCTTAAAAACAAAAATGTTTATTTATAAAGCAGATTTTAAAATATTTTATTGTTATTGAAACAAACATACGCAAAATTCCAATTTATTTGAAAATAATAGAAATTTCTTAAAAATAATTTAATTTTCTTAATTAAAACCAAAACAGATTTCACCAAAATTCAATCACCAAGAAAAGAAAGATTTAAAGTTTTAATAAACTCTTGTGTAAAGTCATGTTAGGGCCACAATAGATGGCATAGATTATAAATAAATTAAAATATTGAATTTGATTTACTATAGGTTTATTGATATTAACCAACTGTCCATCTGTCTGTCCATCTGCCTGTCTGTCTCCTTATACAATTTAATTTTATTAATTTAGTTTACCAAAGACATACAGACGGACGGAGAAAATCAACCTATCCAGATAGAGATCCACTAATAACAGCTACATATTAAAAGGACCTTGAAACAATATCTATCAGTAATAAATTTATTCATGACCAAATCAACACCAATTTATTGTTACTTAATCTCTTCACTTATTGCGCACTTTTTTCAAAATGAACTAAATTTTTATTCACTTAATTTTTTATTTTTGTATAATTTTATGAATTCATATTAACGGAAATGTCCAGTCATCGGAATTGGATTAACAGAAAAAATATATATACGTTTATTAATTTTATATAATTCATTACATAATAAATGACATCTAGACAATTTAGACAGCTGGATAAAATAACCAAATTCCGTTAACTTCATATACAGTTACATATGATAACTGTTAATATGTACAATTTATTACGGATATAAAAAATCATGTTGAAAATATTTATTGAAAATAGTTAAATGTAAAAATTATATCATTTTAAAAGTAATAATATGGGATTAATTGCGGAGGAGGCATATTGGTATTTTCATAAAAAAGGGAGAAATATTGAGTTAGTGAAAGTTGAACAGTATAAAAATAAATAATAATAATTGTTATGAATTATAATTATTTTAAACCGATTTCTTTTGAACATAAAAACCATTTTAAAACGTAAAATTTATCTATGACATCATTTTGCTGTCCGTCCTTCATTCATTCTTTATTCGTTATATGTGTTATGATGATGGATGAATATATTTGAATAATATACAAATAATATATATTAAATAAAAATAACTGAAACTTCACTTCCGGTTATTTTTATCTGTCCGTCCGCCTGTCTTTCAATAAAACATCAAATTACTTTACACAAACAAATAAACAGGACGTATAAAGTCAAGTTCATAGAAGATGTATATATAATCACTGCGATCATAGGGATTATTTTATAACTATTTAATTTATATGTAAAAAAATTAGAGTTCAAAATAAAAATAAAATGCAAATGACTGTTTTATTTTTGTTTGATCTTGATCTCTCGTGTTGAATTTTATTGTTCATCTATGAACTTCCTGAGATGTTCAATGGTAATAAGGACTACTCCACTCTAAAGTGAACAAGTATGACGGTGTCCATTCTCATATACCCTCGACCACTTACGTTTTAGATAGTTTTACACGTTGTTATTGTAATTATATTTAAGGGAAGAAGTTCTAAATTGGAGTTACAAAGAAATGTGAGCCAGTTATCTGAAAGTTTATCACATTCCTTAGTGCTAAATATTTAAAAAAAAATCCGAGAAGACCCCTTATAAGGGCGTTATAAGCAGGTATGAATTAATAACAAATATTAGAAATTCCGGAAGGAGGTTTTATATGGAAACTAGGCCAAATGATGGTCCCAGCTTAATAAACTTTTTTTTTTTGATTTATTATGGCCAATTTAAGAAAACTATATTTAAAATAGTATATAAATTCTTTCAGTGATCCGATATCGATGATTTTGAAATACGTAGAGCTCTCCATTATGTTTTAATTCTAACTTAATCAACTTATTTCTTATATCTTCTTTTATTAAATTAATTTTATTCGGGGAAGTTCTTCATAGAAATTTTTAGTTTGTATCATATATCAGTCTATGTAAGTTCTCTAAATGTAAATGTAACTAGTTTTATTAGGAAACTGCTTAGTACAATAACAAGTTTCACTAAACTCAGACAATTAGATTGAGCTTGCCAATGTTTTCAGCAGACAGACGGACGGACACAGCTATATTGACTCTGATTTTGATTTGATATATATATGGATTCTTAGATAAATCGTTATTGGCTTAATACACAGAATGACAATATTTTCCATAGAATTTTTATAAAGTTCACCGACTACAACCTTGTCTAGTTAGCGGTATTTATTCCTCCAAATGAACTTGAAAACACCTCAGCTCCTGACATGTAAAATTTTATTCAAATATCTCTTGCGGCTCTAAAGTAAAAGAGTGAATATTTATCAAAAAAAAAAAATAACAGCAGGGATCGCACAGATCACTGCATCATGTGTGTATACTTAATATTGATTGTTTAATATTACTAATACGTACGCAAGTAATAATGAAATTGTCGATTAAAGAGATTTACTTAACACCCTTTACTATGGCGAAGGCATAGAAAATTATGAGCCGGCCTTTGTAGATTTTGATTTTATGATTTTTGCTTTCATAATTCACATCTTGATACAGCAGTTTCTGGTTATATAAATCTTAAATTGATTGAATTTTTTGACAATTCTCGGAAGTGGATCTGTATGGGAGCAACGATCATTTGCACAAATGTACAAAATTTTATAGATCTTAAAATCATTACAATCTCACTTCATAAATATTTATTGTCAAATCCATTAAAACCACTTTATTGTGAATATAACACAAATATTTTACCCTTAAAAGCCTAAATTTAAAACATTCTAAAACGCTCCCTCGTTAAAAAAGTGAGAAGAAAAAACAAACAATAGATGAGATCATTTACAATTTACTCGTTGTAGAACTTTGTTTTGGTTACAACATGACGTATGACATATGTATGTATGTGTATATGTTATCTTTGTTCAAACAAATAAAAATTCAGTATACGTACCATAACACTAACATACACACAAACAAACCGAAAAAAATGGCAAAAGTATTTAGAAATGTTTATATGTTTGTTAGTATCTGTGAGTGTGTAATATACATTTGCAATATCGGTATATATAACTATTGTTAATGTATATAAATGTTTTTTTCTTTTTACCATAAATGTATTTATTTCTCTCTCTCTCTCTCTCTACAATTGTGTGTGTATTTGACTTTATGATATCTTTTGTTAATGTATACATGAGTATATTTGTATTTATGTGTGTGTGTGTGTGTGTATGTACATGTAAGTGTTGTTAATGTATCCGTGTAGTGTTGCTTATTTTTATAGCAACCAACTAAATATTCTTACACATGATTGTAGTGTTCTTATTGTAGTTGTTGTTTTTATTGTTATGACAGCTTTTTGTACATTTTCGTTTTTTGTTTTTTGTATTGTAATAGTTTTTTGTTGTTTTCCTTTTACTTTTTTTAATAAATTTTTTTTTCAAGTTTGGGAGCACAGAATGTTAAAACAGCAAAACTATAAAAAAACTTTAGGTTCAAAAATATGTATTCCAGTTTTTTTTGTTTCAGCTTTTATCACCACAAGTGGTGAAGAGAGTATATCAACTTTGTCATTCAGTGTGAAACGCTAAGAAGGAATCATCTTAGACTCCATAATATATAAATATATTCTGGCATCAAATCATAATCTGAATCGATTAGGCAGTGTTCGTCTGTCTGTCTATCTGCCTGTCTGTTGTTGTCACGCTCTCATCCACAATAATTGTCACAGTTCAATGAAATTTTATCTGAATACTTTTTATAGTCTTGAGAAATCTTCTATTTAAAACCAGTAAATTCGGCATAGTATATTTAAAGATGTAGACCGATATCTGAAGCAACTTCTTTGTTTTAGCAACAAATTTTGTTAAAAGTGTCAAAAAAATCAAAGCCAAAGTTATAACAAACTTTATGACACATTAAGTGTTCCTGTGTTGTATTTAAGAAAAACGTTTACATGTTGTATACGTCTTTGAATGTATGTGTGAGGGTGTATGTACGAAACATAACGAATTTACTTCTTAAGTGTATGTGGTGAAGGGTATTTTAGATTCGTCATAGCCGAATATAGATTTCTTATTTATTTGTTTTTTATATCTAAATGTTTGTTAGTATTAGTGTATTAGTGTGTAAGTATTAAAAGTATTGTTACATTTTATTATTATTATTATTTTGTTGTTGTTGCTTTTGTTTTTCCTAGTTTACTTTTAAAAGTTTATATCGCTTTTCTAGTTTTTGTGTGGTTTTTTGTTATTTGTTTGAGTTTTTTTTTTCGAAAAAATTTTGTTATAAAATTGTTGACACTTTTTAGTTCAGGGTCATTATTAAAAACGATACAAAAATTGTTTATTGTTTTTAAAAAATTTTGTTAAATCCTGTTACAGCTAAAAAAAAGTCTTTTTGTCTGTCGTTGCTAATAAAGAATTTTGTTGTTTAAGGACAATGAACTGAAGTGATGTCAAAGCAAATCTGCTCAAGGATATTTTCCAGTTTTCCTTTTTTTCATTCTCATATCTCAATATCTCTGTATATATATGTGAGTGTGTATGTATGTGAATTTTTTTAATAAACTTGAATTTTCAAGCGGATATTGTTTAAAATGTCATAAATTTATAGAATTTTTATTTTATTGACTTTTATGTTTCACACAAACAAAAACAAAAAAAGAGGGAACTTGTTCAAATACATTTTTGTGTTAATAAAAAACGCAAAAATATTAAAACGGAAGTATCATTCAGGATTAAATTTACAAAAGATATAAAACAAAATTGTTCGAACATAAAAATTCTCTTTTGGAAAAAAAAAGGAAAAATACATGACTCTCGCAGAAAAAAGTTTACAATTATTAATTATTTTACTAAAGAGGGGGGGGGGACGGGGACAAAACTTGTAGATGATGTAGACAAAAGCAATGTATTTAGGGATCTTTTTTTTAATTCATAAGTTTTTTTTTATAGATTTCTGAAATTTTGTTGATTTTTGTTGTTTAACTTAATTGGGGAACATAACTTTGTCATTATGCCAAAAGATTCTTCTGACATCTAAATTCTTTGGAAAATCTATAATTTCCAAACTTTTGTCTTAAGGAAATTGTAAAATATTAATACTGAATTTTAGAAAAATAAACTTTTTATTATGCTGTAATAAAACGAGATTATAATTGAAAAAAACTTAAGCATTAAATTCTAAGAAATAAAATTGTTTTGAAAAATTCGCCAAAAACATGCTGACCTTTTTATATGTCAATAGCAATCATCCGGTTCGAAGAACCTATAAACTGATCCAATTGCATACAAATTTAAATTTATGGTTTGAAAAATTTTTTTAAACTCTTTTTTGATTTTTTAAATTTTTTATTTGAAAGAAATTTTATTTTGACAAACTTTTTCCTACTGAAAAAATTTTTAAAACAGATTTTTTCAAAAATACATTTTTTAACAAAAATTTATAATTTTATTTAGAGCATATAACTTTTTATAAAAAATTACAATTTTCGGTTTATTAAAATTAAATTTTTAATTAAAAAACTAAAGAAGAACTGATCCAGAAATCTATAAGAATCTAAACTTTTAACTAGAACTTGAATAGAAAACTGAACTAGAACCTGAATTAGATCCTAAACAATATAATTTTTTTAAGTAGATAAGCTGAACGATCTATTGTCTGTCAACCCTCTAATTATCTCTGATAATGTGGGTATAACAATAAAAATTTTCTACAATTTTTATGTCCCTCCCTTGATCCTTAATATTTTATGTATTAATTTATTGCAACAATTTAACCTAATTATTTCCTCAAATAAAATTTCAGAAATTTAACTTAAATCTGGTATTTAAATTGAATAATATTCATTAATATAAAGAATAGATTTTTGTCAATATGAATAATGTTTTATTGAAATTGAATAATATTTATTCAAATGAACCCAATTTTTATTAACAAATTCAATTTTGACAAATTGACAATTTTTCGTAAATTTGAAAAATTAAAGAGAAATGAACGAAAATTTTCGTTATGATGAATAAAGTTTTCATTGGCTGACATTAAGCATACTTTTCTTCAATTCTACAACATTTTTCGTTATATTTACTAAGTTTTTTTGGTTCAGTGTACAATTTAGGGGAATTCTCAAAGGTGGAATGTTTTTTTTTTTATCTTTCTAATCAAGCAGAAAGAACATTAATTAAAATACAAAATACCTTTTGTCTGCTCTTAACTTGGAATAAACCGGAAACGTTGGAAAGACGTTTTAAATTTCGAACGCTTTTTAAGCTCTATTACGGTCTGAGCATAATTAGAAAGTTATAGCCCCCAAAACTTAAGAAAATTGCTCTTGAAATAATTTTTGTTAAAATTAAACATAATTTAAATTCTATAACTTCACATGGTAACAAATTGTTTTATTACTCCTACAAAATTTGACATTAAGAACTTTTTGTCTATTAAAACCTAATTAAATCTAAAATTTCAAAAATTATTACTAAAAACGTTTCAATAATCCTCTCAATTTTTTTAGTCCTAAAAAATAAAACATTTTTCATTTTATCATAATAAATTTTTTAACTTTTTATTATCTTTATTACAATTTTATCTTTTGATTTAAAATTTCCTTTCAATTGCACTAAATTGTTGCTTTAATTTGTAACTAAAAAACAGATTTATAATCTATTAATCCCTTTTGTACTTTAAAGATAAATAATATTTACATTAAAAAAAAAAAAAAACATTAAAAAACGATTAAAAATAATCTCTAAAATTTAAAACAACAACAACAAAAATTATGAATACAACTTTTTTATCCAAAATATTTAATTATTTATTTGGTTAAATTGTTATTTAAGTTAAATTAATTTATTAACAATTTGCAGCACATAAATCAAATGTTTTTCATATCTTTATTGAGTTATAAAAGCGAATTTTACTTTTTTGTATCTTTGAAGTACAACAACAACAAAAATCTAATGAAAGAAGAAACAAGTAAAATTGCTTTATACGAATCTTCAAATACCCTCCATCAGAAATGAGTGTGAAGTACTAAACACCTTAAATAATAAGAAAAAGATTTATTTGTTGAAAAAAAGGTCATATAAATACACCTTTTAAAGGACCTTAGATACTTCTTGACTACAATTTTTCCAATCCAAAGCATCTTGAATGCTTTAAATAAAATGAACCAATTTTGCTACCCTTCCGCTGGAAATTTCTCAGGACCATAATAAATACTCAGGCTAAATTTCATTAGGCTCTGTCTGTAATTGTGGATGTCAACGTGCCAACAACAAACAGACAAAAAGACAGACAGGTAGACAGCAGACAGAAAGACATAGATAAATCGATTGAAATTTTTATTTAAAGGATTTATATACATTATACACATGGAACGACAAATTTAATATACCCTCTTCACCACTTGATTTGATGTAGGGTGAAATAAATAAGATAAACATTAAATCACTACAAATATTTCATTTATTTTATTTTTACAACAACATCAAATATTTTTCAATATCTTTCAAAAGAGAAACAGACAATAAATTAAAGAAAACAAAAAGGAAATAAAAAGATAATAAAACAAATACTTGATGACAAAGAAATTTGGTAACAAATGACTTAAAAAAAGACTGAAATAAACCAAAAACAAAAACAAATCTCTAAATTGTCTATAACAACCATTATGTTGTTGTTAAAAAGCAATAACAAAAAATAGTTAATTTTAGATTCTTTTTCAACAATTTTAATTTTAATTATTTTTATTAAAATTGTTGTTTTTTTATTTTTACTTAAATTAAAGAAAATTTTTTTCTTTAATTTAAAATTAAATTCAAAAATAAAACAAAAACAAATACCACAACAAATATTGTATTTCAAATATTTACCACTTAAGTCCTTTCAACCACATAAGTCCTTTAAAGGAATTACAACAAAAAGACAGAAAAACAGCAACGACAACATTTTCAACATCAAGATCAACATTAGTTTAATGGGAATCTTATTAAGGATTCTCTTTTACTCTCACGCTTTTGCAAGTTCCTTCATTTAACAGGAAACAATTTCATAAACAAATACATAAACTCTGGCATAACTCTCACTTTTATACATACACCCACATACATACATACAAAATACATTTAACCATTCATTCATTCGTTCATTTATATTTAAATATACTTAAGCTTTATTTGTTTTATGTTGTTATTGTTATTGTATTTGTATTAGTATTTTAAATTAGTTTGTTTATATGTACATGAATGTATATGTGTGGTGGTACGTATGTAAATGTCAAATTAATTTAATCACTTGTAGGGTAAAAACACAAGAAGAAGAAAAAAATAAATATTAGATAATAGAGAAGAGGAAAAATTGGTGAAAGTGAATTAAATAAAAAGAATCGAATTAATATTAAAAAAATAGAAAAACAATCAGAACTTCTAGATAAACAGAATTCATGATAAAATACACCAGGACCAGGCTTAATTACGTCAACTGAACAGGAACTGAACCAGAAATATACAAGAATTTGAATTACAATTTTTAATAGAATTTAAACAGAAAACTGAACCAAAACCTGAATTAGATCAAGAACTGAACTAGAAATGAACTAGAACTGAACTATAACTGAACTAGAACTGAACTAGAACTGAACTATAACTGAACTATAACTGAACTAGAACTGAACTATAACTGAACTAGAACTGAACTAGAACTGAACTAGAATTGAACTAGAACTGAACTAGAACTGAACTATAACTGAACTAGAACTGAACTATAACTGAACTAGAACTGAACTAGAACTGAACTAGAATTGAACTATAACTGAACTATAACTGAACTAAAACTGAACTAGAACTGAACAAGAACTGAACTAGAACTGAACTATAACTGAACTAGAACTGAACTAGAACTGAACTAGAACTGAACTATAACTGAACTATAACTGAACTAGAACTGAACTAGAACTGAACTAGAACTGAACTAGAATTGAACTAGAACTGAACTAGAACTGAACTAGAACTGAACTAGAACTGAACTAGAACTGAACTATAACTGAACTAGAACTGAACTATAACTGAACTAGAACTGAACTAGAACTGAACTAGAACTGAACTATAACTGAACTAGAACTGAACTAGAATTGAACTATAACTGAACTAAAACTGAACTAGAACTGAACAAGAACTGAACTAGAACTGAACTAGAACTGAACTATAACTGAACTATAACTGAACTAGAACTGAACTAGAACTGAACTAGAACTGAACAAGAACTGAACTAGAACTGAACTAGAATTGAACTATAACTGAACTAGAACTGAACTAGAACTGAACTAGAACTGAACTAGAACTGAACTAGAACTGAAATACAATCTGAACCAAATCTAAGCAAGAACTTAAACTAAAATCAGAGGTGAATTTAAAGTAGATCGGAACTAGAATCTGAACTAGTATGTGATTTGTAATCTGATCATTTGCACTAGAATCGAAGCTGGAATATGAGCTAGAATCTAAACTAGAATCTCTACTATAAGCTGAACTAAAATCTGAATTAGAGTCAAAACTAGAATCTTAACTAGACTCTGTGCTAGAACTGAAGGAAAAACTGAACTAAAATCTTTACTATAATTTTACTTAAAACCAATTTGAAAATTGAAGTAAAATCAGAACTAGAATTTGAACTGGGGACTTAGCTAAAAACTTAATTAGATCCACGAAAACACATGTTCAAAAATTAAATGTTTATAAATTCTAAGAATTTATTGTTCTTTAAATAAAATTTAAAGCAGATACTTTAGCTGAATCAGCAACATTGACATTTAAAACTCAAATCAAAAATTGTCTTTTAACCTCAACTTTTGAACCGTCTAACGAGTTACAAGTTTCCTTCTTCTTTTCGCTTTTCTATTTTTTCAACAATTCGAATGTTCATTTTACTCATTACGGTGACAATGACAACAAATAGAAACCACAAAAGCAAAACAAATAAGAAGAAAAAAATCTTCTTATTGTTAAACCAGAAAAGTAATGAATGAATGAATGAATGGATGAATGGATGAAGATATGTATTAGATAACTATTCATGTTCAAAAACACTCTACATAAAATAAGATAGTTTCTAGTTAAATTGAGATTACAACCCATATTATGTGTCACTAAAATAATTTAACACTTAAAAAGCAGAAAAAAAATCAAATAAGTATACAAAACATCCACCCACTCACACACATACAAATAGTGTTTATATGTATGTATTTCCTAAAAAGGATTTAAAAGTCACGTACAATATCAAATTACATAAACGTCAAGTAAAATGATAATATTTTGACATTTGAAATACAATTTTGAAGCAACATGTTCGAAACTACATAAAAAAATATATAAAAATTGATATGAATACCGGGGAAAAAGGAGTCAAATATGTGATTGCATACATTTATAATTTATTTGTGTCATATACAATAAAATACAAATGTTTTAAGTCACATGAAACATAATAATCACAACATTTCTATAAAAAAAGCTGTTATTTGTGAAACTGAAATAAAAAAAGTTATCAATTTTTGATTTTTTGTTTTTTTTTTTTTTTGTTTTGGTTACAAGGGCGTTGTATCAAATTTTGTAGTTATTTTTTGGTTATTTATTCAAAAGGACTTTAATTTTAATGTAAAATCTCATCAAATTAGTTCTTATTAATTTATTCTTGAGGTTTTTTCATGTTGTTGTCTCTCTTTTTTTCTTGTCTTGGTTTGGAATCTTTTTCTAATTTCTAAAAATTTTCAAAGAAATCGTTTGCACTACACCTGCTGGCAAATTTGTTAAATGATAAAAAGACAAAAAGCCAAGATAAATAAAGTGTATCTAGATATTGTGTAAACCTCAAAGGATGTACAGTGGCAAACATCTGAAAATTTATGGAAAAAAATCATCATAGATGATAATATTGCAAAATGTGGGCGTGGCAAGCTGTGGTTTTTGTGTAATTTAAAGATATATATTTTATTCAGTAGTATATTTAATGGGCCAAATATAAAGGTCTTTGTTCACACTGATTGCAAAATTTTAATATAATTTTATAAAAAACATCTTGAGGCAAAATCAGTCAAAAAACAGGTTCAAAATAGTGATAAACGTGGGCATGGCAGATTGATAAAATCATTACATTTATGTAATTTATAATATTTTTTTAATTTTGTTCGAAATCAATTATAATTTCTTAAAATTTGTTGAAAGTAATTGACCACTTATTTTTATGTTACATCGATAAAATAATATTCTTTGAGAAATCAAAAGACAAGTCCCCATAACTTCTTAATCCACTGAATTATGAAACATTTCCTTATGTCCAATATTTGAAATTTAATCTCTTTAGAGAGATTAAAAATATTTTTATACCAAATGAAAGGACATAGTGTCCCAATTAACCACATGTATACTTTGCTACCCATTTGGACCGATCTATTATTTAACTTATATAAATAAATACTCAAATTAATACTCAAAATTTCAGTACATTTTTTAAATTTAGTCTGATGTTTAGTCGATTGCTTTAAATTAAAATCAATCATTTCTTTAGTAACTTTAAAATAGGCCTGAGGGTTAAAAGGGACTAGAGATATCTTAGTACAAAAAGGCCAAAATGTACATTTCAATCCCACATATACATCTCTACCAGTTTAGAACCTTCATGTGAGACTCTTTTTAACTTTATTGGAAATACTGCCAACATTTTTAAAGTACTTTATCCTGAATTGTGTTTTAAATTAAAGTTTAAGACAATAAAACTTTTTATGTTAGGAAATGATTAAAGACATTTCAGTATCAAACGAAAGCCCAGAGTGTTGACTTTGTCTGTATGTATAGTTTTGTATCAGTTTAAGTTCTAAGATCCATCCATTTAATGCTTTTTCAATTTAAATGAAAATGACACCAACATTATAGTGATTTTAATATTTCAAGGTTTCTTTGAATAAAACTTTAGAGCTTCAAGAGGGATTAATGAAATTTTACATCATGTGAAAGCTTAAAGTGTTACCTTTCAGCTTATATATACTTCCATAACATTTGAGTGACTTTTTTTTCCATTTAAATGAAACTACTTCCTCAGGCGTAAATCTTCAAATTGTTCAAAAATTCAATTAACTGAAACTATAGACTTAACAGATAAGAGCAGCATTTCAGTCTTCTCCATATGGAGTCAAATTTTCTTTAAAATGGACATGAAAAATATGTCATTTTCAAAAATACTTCTTATTTAGTTTAAATTCAAAGCAAAAAGTCTGCAAATAAAAAATATATTTCAATTTTCCAGGATAGTAACTGTATGTCCTGGAAGGTCCTTCTAAATTTGTTACTTTGAATATCATTTACGATTTCAAATTAATTTAATTCATTTAAAGTATTTTATTTAAAATTTTTAAGGATCTTAAACATTTTTGAAAGGACATTAATTTATGTTTTATTTACATTTATCATGGATAATTCAAACTAATATTTTTTATATAACAGAATTTCTTAGCTGATGTTTGATACCCATATTACAATTATTATTCATAATTTTTAAAAGTCACATTACCCTCCATTTCATTTAATGCAAAATCGGAACCGATATTGGAAAATTGAAAACCCAGTTCTATACAATATGAACTTAACTTTTACGGGACGGGATCGTGCTTATGATTTTTTAAAATTTCGAGAAACATTATCAAAAAACGAATAAAAAATAAAAATAGTAGTTTTGGGGCAACTTTATTCATGTCATGAACTTTCAATATCCGTTCAAGCTGTGGCATTCGCCTTTCAGACTTACATAGATTCAACCTTAATTTATTTCTCCATAGTTGGATCATGTCCCACTGTGAAATAAAGTATGTAATATTCTGTTTAAATCTTTTAACATTCCATCTTCTCTTCTAGTTCTTGGACCATTATATGAGCTCATATGAATATTTTGTGTATTTAGCATAATAAAGACATCGTCGTCATCTTGTCATGTAATGCCCAGAAACCAGCAGGTGGTTGAAACAATAAACTACACCAACACTAAAACAACAACAACAACAACAGCAACAAAAATAAAGAATAAAAAATAAGAAATACAACATCATCAAGAAACAACACAATAACTACAACAACTTCAGCATGGGAAAAAATGGAAAATTCTAACATTCTATTTACTCGTTGCTAATAGAAGTGTGAAAAAAGGATGATAATGATGAAAATGAAAAACGTAGAAAATTAAAAGACAAGAAAAAACAAAAGATGCTAAAGTGAAACTGAAAAATACCAAAACCAATGAATAAATTGAATGGCAGTAAATACCAAAAATAGAAGAAGAAATTACTTTAATATTTGCAAAATAGACAAAAACACAAGAAAGCAATTGCAACAACAACAACAGCAGCAATAACAAAACATGAACGTTGTCCTTTGGCAATAAAATAACGTAAAAGAAGAAGAAGAAGAAAAAGGGAAAATCAAGCTGAATACCAAATGAATAACAACAACAAAATGAACTAGTTAAAAAAGTGAAGAAATCTGTTCATTGTATAAACACACTTATACAATTACACAAACATAAGACACCTACTCATACACATACACGGAGCAAATATAAGCACTTAAATGTAATAAAACCCAACAAACAATTTTTATTTAAACTTTTAAAAATGATCAAACCATAAGAGATCGATTTGCTATTTTAAATTTTAATTTAAATAAATTCTTCCTTAAAAAAGCGATCACAGATGAAACTTATTTTATTCAAATAATATAAATGTTTTTTTTTAAACAAAACGTTAGTATTAATCATTGAATTTGGGCAAAAAATGCA
This sequence comes from Cochliomyia hominivorax, assembly GCA_004302925.2. NCBI lineage: Eukaryota > Metazoa > Arthropoda > Insecta > Diptera > Calliphoridae > Cochliomyia > Cochliomyia hominivorax. The sequence goes on along the minus strand of PYHX02000158.1, from coordinate 6,594,029 downwards.
ACAGTTTTTAGCGCCCAGACTCACTGAATTTTAAATATCGATTTTTTATTTAAAAAGTTATATCAAATTAAGCTCATTTGAAGCAAAATTTAGATTCCTAAATTACAATTTTTATTACAAAGTCCCACTATTCATTGGGCATTTTTTTTCTTTTCTTATTACATTAACATACCATAACCTCTTCTCAATGCCCTTAAAATAGCAAAAAAAAAAACAAAAAGTATATAGACGACATACACTTAAAATGTCTTCATCTATAACATCATTATTATCATTATCATTATCTTCATTATTACTGTTGTTGTCATAGACATCGTCTTGGTTGTCTATTTCAAATTGTTGTTGTTGTTGTATAACTTTCAGATTCTCTTATTTCTAACCAACTTAGAATCTACACAAACAAAGTAAACGCCCAAACGTACAAGCAAAAAATAAAATAAAACTCCTTAATGAATCCTTAACTACAAGTATGTTTTATATATTCTGATATAAAAGTATGCATGAAAGCATGTATGTGTATAAGTGGAATGTTCTCCTCTTTTTTTTATTCTACAATCATCCATTAAAATCTGATTTTTTTTCTCCATTTTTACTCACATTGCAGTATAGCACACATGCCTGTACCTAAAGCTTCCCACACTTGCACCTAAAATTTACAGAGGTGATTTGAAATAGAGCAGAGCTTTTGAAAAATGTAAATGAAAATGTAGTTTTAGTTCAGTTCTAGTTCAGATTCAGGTTATAAGTCAAATAATATTTCAGTTCTAGTTCAGATTAAAGATCAGTTCCAGTTCACTTTTAGTTCAGTTCCGGATCAGTTTTAGTTCAGTTCTAGTTTGGATTCAGGTTATAAGTCAGATTATATTTCAGTTCTAGTTCAGATTCTAGTTCAGATTTTGTTCGGATTCTTGTTCAGATTTAAGTTCAGATTAAAGATCAGTTCTAGTTCAGATTTATGTTCAGATTCTTGTTCAGATTTTAATACAAATTCTTCTTTAGATTATTTCAGATTCAATTTCAGAATCTAGTTGTGGTTTGAATTCAGCTTAAAATTTAGATTCAATTTCAGAATCTAATTAAGATTATGGTTCCAGATCTACTTCAAAATCTGATTTAGATTTTGCTATGGATTCTATTTTGGATTCTAGTTTCTAAGTTCAGATTCGCTTCCTGAATTCAGTTCAATTTCTTTATCATATTCCAATTTTATAACTAATTTTATGTTCTCCCATGTTCATATGTATTACTTTAGTTCCATAATACATATACGTTCACATTAAGATGTTTATATGTTTGTATTTGTATTAGTTTCAGTATATAATACACAAAAACAAATACTTTACATAAAATAACTTTAGCTTCATGTTAAGAGTCAATAGAGATATTTTTCCTTTAATTCTTATTTTTTTCTGAACTTAAGTATTTTATATTCTTTACTGAAATTTGTTTGTCTATTAACAGCTAATTTCGTTAAAGATTTTCGTTTTATATTTTTTTCTTCTCTTTCTTTCTCTCATGACCTTAAAAGTTTAAACCGCAATAGATTTTTAATATGAAATTTTATAGGACTCGTGTTTTTTTTTTTTTTTGTTTAAATTATAAAAACAAAATGAAATAAACAAATAGAATGAATCATCTAATAATAAAACGAGGGTCTCTCTTTTTAGAGTTTTACAAACGAGAAAAAATCTGCAGAATAGAAAAAAAACGAGAAAAAAAGAGAGAAAAATAATCAAACATAAAATTTTAATTTTATGGATTTTTGTTACAACAAACTGCAAACATCCGTTATTTGCATATTCGATGAAATTGAAGTTCTTTTTCATACCCTCCACCACGACAAGTGGTGAGAAGGGTATATAAACTTTGTCACTCCATGTGTAACGCTCCATATACGTATATATATTTTTACATCAAATCAAAATCTGAAAGTCTCACATTCACAATAATTTGCTGAGCTCAATGGGATTTGGATTGAGTCTTTTTCATAGCGCTGATAAGCTTCCTAATTGAAACCAACAAAATCGGTGCAGTATATTAAAAGATATAGACCGATATCTGAGCCAAACTCTAAGTTCATGCAAATATTCTTTTTAAGCTTGTCAATTATAATTATAATTATAATTATAATTATAATTATAATTATAATTATAATAATAATAGTTATAATTATAATTATAATTATAATTATAATTATAATTATAATTATAATTATAATTATAATTATAATTATAACTATTAGACTGAAAATTTTCTGTGATATTAAGCAGTTCGAAATTATCAAAATCGGTTCAGTTGAAAAAAATCATAGCAAAAATATAACTTATTTTATGACTAATTAAGTGTTTTAAAAAACTTTTATAAATTTTATACGTGTGTGAGTGTGTATATATGAAACATGGAGGGTATTAAAGATTCGTCATAGCCGATTACACCATTCTTACTTGTTTTTATTTGAAATATTTAGTTCTTTTTTGTTTTTCTGTTGCAGTAAAAAAAGGTTCATTTGTGATTTAAATTGTTTTTAAAGCAACAAAAAATGAAATTTATATTAAATTTAATTATATTAAAAAAAGGTCATACTCAGTATGATGATTGAAATGAAATATTGGAAATAATTTTTTTTAATTTAAAATTTTTATAAAAACGATTTCGCTTGAGGCAAAAAAAAGCATTATTAAGGGGTCATGAAACCAGATTTTTTATTACAGAAAATAAGTTGTTTTAGAAACAAACGAAAAGAGAATATTAAATGGTCCTTTGCACCAGATTATTTAGATTTATTAATAGATTCAATGGAAACTTCTTTGAAATTTTAAATTCTTAACAATGAAAATTCTAAAATTCTTTTTTGCTTTAAATTCAAAGTAAAGTAAACGAGATTAGAATAAAAGTTTTTTTGGTCCTTCACATCAGATTCTTTGTTATTACAGTTTTTGTAAATAAAATATTCTTAAAATTTTTATCATTATTGAATTCGCTTTATTCGAATGAGAGAAAGAAAGCTTAACAATTATTTATGGCTCTTTACACTTTGCTGTATGCTGTATTTTCATTGCACAGTAGTTCCAAGAAGGTTTACTTTTTTCTTTTTGTAAACAATTTTGCAATTATGAATGGAAGAGCAAAAATTCTTTGCGAGGCTAAAACAATTATTTTTAAGAAATCTATAACCCCAGAATCACTTAGTCAATTTAAGCATCTTCGTCCATCTATCCAAAGTATTCTTAAAGAATACTTTCATTCGATTTGGAATTTTGGGTATTTTAAAATACAAACGTGTGGATCTGTTAATCCAATATTAAAGACAATTGTGTATATATAGTATACGCAAACTTTATAATTATTCCTGTAGATTTTAAGATCGAAAATTATAATAAATTTCACAAAATTACAGCAAAATAAAAATCTTATTTATTTTTTTATTTTATTTTATTTTTTTTTTTTTTTTTTTTTTTTTTGAGAAAAGTATTAAAGGAATTTAATTCCAATACATCGTTCTGTATATGTTTTAATATTTCAATTAAATACCATTTCATCAATACAAAAATCACAAAATTATTTCCAAAATTAAGCATTTTGGGACCACTGTGCACAATTTATCTGTAATATGAAAATCAATTGCATTTATTTTTCGCATATTTTTTTTATTAATTTCACAATATTAAGTATCTCTACTTAAAAATAATATTCTCGTTAATTGCAAAGTAAATTAATAAATTATATTTTACTCAATGATTTTCTTCCACATTTTCTAAATATTTTGCGTTTTCTTCTTCTTCCCCAACAGCCTGTTACATATCTGCCGGTCATTTAATCCTTGTGTTTCTTTATAAAATTTATTTCATTTCCGTTTTTTTTTCGCTCTTTTCACAGAATTTCATTGTAATTATGTTAAATATATGAAATTTAATTTCAAGTATTTTTACAATGTTGCAATATGAAATTCCTTTAGCAATAACAACTGCAACAACAACAACAACTACAACAACAGAAAAATGTTCAACTATTGTAACGAGTAAAATATTATGCAACATAATAATTTCATATTAATGCAATGGAAATTATATAAGTGCAACATACATAAAAATGCTCAAAAGAGGAGAGAGAGTGAGAGAGTGAGTGAGAGAGGGAATACTTAAAAATGCATATTTTGCATAAAAACAAGAACAAAGAAATAAATTTAATATATTTAAATGTGTGAGTGAAAAGGACTCGAATGGAAAAAAGGGTTTTATGCTTTTGTATTGGGATATTTTTTTGGATGAAAAAATGCTTTAATCTGGCTTTTATTAAGGGCTTAATATTTTTAAAAGAGTAAAATTTTCGAATATAAAAATTTTTATGAATGTGTGATCCTTCTTTCAAGTGATTTCCAAAGCACAGAGTTTCCAAATGAATATTTTTGAAACAATTTTGTAACTTTTGAATCGTTAGATATATTTCAATATATAGGACTGAGCTGTAGGTTTAGTGTAGATGCGGAGACATACAAGTGAACATTTGGTCAGGTACGTAGTGAGCAAAAAATCCTTCCGATCAAAAATAAAATTTTGCGAATTTTCTAAAAAAGCTTTACTTGAGACGATCGACTTTAACTATATATTTAATTTTATATACGTTAAAAATCTGCGATTCTCAAAATCATTTGAAACACATATTAAAATTGTCCAAATCAATTTGAACTCCAAATAAATCAGAATTCTTACTTAAAAAACTATTTTGATATCTTTTTTGCAACAATTTCCAGATACAGAAAAGTGATTAAATTTATAACATAAATAAAATAAACGCTCTTATTTGTATTTTATTATTTTTTAATTTTTTAATGAAACATTAATTTTATGAAATTCTTATTTTTCGGACTTTGTAGCGTATGATTAATATTATTGAATTGTCATTTATAGCAGATACGCCACCATTGATCAATTCAAATATATGATCAATTGCATCAATATTTTACTCTAATATTCTTTACATATAAGTTTAAATACAACTATTTTTCTGTTTTTGATTCTTTATAGCCATTAAAAACGTATGATTAATATTTTATTTATTTATATTACTCATACATCAGTTACGTTTCTATGTCCTTATTGGTGACTTCTAATATAAGTTTTCATTTTTCGTTTCATTCTCTTTATAAATTTTATAAATTGTGTCTGCATTTTGAAGAAAGATTTTTCCACTGCCACAGGTATTAAATGATGCTATAAAAATTTTGTTGTACTGCATAAAAGACTTTAGAAGGTTTATATAAATTATTAGTCTAAACACATGACGCTTTCCGAAAAAAATTCGGCATAAATGTTGAGAAAAACATTTCTACTCAAACCAGCTGAAATTATTATGAAGAAAATATATTAAACGCCCATAACTGAGATAATTTCAAAACATAAATAGATTCTATCAAATTTTTTCCATCAAAAGTAAATGGGTTTGAATAACAAAAAAAGTTTTCTAAAATTCTCACCTTTGAGTTTAGCACATTAAAGTAGCGTATGATTAATATATTTAAGAACTAATATTACTCATACGTCTAGAAAAAGTTTTTAGTACTTTCTATTTTCGGTTATCAAAAAAAATATATTTTTTCTACTTCTTTAAAAATATAAAATCGTTTTAAGAAGCTGCGAGGCGTATGGTTTATATTTTTATAATAAATATCAATCATACGTCTTTATTATATCATGTTTCGCTTTAATAATTGCTACCCATATGCCACCAAAGGTCTTTAATTTTTGTATGTAATTCTTCTTTATAATTTTTAAGGAAAACATCTTCTTTTCGCCTTTGGAACCAGTGATGCGTATGATTTATAGTTTTATAATTAATATCACTCATTCGTTATTATTATATATTTTGAATAAATATAAATTTTATATACTTACAATTATATTAATTTCACTATTTAAATCTCATCACGAAATCACATAAGTGGAAGGAAAACTTACCTAAAAGTATAATAAAAGAAAATGGAAATTTGTGTTAATAAAAATAAATCATTTTTTAAAAAATAAAAATCAATTTTTAAACTTTAGTAAAATTGAAACGAATAACAACATCAAATCAGGAAATCAAATTTCACTTTTCAATGTAAAAGTGCCCAAAATTTCAATCCATGTAAATCCTGTTTTGACATTTTTCACTGAAGTGATTATCTTGTCACTGTAAAAACCACACGACAGAAAGTGATTTTGTATGTTTCCACAAATATGTAGTTTATTACTATTTTAGTTGGACAATTTTAAATAGAGTCTGTGAGCAGATATCTGGTCCAAGTTACGATATCTTTATTCTGCATTTATGTTGTGATTTCTTTATAAAACATGAAAAAAGTAAAGAGCTTTAAATTGGTTCTGTGAGTGAATAATTGAATTTTTAAAAAATCAACATGTCCAAAGTGGACCAGTTTTGGGGATCACAAACTACGTCCCGGAGCCCATAGATTCTTAGACATTATCAAACAAATTAGAAAAAAAATTATAAAATTTCATTAAATTTCATTTAACGAATACGAAGATACAGAATTATTAAAAATGATCGATTTTCACCAACTGTAATCGGTGTATAATTTGTTTACTCTCTCTTCTAAACCCCTCCTCGAAACATTACCACCAACTGAAATCTCTGTTACATGTCAGCATGATGATAGTACGAATCAAATGTATACTGTATTAAAAATATGCAGTAGAGATCTGATGCAGAGTTATGAGAACTCAAAAAATTTATCTCGTGTATTAAAATTAAGGCGCGATTTGAAGTTTTGAAAACCTTTCAAACTGCATCTTGGAGCCAATAAAATTATAGGGTTATGGCCACAATTCTTTGAATCATCATAGTGATTCAGAAGACTTAGTTGGACAAATGACCCAATTGGCAGTATTTCCTGCCAGAGATCGGGAAGCTCATTTCGATGCATGTGAAAACACACTGACGCAATAGCAATTTTGCAGTATTTGAATCTGTGTGAAATAATGCCTCTAACAGCTTTGTAAGGGAGGAGTTCACGAGCAAGCTTGTCATTAAAACGTATGCGAATAAAACCAAAAAGCTGATTTTGGTTCTGTGGAAATGACCTCTAGAAATTCATTTTCAATGAAAGGTTTATATCTACAACGACAGAAAAATTACCGAGAACCCTCAGGAACCTCGTGAACATAGCGATGTTTTAGAACCGCAAGGGTATGTTTTTCTAATATTTTCTTAATCTGTCAGTTTTTGCATTAAAGAAATTGTAACAATTATAATTCAATAATACAGATTATTCATATTTTTTGAAAAGTACTTTTATTTTTCAACTAAACGTCATTCAAAGAAGATCCCGTTTAAAAGAAATATAATAACCGATGTAACCTATTTTGCGCACAACTCATATCATCATATTAAATTTCATAAAAATACATTCAGCCCTTCGAAAGTTTTAGACTTGTTTCCAAAAGAAGAAACAATTTAACCCCATTGTGCACTCAATTAAAAAAAACGGAAAATTAAGTCACGTAATGTTATGTGTGATTAATAACTTCTTCAAAATGGTTGGACCAACCCTTAAGTATTATTAATACAAAGTAACATATGGTGTGGTATACATATTATAATTAATTAATATTATTCATACGCCTACGTTATCATTATACCAAATTTTGTATTCTAATTATAAACTATTAAAAATACATTTTCAAATATTTCATTATTTAAATTATAAACAATTTCAAAAAGTTAAATCATTTTCCAAATCAAATATAAACTAATTTTAGAATTCAAATAAATTATATTTTATTCATTAAAAACAAATATTAACTTTAAACAAATACTTAACTCAAATCATGCGATTTTACATTAGAATATGTTGATTTATTTATTTTTCGAACTTTTAAACTTTCTTCAAAGCACACACACACATACACAAACATATATGTACACATATGCTCAGATATTTGTTAGAACATGTGTTCTAGAATAATAATTAATTTTAAGATAAATTTTAGGAATTAAGTAATTAATTCATTTAAATCTCTGTTAAAAATAATAACTACTTGTACATATTAATAATACTTACTTACTAATACTAATACTAATGCTGGCATAATATGTTTTATCTAACTCTGCCACAAAATTTATATGTAAAATATATGCAAATATTCTTAAAAGTATGTATGTATGTATGTATGTATGTATGTTCGTATGTATGTATGTATGTATGTATGTATGTTTATATGTTTGTATGTGTATATGAAGATAAGACCTTGTAGTTTGTTGTATTAGTGAAGGATAAATAAAATATGGTTATGGTATAAACATAAATTTAAATGGGTCATTTTATAGATTGTTAACAAGGCAATAATGACTTTTTTTACACAAATTAATAACAAATATTTTCAAATTGATTTCTGTACAAAATGCTGATTTATAATGATCTGAAGACTACAGGGTTAATTTATACAGAAATAGATTAAAAACCGTAAGATGAGTTTATATTCATATCTTTATTTATGTCCTTTTTCTTGCAATGCAGACCAATTACAGTGTCAGAGATTGATGTAGAAATCTTAAGAAAGCATTTTGCAGAGAATATTTTTTCACTAATACTAATAAAAAAAGTTAACTTCTTTAAAATTACAATTTTCCAAAAAATTTGTATCTAGAAGATTTTATTGGAATTTTTACCCCTTAATGTCCCATAATATTAAAAGTACTATACAAAAAATGGTACTAATTGATAATCGGCATTTTCTTAAAATTTTTTAAATATGACATTTTAATAAATATGACTTTTTGAAATTTGTACATTCTTTCAAAGTCTCTGTTTTCTGGAAAACAATGTTTCGTAAGTAGAGGGCCTCTTCAAAAATCACTGTTGGTAATTTTACTGAGTTAAGTTTCAGTTAATTTAATGATTTTGATTGTATATTCCTGCAGATTCATCCCTAGAACAATTCCCTCTATGAGTGGTAGAATGGTGGAAAACTTTGCTATTAAGTAGCAGAACATACTCCGTTGATTCAAAATTGCGTGAAAAGACAAAAAAATTAAATTGACAAAATTTAAAAAAAAAAAAAAAATAAATAAAAATGTTATAGTCGGTCATGCTCGTTTATTTAATATTTGACAACACATTGACTATGAAAGTTTTATGAACCACCCTCGTATAATTTTATATTCTGATTCATAATTAAGTGTGAAGTTAATTATTAAACTAACAATTATGTAAAATTTGTGTGTGTTGAAAGAAAATTTTGGTGGTGAAACAAGAAGAAATTATGGACCGACCCTCGTATAAATTCGCACATTAATTTAAGATTACAGTTATCTTAATTTGACAAATGATTAAGTGATGTTTTAGGAAGTCGATCGGTATACCTAAATGTAGACGTAACACTATATTTTTAAATTAGAAAAAGCTAAAGTAAGCAAAACTTTAAATTTAGAAAAAACAAAGAAAATCAACAAAAAAAAATCGCTAAAATAAAAAAATATTAAATTTTAAAAAATCCTTACTCTTTGGAGAAATTTAATTAATTTAATTATAGAGAAAAATACTTTATACATAAAAACTTTTCTAATTCAAATATTAAAAATAGAAAAAAAATCGGTTAAATTAAAAAAACCAGTCAATTTAAAAAATCGCTAAAATAAAGAAAAACTTAATTCGTAAAATTCTTCAAAATTTAACAAGTTAAAAGAAAATTCACACACTTAACTATATAAACACTCAAAGCACCATACAGCACAGAATGAGTCATCAATTTATTCATATTTTTGGCTATAACTTTTTTCTACTGAACCGATTTTGAAAATTTTTTGAATGGTAATGGCATACATTAAATTTAATATTATAGCGATTTTTTAGCTGGTTTTAAATAAGAAAATTCTCAGCGCTTTTATAAATTATCAGACCAAATTTCACTGAACTCTGTCAATTATTGTGGATGTGACCGTGCCAATAAAAGACAGACAGACGGACATAATTAAATCGAATCAGATTTTGATTTGATACAAGAATATATATACATTATAACATCCTAGATGATTACCTTCCAACGTTACATATGGAATGACTAAGTTAATATATCCACTTCACCACTTGTGGTGGTGAAGGATTTAATGAGAAAAAAATATAAAATCTCCTCAAGAAGAACAAAATTTTTAAAATTATGTAAAAAGAAAGCAAAAATTATAAAAAAATCAATTCAACAAGAAAATTTCAAAAACACATAAGGAGAAGCTAAATTGGGAAATAATAATAAAATATAATGGATTGAAAAAAATCTATTTATTTCGAAAAATGCACCACAATACGTGAACTCGATAATATTCGGAAAAGAAATCACAAAAATTCTACGATATTCTTTTAGAGCCCCCCTTTCCAAAAATAAAATAACGATGATGAATCTATGGACCCTACAGATTCGCAAAAACTCAAGTCAATAAGGATCAGAAAAAAGTAAAAAATGAGAATAGACGAAATTACAAATCAATGAAAAATTTATAGTTTCTAATACCTCAAGAGAAGATCTTATGTTTTAAAGAACCGCTTAAATATCTCAATCTAACAAAAAAACAAATCTATTGAATTCAAAAAATTAATAAAATAAAAATCAATAAAAATTCATAACAAATTAAAATTGGAATACCAACGGTCTGTCTGTTTTCAGTGTACCAACAACAGACAGACGAGCAGTTAAGCAATAAAAGTCGACTCCAATTTTGATTTCATGATATACTATATAATCCACAGAGCTTTAATTGTGTTTAAAAGTATAAAAACATCACCAAAGAAACATTATTAAGAAGATAAGAATCATCAACTCAAAACAGAAAAACAGAAACAAGAAAAATAGAAGTCAAACAATAAATGATTCAAGGACATTTCATTATATGAAATTATTAACGTAATAAAAGAGAGAAACGCCACAATACTAAAATTCAAGTGAAAAATGTCTGACCCCTAAATATGAACTTTCTAATATTGAAAATAAATTCAATTAAATCAAAAAGGAGTCTAATTTCCTTATCTCAGTTTTTTTGTAATTTATAAAAGGATAATTTTTAAAAATTCCCTCCCAAATTACTAAAATATCTTTTAATGTGCTCTTTGAAAATTCTGGCAAATTGTCCCCCTTTAGAACCACTGTTTTGAAAAAAATAAAAAGGCAACAACAGCAACAACAAGAATAAAAGAGTTTTTTAATGTATTTGCTGCCAGTAAACATAGTCAGGTAATTAATATTAAAATTAATTGTAGAAACTTAAAAGCAAAAACAACAGCAACAACAACAACAACAGCTTCAACAACAACAGCAGTTGTAGTATCAGTAGCAATAACAGTAAATATATATTATGAATATACGAGTAATATCATGCGCTTCAAAATTTATTTTGCTTTTGTTACGATTTCGTTTATATTACAACGAAACTATAACTTCAACATATGATGCCAAACAAAAATGCTCTCTCTCTTTGCTTTCCCCTCTCTTTCACTCCCTTTTCCTTTTTGTGAAAGCTTAAAAATGCATATAATAAACAGGACATGATACGAGTAAAGTACTTAACATTAACACATGTATACAATACATATATGTTGTATGAATAAATATACATACACACATACACATTTACATTTGCTTATATATATTTTTGTAACCATACGTGAGTTAGAGATTTTATGTTCAGTTTCTGTTTGAATGTATGTGAATATTTTGTTAAAATAGGGGTCCCTATAATAAATAAGGAAAAATTCTTCTTTCTCTTCTTCATGTTCACTATAAAATACTAAAAAGGGTATATTTCCATTACATACATGTATTTGTATGTGTGTGTGTGAGTGTTTAAATGTGAGACAATATGTGTTTACTTTATTGTATAATTAACACACAGAACAGAAAATAAAGTTACTTTATTTATATGTTTGTGGTTGTAGTTATCATATTTAATACAACTACACGTTCTTTTCTTCTTCCTTTTTGTTTTAGTTTCATTGTTTTTAACAATATAAAATCTTATAATAAAGAATAAAATGAACAAAATAAAAAGAGGTGAAAAAGAGAAAAACTATATTAATGAGATGAAAAGAATCATGCAGTTTTCATTGATTCTAGAAATGAATTAACTAAAAAGAAACTTTTCTAAAACTAGAAAAAACTCAGATATCGGTATATAACTTTGTCTTCAATCAAACAAGTATATTTGATTTTAAATAGGATATTTCTCAGGAAAATAGAAATTAATGAGGCCAAATTTCATTGAGCTCTGACTTTGGATGTGATCGTGTCCATAAAACCATCACAGATGTTTTAATTAAATTTTTCATGCTCAGAGTTAAGATGCTTACAAATTGATGTGGAGGTATACAGGTCCCTACCTGGTAGTCGGTATAAAAATATATGGAAAATAATAAAATTTGACAAGAGACAGTCAAAGCCTTTTACACAAGAATTAAGGATCTATATAAATGCAAATATTTGAATATTTCCAATATATTAAACACAAACACACTATCATTCAGATGTTTCCGTATATTACGTGATTCAAACTTATACGTTATGGCAGAAGGTTCTAGAATCACTCAGTTATTAAAACCGTTAAATTAAAATTTAAAATTCAAATTACATTTCATAAAAATATCTTCGTTATATCTCTGTCAAATAATACATAAAACCAATCGCTCTTTATTCCATTTTCTCTCACTTTTTTTCGAAACTACAGGTAACAAATTGCAGGATATGTATGTATATGTATCAGTGTATGTGTGTTTTCATAATATTTTTATTGTTATTTGTATTAGTGAAAGAGTATTTGTATTTATATACTTATATAAACTAGTTTTGTGTAAATAACAATAATAACAATAATTGTATTTTGTAGTTAACGTAACAAAATGAAAAGAGAAAGAAAAGAATTAGAAAAGAAGAGAGAATATAATTATAATGCAATTTATCATTGTTATATGGAATTATTGATGCTTTGTGACAAGTTTTTTTTCCTCGTTCAGATGTTGCATTTTGTTGTCAAGATCTAAACAACAACAACAATCATTCATTCATTAATACATTCACTAATTCATCCATTCATTTATTCATTAATTTTCTAAGAGTTTTCGGTTGCTTTTTTATGGAAAATTTTATAATAAAATCTATTGTTGCGCATTTTAATTATAGAAATTTTTGAATAATTTTGTAGAATGTAATTTTACATTTGCTTTGTGTAAATTTTTTCAATTAAAAATTATGAAGAACACAAAGAAAAGATTTGCAAGTTATTAAGTTCTTTATTGTGAAGAGATAAAACATTTTTAATCAAAATTTTTTGTTGGATTAAAAAGTACTGATAATGAAATTTAAAGAAATATTTTTTTAATTTTAGTTTTATATGTACAAAAATATATATGAAGAAAATTAAAAATGAGCTCCCACTTTTCCTTATGAAAACTCCCAAATTCCCAACTTTTTTCAAATGTGCTTAAGATTAGGAAAATGAGCAACATTTTGCTGGAGGAGACCAATTTCAACATAATTATACCCTACACCAACGAAACTGGTTGGAGTATTATGCTGATGTTTGTCACATGCAGAAAAATGGTGTTACACCAACTTCTTAATATACCGTTCAACTAAGAATCATTTTCTGAGTCGATTTAAGGATGTCCGTCCGTCTGTCTGTCCGTCTGGCTGTCCCTGTAAATGTTATGAACAGTCTGCAATTCGCAATTTTCAATTAAATTTGGTACATATTATTATTTTGGTCTAAAGACGAAACCGGTCCAATATTTCAGGTATCTTCCATACAAATGTGTTTCCCGAAATCGGATTATAAGGTCATAAATGTCCTAAATACAAAGCGATTTAAACGAAATCTTATAATGTTCTGAAATAATGTACCAAAATATGCGAGGGTCAGTTCATTTTTTTCATAGGTCCCATACAAACCCCCTTCCAAATATCACTTTTAAAGACAAAAATCTTACATATACGTTGCATAACATTTGATCAAATTAAAATAATTATAAGCAAAAATCAATGTACGAATTATACGATGGTCGGTTCATAATTTATTGTAGCCCCCATATAAGCCCCTTTAGAAAAATTCATTTTAAAACGCATAAAATTAACATAAATCTTAGTGTCACAATAATGTACCACACACTTAAGAATAAATCAGAAAATCAAATTATCCGAGGGTCGTTCATTTATTTTTGGTTACTACTAATTTAAACCAAAAATGTGGTGTAGGTTATTAGATAGTTGTACTTGACCGACTAAACATTCTTACTTATTTTTTAATAAATTCTGTAAAATATTTATACGATTATTTGGTATCGTTAGAAAGATAATTACTTGAATTATAATATTATCTCCAATAATAAAATATTCAAATTAAATTTATTTTAGAAATTTTTCATAAAATCAAAAATTTTACTTTTGATGTATTTTCCAGAAAGTATTTTTAATAAAAGATCTTAAATAAAATCTATATAATTAAAATTATTATCATAAAATTTTAATATGATATGAATGAAATAGTAATTAATATAGAGGAGTGATGCCCACCAACACTACTATACATTTGTCTTTGTGTGAGTGAACGTAAGAGAAGCAGCAACAAATTATATTGAATTAATGGTCGCTCTGCTTAAATGGTGTGAGAGAGAAGCAGTCACTTATAGTGTACGTGTGAAAGAAGCAGAATTTGTAGTCTAAAATATCGAGTCGGAAATTGAGAATTTTGGACATCACATGTCCACATTTTTTAATCCAAAATACCCAAAATTCCAATTTGGTAGAGAGCTTTTTTCAAAAACATATTTTTTAGTAAATTGGTCATTTTGAAAGTTATAAGAGATTTAGTCCATTAAAGTTTTTTTTATCTATAGCAAACATATAACATAAGATAACTCCAAAAAAATCTTATTTTCTATATAAAAAGTACCTAAAAAACGTGTTTTAAACTTTGAAAAAGAAGCAAAATTTCGTTTGAAGGGACCAAGTTTCAATTGAGTTTTTTTGATGATTTGACGTTTTTATATTATTAGTTGATATCACTGGAAAGGTAATTAATTGAAATAAAATAAAATGTACAAAATAAAGTATTTAAACTAAATTTCTTTGAAAAATTGTTCATAATATCAAAAAGTATTATTTTTGGTGTAAATTTTGGAAAACGTTTTTCATATTCCATATATAAATTGTATTCTTATGAAATTTGAGTAAAATATGAACATTATTGCCACTAACGAACCCATCATCAGCAATTTAAATAGGCACCTCCTTAAGCCTAAATATTGACACGTGTCAAATATTAGCAAGATGTCATTAAAACTAGACAACCAGACGAATGAACTTGATTAAATCGACTCAGAAAATAATACTGAGTTAAACGTTTTAATTTAAAAGTAGTGGCAGCACTGATTATTCTACCCGTTACAAACTTTTGCACAATCGCATAAACCAATCACTAATGGTGGTGTAGAGCATAAGCGACTAAAGAAAAATATGAAATGTGTTTAATTTTAATCACAGTTGTAGGATCATATTGTACACAAATAATGCTTTATTTGTAGTTATATATTATGTAATTGGCAAAATATTTTTTGCCACGATCCGCTCTGATAGACGATATATAATTTGTTCACAAATATTAATCATTTTTTTAAAACGGCTTATTTACTGTCCACTAGCTGTATTAAGTCGAAACTGAGTTATGACGATATTGCAACAAATGTGCAATGCACAATATGTCCAAATTGATATTTTTGGAATTAATTCTGCAACTTTTCAACCATTTGAGATATTTTAAAGTTCTCAAAACGCATAAGAAAAAGACCTAAAATTCATTTCGACTTGAATATCTCTGACACCATTAAAGCTTATTTTTATAGAGATTTATAAGAATTATCTAAATACAAATTTTCTTTTGTCACAATTAATAAATGAATTTCTGTCGAATTTTTTTAATATCAGCATATTTCAGGTGGCCATTTTTGGAGGTCACCGACTACCCCTTTAATTACACAGACACTTGAAATTAAGATTTAGATCAACTACAAAACATCTCACCTTTAATCATGTCGAATTTAATAATGGTATCTCTAACGGTTCGAAAGTTACAGAATGAATTCCTAAAAAAAGGATTTGAACACACTGTGCGATACAATTTTCACTTTGCTGTAACATATTTTGTGAAAAAATCTTACCTGAGCTAACTTAATTTGTAGTTCCACCCTTCGTCTCCTAAACAAACTAAAACCTTCCAAAAAATTCCATTTCAAACATAATTATTTTCATTGGAAGCGAAACTGTTTTTCTAAAACACAATTATTTCTTTCAGTGTAAAATTTAATTTTCAAAGCAATCTGGGAGTTATAAATATTCTATCCAAATGACAATAAATATTTGAATTTCTTCTCTATTTCGTCACTTACAAAACAATAAAGGAAAACGATGAATTCTCTAAAATTATATTTAATTATAATCATTTGTATGATCGTTAATGTCACGATCGTTAAAACGGCCACACCAAGTGAGTTCTCAACGAAGCCGTTTTTTTTTTCTCTAATATTTTAATAAAAATTTTTAATAAAAATTTTAGGAGGTGCTTTTTTCTGTTACGAATGCGATGTTCATGATGAATATAATTGTAATGATGTCACTTCCGTTCAAGTCCGGAAATGGTATCTGAAAAAGTGCAATAAAGACTATTGCACAAATTCATTGGGACAATTGGGTGACATATCTGTTAACTATAGTAAGTAAATAGAAAAAATAATTTTATTTAAAACATTAACTTAGTTGTTACGGTGTAACCATAAGAAGGAATCAACTTAGACCCCATAACATATATGTATTTTAGCATCAAATCAAAATTTGAGTCAATTTAGCTGTCTGTCTGGTCTTCTGTCTATTGGAAACATTCTCAATGAAACTTGGCCACATTGTTTGTTTGCTCTTAGGAAAAAAAATATAGACCGATATCTGAGACAACCTTAAAATTTTGGGGAAGATCTTTTTTTAAAATCTTCAAATAAGTGATTGGATTTATACAGAATTTAACCATAACATATAGCTGTACGTATTTCCTCCGTGTACAAATTAAGATCAGTAGTTATAGACTGAAATATTCAAAATTTTGATACACCCCAAAAACAGTGTATCACACTGAATAAAATTTTCTGAAATTTGCCATAAATCACTATTTTGATATAAGAATCAATCATAAAATACTAGATTGTTCTTGGACCATTATTTGACCTAGCTCCCATATAAGGCCCCTTCCCGGAAAAATGTTTTAATCTTATAAAACGCTTAAATATTGACCAATTTCATTGAAATGCAGCACAATAACTTTTGAACATGTTTTTAACACCCATAATTCGAAGAATATCGGTCCATATTTTGCTATAGATCCAATTCAAGGCCTTTTCCCGGAAAACTAATAAATATGAAGCAATTCATGGAAAATCATCACTTTTTCTTACAGCCTTTAATATATATTAATCATTTGATGAATATCGGTCTATATTTGGGTACAGGTTCCATTATAGGCTTTTAAGGTTTAATCTAATTTGATTTAAATTTTGTACAATAATTATTTGTTAAAACTGTCTTTTATATTTGTCTCTAATTTGACAATTATCGGGTTATATTTTGTTATAAACGTTTCGGAATAGGTTATCATGCTTAAAGGGTTCTTAAATATGGACCAATTTCGTGGAAAATTTGGACCAATACCATATTCAAATTCTTTGTTGTTTTACCTCACAACATCACAAGTGGTGAAAAGGGTATATAATTTAATCATTCCGTTTGTAATGCTAAGAAGTTATTATCTCAGATCCAGTAATTTATAAATATTCATGCATCAAATTAAAATCTGAGTCGATTTAGATCTGTATTTTGTTGTCGCGCTCACTTCCACAATAATTGACAGAAATTTTCTAAAATTTGAAAATTTTAGAAGTTTCCAACAGAAAACCATAAAATCGGTTCATTAGATAATAAGATATAGAAATTACGCGATATCTACTTCATCACCATTTCAAGACCTATCAAAATCGGTTCAGTTGAAAAAAATTTTAGCCAAAAAACTTTCATAATTGTATTCGTCTGTGAATGTACGAGTAACTGTGTATGAACGAAATATAACGTATTTACTTGACACTCATTTGTGGTGGTGGGTACTTAAGATTCGGCATAGCGGAATATAGCGTACTTAATTGTTTTATTTTATTTTTTTTTTATTTATTTAGGCAAGAAATATTTTTTGAAACGTGGCTGTGGTGAAATCGAAATATGTAAAGATCCTCAAGCCAACTGTTGTACTTGCAATACATCCGCTTGTAATATGCAATTGGACTGTGGCTCAACCGATTTGCACTTAAATCAATTCATGTTTTATATTTTAATTTTAGCGGCAATTTTCTACTTTAATATGAATTAAAAATATTTTAATTAGTTTCATTTAATATTAAATTTAATTTATAACTTAATTTATTACTTTTTTTGTTAATTTAATAAAAAAGAATGTTAATTTGCTCCAAAAGCTTTAAATGAACTGAAAATATAAAATTGGGGAATTATTTTTCTCTCTTTTTTTCATTTTAATGGAAATTTTCGTTTCATTTGTGCCAATCAGTAATTCAATACTTCTATATCAATAAGTTTCAATCGTTGTCTATGTATTTGTGTGTGTTTGAGTGAGTGTGTGTGTATTTGATAATATTTGTATTTATTTGTTAGACAATCAATTTATTTACATTTCTAATATCTTTCTATTTACAAATGTAAACAACAAAAACAGAATATTGAAAATACATTTATTAGCATACAAACAAACACACAAACAAACATATAGAAATAAACAACAAATACACATATACATTTTTATATGAGTGAATCATTAATAAAGAGACAACTGGAAATTAAACAAGTAAGAATGCTATATTCGGCTATGCCGAATCTTAAATACCCTCCACCACAAATTCGTGCAAAGTTAATACGTTAGGTTCCATAGACACACATATACTCACAAATGTATATAATACAGAAATACTTAATTAGTCATAAAATTAGTTACAATTTAAGCTATAAAATTTTTCTATTAACTGCCTTTTTTCTACCAATTTTCTGAGCTCTGTTAATTTTTGCGGATGTGAGCAGACAAAGAGATTGACGAAAATCGATTGAGATTTTGACTTGATGCAAGAATATATACATTATGGGGTCTGAAATAATTCATTCTTAGCGTTACACACAGAATGACAAAGTTAATATTCTCTCTCTACCACTTGTACTGTGGAGCGTATAAAAACAAAAAATATACTTGTTATAAGCTCAAAACTATTTTCCGGGAAGGGGTCTTATATGTAGCTCCCATATAAGACCCCTTCCCGAAGTTTGGACCAAGATTGTTCATATTTATAATATACTTTTATTATAGTTAGAAAAATCATTGTGCTAAATTTTAATGGAATTGATCTTTATTTAAATGTTTTATAAACTCTAATCCGTTTTCCGGAAAATCCCGTTATAAGGGAGCTATAGGAAAATTTGGACCGATACAGGGCAAATTAATATAATATCTTTAGAACAGTTAGCAAAATAATTGTGTCAACTTTCAGTAGAATTGGTCTTTATTTACTCGGGAAGGGGCGTTATAATGGAGCTATATCATAATATGGACCCACAATACAATAGAATTGGTTCAAATCTAAAAGTATTATAAGCTATAAATCATATTCCGGAAAGGGGCCTTATATGGGAGCTATATCAAAATATGGACCCATTTTAATAAAGTTTACAACATATATTTAAAAAAGCTAGAAAATTAGATGTGCCAAATTTCAAAAGAATTGGTTCAAATTTAAGAGTTTTATGAGCTATAAATCACATTCCGGGAAGGGGCCTTATATGGGAGCCATATCAAAATACGGACCCATATGAATAAAATTTATAGTATATATTTAAAATAATTAAGAGATTAATTGTGCCAAATTTCAAAAGAATTGGTTCAAATTAAAGAGTTTTATGAGCTATAAATCACATTCCGGGAAGGGGCCTTATATGGGAGCTATATCAAAATACGAACCCATGTGAATAAAATTTATAGTATATATTTAAAATGGTTAAAAAATTATTTGTGCCAAATTTCAATAGAATTGGTTCCAATTTAAGAGTTTTATGAGCTATAAATCAAATTCCCGGAAGGGGCCTTATATGGGAGCTATATCAAAATATGGATCCATATTAATAAAATTCACAATATATATTTAGAATAGTTGAAACAATAATTGTGCCAAATTTCACAAGAATTAGTTCAAATTTAAAAGTTTTATAAGCTATAAATCATATTCGGGGAAAGTCCTTATATGGGAGCTATATCAAAATATGGACCCATGTTAATATAATTTATAACATATATTTAAAATAGCTAGAAAATCAGTTGTGCAAAATTTCAAAAGAATTGGTTCAAATTTAAGAGTTTTATGAGCTATAAATCACATTCCGGGAAGGGGCCTTATATGGGAGCTATATCAAAATACGGACCCATGTGAATAAAATTTATAGTATATATTTAAAATAGTTAAACAATTATTTGTGCCAAATTTCAATAGAATTGGTTCCAATTTAAGAGTTTTATGAGCTATAAATCAAATTCCGGGAAGGGGCCTTATATGGGAGCTATATCAAAATATGGGTCCATATTAATAAAATTCACAATATATATTTAAAATAGTTGAAACAATAATTGTGCCAAATTTCAAAAGAATTAGTTCAAATTTAAAAGTTTTATAAGCTATAAATCATATTCCGGGAAAGTCCTTATATGGGAGCTATATCAAAATATGGACCCATCTTAATATAATTTATAACATATATTTAGAATAGATAGGAAATTAGTTGTGCCAAATTTTAAAAGAATTGGTTCAAATTTAAGAGTTTTATGAGCTATAAATCACATTCCGGGAAGGGGCCTTATATGGGAGCTATATCAAAATACGGACCCATGTGAATAAAATTTATAGTATATATTTAAAATAGTTAAACAATTATTTGTGCCAAATTTCAATAGAATTGGTTCCAATTTAAGAGTTTTATGAGCTATAAATCAAATTCCCGGAAGGGGCCTTATATGGGAGCTATATCAAAATATGGATCCATATTAATAAAATTCACAATATATATTTAGAATAGTTGAAACAATAATTGTGCCAAATTTCACAAGAATTAGTTCAAATTTAAGAGTTTTATAAGCTATAAATCATATTCCGGGAAAGTCCTTATATGGGAGCTATATCAAAATATGGACCCATCTTAATATAATTTATAACATATATTTAGAATAGATAGGAAATTAGTTGTGCCAAATTTTAAAAGAATTGGTTCAAATTTAAGAGTTTTATGAGCTATAAATCACATTCCGGGAAGGGGCCTTATATGGGAGCTATATCAAAATACGGACCCATGTGAATAAAATTTATAGTATATATTTAAAATAGTTAAACAATTATTTGTGCCAAATTTCAATAGAATTGGTTCTAATTTAAGAGTTTTATGAGCTATTAATCATATTCCGGGAAATGGCGTTATATGGGAGCTATATCAAAATATGGACTAATGTTAATAAAATTTGTAACATATATTAAGAATGGTTTAAAAATTAGTTGTGACAAATTTCAGTAAATTATCTTAAAAATTGCGGTCCATATGACACGAAGAGTTTGGGGTGTATCAAAATTTTGCATATTATAGCCTATAACTTTTTTCCGGCTAATCAGATTTTGATAATTTTTGGCACGGTGATGAAGCACGTGTAATTGTATGCTAAAATTAATTTTTTGTTTAAGTCCAATTACATTTTTAGAAGAAATTATAAGAGTTCATTTTTGAAATTTTGAGGTTGTTTCAGATATCGGTCAATAACTTCCTTGCTTATAAACCGATATAGCTGGTTTTAAATAGCAAACTGCTTAGGACAATAACAAACAATGTGGCCAAGTTTTATTGAATTCGGTCAATTATTCTAGGCGTGAGAATGTTTCCAACAGACAGACAGACGGACAGACGGACAGACGGACATAGCTAAATCGACTCAGTTTTTGATTTGATGCAATAATATATATACATTGTTGGGTCTGAGATGATTCCTTCTTGGCGTTACATACAGAATGACAAACTTAATATACCCTCACCACTTGTGGTGGTGGAGGGTATAAAAATTCAAGCAAAAATATTATAGTCACATTGTTAGTTGTCAATGGTTCCCACGAAAAATTAATGAACGACCCCCGTATAATTTACTTTCCCAATTCATGTTTAAAAGTAAAAAACATTATAATGATGTTAACAACTTTATGAAATTTTTGCGTTTTAAAAGGAAATTTTCTGGAAAGCATAATATGAGAGTTATAAGAAATTATAGGCCGACCCTTGTCAAATGTCCTACATCGACTTAATTATGGAAGATTTAACCCCTTTAAAGTGATATTTGGAAGGAGGGTTTTATGGAACCTATGCGATAAAATGCACCACTACTCGTATCGTTCAAATATACTATTTATTAGTGAAAATTTCGTTTTTTATTTGTTTTATATTTGTGACTTTTATGAGAACTTTTTAAAATTGCAACCTAAATCTTCTTAACAAAGTTTACATGGAAAGCCTGCCAGCCAGATGAACGGACATTCCTAAATCAAATCAGAAAAAATGAAATTTTTAGAAAATAAACAAAATTAAAATTGGTGAAAAATTTTTACGAAAAGAAAATTTTGTGAAAATTTCCGCTGAAATTAAATTTTTTTTAAAAAGAAATTTTATGAAAATTTCCTCTATAAAGTAAATTTTATGAAAATTCCCTCCAAATATAAATTTTTAGAAAAAAAAACAGGAAATTTTAAGATAATTTCCATCTAAAAAAGAAATTTCATAAAAATTATATAAATGGAAATTTTATGAAAAGGAAATTTTATGAAAATTTCCTCTGAAAAGGAAATTTTATGAAAATTTCCCCTGAAAAGGAAATTTTATGAAAATTTCCCCTGAAAAGGAAATTTTATGAAAATTTCCCCTGAAAAGGAAATTTTATGAAAATTTCCCCTGAAAAGGAAATTTTATGAAAATTTCCCCTGAAAAGGAAATTTTATGAAAATTTCCCCTGAAAAGGAAATTTTATGAAAATTTCCCCTGAAAAGGAAATTTTATGAAAATTTCCCCTGAAAAGGAAATTTTATGAAAATTTCCCCTAAAATGGAAATTTTATGAAAATTTCCCCTAAAATGGAAATTTTATGAAAATTTCCTCTGAAAATGAAATTTTATAAAAATTTCTTCTGAAAAGAAAATTTTATGAAAATTTCCTCTGAAAAGAAAATTTTATGAAAATTTCCTCTGAAAAGAAAATTTTATGAAAATTTCCTCTGAAAAGAAAATTTTATGAAAATTCCTTTGAAAAGGAAATTTTATGAAAATTTCCTCTGAAAAGGAAATTTTATGAAAATTCCTCTGAAAAGAAAATTTTATGAAAATTTCCTCTGAAAAGAAAATTTTATGAAAATTCCTCTGAAAAGGAAATTTTGCGAAAATTCCTCTGAAAAGGAAATTTTGCGAAAATTTCTCTGAAAAGAATTTTGCGAAAATTTCTTTTGAAAAGGAAATTTTATGAAAATTTCCTCTGAAAAGAAAATTCTGTGAAATTTTCCTCTAAGAAGGAAATTTTAAGAAAATTTCCCCTCAAAGTAAAATTTTATAAAAATTTCCTCCGAAAATGAAATGTTTCCAAAAAGTATATACTTGATAATTTTCCTCTTATTTATGAATTTCCCATATAAATTGGCCACTTGCAGTTTTTTCTATTTATTTTCATATTTCTTGTTGATTATTGACATTTACTATTTGAATTTATATGTCTGGTGTCTGTTTACTATAAAATTATAAATATTTCTTATATTTACACACACACATACATATACTTCTATACAATAAGATACACTTCTCTAACTGTAGAAATTGTTTTGGTAAATAAGAGTCGTTTATGAAATATTTAAATGATTTTTGTCTGCAAAAATACTCAAAAAATTCTAAGAATATTCAAAAATATTTAAATAGAAAATGATAAATATGAAATGTGCAAATGGGTGCATATGTACGTATGTGGTATGTACACACCTACAAATGATTGTCTGTGTTGTATAAATATTTATTAGCAAAAATATCCATGAATCTGTTTGATAATTAAATATGAATATTTTTTTAATAACATTTTAGACAAAATATAAATAAATATTAAAATAAACGATATATTGACATGAATATGTACACTTGCACATGTTCCTGCAAAAGCACTTCACTTTTTCATTGAGTTGTATAACGAAATAAACTAGTTTCCAAAAAATCGCGATAAGTTCTATGAAGTTTTGTGAAAATATCGTTTTAAAGAAAGTTTATGAATATTTTCTCAAGAAGAGGAAGATTAATAATAATTTCCTCAAAAAAAAAAAATATATTTTTTTAAAATTTTCCTCTAAAAAGGAAATTTTATGAGAATTTCTTTTAGCACAAATACCCCCTAAAACGGAAATTTTATGAAAATTTCCTCTAAAAAGGAAATTTTATGCAAATTCCTCTAAAAAGGAAATTTTATGAAAATTTTCCCTAAAAAGGAAATTTTATGAAAATTTTCCCTAAAAAGGAAATTTTATGAAAATCTCCCCTAAAAAGGAAATTTTATGAAAAAAAGGAAATTTTATGAATATTTCCTCTAAATGAAAATTTTATGAAAATTTCCTCTAAATGAAAATTTTATGAAAATTTCCTCTAAATGGAAATTTTATGAAAATTTCCTCTAAATGGAAATTTTATGAAAATTTCCTCTAAATGGAAATTTTATGAAAATTTCCTCTAAATGGAAATTTTATGAAAATTTCCTCTTAAATGGAAATTTTATGAAAATTTCCTCTTAAATGGAAATTTTATGAAAATTTCCTCTAAATGGAAATTTTATGAAAATTTCTTCTAAATGGAAATTTTATGAAAATTTCTTCTAAATGGAAATTTTATGAAAATTTCTTCTAAATGGAAATTTTATGAAAATTTCCTCTAATTTTATGAAAATTTCTTCTAAATGGAAATTTTATGAAAATTTCTTCTAAATGGAAATTTTATGAAAATTTCTTCTAAATGGAAATTTTATGAAAATTTCCTCTAAATTGAAATTCTATGAAAATTTCCTCTAACTGGAAATTTTATGAAAATTTCCTCTAACTGGAAATTTTATGAAAATTTCCTCTAAATGGAAATTTTATGAAAAATTTCCTCTAAATGGAAATTTTATGAAAATTTCCTCTAAATGAAAATTTTATGAAAATTTTCTCTAAATGGAAATTTTATGAAAATTTCCTCTAAATGGAAATTCTATGAAAATTTCCTCTAAATGGAAATTCTATGAAAATTTCCTCTAAATGGAAATTCTATGAAAATTTCCTCTAAATGGAAATTTTATGAAAATTTCTTCTAAATGGAAATTTTATGAAAATTTCTTCTAAATGGAAATTTTATGAAAATTTCTTCTAAATGGAAATTTTATGAAAATTTCTTCTAAATGGAAATTTTATGAAAATTTCCTCTAAAAGGGAAATTTTATGAAAATTTCCTCTAAAAGGGAAATTTTATGAAAATTTCCTCTAAAAGGGAAATTTTATGAAAATATCCTCTAAAAGGGAAATTTTATGAAAATTTCCTCTAAAAGGGAAATTTTATACAAATTTCCTCTTAAAAGGAAATTTTATAAAAACTAACTCTAAAAAGGAAATTAAATGAAAATTAACTCTAAAAAGAAAATTTTATAAAAATGTTCTTTAAAAGGGAAATTTAATGAAAATTTGCTCTAAAAGGAAAATTTAATTTTTAGAGATGAAAATTTTCTTAAAAAAGACAATTTTTTAGTGATGTAAAACTGAAATTTTATGAAAATTTTTTTAAAACAGAAAATTTATTAAAATTTCCACAAAAATTTAAATTTCCTCTAAGAAATAAATCCAGAACGGACACGTTCTGAAAAATTCGCGTTTTCTATGAAAAAAATTCGCTTTTTCTATGTTAAACCAATTTTTTTGTGAAAAAATCTCTTTTTCAATGAAAAAGCTTCTTTTTCTATAGAAAAAAAATCCTCTTTTTCTATAAAAATATCACTTTTCCATAAAAAATTCACTTTTCTAAAAAAAAATCATTTTTTCCTGTTTACATTGAAAGTATAATTTGAGCAATTTCTTTTTAAATATATGAATATTGTCATTTTCATCATTTTTCCTATAATTTAATTATTACAAATTGAAAACATCTGTTATTTTTCCTGTTTTTACTAAAGAAATGAGTTAAATATTTACGCCCCAATTACAAACAATTTAATAGATTTTCTATAAGAAGATTATTTGAAAAATAATCATAATATGCGATCAAATGATTTGAATATAAATAAATAGTTATCCAGAAGCCAGAAGGAAAAGCAACAATTTAAATTTAAATATTAAAATTTTATTAAAAGAACTCTCGTACAAAAAATGTCTTTAAATGCAATTTCACACGCCTGAGTTTTCATCAAGTAGAAAAATGAATGAATGAACAAATGAATCAATGAAGATTTTATATAAAATTTAAATGAAATATTCATTGGAAAACATCAAGAAGAAAAGAGCAAAATTATTATTATTTTTTAATCTGAAGGATGTTTCTTAAAAGTCACCTAAACATAAAAGTAAATGAAGGAAATGACAATAATTATTATTATCACTTTTAAGATGAACATAAATTAAAATAAATGGAAAAAAAGGCATTTTTATGAGAACGACGTTTATTTTAAAATAAAATAAAATAAAATAAAATAAAACAAAAGTAACAATCGGTTACAACGAATTTCAATACCCTCTGCCATGAAAAGTGAAAATTTGGAGAAAAGTGATTTTTTTATAAAAAGTGAATTTTTATAAAAAACGATTTTTAATAGAAAAAATTAATTTTTCGTAAAAAAGTTAATTTTTGATAGAAAAACTAATTTTTTGTAATAAAAAGTGAATTATTGAAAGATAAGTGAATATTTTAGAGAAAAGTGAATTTTCTATAGAAAAGGTTTAATAGAAAAATGAAAAGAAATTTTTTTTCAAAACATTCCCGTTTAGAGGAAATTTTCCTTCACATTCATCTCTCGAGAAAAGGATTTCTTAAAATTTCCTTCTACAGGAAATTAAATAAATATTTTTTTAGAGAAAATTTTCATAAAAAAGTGAAATTTTCTACAGAAAAATGAAGTTTTCTATAGAAAACTTTTTTAGAGAAAAATGAAGATTTCTTAGAAAACTAAAGATTTCTACAGAAAAATAAAGTTTTCTGTAGAAAAAGAAATATTTCTACAAAGGTTTTTTATAGAAAAGTAATGTTTTCTTTAAAGGTTTTCTATAGAAAAATTAAATTTTGTATAGCAAAATAATGTTTTCTATAAAAAATGAAGTTTTCAATAGAAAAATATATATTTTTTTTTTTTTAATTAAGTTTTCTTTAGAAAAGTGAAGTTTTCTATAGGTAAAAGTAAAAAAAGGTAGTTTTCTACAGAAGACTGAATTTTATACAGAAAATTCCTTCTTAGAATTTTTCTCTTAAATGATTTTTTCCTTAAAAAGCGAAAATTGAACTTTTATTTTGGTCCAAGAAAATATTATTAATAAATTCTTCAATCACTCTATTTTGGAATAATAAACTTAATATGCCCTTAATATGCCCTCGAGCTAGAGAAAAAGAGTGAAATAAACAAGTATTTTAAAATAAAAAAATACAAAAGAAAATAAGAAAAGAAAAAAGAAAACGCCATTATGTTATTTTTTTATTTTTATCTTAAATAAATAAA
Organism: Cochliomyia hominivorax; assembly: GCA_004302925.2. Taxonomy (NCBI): domain Eukaryota; kingdom Metazoa; phylum Arthropoda; class Insecta; order Diptera; family Calliphoridae; genus Cochliomyia; species Cochliomyia hominivorax. The sequence continues at coordinate 6,566,148 of PYHX02000158.1, read as the reverse complement.
AGTCTGTGGCTGACAAAGTAATGAAATCTTCACACACAAACACACACACACCCGCACAACGAAAAAGAAAAAATATCAAATTTCTTATTTTCACACTTAAACACCTCAAATCCTTGAAAAAAACATTATAAAACTCTCGAAAATAGAATATAAATTATAAAGCATCTGCAATTTGTTACATAACCTAAAAAGGACCTTAAAAAAATTATAAAAAAATAAAATAACAACAACATTTCATTAATATCTATTACGATCTCGCATAAATGCAGGACCCAGCGGAATTTTATTTATTAAAACAAATATTCAACTTCCAAAACTGCAATAACTTATCGGCAAAAGAAGAAGAAGAAAAACACTATTAAAAAACGGAAATTTCTAAACATAAATATTTTAAAAAATACATGTGTGTTTGTATGTGTGAAGGATAGAAAAAAGTATCCACAACAGCTTACAACGCCCATTGCGACTTTAAAACATTAGTAAGCGTATGTTAGTATGTGTGCCTATGTGTTTGATTTTGTTTATGTAGTAAATATGACTTTGTTCATAATGTAAATTCGTTTGTGTGTATGTGTGTGTTTGTTTAAGCGTTAAAATCTTTTTTTTAGCAATTGAAAGTGACAGTAAGTAATACGCTTGTGTATGTGTTTTTAATACAAACACATACACCATTAAAAAATACAGCAACACATCCTTAAGGATGTATGCCAAGGATATTGTAAATGTCTATATATATACATATACAAGTTACAATACAATAACAATAAAAAAGGAGCATCTTCTTAAGCATGAATTTTTACTTATTTTTTTAAATTTATAAGAAGAAAAGAAACAAATAAACCTACACACAAACATACCCACTCACACACACACCAAAATTATACGAAAATAAATAAATAAAAAACAAAAATAAGAAATAAATACACATACAAATGTAGTTTGTACATTTGCAAGAATAAAACAGTTTTCTTTCTGCCTTTTTTGAAAATTATAAATATTTTCTTATTCTGAATGAATGCATACTGTGCACAGTGGGTATTTCTAAGGCAAATATATACATTATCATGGGTATGGGAGTGGAATATACGGAAATATCAATATAATATCAATAACAACTATTGATATGAAGCTATTTTCCCCAAAGATGACCATAGAAAAGTGAATTTTTCATTTAAAAGTGAAATTTTCACAGAGAAATGAATTTGTTCGTAGAAAAAAGAAAAGTAAATTAAAAAAAATAAACTCCATAGAAAAGTACACTTTTTATAGAAAACTGAATTTTCATAGAGAAGTTAATTTTCCTCAAAAAAGCGAATTTTCATTAAAAAATTTTATAATAAAAGTGAATTTAAAAAAAAATTAAATTTTTTCAAAAAGAAAAAATATTTTCTATAGAAAAGTGAATTCTTCTATAGAAAAATCCATGATATTTTCTATAGAAAAATCCATGATATTTTCTATAGAAAATAATCCATGATATTTTCTATAGAAAATAATCCATGATATTTTCTATAGAAAATAATCCATGATATTTTCTATAGAAAATAATCCATGATATTTTCTATAGAAAATAATCCATGATATTTTCTATAGAAAATAATCCATGATATTTTCTATAGAAAATAATCCATGATATTTTCTATAGAAAATAATCCATGATATTTTCTATAGAAAATAATCCATGATATTTTCTATAGAAAATAATCCATGATATTTTCTATAGAAAATAATCCATGATATTTTCTATAGAAAATAATCCATGATATTTTCTATAGAAAATAATCCATGATATTTTCTATAGAAAATAATCCATGATATTTTCTATAGAAAATAATCCATGATATTTTCTATAGAAAATAATCCATGATATTTTCTATAGAAAATAATCCATGATATTTTCTATAGAAAATAATCCATGATATTTTCTATAGAAAATAATCCATGATATTTTCTATAGAAAATAATCCATGATATTTTCTATAGAAAATAATCCATGATATTTTCTATAGAAAATAATCCATGATATTTTCTATAGAAAATAATCCATGATATTTTCTATAGAAAATAATCCATGATATTTTCTATAGAAAATAATCCATGATATTTTCTATAGAAAATAATCCATGATATTTTCTATAGAAAATAATCCATGATATTTTCTATAGAAAATAATCCATGATATTTTCTATAGAAAATAATCCATGATATTTTCTATAGAAAATAATCCATGATATTTTCTATAGAAAATAATCCATGATATTTTCTATAGAAAATAATCCATGATATTTTCTATAGAAAATAATCCATGATATTTTCTATAGAAAATAATCCATGATATTTTCTATAGAAAAATCCATGAAAAATTCATATATTTTTCGATTTTATTTTGATTAGAAGTCATTCATTATGGTTATCGCATTTAAAGGTCATTTTCTGCCAAATACACAATCCTTCATTATTGTTCATTGTAAAATTCAAAAATATATTCTTTAATTTTACTTTCATTTTCAAAATCCCCTAAAAATATTTCTCTTTAATCGAAATTAAAGCATTAAATAATTTTTACTTTCTTAAATTTGCATCCTTTCAAAATATTATCAATTCTCTTTGTCAATATATATTGAATCTAAAATTTTGTTTGATTAATAAGAATTATTTAAATTTTTTATCTCGAAAGACTAAGATTAGAAGCAAAATCGAAATTATCTACCATTTTTGAGATTAAAACTGAAAAAAGGAGGAAAATAAACTTAAAACATTAATTTCAAATGTATTAAAAGACAACTACTGTACTCTCATAAGAGTACTTTATACTCAAACTTTCTCTCTCTCTCTTTCTCTCTATCTCTCATTCACTCTTACTCTTAATAATTTCTTTATTGTGAGTGTATTTAAGATGCTTTAGGGCCTTTAGGGAATAAAACATGTATTTATATTCATATTAGTGTGTGAGTGTTTCTGTGTGTGTATGTGTGTGTGTGTGTAGGAAATACTCAACATACGACCTATTTGCTCAAATGCTTACATATGCACATATATAATATCAAAGTAAGCAAACAAACATACAACAAATACAACAATAGAAGTTTATATTGTTAAAGTTGTTGTTCTTGCAATAGTTTTTTTTTCTACATTAGTGTTAGTGTAGTGAAATAGAATACAAACATATATATCAAAAAGAAAAAAATATTGGAATAAAAAAAAACTAAAAAAAAGATGCTCCTTTGACTGCAGTATAAAATAACCTCATCTATGTAAATATTTCTTAGATTGCAAAGAATGTGTGTTTGTATGTAAATGTAACTTTAAATTTATGCAAATATCCTGTGAATAACTGTGTGAATAAGTGTGTGTGTGTGTGTGGAACAAATTTTAAAATTTAAATATTTTTTTAAGAATTACGTTCTTTAAAACTGTAAAAAAATTTTATAACAAATATGGTTGCCGTAATCATTTAATGTTCGAAGTAATACTTGGTGATTTAATTATAATTAATTATAATATGTTTGGATCAACATTTTTTAAAGAAAAATAAACAATCTATAATTAATTACCCTTTTAACATGTTTCAACCATAACATATTCAATTCTTCCTTGAATCAAATTAAGTGGATCATAGAAATGATTGTCGTGTTAATCTATAACATTTTTACGTTAATAATAAACATTATTGCAATAACCATAATTTTATAAAACAAATTATGTATATTTTTCAAAAAGAAACATGTTATTTGTTAAACTTTTTTTATATTTCAAAAATCATCGAACTGTCACTATGGAATATTCACCTCATTCATGTAAGTGATTATTGTAACCATAATAAATATTATTAATATGTTTACTTAACTTAAGTAAAATATAGTCCACTGTGGGCAGAAAAGAACTAAATTTCATTCATATAAAAGTGAATTTTTCGCAGAAAAGTTAATTTTTCGTAGAAAAGTGAATTTTTCTTAGAAAAGTGAATTTTTCGTAGAAAAGTGAATTTTTCGTAGAAAAGTGAATTTTTCGTAGAAAAGTGAATTTTTCGTAGAAAAGTGAATTTTTCGTAGAAAAGTGAATTTTTCGTAGAAAAGTGAATTTTTCGTAGAAAAGTGAATTTTTTATAGAAAAGTGAATTCTTCATAGAAAAGTGAATTTTTTATAGAAAAGTGAATTCTTCATAGAAAAGTGAATTCTTCATAGAAAAAGTGATATTTTCATAGAAGAATGAATTTTTCATTCTTTTTCATTATTATTTCTTTTCATATAATTTTTCAGAGAAAAAATTTATTTTTATGGAAATGTGAATTTTCTGTGGAAAAATGTAATTTGTATATAGAAAAGTGTGAGTTTTCTATAGAAAAGTGTGAGTTTTCTATAGAAAAGTGTGAGTTTTCTATAGAAAAGTGTGAGTTTTCTATAGAAAAGTGTGAGTTTTCTATAGAAAAGTGTGAGTTTTCTATAGAAAAGTGTGAGTTTTCTATAGAAAAGTGTGAGTTTTCTATAGAAAAGTGTGAGTTTTCTATAGAAAAGTGTGAGTTTTCTATAGAAAAGTGTGAGTTTTCTATAGAAAAGTGTGAGTTTTCTATAGAAAAGTGTGAGTTTTCTATAGAAAAGTGTGAGTTTTCTATAGAAAAGTGTGAGTTTTCTATAGAAAAGTGTGAGTTTTCTATAGAAAAGTGTGAGTTTTCTATAGAAAAGTGTGAGTTTTCTATAGAAAAGTGTGAGTTTTCTATAGAAAAGTGTGAGTTTTCTATAGAAAAGTGTGAGTTTTCTATAGAAAAGTGTGAGTTTTCTATAGAAAAGTGTGAGTTTTCTATAGAAAAGTGTGAGTTTTCTATAGAAAAGTGTGAGTTTTCTATAGAAAAGTGTGAGTTTTCTATAGAAAAGTGTGAGTTTTCTATAGAAAAGTGTGAGTTTTCTATAGAAAAGTGTGAGTTTTCTATAGAAAAGTGTGAGTTTTCTATAGAAAAGTGTGAGTTTTCTATAGAAAAGTGTGAGTTTTCTATAGAAAAGTGTGAGTTTTCTATAGAAAAGTGTGAGTTTTCTATAGAAAAGTGTGAGTTTTCTATAGAAAAGTGTGAGTTTTCTATAGAAAAGTGTGAGTTTTCTATAGAAAAGTGTGAGTTTTCTATAGAAAAGTGTGGGTTTTCTATAGAAAAGTTTAGTTTCCTATGGGATACCGAAATTATTCAATTTTCAGAAAGAGTGAATTTTTCACGGGAAAGTGAATTTTTGCACAAAATTTCCCAGTTCCATTCTGTTGAAAAAATTCTCCGATTAAAAATTCTTAATTTATTTTCCCAAAATCTTTAGTTCTGTTCCATTATGCATTTCTGCATGATTTTCTATATATGTAAGTGTACGTGTTTGCGTGTGTTTGGATGTGTATGTGTAGGATATTTGATATCAAAGACAAATACTCTAAAACGTGTAACTCTCAAATGAATTTTATTCAAAGTACGTGCTAAAGTCAATTGAAAATATCATACGAGAATCAACAAACGAACATTAAACTCAAACTGTAACATGTAACAGACGCTCTTTAAATAAACATAGATTTACGTAAACACACACACACATATATATGTACTGACATACTCACACACATTTAAGTATTTATACCTTTTAGCTGTATATAACTTCCGTTTGTCGTTTTGTTTATGGTTGGACATTTCCTTGAAGCTTTTCTCTAACACATTGAAAGTACTTTAATAATAGTTTTTCTATTGTTCTCTTATTGTTGTAGTTGTTTTTGTTCTATTCATCAACATTTCTTTAAATATTTGTTTGTCTCTTTGGCTTGAGGGTTAAATTCTAAAGAATGAAACACACACACACATACACACACACATTCATACACACACATTCATACATACTTACAGACATTTTTAAGTGTTGTAGCAACAACAAGTTTCCTTTTTTGGAGTGTCTTTGTTATAGTTTTTATACCCTACACCACCGTAGGTGGTTGGGGTATTATGCGTTCTTCTCACCTTTATGTGTACCGTTCGACTCAGAGTTACTTTGAAGGCGATTTAACGATGTGTGTCCGTCTGTCTGCCCTTTTTATGTTGTGAATACTCTATCGCAATTGTTTATATATCAAATTCAAAAGATCAAAGCCTTTTGAAATTGGTTATGATCTGTCCATATCTCCCATACAAATATCCTCACAGAATGAGGTTTTAGGCTTATAAAAAGCCTTAATTTATAATGATTTTAACGAAATTTGATACAAGTAGATTTTATATTCTAAAACGATATGCCAAATAATACGGAAACCGGTTCATTATTTCATAAATCAAATTATGCGAGGGTTGTTCATTAATTTTTCATTACTACCATTTTTAACCGACAATGTGGTGTAGGGAATTGCAAAGTCTGGCTTGTCCGATTATAAATTTTCTTACTTGTTTTCATTATTTCTGCGTTTGAAATCAACCGAAAATGCTACAACTTTGACAGGGGAAAAAGGCTGATATTAACAAAGACAAAGAGCTCTTTTTCTTTATTTAAAACTTTAAAATAAATTTTATCAAAATTTTTTTTTTTTTTTGCAAAACAAAACCAGCATTTTGTATTAATAATTTATCGCTGCTTTTCGTTTCGACTCAAAAAAAAGAGAGGGTTTATCAATTGTATCTCATTTCATGTAATATTTTTTTCTTAATTACTTAATCCCTCTTCTTTTTTTAAATATTATTTTTTTAATTTGTGATAATTTCCTTTTGGGGGATTTACATTTTAATTGTAATCAACTCGTGTTTCTGTGTTGTAATTTTATCTCGTTTTTATTTTTTATAAAAATAAAAATCTTAATATTTTAAGAAAATTACTTATGCTCCATAAGCCTTTTTATAAAATAATTTTATTTCTTTTTTCATATTTTTTATTATTTTCTTTTTTCGTTGAAAATCTCGTTACACAGAATAACAATTATGAAATTTAGAGAAAACAAAAAAACAAAAATATAAGAAAAAGACAGAAGAACAACAACGGAACACACTGCAACATATTTTGGTATAATTTGAAGATGAAACATGTTGTCATACAAGTATTTTTCCTGTATTAAACAAACCGCGTGTTGTTGGGATTTCATACACTTAAAGAAAAATAAGTAGAATTATATGAAAATGTTTCTTAAAATTCTATTAATAAATGCTTTTTACTAAAAGTATTATTATGGTTCTATAACACTCGATATTTTGTCGTATCGTATGGAATGTTTGGAAAAATGGCTAAATTTGATTAGAAGAAGTCCAGTTTAGGTTGGATTTTCAGTTAAGGTTTTAAATTTTGTACATAAGTATTTCGACATCTTTCACGAGACAGTCAACATGCAAGCAATATACGTACACTTAGAAAAACTGTGGCGAAATGTTAGATTTTAGATAAATATCAAGAAGACCAAGGCAGACCAAGATCAAGCATCAACAACGTAAGCAAACATAACATAATGCCGTATTAAACTTACAAGACAGCTTTTGCTATTTGGGTAGTTTAATAACCACAAATGATGGTGCAAATGCAGACGTGAATAACAGGCTCAATAAAGTGAAAGCGGCATTTGAACGACTACATTCAAAATGGTGTAAAATCAACTCTGTTATACGAAAGTATCGAACACCAACGTGCAAACACTACAGGATTTCTTAAACATGTGGCTCAGAATTATATATAGAATATTCTGGCCTAATAACATCAACAACATAGATCTCTGGAACATTATAAACGAAGAACCCATAAATAAAAAGTAGAATATGAAGTTGGATCATATTATAAGAAAGCACCCGAAAAGTGCAACCAGCTTGAGTAGTATCCTCAAGATCCAAGAAGCCATGAACTGCCAAAAATATACCTGAAGATTTTTGATACTTCAAGATGTAGGTCATTGTAATCTTACATGGGAACACACGAAAAAACAGCAGCAAGAGGGGATAAGAACGCTGCTAAAATATTAGAGGCCAAAGAACAGACCACGAAAATTGAAGTCAAGTTATAATAATATTCTTACTGCATTAAGGATGACGAAATTTGATGCTCGAGAGAATTTTGATTTTGCAAGCATTATGCAGTTGTAGCATAAGAAGCCAATCATGTGTTACAACGGACTCTATAAATACCGAAATATTTATCAGGAAAGGTCTACCAGACTTTATAATGTGTTCACTTAGTTTTGACCCGAGTTATTATCGTTTCACTATGTTAACGATGTTAATCCTTTATAAATGTGTTAAGACCAACAAAGAAAAATTTTGCTCTTGTTAAAAGAAAAATTGAAGAACACAATAAAGGTTGGTTCTGAAGTATTTTTGATGTCTCTCGAAGAAAGGGACAGAACACACAATAAAAACGTTAATTGAGAAGTTTATTAAACAATTGTATGATCACATTTTTTAAGTCAAAAATGATAATTTTTTCATGCTGTTTTTACAACATTGGCTTACTCTTCGACCTCTTTCATTTCATGTTTCCATCTCTTCGTAAAAAGTGAGTTACAGGTGATAACTTTATATTTACCTTGGTGAGTTTCAGAATACCATAACATCTTTCTTTCCTTTTTTTAAAGAAATTACACATCACTTTTTCGAATCTGTAAATTTTACGACCAAATTCTTTATTGGAACATATTTCGTCATGAAAAATTTGTATTTTTTCTTGATCGAATAGAAAAGTTTCTTTGAGTATTTTCAAACGTTATCAAATTTATCGATAAGAAAATTCTGTAGTAAAATTGAGTTATTGTCATTAAAAATATACTCTCAGTTATAAGAAACAGAAATTTATAATATATTTTTTTTTCAATTTTTGAAAAATAATTTTCACGTCTCCGTTTCTAGAATTATGCCACATAAAATAGTTCCAAGAATAAGGCATCGACAAATCTTGTTTACTTTAAAAAACTTGTCTCCAACTTTATTGTTGGATGATAACAGCAAAGATTAAACAAAAAAAGAGAAAAATATTAATTACGCTTATAGGAATATGCCTCAGTGTATTTAGGGTTAACAAAAAATACTTTTGACTTTCATTTGTTAGTAAAATATCTTTGATCTCTTGTGCCTTTTTAAAGATTTTTTTGTAGATTACAAAACAAAGTTGTCTTAAAGCCACGCCCATATTTACCAATATTTTGATTCAAGTTTTTGGTTGGCTTAATTTCAAAATGTTTTCTGTTTAACTGTATTAAAGCTTTGGATATGGATCAACACATATATGGAGATATTTAATTGAGAGATAAAGTAATTTTTTTGATAGATAAATAATTAAACGCAATTTAGGAAGAATAGGGTGATCGGTCCGGTTTTTAATAACCAATTATTTTAGTTAAGTCGATTCGGTTTTCCTAAAAAGCTCACATTTCGAGTATCGAAGAAACCGAATTTTCTTGGTTTAGAAATGGGACATAGTTTCATTTTATTTTAATCTGATAAATAGTTCTTGCAAAAATTGGTTAACTCAGATATCGGACTATAACTTCTTTGTAAGTAGACCGATTTTACTGGTTTAAAACTGCTTAAGACAATAACAATCAAACTTGAATTTGAATAATTTTTGTGACCGTTAAAATATTTTCAACAGACAGACGGACATGGCGAACATGTGGTTTAAGATAATGCCTTGGCGTAACAAACCGAATGATAAAGTTAATATACCACTTGTGGTGGTGAAGGGTATAAAAAGTAGATATACTCCAAAACATTTAAACTGAATTTGTAATTAGAGTACACGTATATGAACTGATTTTTTTTAATAAATATTATTTCGAGTCGTTTAAATATTTTGCTGAAAAACCCGTTAACCGGTTAACCGAAACCGGTTTATTTTAAATTTCATTTTTTGAAGAAACCGAAAATTGTTTTTTTAAAAATATCGAGGAAACGATCACCTTAATTAATATATCTTGTTTATGTATAAGTAAGTAATATTTTTATTTCTTAAAACATTTTAATTAATTAATTAATTAATTGATTTTTAATATGAAATAAATTTGATATAAAATGAGATTTTATTTTTGATCAATAAAAACTTCGTTTTAAAAACTTTCAATTCTGAAATTTCTAAAATTTCCTAAAGTGTATCTATTTCCTAGAGTAAATGTTTTCTTAAGCTATTAACATACATATGCATAAATGAAAATGTGTGTGTATGTGTGCGTGTAAAAATGTAAGTAAATTCAAATGAGGTTTATAAATTAAATTAAAAAAATTTGTATGCCAAGGTTCCATATACATTAACACATATTACATACACAGACACACACACACACACACATACACAAATGCACATACTTGCTCACACATTCAAAAAGAAAATACCAACATTTTCACGAAATGCATAGAAATTTTAACTGTAACAATTTAGAAAATTCCTTGAGATTCTTTTTTTTTTTTTTTTGTTAATTTTTCTTCTCGTTGCTTTTTGTTCTAACATCTTATTTTATTTTCCATTTTCTTTAACGTTTTTCTTATGTTTTCTATTTTCTTTTCTTCATTTTTTCTTTGCTGGTTCACCAAAATATTTACATTTTTATTTAATTAAAATTACTTATACGCCTCGGGTATTTCAAACAGAAAAAAACACACAAACACACACATGCACATAAACAAAATAACAAACAATTAAAATTATTAAAATTTTATTAAAAAACGTTGATGTGTATAAACCTACACACACATACAAATAAAAAATATGGGAAAAAGAACATGTTTTTTATATAAAATAAACATTTCATCAAAAGAATGTATATTTACAGTTATTTTTTGGGAATTTTTTTATAATACACACATACACACATACTAAGAAAAACACATCAAACAATTATAGAAACACTAACATTTATTCAAGAAATATAAGTATTTCAGCAAATATATAAATGAAAGATGAAAATATGAAAGAAACTTTATTTCCCTCTAAAAAAAACATCCCTAAAATAATTGGTTTTCTTTATAAAATTAATATTTTTTATAAAAATAGCAAAAAAAAATTCCTCTTAATAAAATTAAAAAGAGAAAACATAAATATTAACAAATAACAATTAAGGGATACAATTGAATTATGAAAGGAACCTCTGGGTTTGCAGCTGGGGTAGACTCAGTCGCGTCCAAGGTTCTCACATAATTTTTTTTTTAACTTTCAATTCAAATAATATTTTTTATTATTTTGCTTTTAATGTTAATTATTAAATAACTTTAATTTTAGAACATATTTGTTGAGAACTTATACCGTTCTTTGAAGTCTCGATGATATAGCCAGTACTACACCTCCTATGAAAACTCCTCTTAGTGTGTAACTCCTAACAAACTTCAACCAGATCGTAAACCTTCATGAAGTTAAACCTACAGATTTTAAATCAATATTTCTTACGTTGAATCAATGTAATCAATTCAATTAAAAAAATATTTTTTTATCACCACTTTGACCACTGACCAGTACAAAATTGAATACACAAGATCGTTGAAAATGAAATGATAAAAGAGACTGAATGTCTGTTTACTACCGTTTTTATACATTAAGTTCAATTGCTACTATTGCACTTTTCCTGCAGTTGGTTTGAACCGATAGCAGTTGTTTGTTCATTGTGCTGGTGTTTTCATTGACCTGAAATTACATTGTCTCTATTGTGCTTGTTTATTTTGTTATTGTGATCGCTCTTTTGGTATATATACACTCTGGGGTATCATTTTCTGAAGAGTAGCAAATCTTTATGCACATGCACTTCTATGTTATTCTCCCTGCTGCTGCTCTTCTTATGCATCAAATCGTATATTTATCTCCCTGCTGCTTCTTCCTCTGCCTGATCTGCTGCTGCTTCTCAGATAAGCCACACGTCTGCTCTGCTGTGACGACGGAGGCATTGACTTTTAACTTTTAAATGACTTTCAGAGTTTTTAAGGTCTGACTCTCCACCTGCCCCTGACTTTAGAGTTTTTCTACCTGTGTACCCCTTCGACTTCATTCCATTCTTTACCATTGTCCTCCGGCATTATCTTATAAAATAATCCGTCCCTAGTTTCGGTGAATATAATTCATCTCCCGCCAACAAAAAAATCCAATCTCACGTCTTCAAGATTCAATTTGCTTCAATATTTAATCCTTTAAACGAATGTATATAAACGCAAAATAGAGACAATATTGATTGATATTGTAAAATTGCGCCAATTCGATTCTATTAAACTTCAGACTTGATAAGAATATAAAAAAGAGATTTCTGGAAACATTTTCATTAAAATTGTAAAAGTGTTTAACGAAGGGATCTAAAGTATATATAGAACTAAAAAAGACACTTTGATCTATTTTGTGGATACTAAAATATGGTTAAATTCTTTTCGAAGTCATTAGTTCTAATCCACCAAATTTAAAATGCGCTTAAAATAAAACTCTAAAATTTCTTGAAATATTTTCCATCAAATGAAAAAAGTGTTTAACAGATGGGCCCTAATGGGTACAAGAGTATACATAGGGTTAATAAAAAACACTATAATTTATTCTTTTGTTGTAAATTATTAACAAATTCGTTTTCTTGTAAACAATTTCTTCCACTGAAGTTTATGCCTCTAAAAATATTTCAATAATTTATTGGTTATAACAGTGACAGTTACTTATGAAAAAAAGGGAAACCATATATCTATATATGTTCACGAAATGACACAAAAATATTAAATTGGCCAATTCTCTGATAGGAACAAAAGGGCCAATTTACTGAAAATAGTACAATTTCCATACATGTTCAATACAACAGGAAATTCTTGTTATTTTGGAATAAAAAAGTATGAATTTAATTATTGTCCTGTATTTGAGATAGTTTTTAATGTTAATAATTTTTAAATTATAAATTGATATTTTTGAAGTACTAACCTTTCCAACGATATCAAATATTTGTATAAAAACTTCACCGAATCCTTTGAAAATTAACTGAAACTTGGTGTCCTCCATCATTTTGCTTTCATATTTTCTTTGTGAAAGTATGATCATTTTAAGCTTTAAGTTCTCAAATTCATATGTTTATAGCTAAAATGTCTGTTAAACCAGATACAAAAAATCCTTATGTTTATAAAGCAAAAAAAGCATTAATTCTTATTCCGAAATCTGTTAAAAGCTCAATTCTATTTTCTTAAGATAAATTGAATTTTATGTTGTCCCCCTTTAACGTTAATTAAGTCATTTATTTACATCACAACCAACACGTGATTACATTAACACCAACACTAACAAAAACCACTTACCATAACATAAACAACAGGATATTGAGTATCAAGAAATATAAACAAAAAAAATTCCTTTAAATGAAAATATTTCAAAAAACCATGAAAAATAGGTGACATTTTTAAATGGAAAACTACGTGCAAAATTATTCAAGCATAAGAACAACAACAACTAACATTCGACAACATTTTTTTTTATATCCTAATAAAAGGATATGTGAGAGAAAGTTTCTCTTCCGGACTTTTGTTATTGACAGCAAATTTGTTTAAAAAGTCACATTTTTCTATTTTTTTGCTTTTTGTTGCATAAACAAGAAACTTGTTGAGGTTTTTACAATTTAATTTGTAGTTTTTCCTTTTCAATTCGAACAACACAAAGAAAATGTGCTGATTTTTCAAATGGTCAGGTAGTTTGTGAAAAGTAAAATTCATTAAGTTGAGTGTTAAAGAGTAAAAAGAACTAAAGGAATGGACCCAACAATTATTTTTAGAATGTATTCAAGAATTTCTAACGTAACGGATAAACATCTTAGAAGTCATTACTTACTATACACCAACTCAGCACAATGGGATAGAACAGAAAAATTGGATAAATTTTCATGAGAAAAAATTTTTGATAAATTTTCTTTAGAGAAAATTTTTGATAATTTTTCTTGAGAGAAAATTTTTGATAAGTTTTCTTGGGAAAAAATTTTGAATAAGTATTCTTGAGAGAAAATTTTGGAAAAATTTTCTTGAGAGAAAATTTTGGATAAGTTTTCTTGAGAGAAAATTTTAGATAAATTTTTTGAGAGAAAATTTTGGATAAATTTTCTTTAGAGAAAATTTTGGAGAAAATTTCTTTAGAGAAAATTTTGGAGAAAATTTTGGATAAATTTTCTTTATAGAAAATTTTGAGAAAATTTCTTTAGAGAAAATTTGGAGAAAATTTCTTTAGAGAAAATTTTGGATAAATTCTCTTTAGAGAAAATTTTGGATAAATTTTCTTTAGAAAAAATTTTGGATAAATTTTCTTTAGAGAAATTTTCTTTAGAGAAAATTTTGGATAAATTTTCTTTAGAGAAAATTTTGGATAAATTTTCTTTAGAGAAAATTTTGGATAAATTCTCTTTAGAGAAAATTTTTGATAAATTCTCTTTAGAGAAAATTTTGGGTAAATTCTCTTTAGAGAAAATTTTGGATAAATTCTCTTTAGAGCAAATTTTTGATAAATTTTCTTTAGAGCAAATTTTTGATAAATTTTCTTTAGAGCAAATTTTTGATAAATTTTCTTTAGAGCAAATTTTTGATAAATTTTCTTTAGAGAAAATTTTTGATAAATTTTCTTTATAAAAAATGTTGTATAAATCTTCTTTATATAGAAAATGTCAGTTTAATTTCTTAATGAAGAAATTCCTATAAAATATTATCCTAAAGAAAATTTCGTGTACATTTTCTTTTAATGTGTTAACTTTCATTTTATAAAAAATTTGTGTCCAGAAAAAGGTTCATGTTAATTTTCTTTCCAGTGAAAATTTCGTCTTAATTTTCTTTCCAGAGAAAAGTTCGTGTAAGTTTTCTTTTCATACAAAATTTCGTCCAAAATTTCCTTTAACAAATTCTTTCTTGTGGAAAACTTTATAATGAATCGGAATCATCAAAGAATTATTTTATTCTTTGATAAATATTGGTAAAATGTAATTATTGCCCATAGTGCTTAACAAAGTTCCATGTCATTAAACTCTTTTTTTTAAATACGTGTCTTTGAAAATGAGACGGTAAAAAATATTTTGAAATTTATTTAGAATTTACGATATTTAAGAGACAAAATTGAATACTAAAAATAAACTTCCTGCAATGAAGTGAATCATACCAAGAAGATACATATACATATGAACATTTTCTTTGTAGTTTTTTGCTTGAGAACAACAACACATGTTCCATAACAAAAATCTTAATTTAAATATAAAAAATTAGAATTATTTATTTTTCTTATTTGTTTATTTATTATTTAAATTTTATAAAAAATAAAAAAACAACTAAAAACGAAAAACAAATTACTACCTGAGGGAGATCCATAATAAACAAAACTAAATACTTCTACAGACACACACATACACACATATACACAGAAAATGATGACCTCTTATCAAAAATGAACAAATTAGAAATTATAAAAATTACACGCGAAGAAAAATAGAGAGGAAACATGTTTTTCTTCTTAGAGGAATGTTCATTTTATTTTTAGAGAAAATTTAGTTTTTAAACAAAATTTTCCTCATAGAGAAAATTTCGTCTAAATTTCCCTTATAGAGAAAATTTCGTCTAAATTTCCCTTATAGAGAAAATTTCGTCTAAATTTCCCTTATAGAGAAATTTCGTCTAAATTTTCCTTATAGAAAAAATTTCGTTTAAATTTTCCTTATAGAAAAAATTTCGTTTAAATTTTCCTTATAGAAAAAATTTCGTTTAAATTTTCTTATAGAGAAAATTTCGTCTAAATTTTACTTATAGATAAAATTTCGTCTAAATTTTCCTTATAGAGAAAATTTCGTCTAAATTTTCCTTATAGAGAAAATTTCGTCTAAATTTTCCTTATAGAGAAAATTTCGTCTAAATTTTCCTTATAGAGAAAATTTCGTCTAAATTTTCCTTATAGAGAAAATTTCGTCTAAATTTTCCTTATAGAGAAAATTTCGTCTAAATTTTCCTTATAGAGAAAATTTCGTCTAAATTTTCCTTATAGAAAAAATTTAGTTTAAATTTTCTGTGTAGAGAATTTTGTCAAAATTTTTTTCTAAAGAAAATTTGGAATTTTTTTTTAGAGAAAATTTCGTCAGCATTATTGAAAAAAAAATCCTCATAGAAAAAATATCATCTAAATTTTCCTCATAGAGAAAATTTCGTCTAAATTTTCCTCATAGAGAAAATTTTCTCAAAATTTTTTCTAAAATTTGGAAAAAAAATATTTTTTAGAAAAAATTTTGTCAACATTATTGAAAAAAAAATTCTTCAAAATTTTCTATTCTGAAAAATTTTTGTAAATTTTTTTTTTTTTTTAAATTTTGTCAAATTTTCTTTATTGAGAAAATTTCATCAAAAAAATTTTTAGAGAAATTTTCGTCAAAACATTCTTTATGTAGAAATGTTCGCTTTCATTTCCTTTTCAGAGAAAATTTCATTTAATTTTCCTTTTTAGAGAAAATTTCATCTACATTTTCTGCTTAGAGAAAATTCAGTCTAAATTTTCTGTTAAGGGAAAAGTTAGTCTAAATTTTTTGGAGAAAATTTTGTTTAAATATTCTATTTTGAAAAAAATTTCATATAAATTTTCACTTTAGAGAAAATTTCGCCAAATTTTCTTTAAAAAAAAATCGTCTAAATTTTCTTTTAAGAAGAAATTTCTTTTCAGAGAATTTTTTACATTTTCAAAATAATTTTGTTCAAATTTTCTCAAAATCCCGAATTAAAATCATTTTCCCAACTATTTCTTTCACTGTTACTTATGGTTTCTTAAAAAGAACAATAACGATTATTTCTTTGGAAATAAAAATAAATTCAAATAAATTTCAAGATTTTTTATCTAAAATTATTTGTTCATATTTTTTAAAACCACAAACAAATTTCTCCAAGATTTTCCCCCAATTTATGTCCTACTTTCTGTACTAAAATCATTCATTCCTTAAGTTCCAGTTTTGGATTTTTTTTTTTTTTGTTGTTATAAAACTTTTAAATTACTTGAAACATTAAAAACAACATAAAAATTGCTAAAATGAAAAAATATATATATTATTTTTTACTAAAACAACAACAACGTAACACAACAATACGGCAGACAAAACAGCACCACAAATATTAATAAACGAGAAGAAGAAAAAGAGGAGAAACTGATAAAAAAGTGAAACAAAGAAAAAAAACTCAGAATAAAATTATTTTGACCATAATTGGAATCAGAATTAGAATTTATGTTATTAATAATTACGATTGAAATGGAGTTTTAAAGTGCTTTTTACTCTCTTTTTAATTTAATAGAAAAACCAGTAAGATTTTTATATTCGGGTATGCCGAATCTCTTAATACCCTCCACCATAATGCGTGTGAAAAAAGTAGTTATTTTTCATACATACACACTCACACATACACTCACAAACGTATAAAATATATAAGCATTTTTCGTAAAGTTAATAAAACTAGTTATATTTTCGGCTATAACTTTTTTCCGTACTGAACCGATTTCGATTATTTTTGAAATGTCAATAAGTTTATACTATGGCAAAATATCATTTAAATTGGTCGATATATAATTGACAATTTTAGGAAAGATATCGGTCTATATCTTTTAATATACTGATTTTGCTGGTTTTAGAGGTTTCATTGAGCTCTGTCAATTCCTACAACAGACAGACAGACAGACGGATATAGGTAAATCGACTCAGATTTTAATTTGCTAGAATAGAGATGATTCTTTCTAAGCGCTACATACGGAATGTCAGAATTAATATAACCTCTCTATCACTTGTGTTGGTGGAGGGTACAACAAAAGAAAAGTTAGTAAAATAAATTTAGTTTGAATTTGAAAATTGATTTTTTTATCTTTCCGATTTCACTTAAATATTCTGGTCATTAAATTGAAAATATTTATAAATGACTTTTGACTCCATAAAAATATAAAGATTTTTTAATAATTGAATATTTTTTATTATCTATCACCTTTTACCCAGTGCGCTTTGACGCATAAAAATTCTACTTCGTCCGAGATTCAGAAACAATTTCAAAAGCAATTCGACGTGTGTTAAAAAAAATTCATACAATGGACCCAATTGAATAATTTTCAATGCTTCAGATATTCGATTACTAATATTGGCTTTGAATTGAGGTTACAACTCCCCCCATTTGTCTGTCCTTTATAATTTTTCCAGTTAAATCATTCAATATAAAACTCTAGTTATGGGGCAGCTCTACTTTTTATTCGTATGCTCCTATCGACCGTAAATTTTCTCCAGTTAAACTATTTTATTGGAAAATTATTGGTTCTACATTTAAGAATTTTAGCTCTAAAAGTTCCCTAGATTTTCTCCAATAAATAATCGCATTACTTAGAAAAAGTGTTATGAACTCTTTCCCTCTCGTTGCAATGGATCTATAGGAAGACTACTTTTTGATTATTAATATTTGATTTATAAGGCGACTACCTTCGATTCTCCCGATCCTATCCATCTTAAATTTTCACTCTTATGGTTCTTTATATGTTTAATAACTAAAGTCAGGGTATAGGGGATACCTCACCTCTGATCCTAACCACCGCACATTTTGTCCAGTGAAACAGTTTCTTGAGAAAATGATTGAAAGCAAATTCTAAAAATCACGCATTAATAGTTCTTTCGATATTTGGCGTTTAATATGTTCTTTGTATGAGAGAACCTCTTCCACTGATCGTCTTATATTCTGTCTTATATTTTGTTCAGTAAAACAGCTCCTTGAGAAAATGATTAGAACAAAATTTTAACGTTTTCGCTGTCGTAATTCTTTAGATATCCGATATTTACAAATGGCTTTGTATGGGGGCAACCTCTTTCCGAAAGCCTACCGAAATGTTTATCGAATATGTTGGGATCATTCTGTGATAATTTCAACATTTCAAAAATCTGTTAAGTAGTTTAGATGTCAATAAGCCCCAAACGAACAAACAAACACTGATTCATTTTTATATATAGAAAATGATTTTTATTTCCTCTGGAAACTTTTTGTAGGAAATTTTAATTTCATTAACAAATTTTCTAGTTTCCTAAAGAGCAAAATGTCTCCAGAAAAATACTTAACTTCAATAAAATCACGTAAGAAACCCATAAAAAGGTATTTAAACACACGTACACACGTACATAAAAATTATAAGGTGAAAAGCAAAAAATAACTAAAATTATATTAAACTTATGGGAAAAAAATACTTTCACAGGAGTTAGAATTATTTATCTTTTTAGGAAAAAATTGTGAATAAAATTTCGTTCAATAGAAAATTTTTGATATTTTTTTTTAAATTATAAAAAACTGCGGATAATTTTTACTAGAAAAAAATATAAAAAAATTTGGATAAATTTTTTAGAATCGGATAAATTTATTTATTTACAAAAAATTTCTTACAATTTTCTTAAAAGGATAAATATGTTTATTAAAAAGGTGGTAATAGTTTTATCCGTAAAATTTTTATCCGTAAATAGTATTCAGTGTCAGATATCAATCTATAACTATTTTTCTATTCAAATTCATGGAATTCTTAGAAAATTTCATGGAATTCTTACATGATTCCTTATGCAGTTATCCAACTTATTAACTTAAATTTATTTTCGAAAATATTCAATAAAAATTTCCCGAGATTTACAAAAACGAATTTCCCGGTTACGATTTAAACAAAATATAACTTTTTATTAAACATTTTCGTTTTTTTTCTTTTATTCGGATAAATTCATTTCCTACATAAAAAATCAAGTAAACTTTTTATTGAAAAAGATTCAAATATTATGTTATTAGAAAAACATTCGGATAAAAAATTTGATTTATTTTTTATTAAAACATGAAAATTTTATTAAAAAAATAAAGCATCTTTTTGAATAAAATTTTAATTAAATTATAAATTATTATTATTTTTTATAGAATAATTTGTTATTTTTTTAGAAAATTTTGTGTTAATTTTTTATAAAAAAATAGCTTTTATCCGATACACTTTGCTGCACAAACATTTTCCTCAGTCCAGGATCTCGAAAGAAATTTCTAAAATAACAATGTGTTTAAAAAATTATACAGTGGACATTTTATCAAATGCCCCTGGCCCTTTTCGTCTAAAATTTTATTTAATATTTGCATTGCATGGAACCTACCCTTTTTCTTGATCCTAACCGTCCTACCTTTTGACCAGTTAAACTGTTTCTACTCAAATCTTAGAACTTTCGCTGTTATAGTTGTTTAGATATTTATAATCACAATTTGTATGAGGAATATCCGCCCCTGGTCCTATCGGTTCTACATTTTGCTCACTAAAATAGTTCCCCGAGAAAGTCATTGGGACCAAATTTGAGATTAGATATTTCTTAATCATTATTTGCATGGAGAAATCTGTCCTCTTGGTTCTATAGGTCCTATATTTTGGGCACTAAACAAGATCCTTGAGAAAGTAATTGGAACCAATTTAAATACTTCCGATTTTAAAGTTCTTTAGATATTCGATGATCAATATTTGCTTTGTATAGGGGTACCTCTCCCCCTGGTCCTATCGAAATTTTTTATATTCTTTGTTACTTTTGGCTAAATGCGGATCATTCAGTGAAAATTTCATAAAAAACGGTCCAATAGTTTAGCTGTCTAAAAGTCCCAAA
Source organism: Cochliomyia hominivorax (assembly GCA_004302925.2). Taxonomy (NCBI): domain Eukaryota; kingdom Metazoa; phylum Arthropoda; class Insecta; order Diptera; family Calliphoridae; genus Cochliomyia; species Cochliomyia hominivorax. The sequence goes on along the minus strand of PYHX02000158.1, from coordinate 6,545,612 downwards.
CAAACAAATAAAGAGACAAACAAACACAGATTCATTTTTTATATATAGAATCGCCTAAATATTCTTTTTGAAGAAAATTTTGTCCAAATTTCCTTTTTACCAAAAATTTTGTTTTAATTCATTTTTAAAGAAAATTTCATCCAAAATTTCTTTCAGTAGAAATTTTTTTAAATAGAAAAATAAAAAAAAAAATATTTTAATTTTCTTTATAGAAATTTTGCCAAATTTTCTTTTTTTTTAATTTTGTTTTAATTTATTTTTCAAGAAAATTTCATCCAAAATTTTTTTAGTAGAAATTTTTCCTTTCATGGAAAATTTGTTTAAATTTTTTAAATAGAAAAATTTTTCTAAATTCCATTTTATATAAATTTTTTTCTAAAGTTTTAAAAATCTGATACATTTTTCTTATTTAAAGAAAATTTTGTCTTTATTGTAATAAATTTCCTTTTGTAAAATAAATTTTTTTATAAATTTACTTTTTATTGTAATTTTTCATCTTAATTTTTTGTTGTGTGGAAAATTCGCATACATTTTCCTCATAATCTAGATATCGGACAAATTTTCTTTTATTGAGAAAAATTCAATAATTTTTTTACTTTTAGATTTTTGTAATGAGATTTTCTCTCTCTCAAAAGAACAGCGGTTTCGGAAATAATTCACACTCACACACACATACGAAAACATCTTTAAATAAATTCATTTAATAAACAAAAATGAAGACAACAGCAAATACACATGTAAATGTCCTTTAACAAAACACAAAATTTTATGTTCTCCCCAAAAGCAATTTGTTGTTGTTATTTTACAGCCAAAAAAAAAATAATAAACAAAAATGAGAACAATATTTTTCACACTGAAGAGACACTGAAACAGTCCAAAACGTGCGTTAAAAGCGTTTTCTTATACAGAATTCTAAATAAAAAATCTTGTTCTTGTTTAAAACATTGTATTTGAATGTGTTTGTGACTGTGCAAATGTGTGTTTCCGTTTTATTAAAAAATCTTTTTTTAATAAAATTTGTTTATATACCAACACAAAGACACAAAATGTGTGTACGTGTATTACAACTTAAAGTAAAAAGCAGGTGTTGTTTATTTTTATACTCCTCACTAACACAAGTGGTGAAGTGGGTATATTAACCTTGTCATTCCGTGCGTAACACTAAAAAGGAATCATCTCATATCGCATAATGTATATACAATGATGCATCAAATCAAAATCTGAGTCGATTTAGCTATGACTGTCTGTCTGCACGCTCTCATCCAAAATAATTGACAGAGCTCAATGAAATTTAGTCTGAGTATTTGTTGTAGTCCTGAGAAGTTTCCCATTTAAAGATATAGACCGATAACTAAAGCAACCTCTTAATTGTCAATTATTGTCTTCTTTACCTTTCAAAAAATTATCAAAATCGGTTCATTAGAAAAAGTTATATCCAAAATATAACTAATTTTATGATTCATTTAATGTTTCTGTAGTGTATTTATGAAAAATATATACGTCTGTGAGCATATGTGTGAGTGTGTATGTACGAAACATAACGTATTTATTTCACATGCATTTGTGTTGTAGGGTATTGAAGATGCGGCTTAGACGAATTTTCTCGCACTCTGACTAATTTATATTTTATTTCAATTTTCCTCTTTTTATACCCTACAGCCGTCGTAGGTGGTAGGAGTATTATACGTTGGCTGTCCATATGTTATGAACACTTTACAGATCGCAATTGATGAAATTTGGTGAATATCATTATTTTGGCCCAAGGACAAAGGCTATTGAAATTGACCATGTTCGGTCCAATATTTCGCATACCTCCCATATAAATGTCCTCACCGAATGAGGTTTTTAGCTCCTAAATAGAGTCCTAAATATAAAGCGATTTTAACAAAATTAGACTAAAATAAGTCTTATGATATTCTAAACCGAATGCCAAATTATGCGAGGGTCAGTTCATTGTTTCTCAAAGGTTTGTAAGACATAAATCTCACATATGCGTTGGTGTTGTAATAACAGTTTATCAAATTAAGAAAGATATAAGCAAAACTTGATGTACATAACTATACGAAGGTCGGCCTATAATTTCTTGTTGCGCCCATATTTATAACATAAATCTAAGTGTCACAATATTAAGAATAAATTAGAAAATCAAATTATACGAGGGTCGTTCATTAATTTTTTGTAACTAAAATTTTTAACCAATAATGTGTTGTAGGGTATTAGATAGTTGTGCTTGACCGACTATAACATTTTTATTTGTTTCCTTTTTGTATCTGTCTGCGGTTGTTGATTTTGTTTAAATTTAACAATAAAGACAATAACAACAACAACAATAAGAAAACCAACAATAACAATAATATTAAGTAGGGAGAGTGTATTTTAAATAATAAACAATAAATAAATAGTCTTAGGTGTTTATTTATTTAATATTTTATTATTAAACTTTTTATATTCATAAAAAAATGTTTTCTTATTAAGAAAAAATAAATTTTTTGATTTTTATAAAGGAATTTGAAAATATGTAAAAATGTCTGTATGTGTCAGTGTAATAATGCTCATATGAATATGAATGGGAATTTCCACATCCTTATGGTTTCCAAATTCCAAATGTTGAATAACAATTTTTAGAAAAGAAGGAATATTTTTTTTAGTTATTAAATATACAGAAGACAATTTATGTGGAACTGACATTAAGTCCATTAAGACGTGTTTTGCATTTATTGTGATTATTTTCATGGGAGATAAAAACAATTTTGTAGGAAAGTCCTAGACAAAATATGGTTGAAAAGGATATAATTGATTATTACTGGATGTTTTAAAAAAATATCTAAGGAAATTTTTTTGAAGAAGTAAAAATAGGAAACAAAAGGAATTTAAATTCCTTAAAAAAAGGAGAAAACAACAAAGAAATTGAAAATTTTTTAAATTTTCCTAAATTGCTTAACATTTATTGGAAATTCCATAGATTTTTTAAATATGTGATATCTGGCACATTTAAATCATTGACCACTGCACAGAGGGTTGGAATCAATTTATTTGGAAATAAATCTGTTACTTTTTATCGACTGGATGGATTTGCATGAAATTTGACAAAATGATAGCAAAATAGTATGGCATTTAAACCTTGGAAATTTGGATTTTATATGGGTTCCTAGAGCAGATTTCTAATGGTTCTAAATTGGGATACCACGAAAATTTTTAGCAGCGTGAAAAATTATTGCTTTTTATTTAATTTCTTCTTACAACCCGCACTAAAATCTTTAAAAAAGTTGCTGAAATTTATCTTCATCATAAACAGTTTTCGAGTTATCTGCGTTTTTTTTTTTTTAATATGTTCCAGAATATTGTCCTGAACTTATTCGATTTTGTTATTTAGATACAAAATATCTACTCAATTCTAAAGTAAATTATTTTCGATTATAAATTCTGAAAATACGAATCTTAACACGGAAACGTGCCAATCTATAGTTCTCTCCTTAAGATATATGTATATATAAATTATATTTTTCTGTTTCGATACACAGAATATCAATCTGCATTTGGAGTCCAAAAACTCTATACGTCAAATCCAAACCCTCTTACTTTTACTTCGATCGCATTATCTCTTAAAGATAAACAGTTATCCCCCACTAGAAAGGACATTTTTATAGAGAGTTATAAGGACTACTTAAAATCAAATTGTTTTTCAATCATATCAAAAATGATATTTTTTCAAAACAAACTCTTACCAAAGGCTTTCAAAGAGATGCAACACCATTCCTCTAGATATATTAAGAACTTGTACTCCACAAAATCAATGGATATTGAATGCATTTTAAGTTCGTCCAATTGAATGTCTTTATCATCAGCAATTCTACTCTAAAAGAACTATTCAAACAAAAAATGTTTCGAGACCTCCGTGCGACATATATCGATGTAGAAAATTGTATCAAATAAATGAGTTTTAATTATTTTTGTAGGATCTTTGGGGGTGCAACATTCCTCCCATATGAACGTTCAGTATCTGTACTACCCAATTACCTTCAGTTTTTCCAAGTAACTTTTTTCTAATTCATTCGGTAACTCTAATGTTATGGAACTTTTTCCAAAAAAAAAAAAAAAAAAAAAAAAAAAAAAAAAAACTTTTGACAAATTTCAAATCAATTTCCTGATACAGAAAAACTATTAAATTCATCAAACAAGTTTTAATTAAAAAATTTAATATTAATTTTGATAAATTCCTATTTTTCAGACTTTGTAGCGTATGATTAATATAATTTTTTTAATGAAACTTAATATATAACTCATACGCTACCAAATGAAAACATATAAATGGGTTGATTTGATATTCATATATTCTCTAGAATCTAATAAAATTCTTTATTTCTTATACTTTTTCCTTCATTACTAAAACCATTTGTCTACCCTTTTGTCTTAACAGCTGATGTAACGTATGATTAATATTTTAATTATTAATATTACTCATACGTCAGCAACGATTTTATTTCTAATAGGAGATTACTAATCAGTGTTGCCACATTCCTTCAATTGGTTGAAAGAAATCCACTTTTTAAATAAATTCCTGAATCTTTAATAACCCCCATCACGATCCATTTAGAAATTATTATGGAGACATATTTAAAATTCTGCTTGTACGCAGTTTTTTTTATTTTAATGTGTGACGTTTCTCACTCAATTTAGTCTTTCAATGAGCCATTTTTCAGCTTTAGAATATTGTTTCAGATAATGATCAATAAATTTTTTCTACTAAACCGATTTTGTTGTTTTTAATTAGAAACTTTTTAGAACAAAATACAAATACTTCGGCCATATTCCATTGAGTTCCGTCAATATTTGCATGCGGACATTATTTAATCAACTCAAAATTTGATTTGATATTAAAATATATATATACTTTTTGAGATACTTCCATCATGGCTTTGCCTCTGAAAGAAAATTGTTAAAAATTCACCTATAAAAAGGGAAAATTTCCTTCATCTGACATCACTGGTTCTAATACAAATTTCCCATTTCATAATGGGGTATGAGTAATATTTTTCCAATCATTTCATACTAATTTTGTCATTTCGCATATAAGACCAAGGGGGAATCAAATAAGATAAACATAAAGTACATATATTCTTGCATGTGCAATATGAGGCCATTTAAATATATTCAACTCACCTTTGAGTTTACCAAATAATATTAGCGAATGATTAATATTTTTAAAAATTAATATTATTCATACGCCACCAACAGTCATACGCCAATAATAGTTTTTCTATTTTTTTAGTTTTAAATTGTTTAAATTGTTTATCTTCCTTAATACTTTGATAAATTTTTTACCACTCGTTCGTCATTATGATTTTATATTTTCGTTAACAATTAATATTACTTATACGCCACCAAAGGTCTTTCTAAATTTTCTTTATTTTTGAATACTTGAGTCCTTTTTCCATTTAATTCTTATTAATAATTTTAAAAGTAGGAAAATTGCTAATTTTCACCTTAATAGCCAGTGGGGCATATGATTTATATTTTTTAATAATTAATATCACTCATACGCTGTTATTATTTTATTTTTTCGGATTTAATATGAAATTTTATATACTTACAATTATATTTATTTTACCATTTCAATATTATAACGGAATCACATAAGCGGAAGGAAAACTTACCTAAAAATATACAAAAAAAGTAAACGGAAACTTGTCTTAATAAAAATTAATTTATTTCTCTCTTTTTTTTCAGATTACAATTTATAAAGAGATAAAACAAATAAATTCCTACAAATTTTAGCATCTTTTTTACTTATTCACTTGAAAACAAAAACTTAAATTTGTTATGTCCTTTTTTTAGAACGAATAATAGACAATTTCTAAATACTTTTTTCATTTTATTTTCTATTTAAACATTAGAATTTTCTACTAAATGAAAGTGTTCAACTAATGTTCTATTTTATTTTATTTTATTTCATTTTATTTTATTACTCTTTTATTCTATTCTTTCAATGTATTAAAGTGTGAGTATAAAGTTACAGTAAAAGGTCTTAAGGAAAAGAGGAGAAAAACTATTATTAAAGTTTCACAGATTTCAGGTAACAAAAGGGAATGTTGGAAATGGAATTGGACAATTTTAAAGAAATAAACTTCATTTTTTATAAAATATTGACGTAATTCATTTGAAAAAGTTTTAACTTTATTAAAGGATATTTTTTCTATAAATTTTTAATAAAATTCCTACTTTTTTCCAGATTTCGTAGCGTATGATTAATATAAATTTTAATGGAGATCATATAACTCATACGCTACCAATTTGAGTACACAAATGTATAATGTTGTTCGGTATAACAGAAATTTATTATATTGTTCACAACGACCTCCAAAAATTAAATGTCTTTTAATAGTAAACATACAGAATCTATAAAACATTATAATTCCAGAAAATGTGGGCGTGGCATGCCGTTAATAACAAAAGTTTAATATTGTTTTATAAAAATTTAATATTTAAACATTTAATTAGAAAAATATAGAAATATTATACTTTAATTAATTTTAAATTCTCATAATTTAGTTTTATTATTATCGTGTCAGAAAATATTTTCTTCGATGTCGTATTTGCTCAACACATTTTTTTTCATTTTGAGTGAAGATTCTTCCAAAAATGTTTGTTTGATTGAAACTTCTATAGAACAAAAGGAATCAAAGAACTATTAAAAGAAAGATCAAAGTATCTTTTTCAAACCGATATGTACTTCTCCGCCAATTTGAATCCCTTTGACGAACTCTTTTCAATATTATTAAACAGAATCGTCGATTGAAAAACCGATTCAGTTTAGGAATGGGCCACATGATATTTCTGAAGCCAAAAAATAGAAATCATTTTCAAAAGAGCTCCCGACACACCCGGTGGCTCGAACTGTGTGGTATGAAAAACTAAAGATAATTCAGGTACAAAACTGTTCAAGTCTCAAAAAGTTCCTGAAAAAAAGCTGCTAAATATTTAGAAGTCAAAACCAAAACACGGTATTGGAAGTCAAGTTCCCTAAAGAAATATATTATTGCTGCATTATTATGGATGACGAAATGTACGTTCTGGAAGACTTTTTCCTACTCCTTAGCTGTAAATTATTTATTGCTGATGCTGGAGGAAATATTGAAGAAAATTTCAAAGGTTTTTGGAAACTTTTTTGCGATTGCTGCAAACGAAGGAATGCTTACAAAGAAGTCATAAGACTTTATAATATTTCCACTTATTTTTGGTCTGACTTGTCATCCTGTCACTATGAAAACAAGCCCTTGAGAGGTATAAGAGGTTTGTACCTAAAGAGGCAAATTTTCCAAACTGCCCTGAACTAAAGCCAGTGGAGAGATATTGGGCTTTTGTTAAAAGAGAACTGGGGAGCACAAAAAGTGTTCAAGAAATGTGACATAAAGCTCTATAAAAACGATAATGGAAGTGTTTCCAAAAAGATTCAACATTTCATCATTACAATTTTTTGTGAATTATAATAATAATTTCAATCAAATGTAAAATTAGAACTGTAGATTTAGTGGTTTCGTTTTTTTCACATTTATGTATGTTAAGAATTTTTCGATCTCACTCCTTAAAGTGGCTACAAATACAGCCAAATGGAAGGACAGGTAAACAGACAGATTATTTACCTGTTCTCTTCAAGAATTATAAGGCAATAAAAATAAGATACAAAAATTTGGCACGTGGTCGGTCAGATAATTACCGATATATTTTAAATAAAAATTTGACTGATTTTGATTCAAAAATTATAATTTTCGCTCCCGGAAAGGTACCTTAATTTGCAAACCCATAACTCCCATAGAACCCCAATGGATTTCATGCCACTAAAGTTATAATATCACACTTCTCTACTATCATAATATTAAATTTCATGTAAATCTCGTTAAAAGTTACAGATTTACTTCGAAACAATCGACTGATTTTGATTAAAAAAATATAATTTTTGGTTACAAAAATTGTATTAAGATTTTTTCAATCTCTTTCTTTTATATTTTTTAACAATATTTCTTCTTCTCAACCAGGTTCCACTGTTATAATTTATATTTTTTATTAGTATTTTTTCTATTCAACCAGGTTCCACTGTTATAATTTATATTTTTTATTGTTGTATTTTATTTTCTATTTTCACTATTTTGCTTAACATGACTTTCTATTGTATTTTTCTTGTTGCTTTTCTTTTCTATTTTCTATTTTTTTTCTTATTTTTATATTTTTCGCTCTAATGAGTCTTGATTAATGTCTTCCTTGTCTTCTTTTACACCCCACACAAAATGATGACTTAAATTGACCAACTTTTTTTTTTTTGCTGTTCCTCCTTTTTATCTATTTGTTGCCGTTTTTTCCTTCTTCCTTTTTTTTAACAAAAACCAGAAATATTAAAAATATACAGGGTGTTAAAATAAATGAGTTTAACAAACAATTTTTGTTTTTAATTATTCGAATAAAAGTTAATAAAAATAATTTTCATCGACGTTCATTAAGTTTCATTTTGTTTTTTTTTTCTTTTCTTTTATACCCTACACCACCATAGATAGTTTGAGTATTATGCGCTTTTGATGATGTTTGTAATGTACAGAAAAAATGGAGTTACCTCTACCTATAAATATGCCGTTAGAATCAGAATCACTTTCTGAGTCAATCTAACGCTATCAGTCCGTCCGTCTGTCCGGCTGACTGTCGATGTAAACGTTGTGAAAAATGGAAGTGGAAAATCTGTATGAAATTTGTTACACATTATTATGTTGGCCTAAGGACGAAGCTCATTGAAATAAGTCATATGTGGTTCAATATTTTAAGTACCTCCCAAAATAGAGTTAAAGGTTATAAAAGTTCTAAATATAAAGCCATTTAAACGAAATTTAGAAAACAATATGCCAAAATATGCGAGGGTCGCTAAATTATCCCTTTTAAATATCACTTTCAAGGGCAGAAATCTTACATATACATTGGTGTTGTAAAAATAACTTAATTTCATTAAGATTAAGGTAAGCAAAAGTCAATGAACTAAATTATACGAGGATCATTCCATAATTCCTTGTAGCTCCCATGTAAACCCCCAGAAAAATTCAAACTTATAAATTTCACATAAATATTAGCGTCACAGTAATGTACTGCACAGTTAAGAACAAATCAGGAAATTATATTATACGAGGGTCGTTCTATTTAAAAACAACATTGTGGTGTAGGGTATAACATAGTCGGGCTTCACCGACTATAACACTTTTGTTTTTCTTTTATGTAAAATATTTGTTTACCCTCCACCACCATAAGTGGTGGGGAGAGTATATTAATTTTGTCATTCCGTGTGAACACTAAGGAGGAATCATCTTAGATTTCATAATGAATATATATTCTCACATCAATTCAAAAACTGATTCGATTTAGCTATGATCGTCTATCAGTCGGTCTCTTCGTCTGTCTGTCTGTCTGTCTGTCTGTCTGTCTGTCTTTCTTTCTATCCCTCTGTCTGAACGCCTGAAATTTTGTCGGAACGTCTGCAAGTATGTTCATCTATTGTATATTCGTCTGTCCATTTCAAAGCTCTGAGTATTGCTATTGTCCTGTGAAGTATCCTTTTTTAAAACCAGTATAGTTAATCAAAAGGCAAAGACCGATATCTAATGCAACTTCTAATTTCAAGCGAAGTCTTTTGCTAAAATTTGAAATTGACGTTCCAAAAATGGTCGCAATCTTTTCAATAGAAGAACAATTTTAGTAAAAATTATAACTGATTTTATGACTCCTTAAATATTCCCAAATTTTATTTGAGAAAAACTCTTTTATATTTTATTTGTTAGTGTATGTGTGAGTGTATATGAACGTACACTTGTATGTACAAACATACTGAATTTACTTCATACATTTGTTGTGCAGGGTACTAAAGATGCGGCTTAACCAAATGTAGCATTCATATTTGTTGTTTTTATTAATATTATTTTTTTTCCATTGTTTTTGTTTATCTGCCAAAAAAAATTTGTTTAATTCATTCATTTTCATATAAACTAATTTTTTATTCATCTTATTTTTCCATTAAACAGCAATAAAAAAAGAGTCCTTGACACCAAAAATTTGTGTATGTTTACTTAATTAATTTTAACTTTAATCGAAAATATGTGTATTGTGGTGTGTAATTACACACATTTTTATTTTTATATGATTATTTTACATTTTATGTATCAAAACAAAAAAATTCAAATAAAATAAATAAAATGAATTATAAAAAATGGCGGCTTAAAGACTTTTAAAAAAATTTACACTTATTTTTCGTGTTCTATGAATTTTTTCGTTTTTTGTTGTTGTTGGTATATGAATGAATGAATGAATGAATGAACGAACGAATAAGTGTAAAATAATTACAGTTTTTTATTATTAAATTTTAAAAAAAAGGAGTTTTATTCACATATTTCCGCTATGGTGAATTTATATGATTAATAAAAATTCTATTGGAAATTAATAATATTTATATTGCAAAATCAAATGAAATTAAATTTTTTTTTATTTAGAAAACACATTTCAATTAAATTAATAAATTTAATAAAATTTTATTGGTAAAATATTAAGTAATTTTTTTTTTTTGTGGAATCTGAGACCTCAAATAAATGTTTGTATAGAAAACGTTTCTGCAGATATTTGTAACAGACTGAAAAAGTAATTACAATGACAATTTTAAGTATAACGATCGACGCAGAATCTCATACGGAGTAAATTCAATGACCTCAAACTTATGAACGTAATACAATTAATGATGCCAATTGAAGGAGTTGATGGTATATTATTTCATTTAGATCTCAAACAAGTCTTAAGCTTTTCTTAAGAAAGAACTCAATAATATTTAGAAATATCTAGATGGCAGTGTTTTTGTATAAATAGTAGGATTTAACCATCTAATCGCTACCAAATGAGTCGTTTATACTATAAGGTGTGTCGATTAGTAAGAAAGTACGCACAAATGTCACTATTCGATACAGAGAGGAGACAAAGGATTAGACCCAACAACAAACCAACATCAAAGTGAAGAATCGTCAGCTTAATTAATTAATTGTCAAATTATTAGTTTCGGACTGTAACCAAAGGCTGTTAGATACTGCGCTTTTAGTATTATTATTTGAGAAATGAAGAGCTCTATTAGTATTGGTATTTTTCGCAGAATAAGGGATTTTTTAAAAATAAGGTTGCACCAAAAGCAAATAGATTTCAATTATTATTGATTGACGCATTTTTATGAGACTTTTCCCAACTTATTATAAAAAAGGAGAAGTCGTAATTGATCGATTATAATAGAGGTAACTATAGTAGTTAATTAAAGTTAGTTCTAGAATTCGTAAAATATTAGCGTTTTAATGTATTTAAGTCACTATCACTTACCCTGACCTGTGATGTTTCATAAGGAGAGCGTATATTTCCCCAAGGATCTTTTTTTGAGCAGCATTGGACACAAAAAGAGAATATAAAAACCGTAAAAGTTAAAGGAAATTAAAGGTCCAACAAAGTTGTAGAAATAACTGCTCCCAATATGTCTAAATCAGAGGTCCCCAAAATAACAGATATCCCGACACGAGAGGGTTAGATTTCTGGAGCAGAATGAGCACTCATTTAATGTAACAAAAGCAAATGTATAATAGTATGGGTGGGAACCAGATTCTAATTCAATGGTAGAACATCCGACTTTTGGCAGAAAATATATATTGTGGAATCTTCCTGACTAATCATTATTGAATTTTACTTCATATTTATTTAATGTGTTGTGAAGATGGGTCCTAGTGGGTGCCGAAGTATATACCAGTTTAAAGTGAGTACTTTCATCTCTCTTTTAATGTTTTATGAGTCGAAGACATTACATTGATAAAGATTATATAAAAAATAATAATAATCAACTCTCATTAATATATTTTCAAGTCAATTTTTTTTTAACTTCTGATAAATTTCTTGAAAATCTAATTTCTTTAAAATAGAACTTTTAGCCTCAATTATTAAAATTCTGATCTGATTTTTTAATTTCAGTTCATTTACTATAGAATAACATTTTAAAATTTTAGAAACCATATAATTAATTACAGTTTCCGTTACGTATGATTAATATTTTTTTTGTTAATATATTTAATAACTGATATTACTCATACGTTATCAAGTGATTTTTATTCAAATTTTATCATTGGCCATTTATTTCATTTCCCATTTTCTTAAAAATTTAATCTTTCAAATTCACAAGTATTGAAAGCGTATGATAAATAAGTTTAATATTACTCATACGCTTTAATAACATTTTAGTTTTTGTTGTCATAAAAATTTGTGTTTATTAAAATTTGTTTAAATTACTAATAAAGTTTTCCTTAATTAAAAAAAGTGTTTTTAGGCATACAAAATCATGATGACGTATGAATAATATTTTGCATAAATAATATTACTAATACGTCAGAAGAATTAAAAAAAAATGTTTTTGTGGAAAAGTCTGATAATCTCAAAAACATCTGTGAACGATAATTGCTTCAAGGATTCAAAAGTGAAGGTTTCGAGAGAGAATATAGAGAGTGGTCTGGTTAGTAAAAAATATTTGAAGAGAAAGATTTGGAAGCATAATTAAGACGAAGATTATTGTCGAATGCCAAAATAAACTAATCATTGAGTGTCACACAACTTATCATTGTGATCCATTTCAAAGAAAAGGAAATTATATCTCATATGAATAGAAGTCTGAAGAATTTCCATAATGATTTTTATGACCAAAATGATGCTTGAGTTCTGCAAAAAAAAAAATTATTTTTGTTTCGTATTTTTATAGGTGGTGAAAAGTTAATTCACTTATTCTAAGCAAAAAATAATGATTTGTACTGTCTGGCCAAACCGCCAAGTAAACAGTGAACGGATTGCTATGTATCTTAATGTGCTATGAAATCTAATCAGATGAAAACAGAGTTCCTAAATCGAAAACTATTAACTCATTTGACGTGAGAAATCAATTAAAAAAGTCACGATTTTTGGGTTGATTCATTATTGTAATTCTCAAATTCAAATTTCAGATATTTTTAATGGACCCAATCCAGATGGAGTAAAACAAAAATCCTTAGTGAAGTTTAAAATTTCCCGCACACATTCCTCTCCAACATTGTTGCCAAGTCGCTAAATTCACTTCTCTCAAAATTCCCTTTTATTCTCCTTCTAATTAAACCTCTAAATCATAAAAATAAACACCCTGTTTTTTCTGCTCCTTTTTTTTTTTTTTTTTTGCTTTAAAAACGTTTATTGTAATCGTAAACCAACATTTAGTAAATTATTTATATTTAGTTTTTCCCCATTTCATTTCATTTCATCTCTCCTTTTGCACTCTTTTTCTCATAATTTTATTTTTTATGGAGATTTTTGCAAAATTTATACTTTTGGGTTTTTTGTTTACCGTCTAGATGTTTTTGGTAGGATTTTAAGGAAAATTGTTACACATTTAAGTGTGGTAGTGTGAGTATTTAGGTTTTGATTGTTACGCTTTCTTTCTCCGAAGTTCTCAAGCCCAAAACTGTAAAAGTTCACTAACTTATTGAATGTTATTAAATATGCATTAATTCTTCAAACAGTCAATGATCGAATGTCTGGCTTTAATAGCTGATACAAAGAGTTTCCCTTTCCTTTCACTTCTTTGCTACCCATACACATACACAAACTTAAAATACACTTAAGTTGCAAAACATAAACATAATCAGTAACAATAATGCACAAATACAGATATATAATTACAGATTTTTTAGTTGTTGTTTGTTGTAGTTTTTATTATTTTGCTCAAAATTGTTTTTGTTAGTTTGGAGAGAACAACAAAAAGTTTTTCGTAACACACAGTGGGGCGATTAAATGATTTTATTGACATAAATATAAGTTTATATGCTAGATGGACTCACAGAAAAGTTAATAAGGTTTTAGCTGAGGAATGAGGCACTAGAATATTGAAATGAACCAATAATTTGATTGAAAACATCTTCATATTCATAAAAATGTGAGAAAAAATCAGGAACTTGGGATTTTTTTGGAATTTGGTTCTATGGAGTCCATATTTATTGGAGATTTGCAAAAAGCCTTTAACATATTGAGATTTTTAAAATTGTATTCGGTTTTAAAATTCAGGCATTCGAATTTAAGTTAAGGTAAAAGCTTTTTTAAATCCCAGAAGGTCTGGACTTAGTTCGATGGGAGTTTCAGATATAAAACCTAAAATGGAACTTTCTGTGTTAGCAACCTTTCACAAAAATATTAAAATCCAGGAAACCGTTTATTTTGGGTGAAAATAAGTGTAAATACTTTTTCAGCCAAAAACCAAATTTTATTATTTTTAGAATTTTCACATTGAAGTTTATTTGTTTCTGGACCAATTAAAGATATTTATCTCGATCTTTTTTATTTAATAAATAATTCTGTTCTTTAACAAGATAAAGAAATTTAAACAAATTTGGAACAATACTGACCGATAGATAACTCAAAAAAAACAGACTCAAGACCTTGCAAAATTTTGAATGTTGAAAAATCAAACCCAAATAACTCCAACACTATTTAAAAATCTTATCAAGAGCTATAAGATGATTAAAAAAACTAAAATTGGAAACAAAAATTTGCCACCGTTTTGACACCACTATAAACCCCAACCATTGATCCCCTCTGGGGTCCACACTTCAAAGATTAAACCGCTATACTCCTCTGCTATCACTATACCAAATTTCATGTAAATCCATCTAAACTATCAAAACATATAGATTTATTTCCAAAACAAATCGATTTCACCCCACTGTGTAACAGTTGAAAAGAAAAACTATTTCCGCTTTTAACTAATTTCTTAGTTAATATTTGTTTAGTGCTTAATTTCGGGTAAATAAATGCAAAAAACACTATAATTCTCAAAAGAGATTTTTCAGATCTCAATTAAGAATTCAGAAGTTTTCTAAAAAGTGTTGAAAATTCTTAATGTTGTAATAATTAAAACACACACTACTTTCCTAAATACCAGGGGACACCAGGGTAATTAGTGTAAACGAAAACTACAGGGTTCTAATCGTATAATTTTCTATGAAATTTATTTAACTTTTTTTTAGTTGAATTGAGTTCATTTGATTTTTTTTTTTTTTATTTTGCTTGTGTTCGTTAAAGCTCACGTACTTCTAAAACTTCTGCATGTTTAGGTGTTTGTTTGTGTAAGTAAGAAAGTATATGTGTGTGTATGTTTTTGTAAGTTTTTGTAAATGTTGTGACAGTTAAGAGCAGATGCAAATATTTGTTCAAACACTTAACATGGAAATTTAAGCAACAATAACAAGAAACAGTATTAAAGTCCTTTACCGAAAAAAAATTAAAGTCCTTTTAATAGAAAAGGAGGAGAAAATATCAACAAAGTTTATTAACTAAAAAGAAAATATTAAATATTTGAATTATTAAAATGTTGATGTTAAGAAACTAAGAAGATTTTCGAAATGTAACTAAATGAAGTAAACATTTGAAAGGATGCAAAAATTAAAATCCTTTTAAGGAAAAGTGAGATTGAAAAATATTTATAAAGAAAAAATTTTATGATTTATTATGGATTTTAAATCAAAAATAAATAAATAATTAATTAATTAATTAATAAGTAAAACTAGAGAGTTCTTTGTTTAAACAGAACTGAATTTTCAATTATTTTTGGGTCAATTTTCCTTTAAAAGGTCCTTAAATTATAAAGGATATTAATTTTTGCAAAAATTTAAGTAATAATTGCAATATGGATTTCAATTAATGCTAAAAAATCTCTTCAATATTTAAAAATTTTATGTGTAAATCAAACAGGATAATGCGATAAAAAATATCCTTTCAAAAATTTTTATTACTTTAATATTTTCGATAATTTTAAATAAAATTTTCGTATATAAAGTTTTCTAAATTATTTTTTCAAAATTTACATCCAAAATATAAGATACAAATTTTAAAAGGACTCTTTTGTATTTAGTATCCTGGAAGATTTAAAATTTACTTTTTTCTTATTTTTTTAAAATATAAGCTTTTATCACATAATCATGTTGTGATCATAAAAATCATGTTATGATCAAAAAATCTCTTATTCTTTGAAGCTTTAAAGAACATTTAAAATAAAATCTGAAACGATCTGAAAAAAAATCAAAATTTTATCTGTCAAGTCTTTAGTCTTCAAGTGAATTTCGATTTATATATAAAGGTGCCGTTGCCCGGTATATTGAAATAAATCTGTAACTTGCGATGAAATTTTATTAAAAATTTATCCAGTGAAGGAAAACCGTTATACAAATTGATTTTCTGATCTTAAACTTTATACAGCAAACGGAAGCCGGTCTACAGAACCCTAAAGTTGTACAAAAAGATATTTTCAATAAATCAGATTTCATATATCCCAATCGATTTTAAAATCGGGACCAAAGAATTGCATACAGTAATAGAAGTGCAGTAAACAATTTTATATTCAAATCTTGATCTTTATAAATCTAAAGTGGGCTGACCTACAAAGCCCAAAAATTTTACACCTCAAATAACAAAACGATCTAGATTTTAAATTCCCTAATCGATTTCTATATGAGTGAATACAGCTAATCGGGAACTAGGAATTTCACTCAATAGCAGATAAGATGTAGTCAAATTTATGTTCTGTTCTTGAACTTCACAGAGCCGATTTACAGGGTACAATTAAAAATGTATTTGTGATTTGGTTTTGAAATTCTGCATTAATATTTTTTCAAACTCACTCCTTAATGTGAATATATTTAAAATGTATTGTAACAGGTGCTGGAACTTTATAAACAACCATAACTATAAATCATTTTATTTCTCACAATACACCCACATACACCCACACACATGTGATTAATAGTCTGCTTTTTAAAGAAATTCTTATTGTGTATGAAATCATCAAGGCTTTTTTCCACTTCAAGTCAATTTTACAAAAAAAATACAAGAGAAATGTTTATGAACGCAACGAATCTGATATGCCGTAATCGTACAAAACCAAGTCCACAATATTCTGTTTAAACTGATGGATTCAAAAATGTTCTTAATAAAACATATTGCGAAAATTATGTTTGCGATTGTCCTTAAATTGTGAGACAGAACATGATTTGTAAAAAGGACATTAATTCCTATGCACTGTCTCTTCTCTTTTAAACGTTCTCTCTCCTGGAATTTAGAAAAAAGATATTTTCATGAATTTCGGTTTTAAAGATTTAAGATATCGGTCTATAACTTCGTCTAGTGTAACGTTACTAACTGACTAATCATCATTCCACAATCGAGCTTTTAAAGCTAGAAAATTGAAATGTTGACTGTGGATTGTGCCACTATGGCGGATAAATGACGAAAAAGGGTAAAATCACCAACCTAAAATCTCCTAAATTAAAATAGATGTGACAAAGATCAGTACTGATTGTTATTATTTCAGAAAACTAATTGATAGATGTTTGGTACTTTTTTTAATTCGGTCCATTCTGGAAAAATAATAATCTATTGGTACTTTATTTGAGAACTTTTTTGCCATTTGTTAGTACCTTTTTAGTAAACTTGGAAATAAATTTTAATCACATTCAAATGTAATAAATATAAATTTGGTACTTTTTTTTAAATTCGAATTTGCCTTTATTTGGTACTTTTTCGTAAATATTTTTTTCTATTTAAGAACTTAATGATTCCAATAATTTATTATAGAATGTATTAAAAAAACTTAGTACTTATTTTTATTATTTTATAAAATAAGCCAACAGGTGTTTGGTACTTTTTTTGATTCGTCCCATTTGTGACAGAATTAGGGAAAATATATATTTGGAAATAAAATTCTGACCACATTCGGAAGTTATCAAATTGAAAATAATAAATATGGTACTCTTTGCAAATTTTCATGTATAGGGGATAAAACGTGCCCATATTTGGTACTTTTTCGTAAATAGTTTTTTTTATTAAAAGACCAGTTTATTACATTATTTCATTGTGCAATCGCACTAAAATCTTAAAATTCATACAAAAATATTGAGGCGGAAAAAAGTGCCAAAAGGGGGTACTTTTTAATCATTGAAAGAAATTTTCAAAATGTAAAAAAACATTCACTTTGTTCATTTAGTCATATAAATTGAGTTAAGAACATAATGCTGTAAGCGCCCTAAAATTTTATAGTTCATTAAAAGAAATAATTTGGACGCAAAAAAAGTACCAAAAGTGGTACTTTTTTAAATTATTAAATCATTGTCAACATTTAAAAAACAGTCTTGAGTACATTTAGTCATGTAAAATGAGTTAATAGGTTTATATTTGAATGAAGTACCAAATTGGAGTAATAACATGATACTTTTTTGAAGAAAATATATTTTAAAAATGTTAAGAAGATATGAATTGTTTGACATTAAATTTGAACTTTGGTACTTTTTTAATCAACTGCGTAAAATGAAGATATTCCGATTTTATGTACTTTTTTTAATTCTTTGGCATAAGTAAGATGAAAATATGCTATAAAGTATACATAATCCTATTTGGATAAAAAGTACTTTTAGCGATTATGTGGTACCTTTTGGTTTTACGATGGTATTTTCAGTTATTCCATATGAATTAATTTAAAACCCACATTTTGGTCCAAATTTGGTGACAATCATGGGTTGTGTGGTACTTTTTGGATCTCTTAAGGGTAAAAGAAATTTGAACCGTTAAATGGTACTTTTTGAATCTTCTGATAGTACTTTCAGTTTTTCCACATAAAAAAATTTTAAAACAAAATTAAGGTCCCAATTTGATAAGCATCGAGAATATGAGATTTTGTGGTACTTCAATTAAAGTTTTTTAGTGGTACTTTTTGAATGTTCTGATGAAACTTTGGGGTTTCCATAATAATTAATTTAAAAACAAAATTAAGGTCCCAATTTGATAAGAATCGACAATAGTTTGTGGTATTATTTTGATATTTCAAAGATAAAATGTAATTGGAGCCCTTTAGTGGTAGATTTTGAAATCTTTTGATGATTCTTTGGGTTTTTTCTATATAAACTGATCTTCAAAAGGTACTTTTTAGTACTGTTGGTAATAATTAACGTGTATAAGGAATTAAGGATATATTGTTTTAAAGAGATAAAAATCGTCCAAATAGAAAAGAGTTAATAGAAGTTTTTGAATTTATTGTCATAATGAATAAAAAAAATTTAGGTACTTTTTGAATTTTCTAAAAGTACTATTTGATTTTGTACAAAAAAAAATCAAAAAATAGCACTTAATTGCCGCACTTACGGCAATTAAGTGCTATTCATTTACTGTAGCGAACCTAAAATACCTTCCTTCCACCCCAATAGTTACGAAGGGGTTTTTTGTACTTTTAGTCCTCAACTAAATTATTTATTTCAAAAATAAAATGGTTTTCCACTTCATTTCTTATCTTTTTTGCATAAAACCACTGTCTGAAATGATTTATAAATTCTTTTATTTTTATTTTTATTTGGAATATTTTTCATCATTCTTTTCCCCAGTTTTTGTCTTGGCAATTTTCTGGCTTTTAAATTTCCAAAAAATACAAAATAAAGTGGCCATAAAATTTCACTATTATGGGAGAAGTGAAGAAAATATTGTATGAAAGTGACTCATTTATAAAAATTTATGATCACTTCTTCCTTTGGGGAGTTAAAACAATAAATAAATTTTAATAAAAGTAGATTTTTTTTAATATGAATGATTTTTTCAAATAAATTGGAAATAATTAGATATGAAGGAGTGTGTAGGGTGTTTTTCAATCTTAAAGAACGAGATTTATAAAGTTAAATTTTATTTGAGATAAACGTAAACTTCCGTTCCATAATAGAGACTACACCGACGCATACTCCTATAAATGCATATAACTTTTTTTGAAGAATAATCAAATTTAGTGGACAAATAATAATTTTATTAAATCAATTAAGACTTAATTTAAAATATTGTCTTCCTAATTAAGGAATTTTCCTATAAATCCACTTAAATTTATACGTTACTACACTGAACTAAAAGAGTTAGTAAATATAACGAAAATGTGCGTAGAATTGAAGAAAAGTAGGTTAAATGTCAGCCAAGAAAATCTTTATTCATCACAATGAAAATTTTCGTTAATTTTACGTAAATTATTCAAATGGACGAAAAATTGTCAATATGACTTTTGGTTAATAAAAATGTGGTTAATTTGAATAAATATTATTTAATTTGATTAATACATTATTCAAATTGACAAAAATTAATTCGTTATATTGATGAATATTATTCAATTTAAATATTTAAGTTGACATTTACGAAATTTCAATTCAATTAAGAAAATAATTACATTAAATTGTTGTAATTTATTAATATATAAACTATTAGGGACCAAGGGAAGAAGTACTTCTCCATACAATGCAAATATTGATTAAAGACCATATTAAGAACTCTAACAGCGAGAATTTTAACATTGTAACTGTTTTACTGAAGAAAATGTAAGAGGAATATGATCAGAGGAGAAGTAATCCCCATATAAAGCAAATATAAATCTACTACAGCGAGAATTTGGTTCTAATTACATTTTTTAATACACGTCGATTTGTAATTTGTGAAATTTCTTTCGAGATTTAGGACTGTGGAGAATTTTTGTGCAGCAAAGCGTACCGGGTAAAATCCAATTTTCGATAATAATTTAAAAGTGTAGAAATAGTAATAGAAATAGTAATAGTGCAATATTGAAGGACGGTGTTGTGCCGACTGATTTGTTTTTCTGATGAAAAGTTACTTACATGTTTGTTGACCAGCGGATCGGATCCATTTGCATTTTTATGAATTTATGCAAAATATTTCTTTAATTTCAATTATTTAAATAAGAATTCTCTATAAAATAATTTTCTTCTAAAATTTCTATATTCAGTTTACATTTTCTTTCCATATTTCATTGAGAACGTCAAAGAAAAAACACAAAATCTTTTGACGAAAAATTGTAGTTAAATTAACAAAAAATTTATTCAAATTAACTACATTTTAGTATGTCAAATACTGCCGTTTTTACTAAATATCGGTTGATGTAACACAGTATTCGTTAACTTTTTAACGAAACTTTTTTTAAATTTAATATCTTTTACTAAAATTAAATTGATTAAATTTGAAAATTCTGTATAGAAAAAATTCTGTTAAAAAGAATAACGAGAAAAAGTGGTGGAAACTTTTTCTCCTTAAAGTTCTACGAAACATTTTCTTTAATATTGCCTACAACATTTGGTTCAGAGTCTGGGTCTGACCTTGATTCCCTTAAGTTCTGAATCAATTTCCTCCCAAATATGCTTCATTTTTAGTTTTTTGCTCTGTTAAAGTCATTAATCTTTCGTTTTGGTCATTATTTGCATAAACTTTACGCATCATGTGTCCCCACAATAACTTCATTGGGTTTAGGTCCGATTAGCAAGAAGGCCAATTCAACAGAGGTTGCAGTGTTTAGTCAACCATAACCTATACCGGTTTGAAAGATGTACCGCTGCATTATCATGCCGGAAATCTTTATCCATTTTTTAATTTGTAAAAGAGAGAGAGAGAGAGAGAGCATCTTCCAGCAATTCATTTAGACTGTACTATTCAAAATTTTGAATTCGCCTGCTGCTGAAAATGTTGCCCAAACCATAAAACTTATTTTTTCACCACATCAATTCTTAAAAAAGTGATTAGAACACTTTGTCCAATAAGACAGTTCCAAGAGTAAGAAATTGAGATAAAATCCTAATAATCTCAGTTAACTCCATAATCTATATGAGGTCTATCTCTCCCCCAAAATCCTATCCGTTCTACATTTTGTGCAGTAAAACAGTTTCTTGAGAAAATGATTGGGACCAAAATTTAAAAACTCTTGCAGTTATAGTTCTTTAGATTTTCCATCATCAATATTTGCTTTGTATGGCGGAGCTCCTCACCCTGGTCCTATCGAAATTGTTTAAGGCCTATGTTACTTTCGGGTATATTGGGAACAAAATCAGTCAGGAAGTTTACCGGTCTACGAAATGAAAAATTTGGATTTTTTAGATCTTGTTCTATAGAATCCACTTTATTTAAGGTCTGGAAAAGTCCATGTAACCAGAATCAAGATTAAGAATTTGGGATTTTAAAGTTTATTTGAAATGGTCTTGTTTTACCCCAGTATTAAAAAAAATCTGTATGTCCGAGTTATCACGTCATGCATCTCTATTACTCCGCCCATGTAGCCTCCATGAAGTCTTACATACCATTCTACACTCCTCTGTTCTCATTCTATTAAATTTCATGAAAATCCAAAAAGTTAAAAAACCAAAAGTTACAATTTTAAATAAAAAAAAAACGATTCCGACCCATTGTGTAGTTGTTAGAGCTAAAAAGGGTAAATTTTTTGAAGACTTCGTTCCTCATTTTTTATAAAAAAGTAAAAAATACAAATCTTAAGGAACTTAAATATGAACTAAAAAAAGTTTTTAATATAAAATGTTCATAATTCCTTGTAATTAAGTATATTTTTCCTTTAAGACCTTTAACTTTAAGCGTGGAAAGTATGAGAATTTCTTTGTATTGCGAAAACTAGAAACTACAAGAAATTTCCCAGCTGAAAAACTTTTTCTTTTAATTTTAATAAACATTTTCCAAATTTATGTTTATTAAAAAAAATATTTTAGAAAAAAGTCTATAAATGTAAATAAGTTGTTTTACATTTGTTAATGATTTAATCGAATCGGGAACAAAGAACTATATTTCATTTTTTGCGTATACAAAAAAAACAAAGGAATCAAAACACACTCACACATCTCTAAGGTAAAATGAGCATTTTGCACGAGTAAACAAAAATAAAAGAAGATAATAAATTGAAACAATAGTTAAGGACTAATTTTAGGTGGAAATGAAAAATTATATTTAAATTATATTTAAATTAAGAAAAATGGACATATTTTGTTAACTTACAATAATAATTAGAACTAATGAAATATGAAAAAATGAGGGAAATATTGTCATTAAAATGAGACAACAAGTAAATAACTTCATGTAGAGAAAGAGCAAAAAAAAAAAAACACAGAAAAAATGTAAATAGTTATTTCAAACATACTATGATTGAAACAAAGAATTTTTCTAATAAAAATGGCAAACATGAATAAAACATCTGAAATAAAAAATCTATACAAAACACTATAATATAGGTTTTTTAATCATAATATGGTTATTTATTGTTATTTGCCGTAAATATTGTTAAATTTACATAGAAGAAGACTAGTTAAGGCAAATAAGATTTTAGGAAAAGGTATCAAAAAATATTGTGGTAAAAATGTTGGTAATTTCATTTGCCGTAAAATTTTATGGAAAATTGCTAAATTTAGCAAGAAGAATACGAATTAGGCTCAATTTCTGTTGTTATTAAAAAACAACAAGTAAGAATTCACACACAAAAGAAAAAAATAAAAATAGTAGTAGAAATTGATGAAAAATATTATGATTGCCACGAAAATATATTTCAAAAAATATATTAAATTAGAATAGTTTTTTTTAACCATATTATAATGGTGACAAATCTTTTTTTCCACCAAAATTGCCAAACATAAATCCATCAACTGAAATGAAAATATTGAGGCCAACCATACAACCATAAGATAGTTCATATTATCAAAATATGATGTTCATAATCATTATATTGTTATTTTTTCACTTGGCATAAAATGCATGAAAATTTGTTTAGAGGAAAACTTGTTAGGATTAGATTTCAGGAAGAGAAGTAAAAAATATTGTTATTAAAAAACATAAATATACATAGTAAAAAAAGTCTAAACATTATTATAGTTACCACAAAAATATATTTAAATAAAAATAATAAAATATTTTATTTAATTCAATTATATTATTATAACAATTAAATTTTGGGAAAAAATACAAAAATAAGAATAAATCGTCATAAATAAAATAATTGAACCCAACATTACAACCATAATATAGTTTTCAAAATCATAATATGGTTTTATAACCGTAAAATTGTATGGAAAATAGCTGTATCAAAATTTCTAGATAAAGTACTATAATTATGAAAATCCATTTTTATTACTGAAATAGCAAACTCTAAGAAGAAATTTTCTAAAATAATATTACAAAGTTTACCATTAACCATCATAATATAGTTTGTATAATCATAATATGATTTTCATAATAATGTAATAGTTTTCATATTGTTTTTATAACCATACTATGGTTATTTTTATTATCATTTGCCTTAAAGTATATTGAAAATCAAAATCAAAGGGAATAAAGATATTCATTTAAAATTTCTATATAATAATAGAGAATTAAAAATGCCCAGTTTTCCATACAGAAATACCCAAAATCTCAACACGCATGAAACGTATTGAAAAATTAGCCAATTCCATTCAAACGATCAGGGCCTTCCGGAATATAATATATTTTTGATGTTATCCTTATATATGTAACCATATAAGATAATTCCAGTATCTCGGTTTGGGAACTCAGCAAAAAAAGTTAATATTTTTCTTTTCAAAATTAAGCAAATTTAGATAGTGTCTGTGAACAGATATTTAACCCTAACTGATCCGAGTTTATTCTCATGTACTTTTATTAAGATTTCTTTAGAAAAAAATTATAAAAATTACCAAGTCAGGAACAAACAATTTATCCATTTTATCAGCCAATAAATATTGTCACCTTTTTCTGAAATTTAGTTGAATTTAAGTTTTAAATGGATCCGTTCTTTAAGCAATATTATTACGAATATCTCTGAAAATTCCAGGGATAACCTACATTCAAATCTATTTTATCTAGAGCTTTCGAAAAACTGCCTTTATTTCAAATTTCTTGCGTTTTTATAACAAATAAATTTTAAAAAAATCAACACAAGTTGACCAACTTAGACAGACCACCCACTACCCCGCTAAGAGTCTGGGGGCCTATAGTCCAACCAATCAACTCAAAAACACCTCAGCTTTCACTATGTAAAATTTTATAAAATTATCTTTAACGTTTCAAAAGTTATAGAATTATTGCCTAAATATGGTTTTGAACATTTATGCTAAAATCATTTGATAAAATAATATAACAATAATATAGTTTTCAGCAACCATAATATTATTTAAAAATCTCCTAAAATTTTCAAATTTCATTAAAGAATTTACTTTCTTTTCTCTCCGTATATTTCTGTCATATTTTCCAATTTATCTCCATATGTCTTAAGGTAAAACGGAAGTAAACATTTAATCTTCCTCACTCCATCACTCAATAAATGTCAACATTTGTTAAGATTTTAAAAGCTCCTTGTTATGATTGAATCGCAAAACTAAACATATCATTTATACCTTTCAAAGCTTCGCTATAGCCGTCGGCTGCAAAAGGTTCAAAATACCATTTTGAAATGAAGATAAACAAATCTAAATCTTATGGACATAAATCAAAGAAATTTCTCATTTTCAATAGATTTGATTCTCTTTCTTTCTTTCTTTCTTTCTTTCTTTTACTTAAATCTCTTTTAACAATTTTTTCTTTATCCTGGATTTTCTTCCTCTACAAGTTATTTATATGGCCAAAATGTGTCAGGTGATAATACACATGAAGAAAAAATTTTGAAAAATTATCTAAGATTAAATTCAATATGGTCGGTATAACACAGTCCATCTGTCGATCTGTACCTTTATATAATCTTCATGAAAAATATATTACAACCAATATTTGTTTCTATAATTTCTCTATGTGTATTATACCGTACACCACCATAGGTGGTGGGGGTATTATGCGTTTATGCAGATGTTTGTAACGGACAGAAATATAGTCCTATAGTACCACTTTTAAGTATACCGTTCGACTCAGAATCACTTTCCGAGTCTATTTAATCATATCGGTCCGACATGTCGAACCGTCGCAGTTTTGCAGATTACTTAATGAAATTTGGCACGTACTATTATTTTGGCCCAAGGACGATGCGATATTGAAGTTAGTTATGATCGGTATATTATTTTAAATAGGCCCCATAAAATTCCACGTAATAAATAAGGAAATTTTTACAACCAATAATGTGTTGTAGGGTATTAGATAGTCGGGCTTGACCGACAATCACATTATTATATGATTTTTATTGCATTTTTTATGACTTTTGCTAACTTCTTAAAGAGATTTTGATTTATGGTTAAATAATTAGACCAAAGGATTAACAGAAATATGACTAAATCATGAATTAGTGTTTTTTTCTTCTAAAGACCAACTGAGAAATAAATGTCATGTTGAATGGTTAAACTGGATATGTAATGATGATAAATGGAAAAAGGATTTAATAATGAGAAAAAGGATAAGAATTTAAAAGGAAGATATTTATGGAGACTTAAATAACATGAAAAAGTTTGTGGAGTTAAAATAAAGGAGTTAAAGATTTAATTGGCCAATTATTTATAATCCATTTCGTATTATCTAAAAAATATTTTTAAACTACACAGAAAGAAAAATATAGAAATGAGAATTTTATAGCAAAAAACAATAATCAATATTTAGCATATAATTCGTGACAATGTTAACAAATGTGGTATTATGAAGGCTAAACATCTGATCTCTAATTCTGAACTCTAATTCTAATTCTGAGAAGATTTAAAGATAAAGAAAAATCTTATCAGATAAGAGAAAGACTTTGATTTGGCTTTTTCTAAATAACAATATGCAGTTATTCAAATTTTGGTTCCAATTCCAGTTGAAACCGCTATTGAAATTCTAGATCGTATTCTACTTGAGTTTCAAATGAAAATTCCAATTCAAATTGCAGTTCAAAAGACCATGGTTCAGATTTTAATTTAAAATCTAATTTAGATTCTAGTTCAGATTCTGGTTTAAATTTTTTCTCAGATTTTAATTCAAAATTCAGTTCAGATTTAATTTCAGGCTCCGGTTCAGATTTTAATTCAGATTCTAGTTCAGGTTTAAGTTTAGATTTTAGTTCAGAATTCAGTTCAGTTTCAATTTCAGGCTCCGGTTCAGATTTTAATTCAGATTCTAGTTCAGGTTTAAGTTTAGATTTTAGTTCAGATTCAATTCCAGACTCCGGTTCAGATTTTAATTCAGATTCTAGATCAGGTTTAAGTTTAGATTTAGATTAATTCAGGTTTAAGTTTAAATTTTAGTTCAGAATTCAGTTCAGATTCAATTTCAGGCTCCGGGTATGATTATAATTCAGATTCTAGTTCAGGTTTAACTTTAGATTTTAGTTCAGATTCAATTTCAAGCTCCGGTTCAGACTGTAATTCAGATTCTAGTTCAGGTTTAAATTTAGATTTAGTTCAGATTCTGGACAATTTTTTTGTCTATTTAAATTTGGTCTAGATTAAAGTTTAGATTCTTGTTCAAACGTAAGTTCTGATTCTATCGGTGCAAATTTTAGTTCAAGATCTAATTTAGATTCCGGTTGTAGTTAGGATACTATTAGAAGACTAATTCAGATTCTCACTCAGATTTTACCTCAGATTATAGTTGAGTTGTTAGTTCTGATTATATTTCAGATTTTTGTTCAGCTTTATTTCAAGTTTCATATCAGATTCTAGTTTCAGATTCTAATTCAGAATTTGGTTCCGGTTCCTTATTAGATTTTAGTTGTGATTAAATTTCAGATTTAACTTTAGATTCGGGTTCAAGATCTAGTTTAAATTATAACTCAGATTTTAGTTCTAATTATATTTCAAATTTAACTTCAGAATCTGGTTTAGCTCAGCTTTTCTTCAAATTCTAGTTCACTTCAAGATAAAGTTCAGATTCTACTGGAGATTTTAGTTTAACTTCTAATATGTTCTTATGTGTTTATTACAGATTTTAGTTCTGATTCTAATTCAGATTTTATTTTAGGTTCTAGTTCGAATTTTAGTTGAGATCCATTTCAGTTATTGATTCAGATACTGTTTCATTTTATGCTCTAGTTTATTTTCTAATTTAGGTTTTAGATCAGATTTTAATTTAAATTGTACTACAGATTCCATCGTAGATTCCAGATCCGATTTTAGTTCATATTATAGCTCAGTTTTTAACTTACAGATTTCAGATTTTCAATTCAATTCTGCTTTAGATTTTAAATCAGATTCAAAAGATGTTTCTTACTCTCTCCTTTATTAAGTTTTTTTTACATTTCGTTAACAGATTTATATCCTTCCCTTCCATCTAATTCCCCAATTTATATTATTATCTAATTACTCTCAAATTAAATAACTTCATTTGCACCAAAGAGTCCATAAAATGAACAGATTATTTATTTCAGCCCCATTTTTTTTTCTAAATCATAAAAATTCATAAATAAATTCTATCAACGATAAATCGTTAAATAGAGCAGAAGCCAAAAGGAAATATAAATCATTTCTAAATTACTTAATAATAAAAAAAGGAGTGAAATGAGAGAAAGAAAAAAATGAATGAACCAGCATAACAATGAAATCAAATGAATATAAATAACATAAGCAAAACAAGTAAATACGCTATATTCGGCTATGCCGAATTTTCAGTACCCTACACCACAAATGCGTGTTAGTAAATACGTTATGTTTCGTATATATACACTCATAC
Organism: Cochliomyia hominivorax; assembly: GCA_004302925.2. Classification (NCBI taxonomy): domain Eukaryota; kingdom Metazoa; phylum Arthropoda; class Insecta; order Diptera; family Calliphoridae; genus Cochliomyia; species Cochliomyia hominivorax. Next base: position 6,517,097 of record PYHX02000158.1, on the reverse strand, counting down.
ATGCTCTCACAAATGTATATCATACATAAAAGTTTTTTCTTAAATATAACATATATGATATACTGAACCGATTTTATTGATTTTAAATAGTCTGAAATACTCAGTCCAAATTCCATTTAGCTCTGTCAATTATTGTCGATGTGAGAGTACCAACAACAGACAGACAGATGGACATAACTAAATCGACTCAGATTTAGATTTGTTGTAAGCATATTTACACATAATGGGTTCTGACATGATTCCTTCTAAGCGTTACACAAAGAATGACAAAGTGAATATACCCTCTTCACCATTTATGGTGGCGGAGGGTATAAAAAGAAATGAAATGAAATGAAATAATAAATATTATTTTTTTTAACTGCCTTCATCACAGAATTATTAAGGAAATAGAAATTATCCTTTAAATACTCATAAACTCTCACACACAGACACACACATACATCATACGAATATAAACTCATACCCAAATAATGATACAAATTATAGTAATAAACACATACACGCACACACACATTCATCATAAACATCATAATTTTTCTATTCAATTCCATTCCATTTAACTAAAGATTTTTGTAGATAAATGTGTATGTATATGTATGTGTGTATATGTATATGTTTGTATGTATGTTTCTTTTACTATTATTTAGTACAAAATATCATCATAATTGCCAACGGCTTAAATATGTTCAACATTTCCATTAACTCAACAATGTTTTGGAGTTTGTGGTAACATTTCTGGCTGATTTTGACAGCACCCAAAAACGGTTCGGTTCAATTCGGTTTGGTTTAGTTCTGATTGACTGATTTGTTGGACTTTTTTATATAAAATAACAAAGAAAAGTAATTTATTTTTGTTCTTTAAATTTTGGCAAAAATTACAAATTCCAATTGAAGTTTATTTCATGATACGTGGTCTGGTTATATTTGTTTTAAATCAAAAAGAGTTTATTTGAGTTTATATTTGTGTCATCAAATGGGAGTTATTTTTATTGCATTTAAGCAACATGGAGTTGATTTGTATATGAAAAATGAATCAAATATTGAAGCTCAGTTTATGATCTTGTTTAGATTTTTCCTATAATTTAAGTTTAAATTTTAATTAAAATTCTAATTCAGACTTTAGTCTTATTCAGATTTTTGTCCTGATTAAAGTTCAGATTCTGTTTAAGTATTTTTAAGATTGTGGATCATAATTTAGATTCTAATTCAGTCAATAGTTAAGATTATACTGAAAATTTGGGTGCAAACTCAGGTTCCAGTTCAAATTTTTTATCAGATTTTAATACAGGAAATATTTCATATTCTGATTCACATTCCATTTATGGTTGTAATTTATATTTTTGTTCAGTTAAGTTTATTTTTCATAGATTCTTCTTAGTTCAGTTCTAGTTCATTTCTAGTTCAATTCTAGTTCAGTTCTAGTTCAGTTCTAGTTTAATTCCAGTTCAGTTCTAGTTCAGTTCTAGTTTAGTTCTAGTTCAGTTCTAGTTCAGTTCTAGTTCAGTTTCTAGTTCAGTTCTAGTCAGTTCTAGTTCTGTTCCAGTTCAGTTCTAATTCAGTTCTAGTTCAGTTCCAGTTCAGTTCTATTTCAGTTCTAGTTCAGTTCTAGTTCAGTTCTAGTCCAGTTCTTAGTCCAGTTCCAGTTCATTTCTAGTTCAGTTCTAATTCAGATTCCGGTTTAATTCCTGCTCAGTCTCTTTTCCTTCTGTAGTTCTTCTTCCTGTTATACTAAATCTGATTCCTATTTTAGAACCGATTCTAATGTTTTGTTAAATGTTGGACAAATTAAATTTTGGATACTGAAAATTACATTCATTTAATATACTTACAGATATCTAACACAAATTTCTATAACTATAATATAGTAATGATAACCATAATATTTGACCATAACATTTTCATATATTATTCTTACAACTCTGAATAATTATATTATTTCTTAAAGTGATTAACTTCTAAAATTAGAACTAAAATTAAATTCCTTTCATTCGAATATCTAAAACTCATACATAAACATCAACTACAAATACACTCGTATATCTTTCCACATATTTGTGTCTGTATTTGATTAATATTTCAAAATTAATAAACACGTACATGAGCATTTTCATGTTAATGACATTATTGGTCTTACGGAAAAACCCACACACACACACGCACAATAACTGACAATTTCTTATTAATAAAAAAGGGGAGTGAAATTATAGAAAAAGAAATTATTTTTTAGATTCCTGTTAAATAAATAAATTTTATTATATGCAAATGACTTTATTAATATATTATTGTATGTATGTGTGTGTGTTGTTTTTTGGTTTTTATTGTAACATGAACTCTTGACAAATGGAAGCAACAGAAAACATGATTTTAATTCGTATCTCTTCATTTAATTTCAGCTTAAATTTGAAATGGCATTTTCTTGAAAATTTTTCATGAACATTTTTAATTCATTATTCTTGATGTTTTTTGAAAAACAAAAAAATTACATTATTAATATTTCCATTCATATGAAAGTTATTTAATTAAAATTTAAAAAATTTCCAAATTACCAGCAAGAAAAACTAAAAGGAAGGAAAATATACCCAACAGTTCGGAGTAAAGAGAATTAAAAACAGGAAGCGGAAGGATAATAAAATTAAAATATAAAAATTTTAAATTTGTGAAAATTAAAAGTGTTAGTGAGTGTTCAAAATTTTTGTGAAAATTTTAAATTATTAAAAATTTTAGATGTTAAAGTAATTTTGAAATTTACTTAACATTTGAAGTTTTAGTGAAAATTTGAATTTTTAGTGAAAATTTGAATTTTTAGTGAAAATTTGAAATTTTAGTGAAAATTTGAAATTTTTGTGAAAATTTGAAATTTTTGTGAAAATTTGAAATATTTTTGAAAATTTGAAATTTTTGTAAAATTTTGAAATTTTTGTGAAAATTTTGAAATTTTTGTGAAAATTTTGAAATTTTTGTGAAAATTTTGAAATTTTTGTGAAAATTTTGAAATTTTTGTGAAAATTTTGAAATTTATGTGAAAATTTTGAAATTTTTGTGAAAATTTTGAAATTTTTGTGAAAATTTTGAAATTTTTGTGAAAATTTTGAAATTTTTGTGAAAATTTTGAAATTTTTGTGAAAATTTTGAAATTTTGTGAAAATTTGAAATTTTAGTGAAAATTTGAAATTTTAGTGAAAATTTGAAATTTTTGTGAAAATTTGAAATTTTTGTAAAAATTTGAAATTTTTGTGAAAATTTAAAATTTTTGTAAAAATTTGAAATTTTTGTGAAATTTTGAAATTTTTGTAAAAATTTGATATTAACACCAAGGAATAATTACAAAAAAGCTGCTTCCATTCATAAGACTTAATTCCACTTATTTTTGGCCTGACTTGGCATCCTGTCACTATAGTAAAGAAGCTCTTAAGTGCTACAAGAATAATAATGTGGTATTTGTACCAACTTAGTCAAATCCTCCAAACTACCCTGAGCTAAAGCCAGTGGAGAGGTATTGGGTTCTTGTTAAATTAGAATTGAAAAGCACAAATAAAGTGTCCAAAAGAGTGATAGATTTGAACTGAAGATGGACTACCTGTTCGAGCAAAGTGACAGCTTAAAATGTGAATTTCTTCATTAAAAAGGTCAGTCTGTATTGTTATATTTCTGATAAATTAAAAAAAATAACATACCCGAGGTGACCAACTTTGAACGGACTGCAAATTTATAAGTTTTATAATTATTTCTAAAAAAATTCACTTTGGAATCACTATTTTAAGTTAATTAGTAAGCGAAATCAATTTCGATTTGAATGACAATTTTCGTGAAGGATCTCAACGATCTTAGGGTGCTGTTAAATTGCGTATATCTCTCCATGGTTGAATTTTCTAAAAGCTGATGTAAAGAAACGTTCTATAAATTAACATACAGATTTGACGTTAAGGTGTGACTTATGATTAGATCAGCCTTTAAAATTTTCAAAGAACCATAATATGGTTTCATATAAAAATATTTTAACCATCACAACCATATTATAATCAAAATTTAATCTGTCTCTCTGATAAACCAAACTGAATGGTTCAATTCATTTGATGATTTAAATACATATTTAGCATAAATACCTTTAAATGTATATTTGAGTATAAGACTTTATGCCTACATATATATGTATGTGTGTATGTGTATATTCCTTTCATTTTTTTTTTTGTATTTCCCTAGTGTGTAAATGTTTAATCACAATGTGGAATTATACTACTTCCTTTTATGAAATGGAAAATATATTAAATACATCTTGTTGGCATCTGCATATACTGGCAATTTTACCATCCATACGCTTGATAAGATTTCTTTCTACTCCCACATCTTGGTCTTTTACTTTTAGTTTAGCTGGTAACGACAGAACGACAAAGTCGAAATTTATAAGAGTAAAACAAGTAAGTAAGCAAGCAAGAAGAAGAAGAAGAGAAATATTAAATATAGTCCTTGTTATAAGAATCAGATTGTATACACATATTTTCAGAATAAAAATGACAATACAAAATACACGAGTAAATGCTTATAAGTGGCAAATGGATGATGATGATGGCAGGAGTAAAGGGATTTTAAGAAATATTTCAAAGAAACTGAATTGTATGGAAGGCAACAACAAAACAAAAACAAAAATAAAATAAAATATTAAGAATTCTTTCCAATAAAATAACTCTTTGTGGTTGGCTGGTTACCTACTTTACAACAGTGGAACTCAGATTCTTTCTGTACTTGATATGTATAATTTTTTTGTTTCGTTGTTGTTGTTGTGTATTTCTTTAGAGGAAAATGTTAAGGACATTCCTTAAGAAATCAATACAAATAGTTACAGACATAAGTATAAATATTACACTCTGTGTAATGTAAAATAAGTATATGAAATTTTATTTATATGTACTTGATTCGTATTAAATTATTTGAAGGGGTTTCAAATTGGGTATACAAGATAATATTGGGGATATAAATCTATATGAAATCATATGGATTACGCTCTTAAAGAACTGCTCTAATTTTAAGATAAAGAATGAATCCGATGAAACGGATGTAACAACCATGAGTTCAAAATATCAGATGAACAGTTTTCGGAACAGGTTCCTTATGTTTGATATAAAGCATATCCCATTAATGACATTCAGGTTCATTCGAAAGAAATTTTAGTCATTGAAGGTAAAATCTTAGCTATAAGATGTATGAGCCCATACACGGTTTGTCATAATGGAACAAATATTTCTTCGCATCTGATCGAATAATTCAGAAAATTTTCGCAGTTTTCGAAATAGATCCCCTGTATCTCCCAAAATATTCATTTCTCATCTTTCTTGTCGATTAACTTGTGGATTCTTCCAAAACAACTGCTCCGGTTTTGAAATAGAGATCAATTAATTCCGATAACCTGTTATGAAGATAACCTGTATTCCGCTGAATTGATCGAAGCAAATATTTATCACATGACGCTGTGTGTGGGCTCTATCGTAGTTCAACAAGTACTTCCCCATATTTTCCAAATAGTTATTGACAGGTCTTGTAATATATGACCGAGAGCAATAATGGTGAAAGATATTGTCCCAGTAATTGGGTAATATTTTTATCATGTTCCTTAACAACTCTCTCTTTAATACTGAACTCTTGTGTCAGGTGAAACATTGTTCAAAGTATTATCCATGATTTCAGTTACTTTTTTCCATCAAGAATGAATCAAGTAAATTTTTTTTCGAAATAATTTTTAACGGGTCTTGCAACAGGTTAAGGAGCGTTATCAAGATGAATTATTGTCGCAAATATATCGCTATTTTTCGTTAGTGGTGCCATCATTCTGCTTGGAGGAGTTAAGGTTTTAGAGTGAAGAATTAATCATGTCTTTTTCAGATACCTTGAATTGGTGGGTACTCCATCGATCGATAAAAATGTTAAAGAGATAGGCCAGAGTCTGAGCTAAAATAGGTTAAAGCCAAATCTTCCCATTAGACTGTTTTTCAAATAGTTTTCATCCGGTCTTGCAACAAGTGCCCGATCATGGAATATCATGGTTTCTTGTCCTATCGAATTGTCTGGTCGTTTATATTTGATTGATTTCTTCAAATGAGTAATTTATGTTTGGCTCAGGTCCTCTGTGATCGATTTCGGAAATGGTTTCGCTTGATCATAATACAAAGAATTTAGAGCCATCAGAGACATTCGACTTCGACGTTAATTACTTAGTTAACCAGGCTAATCTTCATCAAATAATTCTACGCATCCCGTTATAGCGCTCATTTTCTTTTAATATGGGACCAAATTTTCCTGGTTTTAAATATATATCACAAAAAGGTAAGCAACCTGCTTTTGTGGGACTCCTAATTATAACGGAAGTTTTCATTGATTTGGAAAGAAAACAATTCTTAAATAAAGCTTCCAATTCCTCCTCATGCTGTAAATGAGAATTTTGTATTTACTCTTTAGCGTTTATCAAATTCCTCATAAAAATAAGGAAATTTACCCTTCAAAATACCATATTTTATTTTATATTATTTGTTCAATTCGTATTTGTTTAAATTAATTTGAATACCCAACATATCCCTCCCTCTTCTTATTTATTTATTTATGTATGTATGTATGTAAATATACATATTCAACTATGTGGTCCAATGTTCGGTTGGTCGTTCTGTCGATTGGTAGTAAAACGTAAATGAATTTAATGAAGCATAAATTTCTTGAGTGTTTCTCAATTATTTTTACATTTTTTTAATACTTCAAATTGTATATTAAAACATCATTATTATCATCATCATCATCATCATTACAAACACACAAAAACATATATTTTCTTTAACCACATATTTTCTGAGTATTTTTTATGTCTTTCTCCTCTCATGCGTTTTAACTTGGAAAAAAAGGAAGAAGTTCAACAGCAAGAGAAATGAGAGAATAATGAAAGAAAATGTAAAACATCGCAAATTAAATAAAAACCAAAACCTAAATGACCATAATAATTTTAAAAAGAAAGAAGAAGAAAATTCTTTAAGTAGTTCTAAATAGATACAGATACAATCAAACATCCATACAAACTAATAAATAAACAACATAATTTACAATTTTACTGAGATACAAATTTTTTCTTGTTTAAAAAAAATTATACTTTAAAAATTTAGGAAAAAACGGAATGATAATCAAAAAAGAAAGAACTTATAATTCTTTGTTGCGGTAGAGAGTGGTCCCACCAAAATACAATGGAAATAATTCAGTAACTTTTAAACGATTGAATTTATCTGAATAAAGTTTCACATGGTAAAAGCTGATTAATTTTCAAGTTTATTTGAAGGAGTGCAGCTTAATAGCGGTTCAAAGTAGTAATGAGTGTTTTTCCAAATTTTACCATCTCAGGACATGATACAAAAGAAACTTGGTGTATAAAAAGGTTTATAAATCTCCACAAGGGTGAGTTTTGAGATATAAAAACAAATGTTTAATATCTCTTTTTCTTTAGGAGATATTGAGGTCAAACTAACTTGATTTTAGAAGTTCCAATTTTATTAATAATTTTATAATTTATAATTATAATTTATAATTTTATAATAACAGTTTGGTTCAGGTGAGCTAGCTGTTCAAGGATATAGTGGATGGTGATTTTTTGAATATTCACCAAAAAGGACACAAGAGAAAATTTGTTTAAATTCTCTAAAATAAATTCTTTTTAATTTTCACTTAAACATCAAATTTTTAGTAAAATTTAAAATTTTTAATTAAATTTCAAATTTTCACTAAAATTGCAAATTTTCTCTTAAATTTCAAATTTTTCTTAAATTTCAAATTTTCTCTTAAATTTCAAATTTTCTCTTAAATTTCAAATTTTCTCTTAAATTTCAAATTTTCTCTTAAATTTGAAATTTTCACTAAAATTTCAAATTTTCACTTAAATTTCAAATTTTCACTAAAATTTGAAATTTTCACTTAAATTTCAAATTTTCACTAAAATTTCAAATTCTCACTAAAATTTCAAATTTTCACTATAATTTCAAATTTTCACTAAAATTTCAAATTTTCACTAAAATTTCAAATTTTCACTAAAATTTCAAATTTTCACTAAAATTTCAAATTTTCACTAAAATTTCAAATTTTCACTAAAATTTCAAATTTTCACTAAAATTTCAAATTTTCACTAAAATTTCAAATTTTCACTAAAATTTCAAATTTTCACTAAAATTTCAAATTTTCACTAAAATTTCAAATTTTCACTAAAATTTCAAATTTTCACTAAAGTTTTAAATTTTCACTAAAATTTCAAATTTTCACTAAAGTTTTAAATTTTCACTAAAATTTCAAATTTTCACTAAAAATTCAAATTTTCAATAAAATTTCAAATTTTCACTAAAATTAAAATTTTTACTGTCCTCAATTTATATGATCCAAACTCAAAATTAAAATTCATCAGAATCTCTTCTACTATTCTGTAAAATTTTATTGTAATTGGACTCATCATATTGTTTATGTTTGAATTTTGTGCGTATGATTAATATGGAGCAATTCTTATAACTTATACGGCCAATATTATCCAGCAAATATTTTAGAATAATTACTAAATTACTTAAAGGAGAAAGACCTGGAAAAGCTTAAGTTTGTAACGCATTGATCGACTCAGAATCACTTTATGACTAAATTTAACGATGACCATCCGTCTGTTTTAAAACTTTGTGACGATGTCCATCCGTCACAAAGTTTTAAAAGCTGTTTGCTTTTAAAACTTTGTGAATATTCCACAGAACAGAATTTGGGAAATCATTCAATGTATAATTAAAAAGGCTAAACACGAAACAGGTCGGAATTTCAAAGGTCTCTCGAAGAACATCGCTATGTATATTTGTTAGGGCTGAGGAGGAAGACTTTTAAAACTGGTGATGATGGTTACCATAATTATTCTTCACATAATCCCTCATTTCCCAAAAACCATCTCATCATGGATCAATCCATAATTTACTTGCCTGCATTGTGGTACAGAGTAACTCCTTCTTGATTTTGTAATTATTTCCCAATTATTATAGAAAAAAGAGTATTAAAAACTTCGTTTAAACCTGAAAATTTCCTCTAATTTATTTTTCAAAAAATTCCCATAAATATTCCCATTATCTTATCAAAAAATCCCTGTCTTAATAATAAGAACAAAATCTTTGGGGTTTATTTATTGGTTGTTAGTTGTGGCCATAAACTATAAAACTTTTTCACAAAGAGAGAAAGAAAGAGAGAGAGAGATTGTTAATAACAGATAAATTTAACTAAAATTGTTGTCACTTAATAAACAATATGGAAAACTTTTCTCCAACAAGAGATTAATGATTAAAACGAAAATAAATAAATGTTATTTTATAGAAATTTATAAGTTTTTTTTTTTGCTTAAAATTGTGATCTTAAGAACTTTTTGTCGGTGGCCCTTAAAGCAAAATTCATGAAAATTGAAGTTTTCTTATTAGAATTTGTATAACCCTCTACCACCACAAGTAGTGAGGAGAATGTATTAACTTTGTCAATCCATGTGTAACGCTAAGAAGGACTTATCTCAGATCCCATAATGTATAAATATTCTTGTATCAAAACAAAGTCTGAATCGATTTAGCTATGTCCTTCTCACTGTTTGTCTGTTCGCAAGTCTATCTGTCTGTATGTCTGTTATTGGCACGCATACATCTACAATAATAGACAGAGCTCAATGCAATTTGACCTGTGTATTTGTAATAGTCCTGATAAAATTTCTATTTAAAACCATAAAAATCGGTTCTGTAGAGTTAAATATATATACCGATATCTTCAAGCAAAAAACTTCCGTTACGATTGTATGTGTGAGTGTATAACGGGATATCAATCCCCTAATCCCTATTCAGAAAATCCGGGATTTTTTTATTGTTCAAAATCGATTTTTAATTGTTCCCGAGATTTTTCGGGATTAAGAAATCCAGAATAACGGGATTTTTGAAAAATTAATCCCGGGATTTTTCGGAACTCATAAATACCGAATTTTCCGCTTATTATAGCAAAAATGTTAATATATAGAATATAAAATATTATAGAATAAAAAATCTCTAAATCCCGGTGAAAAAGGAAAAACCTCAGGATCCCGAAAAATCCCGGAATCCCGGTATTTGACTTTTAAATTCCAGGATTAAAAAAAAGCCATTCCCTTTTAGCACTCCTAGAGAAACATAGCGTACATACTTTACACTCATTTATGGTGGAGGGTATTGAAGATTCGACATAGCCGAATATAGCATTCTGACTTGTTTTGTAATCCTAACGGTGGGGTAATAATTGGATAATTTCCAAGAATTTAAAACCTTTTCTTTTCAAAATATCGACAAAAAATTGTTTGCTATTTTTATTTCTTCTTCTTCTATTTGTATTTTAATTAAATTTAACATTTCCAACTGGGTTTTGGAGAAATCAGTTTTAGAAAAGTTGAAGTTTTGCAAAAATTAAAAAAAATGTATTGTTCAAGGTCGTTATGTAATTTAAATAATATTTTAAATGTTTTTAATTTAGTTGTTTTTCATGTTACTTTTCTTTGTGTGTATGTGTGCGTGTGAAAGAGACTGAGTGAGTGTGTGAAAGACACTAAGTGAGTGTGTGAATGTGCAAGGAAGTTGTTTTTCAAAGGATAAAACTTAAAACAAAAACAAAACTAAAAAGTTTCTTTTCCACACGATTGTTAAAACTTTAACTAAACGTTAGTTCTTCATTTAATCATTATCTTTATTTACATTATGACATAAAATAATACACGACCTAACTTTTAGCTGGAAAACTGTAGCGTTAGGTGAAAAGCGAAGATGTTAAGGTACCAATCTATTTCGGAAAAACCTTTTCTATAAGAAAATTTATATTTATGTTCTTTTTTAATTTTAACTTTATTTAACAATCTTCTATTTTCGAAAATTTGAAATATATTTCGAAAATGTTCGAAATAAATATTCAATAAAAAATTCTAAGAGAATGTAAAATTTTTATTACTGGAATAATATTTCCTTATCTTTAACTGTATTTAACATATTTTCGAAAATTAGAATTTAAGTTCGAAAATTTTCGAAATGTGAATTTAATTAACTATATTCGGACTTTTGTAACATTTTTATTGCTTTTCTATATTAAACCAGAATTTTCGAAGATGTTTTCAATTTTCGAAAATTCGAAGTTAAGTTTGAAAAATTCTAAAATTTATTATTATTTGAAAATTGCAAAAAAATTAAATCGTATTATAGTTAAATAATATTTTCTTAGTTTTACTATATTTTAAATATTTTCGAAAAATCTAATTTAAATTCGAAAACTTTTTAAATTGGAGTTTAATAAATTATATTCGAAATTTTGCATTTACATAAAAAGTTTTCAGTTATTATTTCTCTTTTTTATTTATTTATTTATTTATTTTTTTTTTTTTTTCGAAAAAAGTTTAATTAATATTTTCAAGAATTTGTTCAATTTTCGATAATTTGAAGTTAAGTTGGAAAATTCAAAGATGCTAAAATTGCCTTAATTAAGTAATATTTCCTTATTATGAACCATATTCGAATTTAAGTTCGAAGATTTTCGATATTTTAATATAATTAATTACATTAAAAATTTTATATTTAAATCAAAATAGTACATTTTTATTGTTTATTTTTCTGATTTTAACAACAATTAATGTTCGAAAAATTTAAACTTCTCATTTATTGTGACCTTCTAGTCCAAAATTAATAGTTTCAAGGATTTTTTAAAATTATAATTAATGTTAGAATTTGTTTTTAATAAAAAATTAAAGGCAAATATAAAAAATTTCGAAATAGTAATTTCGAATTTTTTTATTTAAATTAAAAAAGTATTTTTTCCCATTTTCAACAATAATTTATGTTAAAAAATGAAACTTCTCTTAATTTGATCTTTTAGTTCAAAATTCATTCTTTCAAGTTTTTTTTTTTAATTTTCGAAAATTCGAAATAAAGTTGGAATTCGTTTTTTAATTGAAAATTACAGCAAAATATTAAAACTGTAAAATTTCCTTATTTTCAACTATATTTAGCATATTTTTTAAAATTCGAACTTAAGTTCGAAAATTTTCGAACTTCGTTTTTAAGTAAAAAAACTGAATTTTAACTTTAAAAGCCATAAAAATTTATATTTTTGAAAGAAAAAAAGTAGTTTTTCGCACTATAAATATAATCGTTTCCCAATGGCTTATGAATTCAATATTTTTGGTTACAAAATTAATTTTTCCTAAAAAAAAATTGTAATAAATTTCAAATCTTGTACTTTTCATACTCTATAAATCTTTGCAAAACTTTAATGCAAAACAAATGTTTAATACCTAATTTAACTTTTTATATTTCATTCGTCCATATTTAACATTCATTCGTTCATTCATTCACTCACTCACAAACCCATTATTCAAGCTATAACAAGTAATTATTTAGATAAGAAACAAAGTTTTATTTTATTTTATTTTTTGCTTTTATTTTAGTTTAGTTTTATTTATGTTTCTTTAACACAAACAGAAACTTTGTTTTACAACGATTACAATAGTTAAAATGCCAATAAAAAATTACGTAGAAACGTATGCAAACAACATTATTCTGCCACATCCTTAATTACAACCTCATTTACGTTAAAGCAAATTATTTCTTAGTTTAACCTTTCTTTGAGTAAAATACAACAAATATTCTCACAATTTATTGTATTTAATATGCCCCAAACCCCCTCGTTCTCCTTATCCAGTTCTTAAAACTAATATTAATTCTCGCAATTAGCAGCTGCTGACAGCTGATTTTTATGTCTCAAATAAAAAAAAATAATAAATAAATATAAAATTTTTCTGCCATAAAATATTTATTTAATGCCGAACATTAGTCTTACATTACTCTTACTTTACATTACAAAAAAAATTGTTTATGTCTTTGTCTTAAGAAATATATGTATGTGTGTGTAAACTACTTAAAGTCTGTTTACGGAAAAACGAAAAAAAATAACCTTAAATTTTCGTTAAAGCGAAAGAGTGAAAAAGTTACATTTAGGCGTCATAATTAAGGTGCCATCAACATTTTTCTCATCAACAAACACTTGAACTGTTGAAAGAACGTCAATGTGCAAACAAGTATGAGCGAACGAACGAACGAACAGTCGAAGGAACCAACGTACGAACATGTTGCAAATTTTAATTTAAATTAAAAATACAAAAATGAGTTTCTTATTTCAATACTTGAAATTGTTTTCGCCCCAAAAAAAAGGGAAAAAGAGAATTAAATGAAATTCGTTATAATATTAAGGATAAATTCCTTTTTTGAACAATAAAGAAAATGCTGAAAATTACAACAAAAGGCCAAAATGAGTGTTGCCAATTAAGATATTTATTTATTTTAATTTAGAATTTTCTATAAAAATGTTACGTTTTAAACTTTCAATAAACTATAGCAGAAACACTGCCATCTAGATATCTGAATAAAATAAAAAAACTAAATTTCGAAAAATATTTTTAATAAAAACTTTACTTTGAATTTCATTTATAAATCTTTTTATAATGCTTTGTGTCACTTAACCACACTTGGGACATCTTTTGTGCTTTTTAATTCTCTTTTTACAAAAGCCCAATATCCCTCCACTGGCCTAAGCTCTGAGCAGTTTGGAGGATTTGCCCCCTTTTGGAACAAATATCACATTATTGTTCCTTGACCCCTTAAACGCTCATTTACCACAGTGACAGAATATCAAGCAGGGCCAAAAATAAGTTTTATGGATGGACGCAGCCAGCGTTTAATTTTGTATACCAAATAGTTTGAGCACTAAGTCAACCTGACTGCTTTCCTACCGAATGATTTGGGAACTTTTTTGAAAATGCTATTTTTTTTTTTGACTTTGGAAACATCATGTGGAACGATTCCTTACACCAGAACTATTCCTTACACCTTTATCAGCGGACAAATCCTACCGTTACTGGTTTTATAACATTGGAAACAGTTTGACAGCAGACCATTGAATGCTTGATCTTCTTTTTGCAGGAACAAGTTTGATTTTATTGAAAATATTTAATAATTTTATATTCAAATTAATAATTCTTGAGTTAAAACCTTTAATGTAAAGCGTGTGTTAAGAGTTTTTGATCACAGTCCTTAAGCAGCATTAGTGACTATTCGAACTTTTTATTCAGAAATCATCAAAGATGGAAATGTAAAATAGAAAATAATACAAGATTCCCAAACAAAATTTAATCGTTATCAAATCATGGTCATAAAATGATGGAGCTGTACGCAATAGACTGGCAGAACAAATTTTTGACTGCATGGAGAATGAACCGACCAAGGGTCATGTTAATTGCACAAAAATATAAAATTCTACATTTTTAAAATACAATTTTCTGTAATAATTTTATTTTTTAGTTGCACAGAAAGTGCTCATAATTAATATTGAACAATATAGATGGCGCTGTTCACATCTTTTTTATATATTATAAAGTCTAATATTAGTATAACAACATAAAGAAGATACAAGAAAAAACTTTAATTACTTCCATTACTTCCATTATTTGTGAATTTATTAGAATCTGAAACTAATGGACCGATATAAATAAATTTAATACGCATTATCTTAAGTGTAATTTATAATGCTTTTCTAAAGGAAAAAACTCTTTTAAAACTGATTTCAACAAAGAGATAAAGAATTTTCCATCATTTTCATAAAAATCCAGATCCAATTGTTATTTCCTCTCTAAAGCACATAAATTTATAAAATCCATTTATTGTAGAGCCTTTTTGTATCCTTTGAAAATCTTATATTCACAGTTTAAATCACAAAACCTGCCAACAAGTATACATGGCAACATTTTTCGCCTTTTTTTTTTTTTTTGTTTTTAATTGTTATCCTTGAAAAGGAGTAAAATCTCATATAAATTCAGAGGGGAAAGGAGAAAAGAGCATGAAAAAAATGTGAACGCTTAAACAAGTGCAGTTAATATAAAAGTCGACAATAAGAAAAACATTTCATGGCTGACATTGGTGTTGCTATTGCTGTTGCTGCTGCTACAACAATAAAGAGGATGATAATGTTGTTGCTGTTACTACTATTCTTATTCATATAAGAATAAAAAGAGGGAAATGGTTGTGATGGTGATGATATTTAAAAAAAGAGGTAATAAGTAGACTACTTAAACATATCTCTTACTTATTAATATATGTAAGTGTTAGTTAGTGTAAGAAGTGAAATTGAAAAATTCTTAACTCCCATTTTTCATTCGAACTTTTAAACCGAAATATTATTTGATTGTTCTTATCAAGTCACCTTTGTAAAACAGGTCAGTTTTATATTTTTAATGTGAATTAAATTGTTAATTTGATTAGAATGGAGCCAACGGTTATTAGGGGAAAAGAATATATTGGACGACTATATCTGACTCTTTTCTTCTATAACTTTCTCTTATTTTCTTCTTTTTCCTTTTCGATAATCAGTTCCCAAGTAATTTTCTCCTGTTGTTCCTTTCTTCCCTCTCTTTTTTCTATCCTGAATACATGTTATTAAACAGTATGGTCCACATGATGGTTCTAAAGCCAAAAAAAATAGAAAGCATTTTCAAAAGAGCTCCCAAAAAGCAGACCGGTTAACACAGTATTTCACCGAACTATTTGATCCGAGAAGTTAAAGTTAGTGCAGGTTTTCAAAACATGCAAAGCTTAAAAAGTCCTTAACAGGAATGCTGCTAAAATCAGAGGCCAAAAACAGAGCACCGAAATTGAAGTCAAGTTTCCAAAAAAATTTTTATGGATGACGTTTATTGTGGCAAATTTTTCGCAACTTGTGGGTCACAATTTTTATGTTGTTAATGCTCGAGGGAATGTCGAAGAAAAGTTGCGGACCCAAATGCAGACAAAAGCTTCCTATTATGGCAAGCAATATGGAGTTGCGGCAAACGAAGCCGCAAGTGGTTCTATAAACATCTATATTTACATCAAGGAATGTTTACAAGAAGTCTTAGGCTCCATAATATTTACAATTGTTAATGACTTAACTTGGTATCCCGTCACTATGATAAATAAGCCATTGAGAGGTACAAGAGCAATAATGTGGTATTTGTACTAAGAGAGGCCAAACCACCCAGAGCTTATGCCTGTTAAAAAAGAATTGAAAGTGACAGTAACAGAAAGTGCTATGGGCTTAAACCTCCATTCTGGAGGGAAATTTGTATGTGGCCTAAATGAAAAAATTAGCCGATCATCATCCTTGTGCTAAAATTATAGCCAAATTTCATTTAAATATATTTAAAACAGGGCCCTGCGCTTGGCGAACAAGCTTTACATGGACAGTCACCTCACCTATGATGGTGTACAGTAACTGTAACTAACTGTGAGTTTAGTCGTTACGTTTTTATTAACATAAATGTGTGTTAAGAATTTTTCAATATCACTCCTTACGTAAATGTGTATATGTTAGTATGTATATATGTTGATGTATGAGTGTACACATGTAGGACCATATAAGTGTGTAGAAACAATGTTCTAAAGAAGACAAATTATTATAATAATAAAATAATAATAATGATGATGACGATGATGTGGACGACTAAGAAGACTGTGATAAGAACAACAACATCACTTAAAAACAACAGCAACAACTATTGTAAAGATGCCAATAACGTTAATGATGACGAGTAGGTTGTAGAGGATGATAATGATAATGATGATGTTGTTGATGATGATGGCTTTGACATATAAACAGTGATGGAGTAATAAAATCATTTTTACGATGCTTTGACTCATGCAAATTGAAATAAAAATAAACTTTGAATTAACTTGATTTCAATGAGTGAAAAATAAAAACAATAAAGTAAAAATGCCAAATTCGGCTATGCCGACTCTTCAATACCCTTTAACACAACTGCATGTGAACAACATACACATACATACAAACGTATACAAGATTCTTAAATAAATTACAGGAACACTCAATGAGTCATAGAATTTGTTATATTTTTGGCAATATATATATATAGTTATATTTTCTACTGAACCGATTTTGATAATTTTTGAAATTGTAGTGGAGTACAAATAATTTAATATTATGGCAATTTTTTTTTATAATTTGTTGATGAATAATTGACAATTTAACGAGTTTTTGTTTTAACCTAAATGTTGCCTCAGATATCGGTTTATATATTCTAATATACTGCTGATTTTTAATAGGAAACTTCTCATGACTATAACATATACTCAGACTGAATTCCATCGAGCTCTGTCAATTATTGTGAATGTGAGCGTGCCAACAGCAAACAGACAAGTGGACATAGAAAAATCGACTCAGAATATATACATAATGGAGTCTTAGATGATTCCTTCTAAGCGTCGCACACGGAGTGACAAAGTTAATATAACCTCTTTACCACTTGTGGTTTTGAAGGGTATAAAATGAAGGGAAAGAAAAAAGTAATCTTGAGAAGATAAAGAAAAAAGAAAACAACAATGACAACCAGTCTCAATAAATAAAAAGCAAATTGTATATATGTGTGCGTGTGTATGTATGAAACTTTGTTTTTATTGAATTTTGAAAAAAGTTTCTCTTCAATTAAACAACAAACAAATTATTATCATACATCCGCAAAATTTAAACATTTGTTTTGTTTTTTTCTCTCCAACAACAACACAAAAACCCACGCTCTTGCTCTCTATCTCTTTCATTTCCTTAAACTCTTACACACACAAACACAAAGAAAGGAAACTGAAAACAAAAGTTTTATTTAAAATATTCTCAGTTTATTTCCGTCCACAACAACAACAACAACAACAACAATTGAAATAAGTTTATTACAACAAAATTTAAAACCAAAATTTAAAAACAATTTATTTTATACTTTTTTTGTTATTATTGTTATTATACTTATTATAGTTATTGTTGTTGTTGCTGCTACTACTATTGTTTTGTTTATTATTATTTTCCCCCTTTTTTCATTCATTCCGTCTGGTGCTGCTGCTGGTGGAATTTTGGTTACAAAATCAACATTAAAAAAATTCAAAATAAATGAAAATTTGTCAACAACAAATAAAAATTAATGAATTTTTATGAGTGAAAAAATAATAAAAATAACGAACCAGAAATCAGCCAACAAATTTTCAATTTAATCTCATTCACGTTTCACAAATATGTTAACGGAAAAATCTTAAATTATTTTCGGGATTTTTATTATACTTAAAATGTATTAATTTTGTATTAAGAAAAATCAAAAAGGGTTCGATTGGTTCAAAGAAAAAAGTAAAATAAGTTTTATACGAAAAAGTATATGGAATATTTCTAATACTCCAGACTATAGACTACTTAATAGGCCAGACTATAGACTAGTTTATAGGCCAGACTATAGACTAATTAATAGACCAGACTATAGACTAGTTTATAGGCCAGACTATAGACTAGTTTATAGGCCAGACTATAGACTAGTTTATAGGCCAGACTATAGACTAGTTTATAGGCCAGACTATAGACTAGTTTATAGGCCAGACTATAGACTAGTTTATAGGCCAGACTATAGACTAGTTTATAGGCCAGACTATAGACTAGTTAATAAGCCAGACTATAGACTAGTTTATAGGCCAGACTTTAGACAGGGTTATAGTCCACACTATAGACTATTTTATAATCCATAGAAATTAGAATTTTTTATTAAAAAATTGTAGTTTAAAAATTTTAAAACGAATTTCAATTTATTTATTAGTTTTCCATTTCGCAAAATAAACCCCATTTTGCAATTTATGCACAAATGTAAATTCTCTCCCAACAACAACAACAAGAACAATACAAAACAAATATTTATTATCAAATAAACAAACTTACCCGGTTGATTAGAGGGATCAAATGGATCCATTAATTCTGTAGCAATATGGGGTATATAAGGATAATTTTGATATGAGGCAGCAGCTGGATATTGTTGTTGTTGATATTGATGATGTTCTAATTGCAATTGTAAACGTTTATTATGATTTGTCAAAAATGATTTTAATGTTGTTGTAGTTCTCATTGTTGTCGTTGTTGTAGTTGTTGCTAAAACTGGAGCCAAAGCTGATAATTGTGAATTTCCTATTTTGACTGCTGTTGCTGATGATGACGATGATGATGCTTCCGCTGTTGCTGCTGCTGCTACAGTTGGTGTTATTGTGGAAACAGTTGAGATAATTGTGGTATAAAATAAAGTTAAATTAAATGTCAACAACAGCCATATGATTATTTGAAGACGTTTTATAAATTGCAACAACATGTTGTATGTTTTTTTTTTTTGTTTTTCAATTTTTTAGTTTTCAATTTGATTAAAAAATTTTTATTGTTAATTTATTTTTTAAATCATTTATTTCATTTTAGTATTAATTTCACATAATTTTATTTTTCATTTATTTATTTTTTGCCCCTTTTTTCTCAATTTTTCTTTTTTATTTATTTTCTTTTTCAAAATTTTAATTAAATTAATTTAATATCTGTTTAGTTTAATTTATTTGATTATTTTTTTATGGCGTTTTTAAATACGTATTTAATTGCTTTTTTCAAATATTTTAAATTTGAATATTGTTATTAACAATGTGTAGTTATTATTTATTATTTATTATTATTTTAATTATAACTAATTAAATTTTAAATTTAAAATGAAAATTAAAAAGATCTAAACAATTAAATTGAATTTATTCATGACAACAATACGCAGAAGTTTCTAAATTATTAGACCATGGAAAATCTGTGTAGGAATCCTTCATCTGGACAGTGTTTTGTTTTTAAATTCCTAGAATAAATAATAACAAGTAGGAATGTTATATTCGGCTGTGCCGAATCTTAAATAGATATTGCACCAAAAAACTTATTCGTTCGCCAGCTTAAACTTTAGACAAAAGATTAGTTTATAGCCATATAGACCAGTTTATAGGCCAAGTTATAAATTAGTTTATAGGCCAGACTACAGCCTAGTTTATTGTCCAGACTATGGACTAATTTATAGCCCAGAATATGTACTAGTTAATAGACCAGACTATCGAATCGACTAGTTTATAGTCGAGACTATAGATCAGTTTATAGTCCGGACTATAGACTAGTTATAGTTCAGACTATAGACTAGTTTATAGACCAGACTATAGACTAGTTTATAGACCAAACTATAGATCAGTTTATAGTCCGGACTATAGACTAGTTTATAGACCAGACTATAGACTAGTTTATAGACCAGACTATAGACTAGTTTATAGACCAAACTATAGAACAGTTTAGTCCGGACTATAGACTAGTTTATAGACCAGACTATAGACTAGTTTATAGACCAGACTATAGACTAGTTTATAGACCAACTATAGAACTATAGAACAGTTTAGTCCGGACTATAGACTAGTTTATAGTTCAGACTATAGACTAGTTTATATACCAGACTATAGACTAGTTTATAGACCAGACTATAGACTAGTTTATAGACCAGACTATAGACTAGTTTATAGACCAGTTTATAGACTAGTTTAAAGTCCGGACTATGGACAAAAGTTCAAAAAATCATCTTAAAAATTGTGACCCATGTAATATACAGATGTTGGGTTGTATCAAAATTTTGCATATTTCAGCCTGTAACTTTTTTGTTGTTACGATCCAGATTTTGATTTGATATAAGAATATATATACTTTATGAAGTCTGAGATGTTTCCTTCTTGATGTTACACATGGAATAACAAAGTTAATATAACATCATCACCACATAGTGATGGTGGAGGGTATAATTATGAATGAAAACAGTTTAGACGTTTTTAATAATAAAATTATTATTTAATTTTATTATTTTCATGAAACCGTTTCGCTTCAATGATTTCTTAAATATTGTAATCCACTTTATGTCTGTTGTTCTTCAATAACATTTTCATATTAAAGTGAAGAAACGTCTCCCGAAAAGACCATTTCGTTTGGTATCGCATAATAATACCTTAAGTGTATAAAATTTATACAAAATAATCCTTACGCAACAAAAAAAGGAGAAAAGGTTTCCTTTACACACACACACACCAATGAACACACTAAGGGTTTCAAGAAATTAGGATGGCATCAGTTTAAAGGGGTGGAAGATAATTTTTAAGAGGTAGCCATTAAGCAATCAGTTCAGAAAAAGTCCTTTAAAAAGTTATGTTCCATAAAATAGTTTATGTGTTTGTCGAGACCACACTATTACACAGTGGGGCAAAAACGATTTTTTGATCGGCTGGATGTCTTTGCATGCAATTTAACTTAATGATAGCGGAGTAGTATTACATTATAACTTTAGCAGCTTTAATACTTTTAAGGCTCCAAAAGAGGACTTATATGCGCACAAAGTGGAGCAAATTAATTGCTATTTTGTACTCATATATTTTAAATAATCAGGTCCAAATGTTTCAAGTAAGTTCACATAAAAATTAAGGGTTCAGTTTTTTTAATTGTATGCAGAACGTTTGTTTTTATAAACCTCAAATCGCTATTGAAATGAACTAAGCGAAGCAGTGGAAAAATTTTATAGAATGATATCCGAGATAACCTATTAATTCAAAACATTTTTCAATTAAAATAAAGTCTTTTACTCGGAAACACTTTCCAATTTTACCTGAATAATTAAAAAATATGGTCTTATTGAAATATCGCATCCAGGGTCCGGGGCTAAGTTTTAGTTTTCTTTGTATTACTACAATTTATTTAAATTTGACAGAAATTGATAAAACAACAAAGAACGATATATTCGACTGAGTCGAAAATGTCCCTGTTCAAAAATAATAATGAGGGGTACCACTCCTCCAGGTTCTATTCCAAACATTTTGCACTCTTTAATTATACAGTTATTCAATTTTAATTCACGTGGTAACTTTCAAGAAATTTGCTGTATCTCTTGTAAAGGAATGCGATATTCAAAATTTTGTTTGTAAGAGAAGTACCACACCCCCGCGCCCTTCCCAGAAACGTTTACATTTTTCGATATTTTCTTATGAAATTTTTTATTTAACAAAATTTTCCGTAATCGTTTTAGAGAAACGCGAGTTCAAAAATTTAATTCTTAAGGGAGATACCACTGTCTTGTGCTTTAAACAAAAATTTCATATTGCGGAATGTTTTTTCCTTTTTTAAGGCGATTTCATGAAAATGGAATAAGGAGCATTTAATCATAATTCATGTTGAAGAGATCCATAACTTTTTTCACTGAACTGAAGCCAAATAACATTAAGCTTTGGCACAGAGCCAGTTGAGTCGACATTGACTTTATGGGATCTTTGTGGATGATTTCTTCTTTACGGTACAAACGAAATAACAAAGACTTCATCAATTTTATAAAAAGCGATACCTGAGACAACCATCACATTACAAAATTAAAATTTAATTTTTTAAATATTTTTTTTAATGAAAATTCAAGAGTTCAAAAATATTCCTTAAATTATTGATTTATCCTCAATTGTTTGGTGCCACCTTAATATTTAAGATAAATATCTGAATTTCGAAAATGTCTTCTTTTTCGGTTGGAAAATAAAAAAAACACCTTTAAAATAAATACAACAATTACAATTCAATAGTTGTAAAAGAAAATAACAAGAGTCCATTTCGATTTTTTTATATGGAACATTAATGATTACTTTGGTACACATGTATGTTATGTATGTATGTATGTTGTATGTTATGTATGTATTATGTATGTATGTGTATGTGTCTGTTCTCTTATATTGTTATTACAATTATTACCAATGAATATTGTAAGTTAACGATGCTGCTGAATGTTCAACATGACCGAAATTACCATGTGACCGCATACAACAATAACAAGAACAACAAAAAATTGGAAGATATGACTTTTGACACATTTGACAGCGATAATAAACATTAAGTGTTAATGCTTCAGACACTCACTCACACACACACACACACACAGGCACACACTTGTACACATACATATGTATATGTATGTAAAAATAAAACCAAATATTAGATTTTTTATGAACTGAAAATTCATATTGATGTTAACATGAAAATGTGTATTAAGTTGAGTGTATGTGTTTTACAGTTAATAGACATATGTAAGGAGTGTGATCGAAAAATTCAAAACACACGTTTTTTCTTTAAAAATTGTTAGACTAAGTTTTATTTGATACTTTTCGGATCAAGTTGCTTTTGGAAAACATGTAATTTGTTATGATTAATATCAAACAAATGAATTCAACTTTTAACCTGATTAAGATGAAGGACCATAAAATAGTGCGTACTAAAATTATTAAGCATTTTCAACAAATCCAACTTGGCTCTACAAAAAGGTGGTCAACATTCAAAGGTCTACCGTCAAACCATTTTTAATGTTATTAAGCAGTACCGAGAGAACTTTTCCATTAATAAAAGAAACTTATGACTCAGGTATAAGAACCATCCACATGATAGAAAGCATTTTCCAAAAAGCAGCCCGGATAACTCAGTACTCGAACTATGTGGGTCGAAAAGTTAATGTTGCTACAAATTTTGATGCCTAAAATAGATAATCGAAATTTGAAGTTTTCCCAATAAAATGTTCTTGCGCATAATGTCTGACAGAATTTTCCCAACTTCCTGAACAAAATTTTTATGTTACTAACGCCCAAAAGCAGGCAAAAACTTCTTGATATGGCAAGTAATATGCAGTTGCGGCAATATAAGACAATCATCTGTTACAAAGGCCTCTATAAACACCGAAATTTACATCAAACGATGTTTAAAAAAAGCTGCTTTCTTTAATAAGACTTAATAATGTGTCCACTTATTTTTGAATTGACTTGGTATCCTTTCACTATGGTAAACAGGTAACAGAAAAATAATGTGGTATTTGTACCAAGAGAGACAAATTCTCTTAACAGCCCGGAGCTAAGGAAAGTGGAGAGATATTGGACTCTTGTTTAAAGAGAACAAAAAAGGCGATCAAAAGTAAATTTTAAACGCAGATGGACTACCTGTTCAAGCAAAGTGACAAAAAGCACTAAATGACTTTTTTGTAAAGTGTAGGAATAATTTCAATCAATTAAAAAATTTAAAAAAATAAAACCCGATGTACTTTGCTGCACAAAAATTGTCTCCAGTTCCAGAATTTGGAAGAAATTTCTCAAATCATGACGTATATTAAAAGTATTCCATACAACAGGAATTTTAACAATATTTTCTTTATATATGAAGTACCCTCCCCCTGATCTTATCCGTCCTACATTTTGTCAAGAAAACCAGTTTCTTAAGGCAGAAGTTGGTACCAAATTTAAGGACTCTCGCGGTTATTGTCCTGTAGATATTTCCTTACCTCTCCCTTGGGACCTTCCGAATTTTCTGTAGCCTATGTTACTTTCGGATATATTGGTTTCATTTTGTGGAAATTTGAGTAAAATCGGTCCAGTAATTTAGCTACAAACGAACAAATCAATGAATAAACCTAAATTCGCTTTTAAAAATAGATATACATATATGTTAAGACTTTTTTCGATCTCACTCCATATGTATGTGTTTGTGTTGTAGTAATTTCATAATGCACACACCCATACTTTTATGCTGAAACAAATATTTAGATGTTTAAAGTGACCTCGGCTTATTTTTTGTTTTAGTTGTTTTCCTCTTGTTTCCTCTTTTTCAATTTTATTCCTTTTTGTTTTCATTTGTTTGTTGTAGAAATTGAATTTTTTATTTTTTAAATTTAAAACTATTTTTTTTTCTTGAATTTATTTTCTTCACATAATTATTTTTTTGGTTTAAAAGAGAATAATAGAAAAAAACCCGGTATAATTAAGGTGAATGAAAATATTGGCCGGAAGTTGCTTTCTTTACAAACACACAAACACCTTTTTTATTACAAAAGTAAGCTCTTACACATATTTACACGCACTTCACACACACACACTCATATTTAATATAAAAATGTAAACAATTTATTATTAAAAACATTTTTTCTAAACAATTTTCCTTGTTTAGGATTTTTTTCTTTTTCCTTTTTAAATTTATAAATTATAAAAAATTACATTTTTTAATTTCACTTTCACTACAACAACAATATCGACTTTATTTACTTCCTTTTATGCTGTTTTGTTTTGACTTTTGGTTTTAAAAAGCGTAGCAGTAGTTGTTGTTTTTGTAATTTTTGATTTTTACACTTAATTTTCCTTTAACATCCGTTTTAAATCATTTTTTCATTTTTTTATTTTTTTCGAAATCACCAAAGGCGCAGCAATTTTTATTTTTAAGTTTTTACTTCAACAATACCAACATCTGTGTCTGTTGTTGTTACTATAAAAACAACAACAACAGCAACAACATCATAGAAAATTTAAAATGTTTCGTACGCAAAATTTTTTTTATTTCGTTTTTCTTTAATTCGTTTTCACCAAAAATTCATCCGTCGCATAACATTTTGTGTACCGTTATTTAAAGAGTCTTGTAAGCAACTGAATTTTGAAATGTGTGTTAATGTTGTAGATGTTTTTGTTGTTTTGGTTGTTTCCTGATGGCACTACTAAACGATATATCTACTGCTGCTGCTGCTTCTTCTTACTGTTTATTAATATGCTTGTTCTTGTTTATTTTTTATTATTATTTTTGTTAAATCTTCTTCTTGTTGTAGGTTAGGTCTGTTTTGTTGCCGTTGTGTATGTGTGTTTTAAACTCCGATAGCTAAGAAAGCTTTTAACATGAATTCGCCTTTTTTGCTAAAAGCTTTTGAATTCTATTAATTAAGGGCTGAATCACTCCTGTTCCCAGTTTTGCCCTTAAAAATTTAAGGGGATTTTGGTTATACTCCTCTTAATAAAGGGATTTGCAAGGTTGTTAACTTTACTCTTAAGGGTAAAGAACTTGACTTAAATTGAAATGTACAGTTTTTTTTAAGTGTTATACAAAAATGAACATTTATAAATTAAGATTTAAATCTTTACCGTTATACAAGTTATAATTTTACAAAAAATACAAGGGTTTACTTCGCGGAATCACCCGGATAAACTCTTATTTTCGATTTCTATATCTAAATGTAGAAAAAATCGATTTTAAACCAGTTCAAAAATATTAAACACCAAAATTCGGCCGAGCCGAATTTTTTAAATCCTTCAACTTTGCTTATATGAAATTTTTTTAAACAACGGACTTAAGATTTAACGTTAAGTCCCTTTCAAAATATCATCACTTGTTGAAGGAGTAAATGCCAAATAAAAGATTTTAATCAATCAGTGCCATAACCTAGTCCATAGTTCTCATAGGGGGTGTAAAATATAGGAAAATATGTTTTTGCCTATGGCTCAGGAACTAATAATCCGATTTATTTCATTTCTTCAGCGCAAAAACACGCTCAATTAATTGAAATCTATTTGTGAAAAATGAAGACTCTAACTTTTACAAAATCTTCAAAAAATAGAAAAAACCGAAAAAGTTTGAGGTACCTTTAGTTTTTTGCTAATATCTGAGCCATTGATGAACAAATTTCCCTGGATTTCTAAAACTTTTTCAATCGTTTAATATACATATCATTTATATTAACCATAGGTCGCCTTCATAAACTTGATTTCAACCGATTCAAGGACAGACAGACGGACATAGCTCAATCAATTTCTTTTTTATACCGATCCAGAATTTAAATATAATTTTAAGGGTCTAAGTCACAAACGGAATGACAAACTTACATATACCCTTTTGACCTCGTCAGGTGAAAAGTAATTTTGATACAATTTTCTTGACTCAAACCAGTCAAAATGACTTCTTGGAAAAATGTTAAAAAAACGTCACAACTAAAACTTCAAAATGGAAAAATTCAAACCAGTCAAAATGACTTCTTGGAAAAATATTAAAAAAACGTCACAACTAAAACTTGAAAATGGAAAAATTTATAGGATTTACCATTTTTTATACCCTCTGTTAGTACAATTGGTATTGGGGCATATAAAAAATTTTCTTCCGTGTACACAGCCAGGCAGAAATCATCTAAAACCCCCTGTATCAAATCAAATTAAAATTTTACTCGATTAGGACCAGGGGAAGGGGTACCTACTATAATAGCGAGACTTCTCCAATTCGAACCCAACTACTTCATTCATTAACTTCGAATATGTGAGACACCATCACTGAAAAAATATAGGACTTAAAACATCAGCAACGCCCTAAAGAGTTGTTTTGGCAAAACGAAGTTTGCCAGGTCTGTTAGTCTTCAATAAATATGGATTTTATAGACCAAAATCATTTTGATTTTGGTACTGTAATAATATTTAGTTCATTTAAGATAAATATAAACATTAATTGACTTTTAAAATTTAACGAGGGTCAACTCATTGTTTCCCATAGTTCTCATATAACTTTCTCAAAAAGAAATATTTAAAGTACATAAATCACACAAAAATGTTAATATCGTTATAATATTTTGCGCTTTAAGGCATAAATAAGAAAAGCAAATTATACGAGGTTCGTTCTTCATTATCTAAAATTTATAAATAACACCATGATGTAGTTTAAGAATTGTTTCTTATGAAAAGAATTTTTTAATTTTAATTATGTTAATTATTTACCAATTTATATATAATTTATTTATAATTAATTGAAAAAATTAACGAAATTTTCATTAAATTAACAGAAATTCTTACAGCAACAAGTCATCGATTACATTCTTTTGTTTACATTATTTACACATCTCTAACTAACACTTTTTCAAATAAATAACAACAAAACAATTAGAAGACTTTCATGAATAAAATTTGAAATTGAAAATTAACTTTAACTATTAAAAATTTCATACTTTAATTAACATTTTTTCTTTTTTTAATTTAATTCCTGTTGAAACATTTAATCTTTAAAAAAGAATTAAAATACTTCAATGTGACTTCACAGGGAACTGGTGATGCCGGCACAAACTAACACTTTATTTTGTTATTGATCTCAAGACATTTTTCTTTTAAAACAAATTCACTTTTAAAGCACTTTTTTAATAACATTTTAATACTTTTATAATTAAATTTTAAAATTATTTTATTTAATTATTTATTAATTTTTTTTATTCTTAACAGGCGTAAGAAATTTTGCGACCGTCACGAACAACGAATAAAGGAAAACTAAATTGCCACAAGTAAATAGTATGATAGAGGAAATTATACAGTACAATGCTCCCTAGTTTATTAATGATCAAACCACGTGTTAGCAAAGATTAGAACCAAAAACAAAATCTTTAGAAAATAATTTATTTCTAGGATTTATGCAGCGATTATTTTAAAGTTACGTTTTTAGGAAAAATGTTTAGCTCAATCATAATTATAAATCAGCTCCACATCAATTCTAAGGAGTGAGATCGAAATGAAACGAAACGAAACCACTATACTAGAAGTTCTAATTTGTTTATTTGATTGAAATTATAAACACAATTTACAAAAAAATATGTTTGATTAAATTCTGTGTCACTTTCGGAAACTCTTCCATTAAAGTGCTTTCTGTCACTTTATTCCAACAGGTAGTTCAACTCCTTTTTAAAGGCACTTGTTTGTACTCTTCAATTTTCTTTTAACAAGCGGCCAATACCTCACCAAAGGCCATAGCTTCAGGCAGTTTGGAGGATTTCCATTTCTTGGCACAAATACCACGTTATTGTTCTTGTATCATCCAAGAGCTTGATTTCCATAGTGGCAAGATAACAAGTCAATACAAAAATAAGTGAATACTTTATTAAATCTTATGAGCCGCCTTATTCAAAACATTCCTTGATGTACATTTCGGCACTTATGGATTCCGCCTCTTTTGCTGCAACTGCCAGCTGCTTCCAATACCATGAAATTTTTGGGAAACAAACGTTTAGCGTAAGAATATTGAATTCACTTCAATTTTACTTCAATTTTTAGATTCTTAATTTTTAGCATCTTTTCAAAGAGGAACTTTTTAAGCCTTCTATGTTTTAAACCTGCTTGAACCGGATTTCTATCAACGGACAGAAAAAGCTTATATTTAAAAAACTTTTTCGATTAAATAATCAAATTCATAACGTTTTTATTTTATTTTAAATTACAAACAGGAAAACTTCTGCCGCTTTCGTTTTCGAAATTCGATATTAAGCATTGGAAAATTTGCTTAAATAGCTTTGAATTCTGTCCCAAATGTAGAGCTGAATAAAATTTTGAATAATTTAACGAAGAAAATTCGATATCCGAAACTTTATTACACATAAAAATTTTTTTAGAGGCTTTCGAAAATAAAGGTTTAAAAATAGACTAACTTAGATATACGTATAACACTTATAAATCATATAACACTTATGAATATTTTTAACTAAGTAAAGTCTCACAATCAATCAAAGGGATATTGCTACCACCACCACTGTCCACGTAAACGTTGTTCAGGTCGTAATTTCAAATGTAACTTGATGACATTTGTCTCATATCAATATTTCTTTCTTATTGATAAAATTTCATTCATCCCCCACACAAATGTTTCTCCTTAGATTTTGATTTCATGTCCAGAAATAATAAAACATTTGAAATTATCTTAAAATACAAAATTATATTAATTTTTATTTTTCCAAATTCTTTAATACTAATCGACCCTTAATAATAGTCGATTTTTCCGTTGTCATTTGTAAATTCCTCAATGAAGAATGTTTACATCTCAACATATCACACTTTAAAGCATAACTATGATTACAAACTGGACAGGCGAATGGTTTAACCTGTAAATGGAAACCCTTTAAATGTTGCAATAGACCATTGCGTCTTTTAAAAGTGCGTTGACATAAACTGCAATGATGTTTCCTCTCATCCGTGTGTGTAATTTTATGTTGTCTTAGACTATTGGCATTCGAAAATGATTTAGAACATTCGGCACAGGTGAAGCTGTTGTTGATATTCTTTAAAGGTAATTTATTTTCCAAACTTTCGTTGCACATGGAAGGAGTAGTGATCACTTTTGTTTTGAGGCTCTTATTTTGTTTTACTAAAGGTTTTGTTTTAGATTTCAATCTCTTATTTGTAGCTGCAGGAGTTGTAGCTGGTAACAATTGTAATTGTTCCACATTTTGTTCAAGATTTGTACATTTCTTCTGTAATTTTTGATAGAGTTTTCTTAGCTGCTGATATTGATTCGCCATAGTGTTGAGGGAGACATTTTGCACTTTGCGAGTTTTTAAAGAAATTTTTAGTTTTTGTTTTTTAGTTTTTATACTTAAACTTCCTCGTTTATTTTCATTTGGAATTAATGGTTCATGATTGATTTTGTTTGCGGAATTATCTGATGTAATTCTATTTTCGTTTTCTAAAGGTATCCGATTTTCCAAATCCTTTTTGTCTCCCAAATTATCGGGAGTTTCCTGTTTCGTTTCCTGTAAGTTATTTACTTCAACTATCTTTGTGTTTGCCTCTTTTGGAAATATACTTTCATTTGCTTTTGTACTTTCGTTATTTTGTAAGTGTTCAGTATTATTTTCAGGAAATTCCTTTTCCATTTTACAGGTCTGTTGGGTCACCCTTTCCAGTGGAATATTACTGCCAGGCACTGTTACCATGGGAGTGCCATGAGTTTGTGTATAATGCTGCTTAAGGCTTTCGACTGAGAAAAACTTCAAATGGCATACCATACAGGCATGCAATTGAAAACCACAACCTGATTTTACTATACTCTCATTAAGTACTACAATTCCATTAGAAGAGGATTTACTTGGTTGCTGTATCGCACTGACCGAAGTGACAATAGGTTTTAAGGCCCGTTTCTCAAATCCATTTGAATTTTCAAAATTATTACTGCTTTGAAGCAGAGCATCAGATCTCAAACGTGTATCGCTATTATAGGAAAGTGAAAGGTTTAACTGCTCTGGCGGCTGATTATTATTTGTAGCAGTTTGATAATCTATTAGACGTTCATCATTATCCGATTTTTCGGTTTTGTAAATATGTCTTTCTTCTTTGAATTCTTCCGAATCAATGACAGCATAATTATGTTCCTCCATTAATAAATGAGATTGCAAAAGTTCATGAGCAGTGGGCATATAATTCACAACAGTTTCCTGTATAGGTTTTTGTAATATCTCCTCTTCCTCATTTACCGTTGTAGTATTATCATCATCCGGTATATTAATGAAAGGATCATCTAAATTTATTATTTCCATAATATCACAATCATTGATGATAGGAAAATCACAAAATTCATACTTTTGTTCATCGCCTTCCTCATGGCCAGCACCATCAATAGCACCATCATAATCTTCATTTACCCCTCCAAAACCATTAGTTTCATGTTGTTCTTCATAACCAGATTCCGCCACTTCTTGCTTAACTCTTACCAAAGGTTCTTGTTTAATTTTAACTGGTTTTTCTACAGTTCTTGTGCGAAATTTTCTTTGTAATTCCGACTGCGCCGTCAAGACACGATCAACAAATAAACCAAATTCCTCTAAGCTTTTGTGGCAGCCAGCGCAGATAACTTTAGGAAGAGTGTCTTCCTGTTGTATATTTAAAGTGGGAAAACATTTTTGTACCAAACCATACAATTCATAACTGGTTAGAAAATTTGCGAATGGAATAGAATTTAGGCCACATAAACGACAATTTGATTTGGGTGCCAAAGGCTCTACAACAGCATCTTCTAAACGTTCTTTTATTGCCAATATCTCTTTAAATTCCTTTTCTCTGGTATTTTCACAATTCTCTATTACTTTAGTTGCATGTTTAGTTTTAGATTTATCCCCATCTTTACCTCCTGCACCATCGTTATCATCCAATATGGAGGGAACAGCAGTTTTCTTTAAGGTTCTGCGTTCATTCAAAGAACGAAAATCATCTTCACGAAAGTGACGACTACACAGAGAGCTCCAACGTGAGGCATGCCAATTTTCGCCACGCTGTTTTTGTATAAATGCCTCCCATTGTTTCAATAAATGTAAACGCTTCAAAGGAAATCTTAAAAAACATCGAACATACAAATGACGAATGCAAATTTCTCGAAGAGACTGAAACGAAAGTTTTACTCACTTGTGAAAAGATATGTTTTCGGAATGACCATATCTATCATTGCAATTGGCTACCGCACAAAATGAGGGCATTGATTTTATTGAAATAATTATTGTAACTTAAAATCCTAATAATTACTATTTACAAATTCATTTGTTTATATTTTTTGGTTAAATCTATTTTGACAAGAGGAAAACTAAGTTGACCAACTTAAAATTCGACGGCGTTAATTTATGCAAACTGCAAAGACGTCAAAGATATTTTAAAAAAATTTGTTGTACACTCAAAATGTAAAGTAGTCATTTAAGACCGATCATATAATACTCTACTCCATTCCGCACATACGGGAAATATTTTTTTGTATTAGTAAAAAATATAATAATTTTATTTAAAAAATGTTCTCAAGCTCACATATATGGGGAATTTTTGCAATTTGAGGTGATTTTCAGAAGTGTGGGTTTTATTTTGTTATATTGTGGTTGTATAACATTTAACAATTCGAAATATGATTACAATATAGGAAAATTTTTGTATGGTTGATACCTGGAATATTGGACTTAACATGATCATTTTCAATATGCTTTCATTAAAAAATTCAAATTTTCATTAAAAACTCAAATTTTCATTAAAAATTCAAAATTTCATTAAAAATCCAAATTTTCATAATATTCAAATTTTCATTAAAAACTCAAATTTTCATTAAAAATTCCAATTATCTTGAAAAATTCAAATTTTCATTAAAAATTTAAATTTTCTTGAAAAATTCCAATTTTCTTGAAAAATTAAAATTTTCTTGAAAAACTCAAATTTTCTTGAAAAATTCAAATTTTCATTAAAAATTTAAATTTTTATAAAAAACTCAAATTTTCATTACAAAATTAAAATTTTCATATAAATTTCATCTTATTGCAAGTATTGAAATGTTCATTATTAAGTCAACAATTCAATTAAATGTTTAATTTTCATTAAGAAATTCGATTTCTCACTAAGAATTAAATTTTCATTAACAAGTATTATTTTATTAGTGTAAATACGATTTCTTAATTCAGTTATTTAAGATCCATGCATTTTGAAGGATTTGCCTCTTATGGTAAAAATACCAGATTATTGTTTTTGTACCATTTAAGAATTTCTTTACCATAAAGTCAGGATGTTAAGGCAGGACAAAAATAATGCGACACATTATGAAGTCTTATACATGGAGTTTTGTAAACACTCCATGATGTAAATTGATTTAAGTACTTCTGTTGTAACAAATAATTGACTTCTTTTGCAGCAACTGCATATTGCTTGCCTAAATAGGAACTTTTTGGGAAATTTTGAGTGTTTCTGTGTCCTAAACTTTTCTTCAACACTTCCTTGAGCATCAGCAACATAACGTGTTAAGTATAATGCAATAAAATGTGTAATTTAAATCTTCTAATTTTAATAAAATTAAGTAGAAGAAAATAATTACTTTTATGTTATTATAACCTATTTTGTTTTCAATTTTTGAAATAAAAGTCGTAACTAATTTAATTTAAGTAATAAATAAATTTAATTAATTTTTATTATCTCTTCAGATTATTTTCATTATACTATGAACTTAGCTTATTTTAAAATTCATGTATCATTTTGAATTGTTTTTATTTACTGAACCAGTGGAGATGAACGAGAGGAAAAGGGGAATTTTTTGTATTGCATAATACACTAACATATTAAGCAACTCTGTCTTTTGTTTACATAACAAAAAAACTCACAGCTGATTTTGTTTTTCTTCCATTATTTTCTTGTGTTTTCTCTGAAACGAAAAATTTAATTACCGTGATAAAAATAGAAAATAGAAAAATACGAAACAACAACAAACAAAATGAGAATTAATAGAGACATAGGAAATAGAAGAAGAACAAGCATCATTAAAGAACAAATAAGTTCTTTTTTGTTGTACTTTTTCATACTCATTATCTGATAGTGGTTGTTGAGTATTCGTTCTTCTTATCATTAACACTTTATTTTTGTTGAAAAAGGCAGCAAAACAAATTTAATTTAATGTGCGTTAAATATTTAACACGCGCCGCAACAACATAAATATCAATAAAAAACCACACACTCTGGCTGGGCAAAAGAGGGGAGCGAAAAAAAAATCGTAAAAACAAAAAAGTGAAAAATATTTTCAATAAAATTATTGAAAGGCATCAATTAAAATTCAAATCATCAAGGTGATTAGAAGGTCAGCTAGAGAAAAAGGAGTTAGGATTTTCTATAGTTAAAAGGAATCATGTCAATTTTAATAAAAAATCTTAGAAATCCCCTGAGCTATAAATTGCCTTTAGCGGTGGCTATAAAACCACAAAGATGGCAACATAACCAAAATACTAAGTTAGTTCACACTTTTGAAAAAATAAAGTGATTGTGTAACATTTGTTTATTTATCATGTTGTCTTTTTTCTTTTTTGAATTAGAGATTATGATTTGGTGGTTGTGGGAGGAGGTATTGTAGGTGTAGCTTCGGCTCGTGAAATTCTACTAAGACATCCCTCTTTGAAAATTGCCATTTTGGAGAAGGAACCAAATTTAGCCACCCATCAAAGTGGTCACAATTCTGGTGTTATACATGCTGGTATTTACTATAAACCCGGTACACTTAAGGCTAAACTATGTGTACAAGGTTTAAATTTGGCCTATAAATATTTGGATGAAAAGAAAATTCCCTACAAGAAATGTGGTAAATTGATTGTGGCCACCGATGATGTAGAAGTGACACGTTTAATGGATTTACACGATAGGGGTATTAAGAACAATGTACCCGATTTACAATTAATTGATGGTGATAAAATCAAAGAAATTGAACCATATTGTCAGGGTGTTAAGGCCTTGTGGAGTCCACATACTGGTATTGTTGATTGGGGTTTAGTAACACAATACTATGGCCAAGATTTCAAACAAGCTGGTGGTGATATTTATTTGGATTTTAATGTAAGTTAAGAAACAAATTTCAAATATTATTTTTAAATAAAATAATTGCAATTACTTTCCATAAGGTTTCAAAATTCACTGAATCCGGTTCAGCTGATTATCCTGTTACCATCCACGGTGCCAAATCAAATCAAGTTGTTCGTACTCGCAATGTTTTAACTTGTGGTGGTTTACAGTCTGATTTATTGGCTGAAAAAACTGGCTGTCCTCGTTCACCTAGAATTTTACCTTTCCGTGGTGAATACCTCCTTTTGTCCAAGGAAAAATCCCATATGGTTAAGGGTAATATTTATCCAGTACCTGATCCTAGATTCCCCTTCTTGGGTGTACATTTTACTCCCCGCATGGATGGCAGTGTGTGGTTGGGTCCCAATGCTGTATTGGCATTTAAGAGAGAAGGTTACAGGTAAGTTTCTTTGTAGGAATATAATATTATAAAGAGAACAACAGAATAAACAAGTTATTGTTCTCATAATTAAACAAAATTTCTTTATTCTCACATATAAAGTTATTTTGTAAACGTTTATTTTTTAAACGTAAAACACTAATTCACCAATTTCTCTTTTAAAATTCCGTTCATGTCGAAGTAATAAAAATAATTTAATATCCGAATTTATTTATAAATTCATTTAAATATTTTGTTAAAATTTCATGAACTAGAACTGAACTGGAACTGAACTAGAACTGAACTAAAACTGAAATAGAACTGGAACTGAACTTACTTATGCTATTATCTCTTATACTTTTTAATTGTATTTTTATACTCAAGTTTAAAAAAGCTTATAAACAATTTTCCATAATATTTTATCAGAAACTTATTTTTATTTATTATAAATATTTTTCCAAAAATTTAATTTGTCCCAAAATCATTTGTTTTGTAATTTTCTTTATAAAATTACACAAATGTAACAGCATTTGTGCCAAAAAATTGTCAGAAAACTTAACATTTCAGTTTCTTAATTTTTATTTTATAACATCATTCCAGATGGGGCGACATCAATCTATTGGAACTATTCGATGCTTTACGCTATCCTGGTTTCATTAAGATGGCTGCAAAATATATTGGTTTTGGTTTGAAAGAGATGAGCAAATCTGCTTTCATTCCTTTACAAATTAAAGATTTACAAAAATTCATACCTGATATTACCGAATATGATGTTAAACGTGGTCCCGCCGGTGTAAGAGCTCAAGCTATGGATTTGGAAGGCAATTTAGTAGACGATTTCGTTTTCGATCGTGGTACAGGTACTGGTGCTTTAGCTAAACTTGTATTACATTGTCGTAATGCTCCTTCACCTGGTGCCACTAGTAGTTTGGCTATTGCCAAAATGGTAGCCGATAAAATCGAACAAGAATTCAACATTGGCAAATGATTTTAGACAAAAATTAGAACGAACAATTTTAGACAAAATTTAAATTAAATAAATGGCTGAATTATTATTTTTTTATACATGTATAAATGTTATTTATGTAATTTAAAGCATTTAATTTTATGTTAAACTTTTTTAATATAAAAAAATATTTTGTTTATAAAAAAATTTTTGTGTTTATTACAAATACAAGAAAAATATATTAACTTTTTTGGTAAGTATTAAATACTTTATTATTAAGCGTATAAAAATGAATTTAATGGGTCTTCAAATAAAATCATTTAGAAAAATTAAACATTTAAAAATCGATATTTTTTAGTCAATTCATTTCCAATATATGACTTTTTAAACTTTTCTTTGGTTTATCTTTGATACCCAATATTTTGATTTCTTTTTCTAATCTCTGATGTTGTGATTGCTGTTGCTGTTCTAGAGCCGCTTTAAAAAGTTCTTTACATTTTTCCGATAAACATTTCAAACCATTTGAGGCATGTAAACGTATTTTTTCATCATTTTTCTCAGATGATATCAAAAATTTTAACAGACGATAAATTGGCAAAAGCATTTCCTCATAATCGAAGAGATTATCCATGCCCGCTAATAAATCACTTAAAACCATAACAGCAGCCCTTTGGGCAGGTAAATATTTTCCTGTACTTAATTCACAATCTATAAGATTAAGAAGCTAAAAAAAATTATCAGTTACAAGTTATCTTTAAGATAGCAAGAAATGTAAATAAACATACCTCTTGAAAATAGTTGTGTACTTGATAAGTTAAAATACGACACATTTGGGCGAGATTTGAAAAAGCCGAAAAACGAAATTCATTTAAAGGTGAACGACAGCCGGACATAAAAGTGTTTAATAAAACGTTTTTATACTTATAACATAGGGGACCTGAAAAATAGAATGTACATAAATTAAATATAAAAGGTTTTAATGTAGATCCTTATGTTATTGTAAGGAG
Organism: Cochliomyia hominivorax; assembly: GCA_004302925.2. Taxonomy (NCBI): domain Eukaryota; kingdom Metazoa; phylum Arthropoda; class Insecta; order Diptera; family Calliphoridae; genus Cochliomyia; species Cochliomyia hominivorax. Next base: position 6,479,909 of record PYHX02000158.1, on the reverse strand, counting down.
TGAGATCGAAAAATTCTGAACATAACCTCCAAACTCATAGAATTTATTTTTTAATTGATTGAATTTATCATTACAATTTGCAGAAAGTATATTTTTATGATTTTAATCACTTGTGATGAAATTTTGATCCTTTTCATAAACCCTTCCTTTAACATTTTAATACTGCTCTCTGTCACTTTGCTCCATCAAGAAGAGCCCAATATCTCTCCACAGCGCTTAGGACCTGTGGAGGATTTGCCTCTCTTATTACAAATACCACATTATTGTTCTTGTCCACTCAGGGCCAAGTCAGGACAAAAAATAATTGGAGTCCTTTTAATGAAAGCAGCCTTTGTAAACATTCTTTGATGTAAATTTCGATATTTTTTAAAACCCGCTGTAAGAAAGATTCGCTTCTTTTAAGATACCTGCATATAGCTTGTCACACCAAAAACTTCTTGGGAAATTTTGACTGCTTTTGGGTTTAAAAATTTTTTCAACATTTTTTATTTTTTTGGCTTTAGAATCATCAGAAGATCTTTCCTTCTACGTGAACCGGGTTTTCCAACAACTGAGTAATTGTCGCGGTACTGTTTAATAACATTACAAACAGATTGATGGCAGACCTTTGAATGCTTGGCTAACTTTTTGTAGTTCCAAGTCGTTGTTTCTTAAAAATATTTAATAATAATAGAACGCACTTTTTTCTGGTCGCTCAATCAGATAAATACTACATTTATTTGTTAGACATTTAACATAATAACTGAATGTTTTACAAAGGTAACTTGATAAGAAAAATCAAATATTACTTGAGCTAAATGTTTTATTGAAAAACGTATGTTAAGATTTTTTTGATCTCATTTCTTATTTCCATATTTTGTTATAATATTGTTACTTTTTTTTAAAGAAATATGTTCTTTTTTTTAAAGAATATATGTTCCAAAACAAAAACTTACCCAGCTCTCTTGAAGCTTTTAAAATAGCTTCACCTATCACCAATCTATAATCCATGTTTGCGGCCTCATTTAAATATTCATCTGCCAGCAGTTCCAAAACTTCTGCCTCATTTACATTCACCAAAGCCACAAATAAACGTACACAATTTAAAAACGTATAAGATTCTGGCGATTTAAGTGTGTTTAAAGCTAAGACCGTTAATATATGACAATTTGTTATTGCACAGGTGTCACGTTTTTGTATAAGTTTTATCATTTTCTCTATACCCTCTACTTGCAAATATGGCTCATGGGATTCTATAAGTTTTCGTGCTCCTTCAAATTCAGTATCTGCGGAAGTATTTTTATAGGATTCCTCTCCTTTTATAATTTTCAAAAGGCTGATAATTTGATATTTAAGATTTTCATTTTGTATTTGTTGTTCTAGATGTTTTAAAGGTTTTAATAAACTCTTTTGTAAATCTTCCAAATTTATTAAACAATTTGCAATAATTTCTTTTATTAAAATCAACAAAATCATTAGCACTGAGGAATTTATTTCGTTTGGCGAATTTTCTTGTTTATCCACCACCACACAGTAGGCTGATAAAATTTCTTGTAAAACTTTTAAAAGTTCCAAAATATTTTCATTTATTAAATGTTTAAGAGGTTGATGTTGCACCAAACATTCCAAAGCAGTTACTATTTGTAATTTACTCTCATACATAAGGGAAAAGTCGTGTAAGATTTTGTTATAAATGTCTTCTTCAGTTTGCAAGAGATCATAATTTCCATTCAATTTTTGGGAAGTTTTTGTATTAGTGATTAAAACAGGCACCATTTGTAACAGAATTATAAAATGTTGATAAATTAATAAATTATATGAAGATGTTTTTAATAGATTAATTAAACTTAATAAAGCATAATTATTATTTGTTAATAAATCATTTGAATCGATATCTATTCGACTTAGTTTTAATTCTTGCATATTTAAGGGATTTTCTTTTATATGTATATTAGCCGATAAATGAAACCATTCTTGGGGATATGATTTTAAAGCCAATGATTCTATTATCTGTTTGAGTTCATCTTTGAAACGATTATTAAGTATTTTTAATATTAATTCTTTTAAATGATTATTTATTGCATTTTGATTTCTATAAGGTTCCAGTTGTGTATACAGTTGCATAAAAACCATTATATAAGGTATTAACAATTCACTAGGTAAACTAGTAATTGAAGATGTACAGAACAAGTGATAAAGTAAAGATATCAAATCCACAAAATCCAACCATTCCATAGCCAACAAATTCTTCTTTTTTACATCTATTAAAGGTATTAGTTCTTCGTACAACCATTTTATTAAATATTGTTTATTCTCTTCTTTGTTGTCGTAAAGTTTTCTTAGTGATAATATCCCTGCTCCCATTAAGGGAGCCATTTCTTTATTTTTTGTACTGGCTTTAAGAAATTGTAAAATTTGTTTGATTAAAGAATGTTGGGCTTTTAGTGAAAAATTAGGTTGAGCCACCAAATTTGCCACCATTTCATCTAAGGATTGTTCTTCATTGCGTTGAGATTCTTTCATGGCATATAACAAAGCCGCAAAACCTCCTGGTGACCAAAGTCTTAACAACATCTCCTTGAAAACTCTCTGCTTTTGTTGAATAGGCAATATGGAATAGATCAACATTATATTACGATAGTACAACTTTTTATTAAATTCCAACCATAGTTTTTGTAATTTAGCTTGTAAATTTTCCATAACTAATGTATCCAAACAATACTCCTTTAAATCGAATGCTGTAAAGAGACTAAAAATGGAGGCCATATACCACAACTGAACTTCATCCAAGGATTGTCCCACATGTAAAGCTTTAATAAACACAAGTGGTGTAATTAGTTCCAGCATAAATTCTAATCTAAAGAAATTTTCCTTTAGAAGAGATTTTTTTCTTTTAAAAATATTTCCTCTATCTTTATAAAAACTTCTATGTAAATTCTCTTGCAATGCTATAGAAGAAACATCTGTAATACTGGATATTATTAACGACTTGTGCCTTTCCGATACCAAATCTTCTTTAGCCTCACTGTTAAAATTAACATTGTTATTAATTTCCAATAATACTTTAAGGGAGTATAAACAGTACATAAATCTATCATCAACATTGGCTAATATTTCCCCTTTTTTACTTTTCAAATGCTTTAAGTTTTCGACATTTAATAAATCTTCAACTATATCGTTCGGAGTTTGTTTAAGGGATTCTTTAAGGAGTTTTAAATTTTTGTTAAAACGTTCATCGGAGCTCATAGTGACTTCCTTAGGCGCTATTGTAAAAATTCAATTAAAAATAATGTTTTGTATAAAAATTTTTATTTATATAATCACCTCCCACCACTGGAAAATGTAATGATTCCAAAAGTATCCAATATTTATTAATATTTGCCATTTTTAATAGAAAATATTGTGAAATTTTAGAAATCCTTTAAAAAACGTAAAGGTTTTGTTTACAAACAAAAACGCAATCGTATGTCAAAATAATTTTGACAACTTTGTAAATCACATCGAATTGATAGCATATTGTGTTCTGCAACACATCAAATACAACTCTGTAATGCTAAGGCTTGCAGAGGGGTCTAATACGAGGGACTTATAACCAGTAGTATCACAATTTCTTTCGTTCCGATCTTACTCCACGCATTCAATATAAAATTTTAACTTTAAGCAAATGCAATATCAAAAAATTATGCTATTTAGAAAGAGAATACCGTTAACGCTTTTTATATAACAAAATAGGTTTTTCGAAGACCTTTTACATGATGTCCATATTGTTAATATAAATTTACTATTAAACGAGAAAAATATATCTGCAAATTGAAACTTGGGGTCCCTATATCTCAAAAATTATTATAGAGTGGATTAATTTATTATTTATTTGTACTCGCCAGATCAACCCACAGATTGTTTCAATGAAACTTATAAGATTGAGGGATAACAGATACAAATACAAATGTGAAAAATCAGAACGGAATTAATCCCACTTGTAAGAATTAGAAAATTGAGATTTAAAACATGGAAGATTTACGAAGTGTAATTAAAATTAGGTTATTAATTTTATTGTGTTGTTTAATACACACACCTTCTAAAATGAATACACCTTGATTTAAAATTGACAATTCTCTTTTTTATCTCTCCCATAAATAAGTGTTGTACACAGCGTGTCTTTAAGTTATATTTTATACAATTTAAAACATCTTTCTGAATGAAAAACATTACTTCATATCGACCTAATACGAAATGTGATAAATATATAATAAATTATAATCACTATTACTACTTAGAGGTTGCCTCATGATCTATGCCATTTAATTCACAGAATCTATTTTGCTGGTATTAAATTGGAAACTTCTCAGGACTATTACAAATACTTAGGATAAATTTGTGAGCGTATCAACAGTCGAATTGGTAGACAGACGGACAGATAAATCGAATCAGATTTTGATTTGGTGCAATAATTCATATACATTATGGGGTCTGAGATAATTCCTTCTTAGCGTTACAAGTTCACGCAAGTGAACGTTTATATCTAACGTTTTTGTAAATCATTTTTACAAGTCAAAGTCTTTTAAATTGTCAACACTGTTTAACTGTCAACTTTCTTACTAGTTTTGTGAGTGAATTTCTCCTGGCAATTTGCTGGAAGATTTTGTGAAATTAATTTTTTTTATTTTATTTAAAAGATAATTGTTAAATTCCTGAAAAATACTAAAAAATAATTAATAAATATGTGAATAACATTGTGAAGAAATTATTTAGCGTACAACTTATAAGCAAGACGCGAAAAATCAATGAAAATAGTATTACTTTTCCACTGCGAAAAATAAAAAACGATGAAAAAATGTGAAAAGTTTTTTTGCAATAAAAAACGAAATTAATTCATTTTTTCATTCTTTAATGCGCAGATAAAAAATTTAAGTAAATGAAAGATTTGTATAAAAAATGAAAACAAAGCAATAACAAAAAAGAAATAAAAGTAAAAAATTTTACAATTATTTTACCTTTAAGTGTTTTTTTATTTCAATTATTTTGCATACTTGGCACAATCGATAAACTGCAAGTCGACCGTCAACGTTTTACAAGCAGTAACAACAACAATAACAAAAAATAATAAAGAAAAAATTATTGACGTCGACGTAGACGTAACTGCTACTTTTTTTGTTTGAGAAGAAAACAACAGTAAAATAAAACTACAACAACAATAACAGCAGTTGCAGACTTTTTAGTTGAAGAAAGAAGTGAATGTCTTAATATATTTTTTGTTATTTTGGCAATCGGATAAACAATATCAGCAGCAACCTTTTGGAAAACCATTATTTGGGTGTAAAAGTGTGTTTTATTTTCTTTTTTCGGTTACAATTCTATATTTCATTTGTATTATTTGTTATCTTGAGCAAGTTGTAATTGGAGTAGGAAACAATAACAGCTGACACTTTTTATACCAATTCTTTTTTGACAAACTTAAAGGAAAACTAAGACTTACTAGTTTTCCAGACCAAAAAAAAAACTAAGAAACTAGTTTTTTCTTCCAATTCAACTTTGGTCAAAATGAAGAAAATCTTTTCAAAATTTGATAAAAATGAAAAACTTGAATCGCATCATCATAATGTCTCATCGGCCAAGGAAACCAATAGCAGTTTTGTTGGTAAAGTTTTTACCGTTGGACGTGTCACGGTCACCATAGAAGATGTGTTAGCTGAAGGTAAGGAAGAAAAATATAAAAAATCTTTAAAAAGAAAACAATTAAAATTGCTATATTCGGCTTTGTCGAATCTTCAATACCCTCCACCATGAATGCATGTGTGGTAAATATGTTATGTTTAGTTCATACACAATAACATATACACTTATAGAAGTGTACAATAATAAAGTTTTTCTCAAATATAATCCAGAAACACTTTATGACTCATAAAATTAGTTATAACTTTGAAAAATTTAATTCTTATTAGTCGAAATTTAGCGAAAGTTTATTAGTTGAACTTAAATGTTTCTTCAGATATCGGTCTATCTCTTTTAATAAACGATTTTACTGGTTTTATAGACAGACAGTTTGATAGACAAAAGGATATAGATAAATCGACTCACATTTTAATTTGATGCAATAATATACATACATTATGGTATCTGAGATGATTCCTTCTTAGCGTTACACACGGAACGACAAAGTTAGTAAACCCTCTTCACCATTTCTGGTGGAGGATGTAAGGTATATCAAGTATTTGGGTCATATTGATAGGTTGTTTTAAACACATTTAAAATAATGTTTCGATTACATCAACAAAATTTTGTGTTCTTTTTGCGATAAGATTAGATATATATGATTGGCCACTATAACCACATGCATTTAGTTACTTTATTCTAAAAAAATAAAAAAACGTACTTTAAGCTATTAAAGCAATAAATTTTCTTATCATTTTATAGTTCTCCAGTTAAATTTCTTAAAGTCTTATCATTTATATATGACGTTAAAAACTTCAGAATTCCATTTTTTATCAATATTTTTTATTATTAAAACTGCTCTGTATGTTTTAAATTCAGTTGAATACTGAGGTTGTTGGTTGGTTTTCATTGTCGAATGAAATTTAGACAGTTGTATTTATCATGAAACTACACCCTCTAAATTTGTTATGGAATGTTTTATATAAATATAATATACATAAATACATGTGTGTTTTTATTTTTATTTTAATGCATTTAAAATTTCAGTGCTGCTTTAAGTTACTCATTCATTAAATATTTTTGTTGTTCAAATTGATAATTAATAAAATCTATATTGTTTATAAGATTTCTACTGTAACCTGTTTAGTACTTTAATCATAAAACATTTCAATTTATAAAATTTTTAATAAGGACTGAGATCGAATATTTCTTAACATATATATGTATGTTAAGATAAAACGAAAACACTAAACTTATAGTTTTCATTCTGTTTTATTATTATTACAAATTATATGAAATCTTTAACCTTCTGCGGAAACCTTTTCATTAATGTTTTTATAATACTTTCTGTCACTTTGCTCGAACATGCAGTGACACGTTTTTCACATATTTTTTGTGCTCTTCAATTCTCTTTTAACCAATATCTCTCCACTGGCAGGAGTGGCAGGTAATTTTTTATTGAAGTAAAAATAATGCTTTTCATACCGACTACTGACCTCGTTCAGATAAAGGAATGACATTTTAATAAAACTGATAACAAAATCTAATAATTTGGATCTTTTTATAGCATAATTTTGGAGGTTTCGATTATTCAAAATACCCGAATTTTGAAAAATTAGGTGGAAATTTTTTTTTTTTTTTTTTTTTTTTTTTTTTTTAATTTTTAATAAAATTGTAAAGTCGACATTTTAGGCATTAATGTACTTTATAATAATATTTTATATTTGAATTTGTGTAGCTTAAAAGGCCCTTTTTATATCTACATGAAAACAACTTGAATTGTTACATTTCCAGAATTTTTTAGAATACAAAATTCCCTCTAAAGACTCTTAAGGGAACACCGAAACATAGTTTTTTTAAGATTGATCTGACTATAAATTCGTTCAATTTTTACAAAAGTGTAGTACTGAATAGAACTGTAATTGTTTAATAATTGATAAGTACCACTTGTTAGTTTTGTTTAAAAATTATCTTTTGTAAGGTTTAAATTGAGAATTAATAAATTATCATTCATTTTTATTAAAAATATTAAGTTTAACCCTTGATAATTTAATGGCAAATGTGACAAACATATCTGCTAACCTTAGTTCCGGCCAGTTTGAGGAATTTGCCTCTCTTGGTACAAATACCACGTTATTGTTCATTTACCACTCAGGGGCTTGTTTACCATGGCTACAAGTTGACAAATCAGGCCAAAATTAAGCGGAAATCTTTTTGAATGGAAGCAGACATATTTGTAAGCATTCATTGGTGTAAATTATGGTATTTAGGGAGCCCTTTTTTAAAACATTCTTTGGTGAAAATTCTGGAATTTAAAGAGCTTTTTGGGAAACTTTTTTACGGCTTTTAGTTCCTAAAGTTTTCTTTTATATTTCCCTGAGCATTAGCAACATAAAATTTTTGAAAAGGAATTTGTGAAAAATCTGTCAGACTTACGTTTCGATATACTTTCTGGCAGAAGATGTGTAGTATGTTATGCATCAAGAATATTTTTTTTAAAACTTGACTTTAATTTTCATGCTCTGCTTTTGGTCTCTACGTTTTTGCAGCACTCCTGTCAGGAACTTTTTGGGCCTTGTAAGTTTTGAAAACTGCATTAGTTTTAACTTTTCTTACCAAATTTCTTTCAATTTTTGAAAAAAATTTTGATTTTTTAGAATCATATGGACTATTTGTTCTAATAGAACCAGTTTTTCTATCAAGGAAAGTTCACCCGCTACTGTTTAATAGTGTTGGAAACAGTTTGGAGGCTGACCTTTAAATGCTTGAGCAACTTTTTATAGGACCAAAATGGGTTTTCTTGAAAATATTTAATAAATTTAGTACGCAATAACTGACATGCTTTACTTAAGTAACTTTATAAGAAATTAAATACTACAAGGATGAAAAGCTTTAATGACAAACATGTCATAATAAATTTTTGATCGCAATTCCAACAAATTTTGAAAACTCTTTGTCAAACTGCTCGAAAAGTTTTGGTGGAGAGTATACTAGTGACTCATGTATCAGGTTAATTTATTAAATATAATATTTTATATTTAATTTTTATAGAATTTATCCTTTAAATTATTCCTTTTTATAATTTTCTTTTCCAATATGCAATTTCCTTTAATATCAATAGAAAATACACTTTCAATATCAATTAGGTTGAATTAATTTCCTGTAATTTTTTTTTGCTCTTTTTTTTTTTGTATTTTTGTCAAGCTTTTCATAAATGTTTCTATAAATGAACATACAATACACACATGTACATACATATACATATGTAAGAATACGTGCAGTCATCATTGCATTTCAATAATAAAGTCCTTGCAAAATTTTCTACTCAAGTATAAGAATAAAGAAGAAAAACTGAAATAAAAGACCAACGTTTAAATGTCAGTCGATAATAAATTTTTTGTGTTTTTTTTTTTTTTTTTTAATTCTTTTTTTAATTTTAAACTAAAATTCTGGGTAATTTAAACAAAATGTTTGGATCACGTGTTTGCGAAATATAATGTGGATTTATAAAAATAATTCAATCAATTTGTATATGAATTTTGTACAAAAAAAAATATATAAATTTGGTTACAATATAAAAAAAGCCCTTAATGCCAATTTTGATAAGATTGTTTTAAATTAAACCACAATATGTTTTTTATCAAAAAATATTATACAAAATAATTTTGTGGCGAGACTTTTAAAGATTTAAATATCAAAAATAGATTTCTAGAATTATATAGAGTTCTAGAATTATATAGAGTGCTAATTGCATTTAATTTCAAAAATCTAATTCCGATTTTCCATAGAAACAAATATTCTGTTAGAATTTGTTTGAAAGATTTATGCATTTAAAGTTATTTTATCAGGAGAGTGATCTAATGAAATATACGTTTAATGTCCAATTTACATGTTATCTTTGGCCAATTATAACGTAATGCTTCCAAAAATAAGTGGACACAGTCTTATGAATGGAAATGTCCTTTTTGTAAACATTCTTTGATGTAAATTTCGGTATTTATAGAGCCGTTTGTAACAAATGATTGACTTCTTTTGCTGCGAATGCTTACCATTCAAAAAGCTTTTTCCGGAAAATTTTGATTGCTTTTGGGCCTTAAACTTAAACATGAAAATTTTGAAGTTGAGAAAATTGTGACAGTACCTATGTTTCGTTATCCATTATTCAGCACAAATATTTTTTGTATTCATCTTAATCTCAATTTTCACGATCTGTTTTCGGCCTTAAAATTTTTAGCAGCGTTCCTGTCAGGAACTTTTTGAGCTTTGTGTGTTTTTTAAACCTGTATTAGCTTATATATTTCGTATCAAGCTAAACGGGCTACTTTACTACCGGATGTGTTAGAAACTCTTTTGAAAATGATTTCTATTTTTTGGCTTCAGAAACATCATCCTTCTACCTACTGTATAATAGCATTGGACACAGTGTAACGGCAGACCTCTGAATGCTTGTTCTGTTGGGTTCTTTTGAAAATAATTTAATAATTTTAATTCATCAGATTAAAAATATATTCTTTTGTTCGACTTTAAACTCAATAACTGACATGATTTTCTTGATCAGTAGAAAATCAAATAATATTTGTATTAAAATTTTTTATTGAAAAACTTGTGTTAGAAATTTGCGATTTCACTTCTTAGTGAGATCAACCAGCTGACGCTGTTAAGAGACGGTTATTTTGAACGCTACCGTGAATGAATTATACCAGGTACTTTTAACCGTTTCCTTGCCGGTCTTCTGAGCCCCCAATGATACAGTACATTTATTTAATTGTCCCCGTAGGCGTACCAATTTGTCAAGACCAACTGAGCTGGAACAATTCCTCCAGATTCCTAATCCTTTCCATTACAAAAAAAATAAACTAATTGAAATTTATTTTTAGTCAAGGAGCTCCAACAACATTGAAATTCGGTGAAAATCAGAAAATATTTGTACCAAGTCCCCATATAAAATTCCCTTCCGAAATTAAATTTGATGTTAGTAGTTAATATACATAACGAATATCGATCCAAATTTGCTTATAGCTTCCATCTAAGATGATCCCTTTTACAATTCTATCACAATTTGTTATCATCATGGTGGGATGAAAAATTCTTTCTAAGGTTATTTATTTCTCTATTTATCAACTTATGTATGGTTACGTTTCTTATGTTTTTTCTATTTCTCTTATTTAATAATTAACAATTTAGTAGAAACTTTCTTAGTTCACGCTAAGAACATTTACTGAAGAATCATTAAAAACGTTCAATTCAAAATCTTAAATGACTAGTTTTCATTGTAAGTTTTCAAATAATATATTTAACACAATCAGAAACTTATTTACAAACAAAAGTTGAAAAAATTGTAAATATAAAACAAATATGTAAATAAAATACACTGTAACAAATCAAATATTATAACTAATTTGTTAAAATATTAATAATATTCGAAATATTTAAACCCTATAACATATTAATATATATGTGTACGTATGTATGCATGTATGTATGTATGTATGTATGTATGTATGTATGTATGTATGTATGTATGTATATATGTATGTATGTATATATGTATGTATGTATATGTATGTATGTATGTATGTATGTATGTATGTATGTATGTATGTATGTATGTATGTATGAATGTATGTATGTATGTATGTATATAACGTATAAACTCTAAAATAGCTGGGCCAATTTTGATGAAATTTTCACAGAATGATCCTTATGTACCGAAAGTAAAATAATCTATAAAAAATCCGATTTTAATAACTTTCTCAAGAGACTATTTTACTGGACATAACGTAGGACGGATAATAACAGGGGGAGGGGTATCTACCATACAAAGCAAAATTTGAATATGAAATATCTATATCTTTGATACCAACTACTTCCTTAAGGAACTGTTTTACTGGACAAAATGTAGGACGGATAGGGGAAGGAGCACCCTATATATAAAGCAAATATTGAATATCAAATATCAAAAGAACTATAAAAGCGAGAGTTGTTATAATTTGTCCTAATCACTTTCTCAAGGATCTGTATTACCGGACAAAATGTAGAAAGGATAAGGCCGTCAACGATTAAAATTGATTACTAATAACCGATTTAAATCTTGTGATAATACAACACTAATGTTTGCTTCGGGCCAGCAACACTCTAAATATTTTTGGCAAAAGGAAGTTTTCCGGATCTGCTCATAAAAAAACTAAATTCTTTTTATAGAGAATGTGGTTATTGGAACTTATAGAATTAATAAATTTTTGAATTAAAACAATTATTAAATAATACAACTCAATTAAAAGAAAACATTCTCACGATCAATTATTATTTTCTCTAGGATGAAGTAAAATTTTTAAAATGCTTAATGGAAAAAAATCATAAAAGACGAATAACGTCTTAAACCGATTGTAGTTATTATTTTCACTAATACTATTGTTGTTATTATTGTATTTAGAGCACTAGATATTTAATGTGCAATGGAACTATTAGAATGAATAAATGTCGGTAAATGTTGTTGCTTTTACGCCATTAACAGCAACAACTTGAATTGAAATGAAGGTCACGCATACGTTGTCGTCTTCGTCTCTGTTACCGCAATATTTGAACGATTTATTATTATTTTTTTGTTTTATTCCCCCCCACTCCAAACTAAAAATGAAAACTATGAAAATATATAATGGATATAAAATGAAAACAAGTTGTAGCAAACGACAGAGACAACAATATCTTATTTTACTTGTTTTACAAAACTTATTTATTTATTTATTAGATTTATTCATGAATATTTTTATTTAAACAATGTCACAGCTGTTTGTTGTAGTTATACAGGTAGTTTTTTTAATTAAATATTTAAGGATTTTGACATTTTTTTTAATATTTAAATGTTGTCAAAAATCGCATTTATTTTAATATTTTTTATAAATTTGGAATTAGTGAATGAAAGTTTTAATGAAACTTCTCATTAATATTCTTGAGGTATTTTAGATAGCTTAAGTTCTTGGAGGGATTTGATAAAGTCTCTGAAAATGATGGAGTGTTCTTGACGTTGAGCTAGTAAATAATTAATATCCGAGTGTTCCAATTTCAAAGGTATTTGCAAAATACCTACGAATAATTTTTAATATATTGTCCTAAGTAAGGAGTGAGATCAAAAAATTCTTAACACACGTATTTCATTAAAACCTTTAACCCAATTATATTTGATTTTCTTTTTTTGATCAAGTTACCTTGACTATATATTTTAGTCAAAAGAATATATTTGATTACAATAAGTGATTAGAAAAAAGTGCGTACTAAAATTATTAAATATTTTCAATCAAATCCAACTTTATCATACAAAAGATGTCCATTAATAGAAAATTTCGTTCAGGTAGTTGATCATGGTCCACATGATGTTTCTAAAGCAAAAAGAAGTTTGGTTTTCTAAAAAAATCTTGCTATATAATGGAGGACGAAATGTAGGTTCTGATAAATATTATTTCTAAATTTCTAATCAAAAGGACCCAAAGCAGTCCAATTTTGTAAAAAGTTTTAGGTATGACAAGCTGTATATAGTTGCGGCAAAATAAACCAATTATTTATTTCAAAAAATCTGCTTCCATTCATAAGACTTCATAATGTGTCCACTTATTTTTGGCCTGACTTTGCAACCTGTTACTATGGTAAACCAGCCCTTGAGTGATGTAAGAACAATAATGTGATATTTGTACTAAGAGAGGCAAATTTTCAAAATGACAGAAATAACTATAAAAACAATAATGAAAGGATCTCCGAATAAGGTTCAAAATTTTATAACTAGTGATTTAAACTAAAAAAATATTCTTTTGTAAATTTCAATCAAATTAAAAAATAAAACAAATTTCGATCTCACTCCTTATTTTAACTGTTTATCTCACAAATTTCCAAATATTCCGTCTAAATGGATCTAATTGAGAGGTACCCATAATAAATATTAAATGATCTACCTTTAGCCGTTTAAGTTGTTGTACTCTTCACATACACATTAAGAACATATTTAGTTTATTCCATTCCATTTAGAGTCCATCCACATTAAGCACGTTTAATCGAAACTTTATAAAATTAAAAAATCCGTTTAAGTGCAAGTAGATTCACTTTAAAAAAGTGTCTAAATAAGGGTTTATCCTGGGGAACGACGATTTGAATGACGATTTTCTCTCAGCCCTGAAAATTAAATAATCCTATACCTAGCACCAATATAAAGACCTTGTTCGGAATAAGCTTTTAAGCATATAAAACTCGTATTAAAATATATTATATATTAATTTAATGATTAGGTACCATCCCGGAATATAGAGTTAAGCTTAACAAATCTTTAGAGTGATATATTTCTATTCTAAATTCAAGATGTATTTTTTTAATTATCTTATATATAATAATTTCTTGAATATCGTCTCTTATTAGACTAGAATTCATATATAATTCTCCATTTTTAGAGAAACAAAATTAAGCTTATAAAACTCTTAAATATATGTATTTCAATGGAATTCGTCTAAAATAACTTTGGACTTGGCGTAAATATAAAATTACGTTTTTTAAAAAATCAGGAAAATATTCATCTTCGACTCTGAATTTCATGAAATATCGAATCACATTTGACTGCAGGATTTATAAAATTTGCCGGTGCCAAATAAAAGATTCATATTTATTATTACTCGACTTTAAACATTCTTTTCATTAGAAAACTATAAAAATATTAGATAACCGGGAATAAATAAAAGTATTTCCACATTTCTTAAATTCCCGGAAACAAAAAAATAAATCCGGGAAAATAGAAATCCCAGTCTAAATTTTAAAGAATAAAGAAATAGAAACATTGCTTATGGTAGACAATTTGAGATTCGGTCTCAGCCAAATATAACTTAATTCAATGATTTCATTATTTAGTTTTCTTTAAATTAAATTTCAATCTTAAATTATGAACGATTATTTTATGTTTGTAATTTATTATTAATGTTTGCGTGTAAATTTAATTGTTTTTTTATTATTTTTTTTTAATTTTACAAACATAAATAATAAAATGAAATAAATTAAAATAAAAAGTCACATCATTAGCTGGCATCTAGTTTATTTTCTTTTCGCTCTATCTCAGTTTATCTTTTGTTTAATCGTATTTCACTTCAATCTGTCTTATTTATCTATTGTTTTCTTTTTCTTTCTCTATTTATTCTTTTATATTATTTTATTTTATTATTTTTTTTTTTTCGAATATTAAAAAGAAATGAGTTTCAGTTATCTGAAATCACTGTGAAAGTATGATAATTTGTTTTAATTTAAAACAGTTATAAACAAAGATTTTTCACGAAAACATGATGATAAATTCTTTAAGAAAAAAAGATGTTAAATATTACTGATCGCTTGGCAACATGTTACACGTTTTTAAAAGTAAGATTTAAAATAAAATTCATGAAAAAGTTAAAGTCATACTCCCATAATTTTATATTGACTTGTTCTTGCAACCTCCTCCCAAAGCTAAAAATGGTGAGTGTCCATTTGACCGAAGTAGTGATAAACTAGTTTTATCTAGCATTTTATCCCTCGTTTCGTTAGCTCAAGATTTAAACGAAAAAAGTAGCATAGTACCTTCAGGAGATCTAAATAGTACCTTCGGAAGATCCAAAATGTATCTTCTGCCTAAAATAACTTTTTATCCATTTTGAATTACTTATGAAAAAGAATTAAAAAAATATTATTGCAAAATTTAAAAAGTAGACAATATCGGATCATTTTAATTCTATACAGAAAATCCAAAAACTTCCACAAATTTCTTCAAGCTAATTTTATGCATTAAGAGTTATATCTTATCTTAATTTAATATCTAGATGTTGAGATATAATATTAATATTAAGATATAATATAATTTTTATGCTTAAAATTATAATAAATTTGGTTCAATAATTTCAAAGAGAAAGTAATTTCCCGTACCTTTTCCTTTTTCCTTGGTACCTTTTCTGCCTCAAATTTATTATTTTCAATGAATTTGAAAATTATATTGCGAATCTATAAGAAAATATTTGTATCTTTTTGTCCATAAATAAAAAAATATATATTTACGAAAAAAGTACCAGGTTATACGGTTAACGTCCCCCCAATAAAAGTCCAAAGTTATATTCTAAATTTTTGCATTACAATATTTCAACTTGGTCGAAAAAAGAACAAAAATTTCTTCTTCTTCTTCTTCTAGTACATAAATTTTGAACGAATTGTTATTTTTGTTTTTTACACAAGTAGAACATGCTACGACAGAGGTGCACCAAATTCACGTGGTTTATGTTTAATTATGTTATTCGGCCAGTGCATTTGGATTTGCATGTTTAATTATGTTATTCGGCCAGTGCATTTGGATTTGCAGAAATAAAGACAATTATATAATTATTTTCAATGTATATAATTAATTTCATTTATATCGAATCATATTAGACTAAAAAGTGAGATCGAAAAATTCTTAACACACATTTTTTATAAAACATATCAGTTATTATTTTTTATATCAAACAAATGAATTATGTTAATCTGATTAAAATGAGTGATCAGAAAACTGGTCCTACAAAAGTTGCCCAAGCCGTCAAACTATATCTAATGTTATTAAACATGACCAGGATGTTTTGTCCGTTCGAAAATATAAAACTTTTTCAAAAATGCTTCCAATACACCTGGAAGTAAAGCACATTCCGCTTAGCTTAGTGTTCTTATTTATTTCAGGTTTAAAAACATACAAGGTCCAAAAGTTCCTAACAGGAAAGGGGTCAAAAACTGAGTACTTCAAGGTTTCCAAAAAAAAAAACTATTCTTGCTGTAAAATGGATGATGAAACAATTGTTACAAAGGGCTCGATAAATATCGAAATTTAGATTAAAAAATGTTTTCAAAAAAGGCTGATTCCATTCAAAAGATTTCAGAATGTGTCAACTTATTTTTGGATTGACTTGGCATCCTATTGTTATTGTAAACAATCCTTTGAGAGATGCAGGAACATTAATATGGTATTTGTACTAAAAAGAGCAAAATACTACAAACTATTTAGAGCTAAGGCCAGTGGAGAGATATTGGGCTCTTGTTAAAAGAAAATTAAAGAGCACAAAAGGTGCGCTATAAATACGTTAATTGAAGGGTTTCCAAAAAAGGTTCAAAATTTTATTACTAGTGATTGAAACTATAAAAATATTTTTTTTATTATGTAACAATAATTAAAACCAAATAAAAAACTGCAACTGTAGGTTTAGAGGTTTCATTTTTATTAACGTATATGTATGTTAAGAATTTTGGATTCCACTCCTTATTAAGGTTTTTAAATAAAATCTTCCACTGCAATATCAGACGATATTTCATTGAAATGTTTAAATATCTTAAATGGAAATGTTAGAGGGAAATTAAAATTCGTTTTAGTTTCGAACAATACTGTACATTTTAACAATATAACGAAAATTAAAAAAAAATACATTTAAAAATTATTTCTTATTTTTATGTTTTTTTAAAATTATTTTTGGAACAATTTTGATCTTAATAAAAAAACATATTTCTTTTCTTCTCAATACGTTTTATTAAAAATAAATGTTTTCTTTGTTTTTTTCTTTTTTTCTAATTTAATTTTGTAGGTGGTTTTGCAATGGTTTTTCTGGCAAAAGCCAATACCGGCAATGCCAAATACGCTCTCAAGCGTATGTATGTTAACAATGAACATGATCTGAATGTGGCGAAAAGAGAAATACAAATAGCGGTAGGTTAATAACTTTTATAGCATTTAAGTTTTAATAGAAATTATTCCAGGCGATTGAACTTTTTTACATTCATCTAAACGTATTTCAGATTATATATTTTATTATTAAATTATTAAATTATTATGTAATTCCTTTATTTCTTTTATATTTATATTTATTATTATTATAATTTTTCTTTAGAGTAACTTAAGTGGTCATAAAAATATTATTGGTTATGTTGATTCGAGTATAACACCAACAGGAAATGGTGTTTGTGAGGTTTTACTGTTAATGCCATATTGTAAACATCATATGCTGGCCATGATGAATGCACGGTACTATTGTTTTTGTTGGATTCTTGATATTTTCTATAAGAATATTATTTTATTTATTTATTTATTTATTTGTATTTTTGTAACAGTTTACAAGTTGGTTTTACCGAACAAGAGGTTTTAACAATATTCTGTGATATTGCTGAAGCAGTTTCTCGTCTGCATTATTGTCAAACACCCATTATACATCGTGATTTAAAAGTTGAAAATATTTTACAAAACGATTCTGGCAATTTTGTATTATGTGATTTTGGTTCGGCTACTGCTAAGATATTAAATCCTCAGCAACATGGTGTTACTGTGGTAGAAGAGGAAATACAGAAGTATACGACTTTATCGTATAGAGCACCAGAAATGGTTGATCTTTATGGTGGTAAAAGTATTACTACAAAAGCTGATATCTGGGCTTTGGGTTGTTTGCTTTATAAGTTATGTTTCTTTAATTTACCCTTTGGCGAAAGTACTCTGGCAATACAAAATGGTACCTTTTCTATACCTGACAATTCTAAATATTCCAAAGGAATGCATCAATTAATTAAATTTATGCTTGAACCGGATGCTGAGAAGCGTCCAAATATATGGCAAGTGTGTGAAGTTGCATTTCGTTTAGCCGGTAAAGATAATCCTGTACAAAATTTGCATGTAAGTTAATTAAATATAAAAGTCTGTATTTTATTGATAGATTTCTGTTTTCTAGAAATCACCTGCAGTTAATTTTGATCAATTAGCAGTACCTCCATTTGAGTCGGAAGCCAAACGTATATTATCAGCAGCAGCTGCTGCTGCCAAGGCTGCTAAACCTCAATCTGTAAACATTGTTGAATCTGGCACTAGTGTAGCCCCACGTCAACGGCCAAAGGGTTCTTCTGCTGCTCATCCTCAAAAATCTTTGGGTTTGGGTTTACCTCCTAGTCCTTCACCTCGTAATAATATCACATCACCACAACCACAACAACCTGTAGTCGAACAATTCCAAGCAAATTTTCCTGCTATAACGCCTTCAATACCACCTCCACCACAACCTGTCGTACAAGCCACAACAACAACAGCAACAACTATACAACCACAAACACGAACCGATGCAACAGCAGATGTTTCAAATTCTACAATTGGCATAATGCAACATGCCAAACACACAGCTGCTCCGGAAATGTTAAACAGTTTATTCGAATCATCGGTTTATCCAGATCCTTTTAGTGAAACTTCACCCACACCCCAACAACAAACTGCCGAAACTGGTGGCACAAGTGATGATGTGCTTAAAAGCACTGCAACTGACATTACATCTTTAGATTCTACAACCATAACAACAGCAACTGCTACAACTAGCATAGCGGCTGTTGGTGGTAGTGGTGTTTCTACTGGGTCTGGTGGTGTTGTAGGTGGTGGAGACAACAATGCAATTGCTCAGTTGCTTTCTCCACCAAAAGCCACACACAATAGTAATGCTTCCGGCCATCGTCGTAATGTTAGTGACACATCTGCTTTCAACAAGTGAGTATCATTAATGACTAATGCGAATATTCGTTTTTTTTTGTTCTTAAAGCAAATGACGTAATATTTGTTTTACTTACACACTCTTAGGACTTAATATGTGCGTCTCACTTTATGGCAAACATATTTAACCAAATACGAGAAAAGTATATATATTTTTCTTTAGATTTTTTTTTTGTTTTCATCAGTTTTCTCTACAATTAGACTGTTTACATAATATCAGACAACAATAAAAATATTCTTTAAAAAATATTTCTTTTTTTTTTAAATCTAG
Organism: Cochliomyia hominivorax; assembly: GCA_004302925.2. NCBI lineage: Eukaryota > Metazoa > Arthropoda > Insecta > Diptera > Calliphoridae > Cochliomyia > Cochliomyia hominivorax. The sequence goes on along the minus strand of PYHX02000158.1, from coordinate 6,460,485 downwards.
ATCCCGCAAAGAATTTCGTATAATTGATATTATGGCTACAATATAAATTTCTTCAATTTTATTAATGTTTTTCTTATTGATTTTACTTTAATCTCATTTCATGGCACCTTTTTATGCACGACCAAATATTTCTACGTTTTCTAATGCTCTTAACTACCATCCTATTGATTTCTGACTTCTGCTCTAAACCAAATATTGTTACATCCAACAAAAAGAACCTTTGCCAATGAGACCTCACAATTTCTAGCACCTTATGATCAATCTGTTAAAAGTCGTAGTGGTAATTCATCTACTGGCAGTGGTGGCGCTGGTGATACTGCACTAACAAATAATAATTATGGTGGCTCTAATCCTGGTTTATTTGCTCCACCTACCACACAATCATCGGTTTCAAATGCCGAGTTAACTACTACACAAACATCACAAATGAGTCGTACTGCTGGTATGGGACTTGGAGGTGTTGGTGAGACTATAGCTGCTCGTGTTGATACTTGGAATCCTTTTGAAGAGCAACCTTTTGGTCAAATGACTGAAGATCATATATTTGAAGCAGAATTTGATAAAATTCGTCAACGAGGTAGTCAAGGAAGTGAGTATGAACTAGATTTTAAAATATATTAATAACTCTTGATATTGCTATAGTCAAAATAGCTCTACCTGAACTCTTATATAATAATCTATTGAGATTGTATTTCTGAAAAATTTAAAAGATAGAATATTTATTTTTAGTAATATTTTTTTAATAAGAAAATTTAAAATTTTAAGAATAATTTGACGTTTTTATTTTTTTGTAAAAACATAAGTTGTAAGAAACATTTAATTTTTCACAAAAAAAAAAAAAAAAAAAAAAAAAAAAAAAATATAAATTTTTTGTTCAAAATAAAATTTTTAGTAAAATTGATAATTTTTAGTAAAAATTAAATTTGTTAGTAAAAAAATAATTTTGTTAATAAAAATTAAAATTTTTCTTTACAATTTTAATTTTGATTTAAAATTGAAAATTTTATTTAAAACTGAAATTGTTAGTAAAAATTGGCATTTTTGGTAAAAATTGATTTTTTTGTAAAATTTGAATTTTAATTTTTTGTAAATTAAATTTTTCAGTTGAATTTAAAATTTTTAGTAAAAATTGAAATTTTTAGTAAAATTTGAAGTTTTTAGAAAAAATTAGATTTTTAAGTAAAATTTTCAAACATTAGTAAAAATTTCACTAAAAGAAAAATTAAGTAAAAAGAAATTGAATTGAAAAAAATTGAAAAATTAAAATATTTACTTAAAATTTCAACTTTTAGTAAATATGAAAATTTTGTGTAAAAATTTTGTTATTGTTACTTCAAATTACTCAAATGTTATTTTCCCTCAGGCATAACAGCCAAATCAGCCTCTACAACTTCAACTCTAACACCAACTGAAACAAATTATATACCGGCTACGCCTGGTTCTGTCAATTCCAATACTTCACAAACGGCCTCAACATCTTTACCACCCCCTACATCAGCTACAAATGTTAATACTGCAACAATAGTTCCATCAATACCTGAGGATCCTTTTGGCTCTGCACCATTTAGTTTGCCACCTGGCTTAAGGGAAAAAGCAGCATCTTTACGCAAAACTGGAGGTAAAGCATAAAATTAAATATTTTTTTTGTTCCTTTTCCTTTTTTCAATATTTTACTAAGTAATTCTTAGTAATCTGCCTAAAAGAAAAACCTCCTAAAATTCCCTTACGAAAAAAAAACCAAAGTCCATACAATCTTAAAAAAACTCATAACCCTAAAATGGAATAAAATTTTTAAAAATGTATTTAATAAAAGTGTTATGGATTTTTTGGATTGTGTTTGGTGTCCATTAGTGTAAATGCTAAATTGCTTAATTTCCATAACCGTATTTTATTTTTGGTTTTACAAAAATTTTAAGTTTTTTGTTTAATTATTCTTGTTACAAAATATTTCTTTTTTTTGTTGTTTATCTTTCCCTATCCACCCTCAAAACCCCCCACGTTCTAATTGTTGTAATTTTTTTATTGCTAATTTCTTGGTTTCTTTATATTGTTTTATATTACAACCAAAAACAAAAAGTATATATTAAAGGAAAACATTTTTTATTCTTTTTTTCTTCTTAATCTTCTTCATGATTTGTTTTCGTTCAAAAGATGAAAATCAATTAGATAATAAAACTTAAACCAAAAAAAAAAAAAAAATACCTACACACATCCTCTTTATACAAAATATAGTATAAATAACAATTAATTCTCTTTATATATACTGTTATAAATATATAATAATAAAAATAAAACAACAACTTATTGTGGTTCTCACCAGAAAAGAAAAATCAACTTATCGAATGAAAAAAAAAATTATTCAAAAGAATTGAAACAAAATTTAAAATTAACCAATATTTTAACATGAAAAGAAGATGTTTCTATAACACACATGACTTCTTCTTCCTCCCTACTCTTCTATCATCAAAATTTCTCACTAAACCCACAAACATACACACACAGTTTAATTTAATTCTTTTCAAACTAAAAAAATAGTGGTGGTTTGATAACTTTATTTTGTAATTTATGTTATTTTTAATTTTGGATTTGTTTTTTTTTTTATTGTTGTAAATTAAAAACATTGTAAATTATTTTATAATTTGATTTAAACAAAAAACATATTGGTTGTGGTTTTAGCTAACAATTAGAAAATTTAATCTTTATACTTAAGTTCCTTTCATTTCAATTTATTATTTTATAACAAACATTTTGTAAACGATATATTTTTATGTGCTGTTTAACCAAAATATTATTTGTAATTATTTTTTGTTGTTATTATAAATCAATTGGGACATTTCCTATATGACTTAAGATGAAATTCATTCTAAATATTCTCTCTTTATTAATATAAAATTTAAAGTTCTCCAAATTCGTCTCAGTTTCGATTTTATAGTGATAGAAAGTTTGATGTTTTCGAATCTTTGTTTCTAAATAATCCGTCTCTAATAACATTTCTTTAGTAGTACAATTCCAAAGGACTGACCAATTAACTACAGTTTCTCACCAGGACACAGTGTAGAAAATTAACCTTATTTTTTCTTGTTTAGGAAACGAAGATCTTATTGATTAAGAAACATAATGAAATTAAATAGTTCTTTGTTGCATGTCACCGGAAGCATTATTCCAACTTGAATATAACACAATTAGAGTTTCTTCCAAGGCATTTTAGAAAAGATCATTGAATATATATGAACTGAACATACATAGGTATATGCAAGGTCCTCTTGATCAGGATTCATATATAGCAACTTTGAACGACGTACACAGAGACGCCACAAATTCCTCGGTTTCAAGTTACCGTGTGGACGTGTTGAAGACCATCCACCCATCGTAGACAAAACAAAATCTGCCGAGGTTTTTGCACAAGCTTGACAAGATTTGCTTGTACTCAAAAAACCTGGAGGGTCTAAAAGTTAGAATTTTATCATGAAAGGATTCCAAAATAATCCACTAATTAGTAATTGTTTTGGAATCCTCTCATGATAAAATTCTAACTTTTAGACCCTCCACCGCCATAAGTGGTGATGAGAGTATATTAACTTTGTCATTCCATGTGTAACGCTAAGAAGGAATTACTCAGACACCGTAATGTATATATATATTCTTGCATCAAATCAAAATTTTAGTCGTTTTAGAAATGTCCGTCTGTCTGTTGTTGATACGCTTACATCCACAATAATTGACGGAGCTTAATGCAATGGGCCTGAGTATATGTTGTAGTCCTGAGAAGTTTCTTATTAAAAAAAAAAACATTATGGAGTGTCAAGCCAGACTATGTTATAACCTACACCACATAGTTGGTTGTAAATGACAGCTACGAAAATTGTTTGATCGGCCCTCGTATAATATGTTTTTTTTATTTATGCTCATGTATGCAAATATTATGATTCTCACATTTAGGATTTTTTTCTGGATTGTTATATGGGAGTTAAAAAAATTATGGAGCGACCTTCGTATAATTTCGTACAACGGTTTTGGCTTACATCTTAAATTGACTAAAAATTTTTTAAATAACCGCGTATGTGTGCATTTTATAAGTTTCAAGGTGATATTTGGAAGGTCCTATGAGAACTAATGGACCACTCAATCCTTGTATAATTTGGCATTGCTGTAGAATAAAATAAGACTTTGGCAAAATTGGGTTATATCGTTTTATGTTTAGGAATTTTATGGCCAAAAAAATTATTCCGGAGGAGCATTTGTATGGAGCCTATAAGAAATAATAGAGCTATCATAACCAATTTCAATAGGATGATGACTATTAGTAATTCCTTTTCATTTGGGTCCAAGTTTTTTGAAAAATGCGGTAATCAATAAAAAACGATACCAAAGTAATGTGATTTAAACAAAACAGAATCAAATTTTACAAATTTGAATGACTTTAAATTTTTTTATAGATGTAGAGAGGACGTATACCGATTTTCTTCAAAATCGAAACAAAAACAAAATTTTATTTTGTTTGTTTCTCAAATTTCTTGGAATGTCCCAATAACTACATTTGGCATATCATTGTACAAACAAAACAAAAAAAGCATTAACTCTATATAATTAAAAAAACAAAAAAACTTAGCACAATTTATTTAAATTAAATACATTAAAAAGCTAAAATATAAATTTATTATAAGTTTCCTGTAAAATTATTAGAAATTTGTTTCTTTTGAAAATTATGAATATAAAATTATAAATTTAACTATTTTTGAAATATTATTTTTATATAAAAAATATCTAAATTCTAAATACAAATTTGCAATATTTATGTGAGTATAAAAAATTAAAAAAAAAAATAAATTATAAAAATGTAATTATTAATAGAAATATGTATATAACAAATCAAATCAATTATACTTTAAAAAAACAAATCAAGTCTCTCTAATTTTAAAAAAAAATATTAAAGAAATTAATTATATAACAATTACTAAAAGTATTACAAAAAATCAAATATTATATATATAAATATAATCTTGTAAAACATATTTGTTAATCAAAATTAATGGTTTCCTACAATTAAAATTCTAATTTTGCATTATTTCGCAAAAAGGGAATTATGAAAAACGAATATGATCAAGTGCAATACCTAAACAAAAAGTGGTCAAATAAACATAAAATATACAAAATATTTTTATTTTGGAATAAAATTCAAATTTAACATGACATGTTACTCCTGTAAAGGAATAACGTGAATTTTTTCCCTACTTTGGTAGTTGGGGTTTTATGCGTTTGTGCTGATTGTAACAAACAGATACCGATCGGCTCAGAATCAGTTTCAGATTTAATAATGTCCGTCTGTCTTTCCAATTGAATGTTAATGTAAGAAGTGACATCGAAAAATTCTTAAAATACATGCATGCTAGTAAAAGCAAAAACACTAAACTTACAGTTTAAGTTATTTTTATTTGATTGAAATTATTATAATTAAAAAAATATATATATTTTTAAAAATTTCAATCGTATTAAAATTTTGAACCTTTTTCGGAAACACTCTCATTTAAATTTGTATAGTGCTTTCTGTCACATTACTCTAATAAGAGTTGTCCATCTCTTTTTTTGTTCTTTAATTCTATTTTAACAAAATTTCAATATCTCTCCATTGTCCTTAACTCCAGGCAATAGAAAGATTTGTCGCTCTTGGTACAAATACCACAATGTAAGTCTTGTACCACTCAAAGGTTAGTTATGCCAAAAATATATGGACTCATTATGAATTCTCATGAATGGAAGCAGCCTTTATTGTAAACATTCTTTAATGTAAATTTCGATCTTTATAGAGACCGTTGTAACAAATGATTGGCTGCAACTGCATTTTCGATTCAAAACATACGTTTCGTCATTATACATTATGCAGCAAGAATATAATTTCCTTTTGTTTTTGTCATTAACTTTTTCGTGCCAATAATCCGAGCTAACCGGACTGTTTTGGCAGTTTCTTAATTAATTTAAACTCAAACAAATCATTTTTGGTAAAATACTATTTTTTTCAAAAATTGATCTTTTTAAAGAATATTTCAATTTTTTGTACAAGTATCAATTTTAAAATTTTTCTGAAACTTTTCAAGTTTTTCTGAAAATTTTCATTTTTTTGAAAATTTATTTATTTTTTTTTTTTTTTTTTTTTTTAAATATTAATTTTGTTTCGAAATAATCAATTCTTTAGAAACAATTTATTATTTTGTGAAATATTCAAATTTAAAAAAAACTGTTCGCCAAGTTCTTTTGTTGCCTTAATTTTTTTAGAGAAAACTGTGATCTTTTGATAAAACGAGTGGTTATTGTTTGCAATTTATGATCTCATGATACAAGCATTATGTATCTTTATTACGACCCATTAACATGTAGATCAGAAAATACGTTTGAGTATTCAATGGATAAAGAGTTATACAACGATATCTGAAATAACCTTAAAACAAATTCAAGCAAAAAAATTTTAAAAAATTTTCTTAATTGAAATTAAAAGTTTCCACTTCAAAATTGTCCACGACTTCAAAAATAGATTTAAACAACATTATAAATCTATTTTAGTTTCTTTTTCCTTAAACATAAAAAGTATTGAATTATATTTTTATTAAATATTAAAAAAAAGAAGTTCCTTAATATTTTATAAACAAAATTATATTTACGTAAATTTATTAAAAAAATGAAATGAATAAATAAATAATTATGACAAAAATTAAACTAAAATAATAGAAATATTTAAAAATTAATTTAAAAAAGCAATCAAACACTCTTGAATGAATTGAGTATTATGAAAAAGGGAATGTAAATGAATTGAAATTAATTATTGAAATTATAAAATAAAAAAATAAGAATATTTTTGCTATAATAATTATATTACTTACAAAAATACCCTAAATTTAAATGAATTATTAAAATAAACATACAATAAAAATATATATTTTCAATTAAATACTATTCATACTTGTTATACATATTCAAATATAAAAATAATAACGAAAAAAGAAAACTAAAAACAAAATGGCCACAATAAGTTTTTATTTAAAGCAAAATTCAATTATATGAAATACAAAAACAATAATTAAAAATAAATTATAAATAATTTTTGTTTTATTTGTTAAATTACATTAATGCTGCAATTTAAGACAAATAGAGAAACAAAACAAAAAGCAAAACCAAAAAATATATATAAAAATAAATAATTATTTGCATAATTTAAAAATAAATATTAAGCTTAAGTTGAAAAACAAAATATATATATATAAAATGAAATGTATGCATATTATAAACAAAAAATAAAAATAAAATTACTACAATATTTCACTAAATAAATTACAAATTATATTTATGAAAAACTTTAAAACCAAAAAAAATGTTATGAAATTAATTTATTTTTTATTAAAAGAAGTTTTCTTAACAAAAATGTTAAATATTTGACTTTAACTCCTAATTTTAATTTTTTTCTTATTATAATTATTGTTATTATTATTATTTTTAATATTGTACATTCAAAATTGTTATTATACATGAAGACATTTCAAAAACTTTCGAACTCATGAACCAAAACAAAACCTCTGCATTTCTGTTTAATCACAGTTTAAAGTTTGTTTCTTATTCGAAGATATTTGAAAATTCTTTATTTGAGTCAAAGTTCGAATAACTAAGGAGTGAGATTGAAAAATTCTTAACACACGCTTTTTCTTAAAACTTTTTAATCTGATTAAAATGAGTGACTTGAAAAAAGTGAAAAGTAAAATTATTAAATATTTTCAACAAAACCCATCATGGCCCTACAAAAAGTTGGCCAAGCATTAAAACATCTGCCGTCAAACTGTTACCAATGTTATTACACAATGGTAGGAAGGACGTTTCTAAAAAAGTAAAACAGTCCGGTTAGCTTAGTGCTCGGACTATTTGGTATAAACAGTTAAAGGTCTGCCGTCAGACTGTTTTCAATGTTATTAGACAGTACTGGGAGAACGTTTCCGTTGATAGAAAACCTGGTTCAGGTAGAAGTTATGGTCCTCAATATGTTTCTCATCCCAAAAAATAGAAAGCATTTTTAAAAGAACAACTCGTAGGAAAGCAGTCCGATTAGCAGGGTGCTCGAACAATTTGGTGCGAAAAGTTAAAGCTAATGAAGGTTTGAAAACATACAAGGCTAAAAAAGTTCCTGATAGGAACGTTGCTAAAAATTTAGCCAAAAAATTGAAGTCAAGTTTTCTAAAACAATATCCATGCTGCAAAATAGATGACGAAACATTTATTACAACGGGCTCTATAAATACCGAAATTTACATCAAAAAGTGTTTTAAAAGATTTCATAATGTGTCCACTTATTTTTGGGCTGACTTGGCATCCTGTCACAATTGTAAACAATCCTTTGCGAGGTACCAAAACAATAATATAGAATTTGTAGCAAGAGAGATAAAACCTCCAAACTGCCCGGAGCTAAGGCAAGTGAAGAGATATTCAGATCTTGTTAAAAGAGAATTAAAGAGCAAAAAAATTTGTTTAAAAGTGTGTTTTTATTAACATATTTGTATGTTAAGAATTTTTTGATCTCCCTGTTTTGTAAAAAATTGTAACAAAATGAAGTGAAGCAGTTTTCAATAATATTCGAAAAAAAAACGAACTTTTATCTTCGATAAAATCGAAAACAGAGAAAAATTTTAATAATTTGCAGAACTAAACATTTTGTGTTACAGTTAAGAAAACGTATGTCAATTAATAATCGAAATCGTAGATAATGATGTTCGAAGTTATAAAGTTTCTGAAATGTCTCTATATAATTCATATTTTCTTACTATTTTTATGTATAAATTTTTTTCATATATTTAATTATAATTTCTTTAAATTGGCCTTAAAATTTGTACAATATAATTTGATTTGTATTTTTTTTATAATTTTAAATTTATTTTCTTAAGTCTTAATTTACATTCTCTTTTGTCATTCACCATTGAGTCCTATATGAAACCTTATTATTCTCCTTTATATGTCTCAGTGCTTTTGTCCACGAATACATTTTATATTTTCCAATTACCAAAAATTTATTATTATTTTTATTTTTTTGTTTATATTAATTATTTTTAACACTTAAATAATTTAATGTCCTGTAGTTTATTATTTTGTTATATGAGAAAAACACAACGTACAATTCATATGGGAACTAAAACAAAACATTTGTAAATTTTTGTTAAATAATCAAAATTTCTCACAAATTTCTACTTATACTAACAATAAGACATTAATTATAATATAAAAGATGTTGGGTCATATAAAACATTAACTGCTGGTTACATCCATTATATAATAACACATATTATCTATTAATCCAAAAAAAATCTAGTAAAAAATACTAAGATCTTTAAAAAATTATATTTTTGAGATCACCATCTCCGATTTTCATGAAATTTTATACGACTATTCCATATTTAGTTTTTTTTAACAATTTTTGAAAACACCCACTCTTCAATTTTATATACAATAGACTCTCAGAGTTTGGAGCCACTCCTTGTCCTAGAACAAGTAGTGATTCAAATATCGAATGTGAGACAAAGACGATATCAATTAAATCATGTATTTCAAAACCAAAAGATTCACAGAGTAAGGAGTGAGGTAGATATATTATTATCATACATATATTGCTCATTTGCAGCAAAGTCATCATAACTCAAAATTAGCATGTTTCTACTTAATATCAGTAGTGCATAGTAAATAATGCATTTTTTATCTGGCGAAAATTTTGAATATATTAAACTTTTTCAGAAATACTTCCATTAAAGCTTTTATGGAGTCTTCTGTCACTTTGCTCGAAAAGGTACTCCATCGTCGTTAAAAATCTATCACACTTTTGGACGCCTTTTATGTGCTCAATACTGCACATAAAAGGCTTCAATTCTTTTTTAACAAGAGCTCAATATCTCTTCACTATCCTAAGCTCCGGGCGGTTTGGAGGATTTGCCACATTATTGATCTTGTACAACTCAAGGGCTTGTTTATTATATTGCAGTCTTTGGAATGGAATAACACATTTTTGTAAATACTCTTGGTGTGAATTTCGGATTTATAGAGCCTGTTATAACACATGATTGGCTTCTTTTGTCTCAACTGCATATTGCTTACCATATCAAGAACTTTTTGGGAAATTTTCACTGATTTTGAGTCCTTTACTTTTCCTTCTTCGAGCTTAAGCAACATACAATTTTCCATCGTCCATTATGTAGCAAGAATATATTCTGAGAAAACTTTTCGTGCTCTGTTTTCGATCTCTAAATTTTTTTGCCAGCGTTCCTGTCAGGAACTTTTTGAACTTTAATGTTTTTACACCTGTATTAGCTTTAACTTTTCGTATCAAATAGACCAAGAAGTTAGCGAACCGGGTTACTTTCCTACCGGATGTATTGGGAATTCTTTTGAAAATTATTTCTATTTGTTTGACTTTAGAAAGATCATGTGGGTCATATCTTTTATTTGAATACATATCAATGGACAAGTTGCCCCGGTACTGTTTAATAATATTGAAAACAATTTGACGGTAAGACCTTTAAATGCTTTGCCAAGTTGGGTTTTGTTGAAAATATTTAATAAATTTAGTACACATTTTTTCTGGTCACTCATTTTAATCAGATTAACAATATATTCATTTGTTGGACATTAAACATAATAACTGACATGATGAACATGAAATTTGGGTTAAAAGTTTTAGTGAAAACATGTTTTAAGAATTTTTCGATCGCATTTATTAGTTTGAAGGAAGAGGAGTTAAAAATTTAATTTTCTTAAGAAACCTTATGTGGGGCATTATGGACCAATCACAGGTATTGGGTAGGTTTGGTAGATTAATAAAAATCCAGCAAATATCTCTTATATGGCCCACTATATGAGGATACTCATTTTAGACTAAACAGCAATTTTTAAAGGACAAACTGTTTGTAAATGATGTAAAAATACTTTGGTTAAATTTATATGAAATTTAACAAAATATTTTCAGTAATTTTAATCAAATTATGGTAGATTTTAATATGGATTGTAATTATTTAAAAGAATTTTTATTGAAGTGAATATCGAGTAAATGGTAATAATGTGAATTATATTTGCGACAAGAATAAGAAACTTATATAAACACTGAGCTAATTTTAAGTCTAATTTCATAATCACCTAGCCCAAACCACCCACTCGCCTTTGTCTCATAGTTATTTTTTTACATCCCTCTTCATATGCATACACATACATACTTACACAATTTTCAGTTCATTTCTTTTTTATCACATAAAAGAACTTAATTCTCTTTAACAGCTAAATACTACTTGGGAAACATCAACAACAACAACAATACAACAAATTCAGCAACAACAATTTTAACAAATTCGAATAGTTTAGGAAGTGCTGCTGCATACTGTGGTGGTGGCACAACTTCATCAACATCTTCTAAATGGCTTTTGTCACCCACATTGGAAGTTTCAAGCGAAGAGAAAACTTCTCTAATAAATAATTTGAAAACCGACTCTGAAGGTGGTAATATAGGAGATGGTGGCAGTGGTTTATTGATGCAAGATCAAGATGATGCTTTAGTAAATCTTAGTGGCGCTACAATGGCTTTAGCATCGGGAGGTTTTGTTAAATTGCCACTGGAAGATCGTAATAAATATGAAAAATTACGCAGCAACGATCAAGCCACTTCGGATGATTCTGATTCAGAATTTTTTCAAGAGGATTACACTACAGGCATAACAACATCCAAGAAGGCCATATTTAAACAGATTGTTACCAACAATATACCTGACACAATACATAAAATCCAACAGGCTGCCTATCACAAAGTGGACAAGACACAGATTAAAGTTCCGATTGTTAAGAAACTGAGAGAGAAAACCACTACAAAAAAGCCATCATCTGCCGCTCAGCAAGCGGCCCAACAAGTAAATGCTGCTTTGGAAAAACATGAAAAACAACAGCAACAAGCTGCTGAAATAGCGGCTGCCGTTGCTGCTGCCGATGAAGCGAATAAAGATAATGAAGATGCAGATTCCATTGGTTCTGCCTCAGATTTACGAGCCGAAGATGATGATTTCTTTGATGAGAATCAAATGAATAGTATTTCAAGAGGCAATGCTAAATTGAAACGTCCCGATATGGATGGCATAAGTGAGAGTGTTAAGACATGTAATTCATCAGCCTATCATGCTGAATGTGAATCTGTGACCACACATGAAGATGATGTAAGTCGTGTGGTTGTTAAGGTACGTATGCGTAAAAAGGACCGTATTGCTGCATTGCAAGCCGCCTACAATGAAGCAAATGCCGTAACTGTGTCTGGAGGAGTTGGCGGAAATTTGGCAGGTGAAGATAGTGAATTAAGTCCAACCTCCAGTGAATTCATCAATAAGCTAGGAGATAAACCTTTACTGCTTGATGATGAATTGGCCTATAATTCTGCCGATACTAGTGACTCCAACAACAAAACTTCTAGTTCTGATGAGTCCATACCACACAATCCTCTTGATATGCCTGAACCTAATCACATTTCAAAAGTCCAAGCAGAAGACACTGATGAATTGGATGTCTTTGCTATGGCTCCATTTAAAATGCCGGAACGTTTGCCTTTCAAATCAAAATTAGATTCCAAAATATATTCAAAAAAGAATTTAATAGAAAAAGAAAGAGTTAATCCAAAACCTTCTTTAAATCCAGCAACAGAAATATGGACATCAACACCGGTTAAAAACAACAGTAATAATAAAACCACATTTTCAGATTTTCATATAAACACCCCAGCAGTTCCCATAACAACAGCTTCGGTGAACCCGGAACCTACAACTCAACTTAACACAGTATTGGATGATTTTAATGAACCTGTATTTAATCCTTTTGTAAATCCTATAACAACTAAATCACAACCTGAACTACAGCAGCAACATTTAGTAATTGATAAAGTCGTACCCAAGCAAAATATACAAAGTTCATCTCACTATGGTATGGTAACAGTCATCTCCACAAATGCTTCAGAAATCTCCGCACCAACTGCATCATCGTCTTCAATTACAGTGACACCTGCAGTAGCAACTGTAGCAGCAACAGAACAGCGTGATTTATTTGATTCTGAACCGTTTCCTCAGGTAATTAGTAAATGTATTAATAATGTCAAACCAGATCTTGTTAGTAGTCAAAAAGGCTACAAAAATCATAATATTGTACACGTTAAAACTACCGTTTCCACTTCTATGACATACACGACACCACCAGTACACGAATCTAGACCCCAACTTGTAACAGTTAATCACTCAATTATAATCAATAAATCACCTGAACCGACATATACTACACCTCAACAACAGCTACTGCAACCGCAACCTCAAACACAATCACAACAAAATCCTAAACTTAATTTTGCAACACAAAAAACGAATGTAAATGTTACACCTTTGGCTACATATGTGAATGTGCCACCATTACCGAATTCTGCTACCACTACTACTACTAATAATAATAATAATAATTCAAATACTAAAATTAATAAAGTGCAACAAGTGAATGCTATAATACCCCCACCCAAAGCCTTATCTGTTAGGTCGAATAATACCCAAGTTATGCAAATTTCTTTGAATGCCCCCACAAAGCCCTCCGCGCTAGGGAAGACAACAAATACAAATTTGTCTACAGTCAGTGTTGTTTCTCAAGCATTACCTCCTCACTTGTGTGCTTCCTCTCCTGGTAGTGAACAATCTATGTTTCCAATAGCTGATAATGCCTTTGTACAACTTTCTCAAGAACGTTGCTCGGACTTTACGCCAGACGATGAAGAAGAGCCAGTTGTTTTGCATGCTAAACATAATGCCGACTTGGATTCAACAAGAGCATCAATCTCCTCCTCCTCCAATCTTTCAATAGCAAACACACCCGTGGCGGCAACAGCAGCAGCAGTAGCAGCAGCAGCCGCGACACCCACAAATACAAAACATAAAGAAAAGAAGAGCCATATGGGCGTAAGAACTTTGCCGGCAAAATTGTCACAAAAAGTAAAAGGAAATTCCTATAAAAAAGTTTCGAGTGGTGATCATCATCATTCCCAATCTTCTACATCCAATACTGGCCTTACAACACAAGCTTTGGCATCGTCGTCATCATCTTTAAGTATGTGTCCCCCTAAACAGAAACATCAACGTTCCAAATACAAAACTCACACCGATGAATTCGATGACGAGGAGGACTATGAAAATATGTTGTCCTCTTCGAATACAGCAAATAGTGTTAATCCCGCAATGACACAAAAACATTCAAAATCCTTTTCGGGTAAATCTTTCGGTAACTCTTCCTTCCAATCGAATTCTATAAAGAATTCCGTTAAGACGGGCTTTAGTAACATGTCCTTTGAAGATTTTCCATCTGATCAAGAAATGGATAACGGTGCTCGTACGACTCAGGCTCCAGCGTTACCTTTTGAAGTTGTACGCAATGAAAAGGCTTTATTAGAAGCCGAAAAGAAATTTGGTTCTCTTAAAAGACGTAATAATCTATTCTCCTAGAAAAGAATTAAACCAGTGACAAAAAAGTCATTGAAAAAAGAATTCAAACAAATTTTGCAAAAAGTATTAAAATCATCACCTTCCACGTCTGTTGCGGAAAATAAGAAATAAATAAGTCAATTATAAATGCACGTTTGTATATCGTATGATGGTGCTAGAGGTATTCTAAAGGTCCATTAATAAATGATACAATTCCATCGCTCGATTCTACTTTGATTAAAAACATTCACATAAATAGAAAAGTATATCTTTGATATCGAGCACAATACCTTTACGAAACTTGCATAACAACAGCTCTCAAATTGATTGACAATCTTGATATTTTTATGTCTGTCGGTAAAAAACATTCCAAAACGATAATTTTCAAATCAATTATTCAGTATTTGATTAAAATTTTTCAGAATAAAAAAAATAATCTCATTAAAATCTAACAAGCTGGAAACTAGAAATAGTTGGTGAGTTTAAAAAACTCTGCCCCCTATGTAAACTCTCTGCAAGACTGATCACTTTTCCGATTTATTTGAAAAGTTGTTATTGTGACGTCCTATGTTGGGGGGGGGGGGGGTAAAATGGATTGAAAATGGCTCTAAAATCTGTGTAACAATATATCAGTACTTTAATAATCAGAATTTATTTTACTATTAAAGTGATTGGTAATGTCCGTTAGTCTGTCTTAACAATCGGATCAAATGAATCTTAAACTTCACTGGAAGCCGAAATCTTAAAATTATCTCGAAACTTCAATTAAAATGTTTTGATCAGGTTGGATATAAATATTTTTTTTATTATTTAATCTACAAACGCAGAATTTAAAAATATCAGTTCAAAATGCTGCTGCTTCAAACAGATGGTTTTATGGACACGGTAATAAAGAGCTTCGAAAAAGCTCGCAATAATTAAATAGTTCTATGCATTCTACATATCCTAGACCAGTTCCAGCGAATCATTAATCAAGGTGTTACATCAACGGATTCGATTTGATTGATCAAGAATATTTACATATAAACATATTTCACCATTGGGTGGAGGTGTTAAAATCTTGTTTTATAATGAAGGGAATTTTTTTTCACATCAGGGAAAATGTATTTTTCTACCAATTGAAGGAATAATTTGTTAGATTTTATCTGGCAGCACTGATTATATATGACAATTTTGTTGTCTCTTGAAGTCCACCCCACTGATTAGTCGGGGATGTGTAATACTTCATTAACAACTCGAAAAAACTTCAGCTTTTACGATATAAAATTTTAGTAAAATATTTAAAAGTTATAGCGCCATTTTCAACTATTTTACCCAGTTAAGCGTGGGATTATTATAATTCAAAGAACAAGAATTTTTCCAAAAAAAATAACAAAAAAAACTTAGTTAATACGAGTAAAATATGCCTTTAGAATAAAATTTGTAATTTGCAGAATTCAAATACATATAATACACACACATACACACATACACAAATCCTAACCTTAAAAACAATATACTCAAAAAGCTTTTAGAAGACAAATAAACAAATAAAGAAATAATAATAATGTTATAATAAACAAAATAAAAAATAAAAATAAAAATATATATTTATACAACATTAAATAAATAGAAGCATAAAACTATAAGTATGTATAGAAAGTAATACTTAATTAAACTAATTCAATTTAATTCAATTCAATTCAATTCAATTTTAATTAATATGGCAAAATATTATAAAAATTTGTTTTGTTTTTTTTTATTATTTTTGATTTAAAATTATTTTCAAATATCATTACAGTATGGATAGAAAAAAATGAAGCCTTAAATTACACTAAAATATACAAATACAACTACTTATATGCTTAACATAACATAACACACACACACAAATACACATATATAGAATACACTCTCAATTTTATATACAGTCTTTTATACCAGAATTTTATTCTAAAAAAATCGTTTATTTTTTTAGAGGATTATTAAAATGAAAAGAATAATTAAATAAAGTTTTTTTATGTTTTTATATCTAAATAGCATAATTTATTTATATAACAAACAAAAAATAAAAAAAGAAATGAAAAAAAAACAATATTTAAAGTTTGATAAGAGACGACACGACTCCTCACATTAAAATGTTTTAATTACTAAACAGCAGAATCCAATAAATTCATTAAAATTGTCGAAAATTTTAGATAAAAAAGACTATTTGAAATAATTTCTTTTTATAATTATTATTATGATTATTATTATGATTATTACCCTACCTTAGCATATTTATTATTATCAACTTAATGCCCCTAGAAACATAATTTTATTGTTGAATTTATATTTTTATTAAAAAAAAAACGTGAAAACAAAAATATATTATCTTAAACATATTATATAACATTTATTTAAATTTAAATTCACATTATTATATTACATTTAAATATTTTATTATGCGACCACACAGTATGGTAAATTATCTGAAAGCTTGGCTGGTTGTGGTATTATACTTAAGTTCACATGTTTGTAAAGGGCAGAAAATAGTTCTACCAACAAAAGTACAGGGAATCACTTCTTGAGCCTATTTGTCGATTTGTGAATAAAATGCTGGTCGCCGTTTTAGAGATATCTTGATGAAACTTGGCACTTGCCAGTTTTTCGTCCAAGGACAATGCCTATTGAAATTGGTTATGATTGATCCATCATTTCATTTACGTCCCACACAAAAATTCCTAAATATAAAACAATTTTTAACCAAATTTGACTTAAATTAGTCTAATAATATTCTAAAATAATGTGCTATATTATACAAGGATCGGTCGTTTATTTCTCATAGGTCCCATAAAAATTCCCTTCTAAATATCACTTTCTAAAATAATGTGCTAAATTATACAATTATCTGTCGATTGTTTCTCATAGATCTCATAAAACCTCCCTTCCAAATTTGTGGGCCAGAAACCCTGTTTCAGGGGACATTTGTATGGGGCCTATATGGACTAGTGATAACCAATTTCAATAGGCATCGTCCTACTACGTGTCAAATTTCATTAAGATGTCTTCAAAATTGCGAACAAGATATCTATACTTTGCGAAGAAGCTTTACGAAAACAGTCCGCCAGTCGGACGGACGAATTTTTATGATACAATCGACTCAGGAAGTGATTTTGAGTCGAACAAAAGAAATATATATTTTTAAATAAAAAGGAATCAAGATAAAGCCATTAATTTTTTAGTCACAAATTGAATTTGAATTTTCAAACTATCATCAACTATAATCCTGAAAATTTAATACAAAATGCTCGCCATCACTCTTTTTTTTACTCCACATAAGATCGGATCTTTTAATGAGCTTAATTTTAGTTAAAAAAAAGAGTTTTATTTTTTAATTGCTCTTCAAAAAGAGGTTAATTAAAAAAATTATAAAAATCAGAAAAAGATGAAAAAAACGAAATCCCAAAAAGAGTTTAAAAATGAATAATTTGCACAAATTGTATTGAAGTCATGTTTGTATGTTTACATCTCTGTATGAATATACAAATGTACTCACATTTTAAAATGTGTTTACTTTTGTTGTATGAATTTTTCTGGGTTTTTCTTATTGTGGCAAGAAATTTGTTTGTGTGCTTATATACGTAAATGCACATTTTTTTGTTTTATTTTCAATCATTTCGTTTTTTGAGCTTTTTGCTACGTGCATAATTGAAAAAATGTAAGATTTTTAATCAAGAAAAGAGTTTTATTTTTTAAATCTTCGCAAATGAAAATAAACAATTTAGATTATTTGAAAATAAAGATTTTGTTCCAAGTTTTTTGTACTCTGCCTTTTGGCCAGATTTTCATGTAATTTACTACACTGTA
This sequence comes from Cochliomyia hominivorax, assembly GCA_004302925.2. Classification (NCBI taxonomy): domain Eukaryota; kingdom Metazoa; phylum Arthropoda; class Insecta; order Diptera; family Calliphoridae; genus Cochliomyia; species Cochliomyia hominivorax. Next base: position 6,442,165 of record PYHX02000158.1, on the reverse strand, counting down.
CGTCCAAAACATCAAATATGTATGAATTTATTATTATTATTGCTTTTAAAGTGCTGCTTTTAATTAATTTTAGAAAAAAATAAAACTTATATAAAATTCCATTAATATTTACATTTTTTATTATTATTTTTAATATTATATAAGTGTATCAATTACATATATTTAAAATGTTTATTTTAATTAAATATTTAAAATTTATTAAATATATCAATATTGAAAAATGAATTGTTAATGATTGAAGTCCCTCATATATTAAAAAAAATCTAACCAAAGTTTATAATTTATTATTGTTTTTTTGATCCATTTTAAACAATTGGTTTTTGAATTTGTTTGTTTTATTTAATATTTTATGCTTTCACTTTTATTTTATTATTATTAATTTTTTAATGATTTATAATATTAATAATTATAATAAATTATAAAATATATACATACAATATTTATCAATAAAAAAAGCTGAAAACATAAAAAAATGAATAAAGTAATAAAATTGTTTAACAATGTTACACTGAATAAAAATAATTTAAATCGATTGTTTTATTAATGGACTCCTTTGAGAGGATCATCAATGAGTAGGTATAATTATTATAAAAAACGAAACCACTAAACTTACAGTTTTCATATTTTATTTGATTGAAATTCTTATTAAAATTTACAAAAAAATATATTTTTTTGTAGTTGTAATCACTAGAGACGTGTTTTATCACTTTGCTCGAAAAGGTAGTACATCTCCGTTTAAAATCTACCACACTTTTGAACACCTTTTTGTGCTGTCTTCAATTCTTTTTTAACAAGAGTCTAATATCTCTCCACTGTCCTTTGCGGTTTGAATGATTTGCCCTTCTTGGTATAAATACTACATTATTGTTCTTGTATCACTCAAGGGCTTATTTACTATAGTGACATAGTGCCTAGACAGTCTAAAAATAATATTCTTGTATTATGAAACAGGAATATTTTTTAAGAAAACTTAACTTCAATTTCCGTGCTCTATTTTTTGGTTACTAAATTTTTAGCAGCCTTCCTACCAGGAACATTTTTAGCGTTATATGTTTTTAAACCTGCACTAAGATAACCGTGCTGCTTTCCTACGGGATGTGTTGGGAGTTTTTAGCTTTAGCAACATCATGTGGAACATTACTTCCATCTGAACCAGGTTTTTTATCAACAGACAAGTTTTTCCGGTGTTTAATAACATTGGAACAGTTGGGTTTTGTTGAAAATATTTACAACTTTAGGGCTTACTTTTTTCTGGTCATTTAGTAGGGCTATTTTCCTTGTCAGTAGTGGAAAATAATTAAAATTTGTACCACACATTATAAATAGTTTTAACGGAAACACACATAACTTTTAATCGTTTTTCGCTGGAGAGGTCCTACTTTCATACTTTTGATGATCGGTTTCAATAATGTTATTTTCAATTCGCTGTGAATAGTTTTAACTTGAGGTTTTTATAAATTTTCGGCATGGGATATGGGTAATGTCTAGAATCATAAATGTGGAAGATAACTTATCATCGATTTCTTTAGCGGATTTGCCCCTATAAGTAAATGTATCAAGTCATTTTAAACATATTTTCCTAGCAATTTTTACATCCAAATATGAGACTTTGGTTTTACAAGGGATAATTTCTTATTATTTAAAAATTGGATTCCATTAATAATCAGAACTGATAAAAATTGCCGAAAAATTTGACATTTTCAATGTTTTTATAAATTTTCCAAACACTTTAAAATTAGTAAATTTCTTCTTGTATTGTTGTTGTAAATTGTCCCTCTACTTGGAAATTTCATAAGTGTATGTATGAGATTGTATGTACAAAACATATAGTATTTACTTCAATACCCACCGCAATATGGCGGAAAAGTTTGAAAAACTGTATATTAAATATCAAACGATAAAATTGGATCTATAAGTAAAAACTTTCCAATTTATCAACACTGTTCATCACAAATCCGTGTGAAGTAAATACACTAACAAACATAAGTAATATAGAAAAGTTGTTCTTAAATATAACACTGGAACACTTAATAAGTCATAAAATTAGTTACATTTTTGGCTATAACTTTTTACTGCTGAACCGATTTTGATAATATTTGGAATAGTAATGAAATTCGTACAGAATTTTATTCTAATTTATCCATTTATAATAGACAATTTTACAAAAGTTTTTTGCTTCAATTAATAGGCTGTTTCAGTAATCGGTCTATATCTTTTAATATACCGAATCAATTTTGCTGGTTTTAAATAGGAAATTTCTCAGTATTATAACAAATACTTCATTTGAGCTCTGTCAATTACTGTGGATGTGAACGTACCAACAACAGACAGACGGATATATTGTTTCGATGGAAGAATATATATTTCTTCTTAGTATTACACTCGGTGTGACAACCTCTTTGGTGGTGGAGGATATAAAAAAGTTAAAAAAAGTCGGTATCAAATGAATCCTAATTTGTTCCAAATAGAATTTTATTTTTATAAAGATTTGTGTTCCTTTTATCCTCTGTGGTAGATTAAAAAAAGTTTTAGAACCACTGTAAAATGGACAGCTGTTCATTTGCCGGTTTATTTTTGTTATTATTCCTCGTTTTTATTAAGTTATTGCTTTTCTTTATAGATTTCTCTTCTTGTGTTCAATGTGCTTTTTCGCCTTGACATTTGTTTTTGTTTTCTTTGCTGGAAATTAATAAAAAAATAACAACAAACAATTGCATTTGGAGAAAATATTTGCTAACAAAGCAACTCTATTTTTATAAATCTGTTTTTCTCTTCATTCTGTTCAAAATTAATTAATTAGTTAATTAATTACTTGCATAAATAGAAACAATAACAATTACTAATACGATTATCATTGAAGTTTTAAAATTAAAACAAGCATTTCTTGGTCATTTGTTGGTGGAGAAAGAGAAATTACAAGAACGACCGCAACTAACAATAGCACGCAGTAGATAACAAATATAAAGTAGGCGTTACATTAATCATTGATTGGATTTTTGCAGAACTCAAGACATTTTAATAAGTAGAAGAACTTAAAGTTCCATAATCATTTAGTTGCCTATAAACGACGTTACATTATTACAGTTAATAACTTTTAATGATTTAATGCGTTTCGGGTTACGGATGAAAGAAAGAAAATGGATTTGATGAAATCACGTGTCTTAGTTAAATGCGGAGGATTCTCTACACATTTGGCCACTCATGTTGGAGAACGCATTGATGGTGATCCCTTGTGGGGCTCACGTTATGATTTAGTTAATCCAACAGCAGTAGTACAAACTCATTTAGATTTTTTGGAAAGTAAGTGATATTGAAAATTAATATTTAACAATTATTATCAAGAAAAAAATATCCCTTATTTTGCTTAGAGGGTGCACAAATTATATTATCCAATACCTATCAGTCAAGTGTTGAGGGCTTTATGAAACATCTAAAGCTCAGCCGAGAAGATGCCATACAATTAATGCGTAAAAGTGTACAACTTGCTAAAGAGGCTCGCGATAAATACATTGAAAATGTGAAAATATCAAATGATTTATTAGAGGCTGGTCTACCTCTGGTATTGGGATCAGTGGGTCCTTATGGCGCTATGTTGCATGATGGTTCAGAATATAATGGTTCATATAATGACAAAGTCACCAAAGAAGAGATACAAAATTGGCATCGTACTCGCATTAATGCTCTATTGGAAGAGCAAGTAAATGGTTTAGCTATAGAAACTATACCATGTCCTAAAGAGGCAGAAGCTGTTACGGAAATGTTGTTAAACGATTATCCTAATATACAATTTTGGGTATCATTTCAATGCAAGGATGAATTGCATTTGGCTCATGGTGAAAATTTTGCAAATGCTGCCAAAAACATATGGGAAATGATAAAAAAATCAAATGCCAGAGATAGATTCTTTGGCATTGGAGTTAATTGTGTTAATCCTAAGGTAAATCATAAAGATACATACATTTTTTACCTACATAACATTGGTGTTTCGTAGTTCAAGTATTATTGACTCGAAATCACTTTCTGAGTCAATTTCCTTTTTAAGAGTTACAAGACTAGTTTGTTAACTACAGGCCAAGAAATTGTGCACCTCTATAGGTTGAGTCAATAGTTTTTTTATTCTTAGTCATGTATCATGCCGTTATAGGTCATATGCCACATATGTTAGGGAACCATAATAAAAACAGATATGTCGATTTCTGTCCGTCTATATAAACACTTCGGATACTCTGTTGGCCACAAGGTTAGAGTTATCTTAAAGAATTTTAAGCTCATGAAACTCACCCATTTTTTAAGCTTATAAAACCCCCCATGATTCAACACTGCCGATTTTATATTGAAATCGGTTGAATAAGGTAACATTTTTTTTAAAACAATTTTTATTTTTTGAAATTTTTTAATTATTTCGGTAATTTTAATCCATTAAAAAATCGATAATGGTATGTGATTAATCGACTAAATCGATATAAGAATAGTTGGTAGCAAAATCACGAATCGATATTTCATTTTGTTTGCCATTCACTTGTTAGTATTGTTATAATATTTCGCGTATTTAAAGTTTTTACAACCAGAAAATACTGTAACTAATATTGGAGGATCGCTCCATAATTTCTATCCACTTATGCCTCAAATGACTAAATCTGGATGTATTATGCAATATTTTAAATACAAATCATTGAATCAAATTGTGCAGGACCGTTTCATAATTTTTCACGCCTTTGTCATAGTCTAATGTATTATATAGTTGATATTAATCGACTATTATACACTTTTACTTGGTTTTGATATATTTTAAAAAGAGAAAATAACTTATTTAATTTTTAGTTTGTGGCACCACTTTTTAAATCACTGCACGTTTTGTTAGAAGATAAGGATTTTCCCCCCTTAGTAGTGTATAGTAATCGGGGTGAAACCTATGATTTGGAAAAGGATGAATGGGTAGATCAGGACAAATGTATACCATTAGAGACCTATGTACCAGAATGGATACGTTTAGGTGCCAGAGTAATTGGAGGATGTTGCCGTGTTTATCCAGACGATATACTTAATATACGCAAATGCATTGATAGCTTGGGTAATAATAATAATATTTAATTGTAATTAATATGAAAACAAATAAAAAAAGATATATTTACTTAAAAACAATACAATTTATTTATTCGTTACATAATTGTAAAACATAAACATATTTCTATTGGCGTATGTATATCAATAGAAATGCATAAATTGAGATACATTTGATTTACTACACAACTTATATATATTTTTTTGTTTTAATATCTATCGTCTACTAATCAATGTCATTAAACCTTTATAAACAATTTTTTTATTATTTTGCTATATATAAAAAAAACAATTCAGACTATCTGTTGTCTTGGGTTATCAATTATTTGTTATTAAATTCAAATACAATTTGTATTAGTATCATATAATTTAATTTGAAATATTTCAATGGCATTAAAGTTATGTTATATATATATTTAATATACTCAAGTATGTATTTAATAATATTAAGTACAATTAATTATGTAGTATATCTCTAAATAAAAGAGAGTCCAACAACAAAAAATCACTATCTAAATATATGATAAAAAAAATAAAATAAAAATACAACACGATGGTCTAAACTGAAATCAAATATCGCTCTACAAAAACAATATTTATGATTAATTTTTTTTATATATTAAAGGCAAATATACATATGTATAATTAAAATATAAAAGTAAACAAAAAAATTAAGCTTAAAAACATAATAAAACTGTAATCACTTTCTCTTTATAGATAGACTGCGTCTGAAAACCTATTAACCCATTTCAATTTCGTATTTTATTATTTAAAAAATTAATGAAAATACAAGACAAAATTGCTTTTGAATGTATTGGTGACTTTTTTAATTTTTAATATATTTGGGTTCTAAGTAAGGTATTCAAAAAATCGAAATTTTCAAAAAAAAACCGGTTACGAATACGGTTCCAAGTCAAAAAACCGTATTCGTATTGAAAAGATTAAAAACCGGTTAACCGACTGAAAAAAACCGATATGTCGAAAAAAACGCTGCTAAAAATGAAGTCATAATAAATGAATATTCCTGATCACGTTGATTATGTTGCCAATGCTCGAGTTAATGTTAATAAAAATTTTAGTACTCAAAAGCAGTCGAGATCCCCCGAAAAGTTTTAAATATGACAAGCAATATGCTGTGGCAAAAGAAATCTATCATTTGTTACTACGGGCTCTATAAAAACCGAATTTTTACATCAAGGAATGTTTACAAAAATGATATTTGGTCTCTTGTTAAAAAAGGGAAAACACAAAAAAGAAAATTCAAGGAAGGTTATAGAAAGCACTATAAAGGGATTTTATTAAAGATCCACAATCGAAAAATTTTCGAAGTATGATTGCCTTGCTGGAAGAACTAGTTTCAATGACAAGATTTTGTGTACTTTTATGCAAGTTACCCTCAAATATATTGAAATAAATATTTTTCTTCATTACAAAATCAATAAATCCTAGTTCTCCAATTTCAGCAGCAGACATATAATCCCATGGCATGTCACCAGTACTCAACATGGTAGTACATTCGACTGAATGAGTTTTTCCTGCAAAGCCTATCTATACCCTTCATTCACCATGTCAGAACACGTCTCTCTCATTTATATATAGAAAATTTAATTTCATCAGAGAATATAACCTTCATTCATATGCTCTTTTGTGAAAGGAATGCGTTTCATTTGGTTTACCTTGCTAATCTGTGCTTTTTTGTCTTAAATCGGGCTGGCAGAATTTTGTACTTGACGTACAGTACACTTGTACCAGTAATTGTCCTTTAATATTGTATCAATTTCTGACGATTAAGGTTTAGGTTCAGGTGGTAGGTTATTATTGTGAGTGGTCGGTTGGGTGTTCGACAAAGAATCACTTTCTTAGCCGATTTAACATAGTTCGTCCATCCGTCTGTTGTTGTGAACAATATAAAGTTCGCAAATTTTTTGATATTTTGATGAACTGACTTTTGTCAATAAGAAATATGAACTTAAAAATAAAACATATTTTTGTTAATAAGTGTAATGAAAGAAAAATGATTTTTATTAGAAAACATTTTTATGCAGAATTAAAAAATATTTTTATGTATCATTTATTTTATGGTCGCTAAGGTCTTGTTGGATCTAAAAAATAAAATAACTGTAACATTTCACATAGAAGTATAATATAAAATGTTTATGGGTCTTTCTCTTTATCTTAACAATGAAAAAATAAAGGTTTATTTTATCATTAATTTTAATATTAATAATATTAAAATTACATTTGAAAATTAGTTTCAAAAAGTTTTTATATCCTACACCATCATAGGTGATTGTGTTACAGATAAGGGGCAGAAAAATATCACTATCAGCATTCGGTTCAGAATCATTTTCCGATTACATTTAACAAGGTCCGATATAACCTAAAAATTCTATAGCAAATTTTACCAGTATCAGTCCTTTATATGAATATAAATCAAGGTATATAATAAGTAATGTCACGAAAGACTCTCATAGCCTTTGTAATGCTATCTCTTTTGCAAAAGAACATGACCAGAAGAAAAATCTAATTTAAAAAATTTAAACTGTCATTTTTGACAATCTAAAACGTCTTTAACAGTATAAATCTCATATAAATGTGAGTACCGTGGAATATCATTATTACGACTTTTTACTGTTCAGAAATTAATACTATCGATTTCAATTATGGTTGAGAATATGGCGGAAAAACTCTCACACGGTGACAAAAAACTCAGCTGATTATTTTGTGCTTTCTCTCTTATTATGTTTCTATCAAAGTTTCTATCCTACAACACCATAAGTAGTTGGTGTATTATGCTTTCGGAAAAGCAATTTAAGGTCACAAAAGTCCTAAATATAAATTGAAATTTGACACAAACTAGTTTTATAATATTCGAAGTCGATGCGCCAAATTATACAAGGATCAGTCCATTATTTCTCATTAATTCCATACAACTCCTCATCAAAATATCACTTTAAAGGATTTAAATCTCACATATACGTTGGTTTTGCAAAAGGAGTTGGTCAAAGTAAAATAAAAAAAAAAACAAAATTTTTTTGAACGTCGGTCCATAATTAGTTCTAGCTTCCATAAAATGTCCGCATAAAAATCCCACATGATTGTAAGTACCATAATATTATACTGCACACTTAAGAATAAATTAAATAATACCTTTATACGAGGGTGGTTCTTTAATTTTCGGTAGCTAACGTTTATAACCAACAATGTGGTGTAGAGTATTAAATTGTCACGTTTGACCGACCATAACTACTTACTTGTTTTTTATTGATTTTGTTTTATTTTATCGTTTCGTAAACACTTTTCGACATTTATAATACAAATCAGGCAAAACAAAATTGCCTGTTGTTTTTCTAATGTTGTATTTGTTGTAGTTATACGGTCACAATGTAAATTTTTCCACCATGTTTCAAACCAATTGGTCAGTTAAAAACATAACATCTTTCAATATAATAAATTAAAAAGAAATTGTAATAATGAAGTTTGAACTGATTGATCCATTTCACAAAAGAGTTATGATAACACCTCAGATCGATTTAACTGAATGCGCCCGGTTTTCGTGCACCGATTTTTTAACATAAAACCGTTTTCAAAATTATTTTTAAAGTCCATTTTTCGAATTATTCAAAAATTTAAAAAAAAGTCAGGTTTTTGAATACACTAAAACCGACTAAGGAAATGAATTTGAGTGACCATCTATTCTTTAGGATGAATTTTAATTTTGTATGCACAAATTTTTAATATTTAAAATTTTGTTAAAGTCAAAAACAACCAAATTGATTCACAAACAAGATCTATTCATTAATGGGTTAAAATAATTAACTTTGTTCTCATTCAATTAAATTCTCTTTTATTCTCTTTTTAAATTATATATATTCTCTGTTATCGCTTAGTTAATGGAAAATGTTTGGATTTTAAGAACACCTTATCATCAAACAACAATATTCTATATAAAATTGTATTATAGTCCGTCTGTCTATAAGTGTAATTTAATAATAAACAAATTAATATACATATGCATATATATAATCTATATATATACAAATGAATCTGTGTTTGTTTGGGACTTGCAGACAACTGAACTAATGAACTGATTTTGCCTAAAATTTTAACAGCATGATTCTAATATTGACGAAACTCACATAACATAAAAAGTCTGATAGGACCAGGGGGGCACACCTCCCCCCCCCATTTACTGTGGATTATCTAAAGAACTATAACAGCAATAGTTCTAAAATTTGGTCCCAATCATCTTCTCAAGGAACTGTTTTGCAGAATAAAGTGTAGGATGGATAGGAAAAGGGGGAGGGACACCACTCATTCAAAGCAAATAATGATTTTCGAATATCTAAAGAACCTGAAACAGCTAAAGCTCTCAAATTTGGTTCCCATCACTTTCTCAATGATCTGTTTTATTGGACAAAATGAAGGGCGGATATGATCAGGAGCATATAAATATTAATTATCGAATATCTAAAGAACTATAACGGCAGGAGTTCTAAAAATTTGGTTCAAATCAATTTCTCAAGGAAATAATTTTACCGGACAAAATGTAGGACGGGGAAGGAAGGTGTAGCTCCTATGCAAAACAAATATTAAGTAAAAGCTATGAAAGGATATGTGAAATTTCTTTGGAGATCTTGGACTGAGAAGAATTTTTGTGCAACAAAGCGCACCGGGTAAAATTTATTATTATATATATACACACACATGTATATAAATTTATATAGATTTATGCTGTTGAGAGAAATACTTATAAAAGCTGTTGCATATTTAACTCAATCCATCAATTGTAACAGAGACTTTAGTTAGTAACTAAGTAAAAATTTAGCCAAGTGGTGAATTATTATCAATAATTCTTTTGTTTACAAACATTTTTTGTTTATTAAATATAATAAAATAAAAAAAATATTAACAAGCAAAACAAAGCCGTTTTAATAAAATAATTAATTATACAAAGTGATCGTGATCTCTTGAAAAAAAGGTATGTTGAAGACAACAAACAAATATGAAGAATTATGCGAAATAAATAATTTGGATTAGGTTTTACGGTTTAAATTCGTATAATGTAAAATCCAACATCATCTTATCATTTTGCCAACAAAGAAAAGATTGTTATCAATATAAAATTACAAATATCTTGCAAAGTTAATAGAAACTGACGCTCGTGAACCAGATGTCAAGGGTTCTATTAGAAACAAAAACTAAACATTTAATAATATTTAAAGAAATTAAAGTAAAAATATTAATAAAAATCAAAACAAAGACTTTTAACTACATAATAACACAATTACATACAGATTTGTATATGATATTATATATAATCTATATACACATTCAGTGTTATTTTTATTTTTTATTTTATTTTTTTGGAATCAAAACAAATAATAAAATATTTATGGAAATCTTATCAGTTAAAAAAAAACAAAATCTATTAATAAAAATTATAGTTTAATACATTTAAATTGAGTTCAAACTCTACACTAGTCTAGTCAAGTATAATCATTAGAATACAAACAAACTATCTAAATCATAGAACAGATCTGAGGGAAATACTTATTCAGTTAGTTGGAAAATTATATTACAAAAAAATCAATTTTTTCCAATTCAAACTGGAGTCAATGAAAAGTTGGTTCTTATAAGGATTTTTTACCATTATTCAAATTAAGCATATGAGTAATATGTCGAAAACTACAGTAAGTATGAGTTGTATGCAATTGAATATCACTCATACGACAACATGTTTAAAAAAATATGCATCACAATGATTCCAAAATTATGCTTTAGATTTTGAATCGCTAAAGTTATTTAAACAGCTGGAGTGTTTTGTTTTTGAATTGATGTGGATCGTTTAAAATTGTCCATGTCAAGTATCAAAAAACATTATAACTGAAGACGGAATAATTTTAACTTATTTTGAGTTAAAAACAAATGAGACTATAATAGTCATTCGCGTTCTACCACATTATATATTCTATCACAATGTTAAAATTTATAAATTTTATTTAAGAACAATTAAGGAATGTTAACAAAAACTATTTATACTCTAAGGTGTGAGAGCAAAATATCCTTAACACAAGTTTTTTTATTAAAACTTTTAAGAATAACATTCCCACGACAATTCGATATCCGTTTCGGAACATCCCTAGTAACTCACGGCCAAATATTGTCAAACCAGAAAAAGCTACTTGAAGTGGGAATTTTTACAAAAACCGAAGAATTATTAGATCAGATATTGTCTTAAATGAATATATTTTTAATCTGAATATGAGTGACCACTAAAGTTGCGTGCTAAAATTATTAAATATTTTTAACACAACCCAACCTGGTACTACAAAAAAGTTGCCACCAAACTGCTTCTAATTTTATCAAACAGTACCGGGTGAACTTTTCCGTTGATAGAAAACCAGGGTTAAGGTAGAAGGAAAGTTCCACATGATGTTTCTAAAGACAAACAAATACAAAGTTAAATGCAGGTTTAAAAAATACAAGGCTAAACATTTAGAGACCAAAAATGGAGCACAACAATTGAAGCCAAGTTAAAAAAAATATTCTCGCTGCATAATGAATAGCGAAAGATATGTTCTGGCGAATTTTTCGCAATTTTCTGGTCAAAAATTTTATGTTGCTGAAAGTTGAAGAAGGGAAAGTTGAATAAAAGTTTAGAGCCCAAAATCAGCCAAATTTCCAAAAAAACGTTCTCGTTATGACAAGCAATATGCAGTTGCGGGGAAAGAAGCCTGTCATTTGTTACGGGCTCTACAATTAGTGTAATTAACATTAAAGAATGTTTACAAGAAAGGGTGCTTGCATTCTTATGACTTCATAGTGTGTCTACTGATTTGGCAACCTGCCACAATGCAAACAAGCTCATGAATGGTACAAGAACAATAATGTGACATTTCTACCAATAGAGGCAAATCTTGCAACCAACCCGGAGCGTAGACCAATGGACATATATTGGGCTCTTGTCAAAAAAGGGAATTGAAGAGCACAAAAATGGTGTCCAACAGTGTACCTTTTCGAGCAAAGTGAGAAGAAACTCTATAATAACGTTAATGGAAGGGTTTCCAAAAAAGTTTCATAATTTGATCACTATACTTTGTACCATCAATCAATAAATTGAAATAGTTCCTTCGAGCTAAATTTGCTACTTTCTCTTATACTTAAATGATAAATGATGCATGCATCATTCTATGACAAAAGTGCAGATCAGTTTCCTTTCCTCAACATATTAGAACCTTTAAAAATATATCAATGGGATTTTACATACTTTTTTATGTTCTTTTGCAAGTAATTTGGTGGAGTACAAATGTCTAGCTGGTCTTGGAACATTGATAAATAATTAAAAATTATTTAAATAACAATTTAAAAAAATATGCAAAGTTTTGCTTTCATAATGAAAAGTTTTATATTTATGATAATATACATTTAAAGATTGTAATTTATTTTCATTATTTTATTTGTTTATTTATTTATTTGATATTCCTCTTATCATTTTAGGTGGAATCAAACAGTAAATATGCGTTTAAATAATATTTTAGTAAAAGATGGTGGTTTTGGTACACAAATGACAGTACATGTAGGTGATGCAGTTGATGGTGATCCCTTGTGGAGTGCCAGATTCAATGCTACAAATCCAGCAGCTGTTGTCAATACCCATGTGGATTTTTTGCAAAGTTTGTATAATTCCTCAATTAAGTGTAAAATAAATTTATATATACAGCAACAAAATGCAATTTATAATACATATATATATATAGATGGTGCCGATCTAATATTGACAAATACATATCAAACAAGTGTTGAAGGTTATATGGAACATTTGGAATTAGATGCTGATCAAAGTGTAGAATTAATCAAGAATACAGTTAGATTAGCACATATAGCTAAAGAAAAATATTTAACAGAATGTTATCAGGCGCAATTAACTGTAAAAGAGGGTGAATATTAAATAATCTACACTAATTTTGTTGAATTATTTCTCTACAAAACATGAAATTATTCTATTTGAAAATTTAAAGGTTTTCCCATGATAATTGCTTCAATAGGTCCATATGGAGCTCATTTACATGATGGCTCTGAGTATACAGGTGATTATGCTGATTATGTGCCTGCTAAAGAAATAACCGATTGGCATAGAGTGCGTATTGATGCATGTCTAGAAGCTGGTGTAGATGCTTTAGCCATTGAGACTATACCTTGTCAAATGGAGGCTGAAGCTTTAGTGGAAATATTATGTGAAGATTATCCAGATGTTAAGTTTTGGATAGCTTTTCAGTGCAAAGACGAAAAGACTTTAGCTCACGGCGAAGAGTTTGTCGATGCTGTCAACGCTTTGTGGGAATTGCTTAAGGAACGTAATGCTTTGGAAAATTGTTTAGCCATTGGTGTAAACTGTGTGAATCCGCAATATGTAACGCCACTTTTTAAATCATTAAATGGAGAACGTTCTCTAGATGACAGAATTCCTTTGGTAGTGTATCCCAATAGCGGTGAAATTTATGATGTTAACAAAGGTTGGATGGGTAAAGAACATTGTGTTCCCTTGGCTAGGTATGTGCCAGAATGGGCACAATTAGGTGCAAAAATTATAGGTGGTTGTTGCCGAACATATGCACGTGATATAAGACATATAAGTGAAGCAGTACAATCTCTTAATAAGTTATCATAACAACTAACAAATGTGTGATTTTTGTTTTCTTTTTAGTAAATAAGTAGTTTAAGTTTTTTATATTGAATATTGTTAAATAAACTATTTTTTTAATTATTAAAATGTAAAAATGCATTTCTTATAAAAATTACTTACCTGTGGCTTTATTATACATGAGCTTGAAGACAAAAACGTCAAATTATTAACTTAATTTATAAAATTAGGTTTTAATAATAAAACAAACTTAAAAAAACACAACTTAAAAATTTCATTTGTGGCAATTGTTATGTTTTTAATACTCCTGGAGTTTTCTGAGCTTCTTGCTGCTGTCGTTTCTTGGCTGCCAAACGTTCTTGAGCTAGTCTTCTATTCTCTGCAATACGAGCCATTTGTTCTGCACTTAATTGCTTGGGGGCGGGAGTTGAGGGTTGACTTGGTGGTAAAGGTGTAGCCAAGTCGCTGGTATCATTTAAATTACCATGACCTGTATAAGGTGTAGAGACTACAGCATTTCCCCGAGAAAATGATGGAGTGGTAAAACTACTACTTGTCATTGAAGTATTTGCCGAGGAGCCCATACCGCCACCTCCAGAATACCTTGAATTGTTTGGTCCAGGCGTACGGGGATCTGTTTTTGATATGGCAATCTGTTCATCCAACAATGCATCAAATTCATCATATGGTTCATCAGCAACTGCTGCTGGTTGCTCATCTTCATCATCACCTTCATGGATTTCGCCGTGATTCTTCATTGATTCCAACATTCCCAGACGATAGCGAGACATATGAACTTGCAAAGGTTTCTTTCTACCCAAACGTTCTATATTCGCCAAAACATCGTCAAACTTGTAAGTTGGATACATTCTATGTCCCCAATGTTGCATTCGACGCATAATTTCATCTAGATCTTCTTTTTCTCGGCCCTTACCTTTGAATTTAATATCTTTGAAATAATCCTCAATCGTATGGATGCCTCTAGGACCACTTAGAACTTCTACATTTAATCGTGGTCTAGGATTAAGCACATTACGCTTTTTCGGCTGAACCTTAACAGGTACCGCAGTACCGCCTTCTTGATTTTCTTCGTCCTGTTCATTATCACCAAAGAGTTGTTCATTATCATCACCATCCTCAGGTAGTTGATCGCCCTCATTGTGAAAATTACCATTTAACAAATCATCCACTCCATCATCACCAAATAGCGACATTTTTCTTTTTTCGCAAAATTATTCAAATGATCTTATTCTTGTATGTTGTATTATTTTTGTAAACAAAACAAAAAATAAGGCGGCATGAATATTGACATACGTACATACATTTCTGTGTGTTGACATTTATAATATGTCAACGTTGTAAAATCTAGTAGCATGTTAAGCAAATGATTAAAATACACTTCAAAAATGTATTTTAATGGTGAATAATCAATTATTTTATATAAAATATTTCATTAAATTATGTTCGTATTTAAATTGTGTGAGCGCCATATTTGTTTGAAAAAAATAATAATAAATCATCAAGCATTTAAAAGAGTAGTAACATATCAACTACCATTTTTAACAACTAATCATAATGAGGTGGTGAAATTAATGAAAAAGTTTTTCTGTGTGTTTGCTGTGTGCCAATTTTTTATCGGAAATTCTATTGAAATTGCAAGTAATATTAATTAAACATTAAACAGATAATAAATATTTCAAATAAAGAATAAAATAATAAATAACATAATTAATAAGAAATTATTGTACATTTGTTGTACAGATAGATAAAAACAAATGACCATTTGGCTTCGGCATAAATGGTGAAAAATGCGCATTTTAAGAATTAGCAAACAAAAGGTGAATAAAAAATCGCTTAATGAAAGAAAATATTAAAAGAAAATTGTGAATAAATCTGAAGAATAACAACAAAAATTGCAAAAATTAATTGAATTTATGTGGAAAAAATTGAGTAAAAATAAATAAAAATGGAAAATAAATGTAATAAAACACCAAACAGTAATAACAATAATAATACAACAAATAGCAAATACATGGATCATGTATATTGTCATACAAATCAAACGAAGAACTCATATAATATTGTGACAACTCCCGGTAGCATTGGCGGAGGTGCTGGTGGAGCAGCTGCTTCACCTAATGCGGATGTTTTGGCTTTACTGAAGGAAAATAAACAATTAAAGGCAATGTTAATATTACATTTGGATTTGATTCAGGAACAAAGTGATCAACTTATGGCAAAAGAAAAGATTTTAATAGCGCGTACGGAGGAGCTGGAAACTTTACGAACGCGTAATGTTGCTTTGGAAAATCAAGTAAAAGAATTGCAAAAGCAATTACAGCAACAAATAAAACGATCTGGCGAAGTATCCACACTACCGCCACCTCCTCTGGCCAAAATACAATGTAAAACACAACAAACGACAGTGCCAATGGCACCCTTAGCGACAGTAACAGCAAATTGCGCCAAAATTATATCAACAACGGGCAACGCAAAATCGAATATAATTGGAGAATGTAATGGAAAATTAATAAGTAAAATAGTATTACAAAGGGTAAATATGACCTCTGGTCGAGGAAAACATAATCAAAGTCCACAGAGTCAAACAACTGACACTGAAAATGATGAAGATGGTGACGAGGAAGGTGAAGAAGACGAAGAACATGATGAAGGTGAAGAGGAGGAGGAGGAAGCAGATGGAGAAGCCGAAGATGGTGATGAAGACGGCATAGATGATGAAGAGGAAATCGAAGATGAAAGTCACCAGGAAGAGAATCGAGTAAACGATGGAGAAGACGGCGAACATGGTGATGAAGATGATGAAGAGGAAGGCGACAATGAAGAAGTGGAACATTGTCAAGATTCACAAGACGACAAGTCCCATACACAGCCAGTAGCTAATGATGACTTATATGATACGGGAAATACTACCGAAGATAGTAATGAGGTATTGGCAGTCCAAAGCAAACGTTTAAGGCTTCGTCAAGCCGCCAAACAATCGTTGGCCATACCAAGGGGAGCAAAGCCAAGTGTATCTCCAGCGTCCACAACCACAAATGACGGTCAAACAGCATTTAAAGCTGTCACCACTTCTTCATCCTCAAATACAACACACATAAGTAAGCAGCCACCTACACCGAGTCGTGGCAAACAAATGACCATTATGCGTTGGCATGCACCAGATTATAACACGGATGAATCTGTGAGCTGTGATTCAACGGCTGAACAAGAAAGAGTAAGTAAATAATGTTAGATTTTATAATTAACATTTAAACAATTATGATTTTCTATATATTAATAGCGTTCGACATCCACCACATCCTCACCATTAAAACCCTCACCAACTGTTATGGATAAAAAACGATCTCATGATAATTCATCACAACATGCTCAACACCGTCACAAGATACGTAGATGTACTTATATATCGACTCCACAATTGTACAGCACCAGAGAATGGGAAGATGAAGCATTTAATTGTGATTATGATTATGAATTCTTCAAAGCAGAAGCTAAACTCCTACAATCTGATAATCCCAAATTAGAAATACCCAAATGGACTGAACATGAACTGACACCCTCTTATTGTATTGAAGGTACTGAAGATCTCTCAGATGAAATATTTCTTAAAAGACATGCCAAATTGGAAGTGGACGAAAAACGCCGCAAAAAGTGGGATGTACAGCAAATTAGGGAACAAAGGCGAATAGAGCGTCTTAAGCGACGCCATTGTAAAGATGAAATACAATCCACACAAGAAACACCCAGCTTGCAAACATTTTATCCCACTACTGAAAATTTGCAAACTATTTGTTTTGTGCACGATTTACCGGTGCAGGCATTTGGAGAAATGATACCAAAATTAACCGGACCTTTAAGTATGGGTGTAAAAGGCGAACGACGCAAGGGATTCAAATTGCCTTGGCTCGATACGGAACATTTACAATACTTGAGTGACAATAACAAAACCCCCACAGTAGCCATAGTTAACAGCAGTGAAACTACATTGGCAGCATCTCTACAAATGCAACAACAAATGTTGAATTCATCCTTTACTTTTCTCAAGAAGCGCAGAAGACAACAAAGTTCCTCATTTGGCCATAATCAACATCACAATTCCCGGCAACGAAATCAAGTAGCCAAATTGGTTAACAATATAACAAATAATGTTACTACACCGGCTACAACAACAGCAGTTGTTGCAGTAGCTTCTACAACAACTACACAAACATTTCTTAATGTAGTTAAAACTAATCTTGCAACCAACTCCTCAACATCAATAATAACAACATCATCCTCAGCTCCCCTTACTACACCAACAACTAATGCAACAACTGTGGCCTCTGCTTGTAATAATAGCAATAACACAAATACAAATCCGTAATTATTATTAAATTATTTTTACAATACACAAATTAAAATCCCCAAATAGTTACTTTATGTAGAAAGTTTCAAAAAAAAATACATACGAATGTGTGTATTTTGATTTGAATTTAAATAGCTTTTTACTATGAATAAATAGTAAGTAGTACATCGTATATAGTAAATAGTAGTCCCTAATAATGTATAATTTTAATAGATAAAAATAATTTTAAGCACGATTCTTTTTACAAAATTTTGACCTAAGAAAAATGTGATAAATTTAATTAAATATTTGGAAGAAACAAGTGTAATTAATTTTAAATTAAAAAATAGGAAAAAGCATTTAAGTTTGTTTTGAGTTTAATAAAAATATAGTTATTATACAAAATATTAAAATAATAATATGCACATTTTGTAAATAAATTTCCTTTTTTTTAGATTTCTAAAATCATTCAAACTCAACCAAATTATTTGTAGAAAAATTTCAAATAATTAATATTTTAAATAAATCAAAATGTAATAAATATTAAAAAAAAATTGATTAATGCCGCAAATATAGTTATTGGTTTCATTAATTGCGGTAATGATGGGGTTCCAATAATACTATATTCAGTAACATTTAAACTGTTGTATATATTTAGAGTTTCTCCACGGGAAAACGTTCCCGGGAAATTCATTTTTCTAAATCCCGGGAATTTTTCATCGATAATTTTTGAGAAGTAATTTAAATGAAGAAGATCTGTAACTCCAGAAGGAATTACATAAATAAATTTGTCCAGATTGTTTTTTCTAAACAGTTTCCTATTTTAAACCTGCTATATCGCTGCAATGACAAACTAGTTATTGACTGATATCTGAGTCAGAATTCAACTGTATTACTTCATCATACTAAAACTCATCCCAAATCGAATTAATAGAATATCGGAGTACATACATCTAATTCAATACAAGAATATAACACAAAAACGTTTTGGGTTGTTTGAACAAGCTCCAATATAAGCATTTCAATTTCAAAAGAGAAGCCCTATACAGAAGTCCATCTCCGTTTAAAATCTACCACACTTTTAAACACCATTTTTGTGCTCTTTAATTCCCTTTTAACAAGAGCCCAATATCTCTTCACTTGCCTTTGTACCGGACAGTTTGGAGAATTTGTGGTACCAAATTGGTTAACAATTATTTCTGTACCACTCAAGAGCTTGTTTATCGTAGCGACAGGATGTCGAGACAGCCCAAGTCAGACACATAATAAACTCTTATGAATGGAAGCAGCCTTTTTGTAAACTTTTTTTTGGTATCAATTTCGGTATTTATAGAGTCCGTGGTAACAAATACTTGGCTTCTTTTGAAGCAACTGCATATTGTATGCCATACCAAGTCCTTTTTAAGAAATGTTATCTATTTTCGAGTTCTAAACTACATTAACTTTAACTTTTCGAACTGTTTAGTCTCCGAGCACTAAGCTAACCGGACTGAACAACCCTTGTATAATTTGTTTTCTAATATAAAAGGATTTTTCGGCAACGTTATATAGATGTTAGAAGAAATTATGTGCCGACCCTCGTAAAATTTCGAACATCGATTTCTGCTTATGTTTATCTTAATTTGACTAAATCTTAACATAATACGAATGTATATGTGAGATTTTAGTCCCTCGAAGTGATATTTGGAAGTGATGGTTGTATGGGACCTATGAGAAATAATGAACCGATCTTCGTATAATCGTTTAACATTACTATAAGACTTATTTGTGCATAATTTTGTTAAATTCGCTTTATATTTTGGACTTTTATGACCTTAAGAATCCATTCCGGGAGGATCATTTGTATGAGGGCATGGTGTAAAATGAAACCATCATCACTAATTTCAATAGACATCGTCATTGAGCCAAAATAATGTTACGTGAAAATTTTCATCAAAATATGTCAAATATTGCGACCTGCATTTTATTCACAAACGGGCAGACATCGTTAAATCGAGATCAAAAAGTATATTTGAGTCGAACGGTTTACTTAAAAGTGGTGGAAGCAATATTTTTGTAATCTTAAGCATAAACGCATTATACTCCAACCACCTATCGTGGTGTAGGTTATAATGAAATTTTTAGTAGAAAATATCTTCTGTATCTTTGTAACTCGTATTTCGAGCAAATATTCGTAAAAATGGAGAAAAGGAAACAAATAAGAAATTTATTTTTGTCAAAACATAATTTTATTTATTTATTTATTTTATTTTTTTTTTTTAATTTTGAGACAAAAATACAATTCACATAAAAATTAAAATAAAAAACACACAAAATAAAATACAAAAACAAAGAACACTTAACTTAATGTAAAGATCAACTTTAAAATGAAGAAATATTTTTTTAATTAATTATAATAAATATTAAAAAAAATCTATTTAACTAATGAAGCCATTTTCTGTGTCAATAATTTTGCATCCGCTCCGGCAAAACTTGAGACACGTTTTTGATTTTTGATAAATACAAATGTCGGCATACTACGAACTTTATAATAATCGCAGATATCATGAAATTTATCAACATTGATTTTAATAACTATGGCACGATCCTTATAGTGTTTGACCAATTTTCTTATATGGGGATCCATTTCCTTGCAGGGACCACACCAGGTGGCATAAAAATCCAAAACTACCAATTTATCACCAGCATTGGCAATTTGTTTCTCAAAATCGGTTGCACTTTTAAGAGTCGAAACCATGATGAAAAAAATATACTTTTATTTTTTATATTTTCTTTTTCTTATTTCAATTTATATTATTTTTTATTAATTTATTTAGAGTTTTTTATTTTTATTATTATTATTTTTTAATTTTTAATTTATGTTGAAAAAAAATGAGAAAACTGCTTGTATTTAATTTAGTTTCTTTTAATACAAATGATGTTTTTAAAATGTGATTTAATAATATTCTGGATTGAATTTTTGTCTTTTCATAAAATGTAACTGTTGATGCTGAATTAACGGTTTAGTTGTAAAACTGGAATTGGAAGTGGGAGGAGATTAAGTATTTGCGATTTTTATAAATTTGCTTAATTGATTTTTTCGAATTAATTTCCAATAAAATAATAAAGATTTTTCGAAGTTCGTTCAATGCTAAGTTTGTTCATAGTGTCCTACAGTGATTCCTAAACAGTGATTTGAATAAAATAAAATACCTTCAAGCATAAAATAAAACCAAATGGAGTTTTCTTCCGCTCACCGATGGATTTCAAGATATATGTAACTGAAGTTTTGATATACAGATTAATATTTTCTCATTCGATATTTTAAATAAAAATATCATTTGAGAAGTCTTAATATGAGACCTTTCAATGATGTATAAATTATTTCATACTATTAGCTCATTAAGAGATAAGAGCAATTTCTATGATTTTTTTCAATAACGTGACATAACTCAAAAATCTAACCCTATAACAATGTTCATATTATCAAAACTTGTAACCATAAAAAAACTATTTTCCTCATTTAGACTCCCTTCATACGAAGTTATCTAATATTTAAATAACTATAACAGCGAGAGTTCTCAAATTTGGTCCCAACTATTTCCTCAAAGAACTGTTTTACTGGACAAACGTTGTGTTATGTAGCCAGACTTATCCCACTTTACTTTAACGCATTTTTTCTTAAATCTAGATTCCAAAATTAGGTTTTCTTTAACGTTTTTTATTTCATTTTATTTTATTAAATGTTTATTATAAACAAAATGTATGTTTATTTCATACATCGAAATAAATAATTATATTTCAATCAATAACAATAAATTTTAAATTCAAAATAATACAAAATTTAACTAATACAACATTAATATTTTTTTTAAATATGAAAACATTTTAAGTTTTGTAATTACAAATTGAATACATGAAATAAATGTTATCTTTCTCTTAAAAATGGAAAAACTTTTTGTAACTCGGCTTTTGATTTACAAGCCTCCACTTGTGGCAAAGTTTCCACCAGATTTAATAAATAAATTTGTAATTGTTGTCGTCTTTCTTCAACGAATTTTTCATTCATATTACCGAAACGTTTTTTCGGTGGAAATTCTACAGAGCGAACACTGGGATGCGTTTTTAATAAAGATTTGTGTAATTTATTAAAATCACTATAACGTCGCCAAATGGACCAGTGTTCTAGATTTTGTCTCATTGTTATATGAATTTCATAGAGATGAAAAGAGCCAGCGGCATGTTTTGTCTTATGAATCTTTGTATGCGGAATGGTAATAAGAAAATTGGTAGCAAATGATGAAGATGGATCGATACCCGAGTCTTCAAAGTGTTTTTTAAGTCTTCGTATAAGTTGTCGATTTTCTAAGCTTAATTGAGCCATTCTAGTTTCTAACAAAGAACAACGTTCATTAATATCTTTAAGTTCTTCTTCCAAACGCATATGTTGTGGATTATTACAACCATTTGGGTTATTCATATTGTTTGAAGAGTATTTACTGGACTGGGAGGAAGTGTCACCATCTAAATCATGGTAAGAATTTGCTGATGATATTGAACCATTTGTCTGAGAAGTTTCTGCATTGACAGGTATTGTAGCATACTCTAAAGGTTCTTTAAGAAATGCTAATTCAGGTTCTATTGGATCGGGAGGAGTGTCGTCAAAACAAGCCAATTCTTCAATGGCTGTATAAACCTGTTCAATTTTGATCTTGTTATTGTCCTCTATTTTTGTATTATTTTGTATTTGTTTAAGTAAATCATCGGTGGAGCTGGTACTAGCAATTGGTCGTTCAACAGCTAATGCTTTGCCCTTTACCTTGGGTTCTACTTTAACTGGTGTGGGTGCATATATTAAAGGTTCTTCTTTGACCACAGTTTGTTGTATTGAGTTTGCCTTTACGGCCACATTTAATTCAGTTCTATCTACTGAAAGAGCAAATAATACATGATCAAGTCCTTTAATCATATCAGGTAAAGATTTAGACATTTTGTCATCCATTAAAACAGACCAATGTGTATAATAGGATCTTAAAATTTGATACTCCGACAGCCAGGTTAATAAATATCTTTGTAAAGAATGCTCATTGAGAGCAGAGCGTATAAAGGCTCGACCTTTACCCCATTTTGTCCATACTTGTTTTAAATTTTCAAAACGCTCTTTCTCATGGCTAGTGAGGAAATTTTCGCAAAATTCCCAAAAGCTCGATTCCGAGGAAGCAGTTAAGCTACTGGTTGCAGTTTTAGTGGAAGCGGTGCGTGTTACGATTTCTTGCATATTTTGAAAAAGATTTGCTGCTGATACAACAAAATTAAGTTGAGTCTGTTGTTGGGCAATTAAACCGTATTGGAAAACTTCTTCTAAAGATTCACATAATTCAGCCACGCATTCATCCGTTTCACTGGCCAATTCCTTGCGACCCTTAAAACGTTTGCTACATTTATCCACGGACTTTTGTAACCTTTCAAAGATATCGTATTTTCTTTGATGAAATATAGAAGCCACTTCTGTGGCAACACTTTCAACAGGCAAGGAATAGAAGGTTTCTGGCAAGGCGGAATATTCTTCTGTAGCTATACATTCTTCCGATTCTTTGACAGATGCACCAGAATTATCATCAACACCTTGGTCCTGCTGCTCCGTAGTTGGCATATTAATGATAAACCTATTTTAAGGTTGTCTCGTATTAATTTAATATGTTTATTATTTTCTGTTTAAATGACTAATCACGATTTGTAAACTTATCTTAGTTTTCTTTTTCCTTTATTTCAAATTCACAAACAATTAATATTAAGTTTTTATAAAATTATTAACTAACTAATTAAAACATTTGGTATAATTATTTAATTATATTTTTTATTTTTTCACATTGAAATTGTTCTAAATTTTCCAAAAAGAAAAGTAAAATTTATTACAATTACGACGTATAGTTTTTTTTTTTTTGTTTTTATGATTACTGTTACCAGATAATATAAAATCATTTGCAATATTTACATTACAAAAACATCAAAACATGCAATATAAATCTGGCAACTCTAATTGTGACACAAAAAAGCAAGTACAGGGATGATTAAAGCCATTAACACTTTACACATCTTAAAATCTTGATTTGTATGCTATTGAATTTTTAGAGAATGATCCTAATATACCCGAAAGTAACGCATGCTATAAAAATTCCGATAGGATCTAAAAAGCTATAACAATAAGAGTTTTCAGACTCAGGCCCAAGCACTTTTTCAAGGAACTGTTTTACTGGACAAAATAAAGTATCGATAGGTACTCTCATACTTAGCCAATTTTAGTTATCGAGTATCTAAAGAAATCTGGAACTAAAGTTTTAAAATTTGTTCCCAATCACTTTCTCAATGAATTGTTTTACTGGGAAAAATCTAGAACGGATAGGATCGGGGGAGTGGTACCTGTTAAACTTAGCCAATCTTTGTTATAGAATATTTTAAGAAACATTGTAGTAAAAATCTTTCAGTTTGGTAAAATTTTGAATGAATAATTTTTTTCTAAATGTAGAAAGGGAATAGAATATTTGTGCAGCAAAGCGCGCTGAGTAAAAGTAATAAGTGGAAACAGTATCAATTTAAAATTTTCAAATTATTGGCTAAGAAGAAAAGCAAAATTTTTTAGGTTTTTAATTTATTTTTATACCATATGTTTGGTTTTTAATGGGTTGATAAAAGCTATAACAACATGAAATGAAATACCGTTATATCCTGGCTTTTTTAAATATCTCAACTTTTGTGAAAAAAGTCAAAGGAGAAATCATTGAAATGGTTTTTATATAGAAAAAAATATATAAAAAATTATATATTTTTATTGTAATGTAAATTGTATATGTAAATTCAATAGTAAAATCCCAATATCTCGAAAACCATCAGAGATTATTGGAACCAAATTTATACAATGTCTCATTTTATAAGTCAAATTTTCGGTAAAATTGACATTACTTGTTATTGTTTTTATTATTATCACTTAGTTCTCTTTACACGTTATTCTTTGGATACTTGTCATAATGACGTCATGACTCGTAAGATAAAATTTAATAGTTTGACACATCCCCACTACAAACCTCTTTGACAAAATAATACACAAAATAACAAAAACACGATTGTTAGTAAACAACAACAAAGTGCAATCACAATAACAAAAAATGGGAGAAAAACAAAACAAGCGACTAGGAAAGTATATCAATACAATACAAGGTATAAAAATGCCATTCAACAATTAAAAAGCGAAGTGATAAGTTCAGTGAAAAAGTGAAATAAGAAAAGCTCTACAATACCAAATAAGAAAAAACTTTTATTAATAATTTTCTGAATAATTAAATTTAAAAAGAAAACAAGACAAAAAGAAAATTAAAAACTGTCATATTTTGACATTTTTTACAGTCAAATTGAAAAATTATTTTGTTAAATTTTTTTATTATTTAAAATTGAAAAAAGTGTAATAATTACCATCAGTATAGTATAGAAAATTGTGAAAAAATTTCTTGGCAATTGCCATAGAAAACTATACATTACTAATTGAACAAAGAATAGTCTTTTAAAGATATTAAAGAAATTTTCGATTGATTGGTAACAGAAAAGAAAATTGTTTCGAGAAATATTTTGTCCCTTAAGTTAATTTAAATAAAGAAAAGCAGAAACAAGTGTTCAATGAATAACTTAACAACGACTTTACGCCGTTACCCAAAAACACTTGGCAGTGTGGGAATATTGACCACGTAAGTAAATATATAACACAAAAGTAATGTATTTATCTAATTAAGGGAATCTATATACATACATAAAATAGGATGTGAGTATGTATGCATGGACACCAAAGTGGCTGGGCCAATTTCGACGAAATTTTCACACAATGATTCCAATATAAACAAAAGTAACTTAGCTTATAAAAAACTCCTATAAATCAAAGGGGAGATGTACCCTCATACAAAATAAATATTTACTATCGAATATCTAATGAACTTTAACAGCGATAGTTCTCAAAGTTGGTTCCAATTACTTTCTCAAGGAACTATTTTACTCGACAAAACGTTGGACGGATAGGACCAGTGGGAGCGACGGGTGTCCTTCATTCAAAATATTGATTATATAAAGAGCCATAACAGTGAAAACTTTATATATAAAAATTATTAGTTATCCAAATTTTGTCACTTTTATATAATTG
Organism: Cochliomyia hominivorax; assembly: GCA_004302925.2. Taxonomy (NCBI): domain Eukaryota; kingdom Metazoa; phylum Arthropoda; class Insecta; order Diptera; family Calliphoridae; genus Cochliomyia; species Cochliomyia hominivorax. The sequence continues at coordinate 6,415,954 of PYHX02000158.1, read as the reverse complement.
GAAAATTTTAGAACATGTAGTGTCAGGAAGATTTGGAAAAATCCCAGTTACATGACACCGGGTAAAAGCTAATATAATTTAAACATGTTTGTTATCAAAAATGTTTATTAATAAATTTATCGGCTGATAAACTTATAGGTCAAAGTAATAGGTACAAAAATGCACTAATTTATTTAAAGTTTATTGTATATTATCGCAAAGAAGTCTACATATGCAATATTTATTTATATTTTTATAATATATAAATTTCAATTATTTTTATTATAAGATTCATCTTATCATTATTTTTAAATGTTAGTATTATCACGTAAAAATCGTTAAGAATAGCAACATATGCTCGTATTCCCATTTTTAAATATTAATCATCAGAAATGGTCTGATGTTAAAATTTTCAAGAGAGATTAACATTTTAAATAGAGAAAATAAATGTGTGAGTTTTTTAAATAATGAAAAAAAGAACAAGAGACATTCAAAAAGGGGCTCGTCTTTCAAAACAAACAATTTGTAAAAATAATAATTTTTACACCATAAACATATAAAAATAAACATAATCCATATATTATCAATATATATTGTTTACAAATCGTTTAAAGGTAATATTTATCTATGCGAAAAGATCTCTTTTTCAAAAATTGTATTTTTTTAACTAATGATGTCATTTACATACAATTTGTTTTGACAGCCTGAGTGCAATTGTAAATAGTAAACAATAATAATTGCCAAACGGTAAACATGTTTTGCTAAAATTTACAAAAACAAAATTATGTCAAAACAAACCTGTTTGTTATTGTTTTTATTTATCCAAGAGAGAAGTAAAAACATTTTGCGTTTCACGAAAAAAATCAAAACAAAAATTTACAACTACTCATATGAAATCGTTGTTGTTTCCGGGATTTCTCTTGTATTGAGAATGGTGATGATCAAAACATAACATACGATTTTGTTAAAAGAAGACAGCCTATGTTGAAGGCCAAATATTTTATTATGATAAACTTATTTACACGCACAAAATTTCATTTATAAAATTGTTAACTAAATTCTATAATATTTAATTATTAATTAATTCATGTTGCATTTGAAATCGAAATGTTTTGTTTTTATATTTTTAGCAAGTGACAGCAGACTTCTGGCTATAATCCAAATGAATCTTATATATAATAATACGTCACATTTAGTAAAATGTTATTACTTTATACAACACATTTCTTTCAGTGTTCTACATTAACGTGATTTTTGGGGGTCTCTCACTTATTTATAAATAAAATAAAAAAATAAGTAAAGATGTTACAGGCGTTCAAGTCCGGCATATAATACCCTGCACCACATTGTTAGTTGTAAATAACATGGGGGATCATATCGAAGCTAGAAGAAATGATTTACCGACCCTCGTATAATTTATGAAAAGTTGTAGACCAACCTACTTTGGCTCATAGAATAAGAATACTATAAGACTTATTTTTCTTGAATTTCACTAAAATCAATTTATATATAGGACTTTTATGACCATTAAACCCCAAAAGCTATGACTTGCGCCAAAAAATAACATGTACAAAATTTCATCAAGATATTTCAAAAATTGCGATCTGTAAAGTGTCCACAACATTACAAGACAGCCAGCAGGACAGACAAACGGACGGACATGGTAGAATTAATTCAGAAAGTGATTCTGAGTCGAATGGTACACTTTAAAGTGAGTGTCAGCCCAAAAGCATAATACCCCAACCACCTATAGTGGTGTAGGGTATAATTATTTGTTTATAACATCAAAAAACATGACACACATTCTAATATTTTGATGTGGCGTGATTAAGCATAAATTTGCGAATATTTTCATACACACAATCCTATTCACTGTATACGTAAATACGTACGCAAAGAACATATATATTGTATGCATTGTGTCCGTATTTCTGAATTCCATAAAAATTGCGTAGTTTAAAAATGTTAGGGCGTTATCAATTTTCTTAATTATGTAGTTTCTATAATTGCTTATTTCAAAGATATAATATTAATATTATATCTTTATAATTAATATATTTTTTATTTTCTTACTTTTCCAGATGTGGACTCGTTCTTTACGATAAACGTCGTTTGCAAAGATTCATTTCAAAATTTGTTGACAATAATAATGATCATAATGATAAGGTACCCGAACCAGATTATATTTACATTAAGTATCATATTTATAAGGAATCTATGCGTAAATTACGACAACAAGAGGAAGATGATAAGAAATGGATCAGTGTTATTGTTAATCCAGTAGGAAAATGGTGGAAAGCTGTTAAGCATTCAGTAGCCTGGCGCTTATTGAATATTGCTCAAACTGGTTCTCATCATGAACGTTTAAAGGCTGTCAGACAATTGGCTCGTATTGATCATTTAAAAGATTGGGATTTCCGTCATTTGGCTCAGTTGTGTGATGCTAGAACTGCTGTATCCTTAGCTCGTTCTGGAGCAGATACTCGTTGGTTTATTCCAGTTCACATGAAGGGTTGCATTAAGAATCCGAAATTGGTATTATCTGAATTACATGAACTTTTGGAGGGTCTTAAGCCTCGTTCTTGTGTTAAACATTTCTTTGCAAAATATTTCCCTCAACAAGATCCCGTGGAAGATGTCTGTGAATTCTTTACTCAGGAACATCCCATATCGTTTAATGTTCAGGAAACAGATTTGCTCAAGGAAATTATATCATTTCTACATCATGTCACCAAAGAGCCCGAAGTTGCTGAGAAAATAATTAAAGATGGTGGTTTGGTTCATCTAATGGAATTGTGCAAAATTTTCGCAGACGATAATGAAACTCTATCGACTCTGTGTAAAGTATTAGCAAATATGTCAGTGGTTAAAGATAGTGTAGAACACTTTTTTGCTAGTGGCTGGATTAGTGTTTTAGCCGAATGGCAACAATGTCCAGATTTGCGCCTGCAAGTTATATCCGCCAAAACTATGGCAAATCTCGATCATGATGATCCAAATTATACCGTTTATGCACCAAATGTTTATCCTTTACATCCACGTTTGCGTACCCGTAGTAAACCCAAAGCTGATATTATATTTGTTCATGGCCTTTTGGGTGGTGTGTTCATAACATGGCGTCAAAAAGATCGCAATCCCACCGAATTGGGATTATATGGAAAGAATGCATTTTATACCAGCGAAACCGATGATGTTTTCTTAGTTGGCGAACAGAGACGAATTCAATTGAGAAAGAATGGTAACGGCAATGGCAATGGCAATGGCAATACAAAGACTGATAGTAAAACAAATGTAAAAGGCAGTAATTTACAATTAATAAATAATAATAATAATTACAACAACAATAATAATAATCATAAAAATGGCGTTAATAAGGAGTCAGGAAGCATAGAAAAAGGTAATATTGATTTCTAAAATCAAAATTATCAGCATATTTCATTATCTATTTTTTTATTATACAGATGCGCTTCTTAAAGCCAGCACAAAACATTCGAATAAAACAATACAAATAAGTGATGATGCTACCAAAGAACTTGTAGAAACTTTACAGAATGAGGCTGAATTAGATCCAGAATGGGAAGTTGTTCATCCGGATATACCTTTGGCAGCTAATGAAAATTGCTCGGGTGAATTTAGTGTACCCGGTAATGAGTGGAAAAATCAAGACCATGAAGAAGAATACACAAATTGCTGGCCTATGGAATGGTTACCCGAAGACTATCCCAATACTAGAATAATTGGCATTGATTACACATCAGCGGTAACAGAATGGTCTGCCCATTTTACAAAATACTGTCCTTGCGAAAAGGGCCAAGGTCAAATAGATGTAAGAGCTACATCACTATTAGAACGTATCTCAATGGCAGACATTGGTCATGATAGGCCAGTTGTTTGGATTGGTCATTCCATGGGTGGCATTTTGACAAAACTAATACTCATGAAAGCCAAAGATAGCGAGGATCCGAAAGTACAACAACTAGCCAAAAACACAAATGGTATTGTATTCCTTGGAGTACCACATCGTGGTTCACCAATTGCCAAATGGAAACAACATATGCAAATGATTTTATCACCTTCCATTGAGGTCAAAGAAATGGAAGAAAATGCTCCCAAACTACTAGAATTGCATGAACGTTTTATGAACTGCCTACGCTCTTCATTCCGTCATATGAAAATCGTTAGCATTGCAGAAGGTTCACCTACAATGCTAACTTCATTCAAGTTTCCACTACGGATTGTTACCGAAGAATCGGCTTGCATAAATCATGGTGATTTTTATGTTCTAAAAGACGATCATTTAAGTCTATCAAAACCCATTTTCCGCCAATCTTTTCTCTATCAACGTTTGTTACAAGTTATCGATGAAACAGTGAATGAAAAAGTAAATCCCTCAATAAAAGAACAAATGCCCATAAAAAAGATTGATACTCATTCTCTGAAATCTTCCGCCCCAACAACAACTGCTTTACAAAATCCAAGCCTTTTGCAGAAAACCAAAGACATTATTTCATTAATTCCGCAAATTCTTTTCAAATTTTCAACTACATAAAATTTGAATTTAAGAAAACAATTTTTCGAATTTATCTCAACAAAATAAGAAAAAAAATTCTCACGTATGAAATTATATTGAAATATTACGATTTGAATATAAATTTCAAACAAACAAACAAACAAACAAATAATCAAACGTCTGTATATAGTATTATTTGTACTTAAATATTTATTAAATCATATGTCACATGTAAACGTTCTCTGCCATTCCCGCTAAAATACATACATTATCCTATTCTTTTGAAATCTTTAGTTATAGCAATTATTTTTTTAGGAATCGTCATTATTTAAGACTCATTTTTATACAACTTTTTTCTACAGATAAATTCCCAAAATTCAAAAAATCCATTTGTATTTGTTGTACGTTGTTAATTAATATTTTATATATTTAATTGTAAATAACTTTACATATACACACACATATAAAATAATAAGTTATTTAATTTTTTTAAAAAGTGTCCTTATACGATAATTAAAAAATAAACATAACTTTATGAAATTTAAAATAATTTTTATCACAATTTTTGTTAAATAAATAAAATAAAAAATACAAAGACGACTTTTATTTTTCTGATTATGAACTTAAGACGTGGAGTAGAGGATTTCCAATTCATATCAATATTTTGAAAATAATTTAATTTTTATTAACTCAAAATAATGTTTGTTAAATTTATTTTTTTTTTAATTATTTAACCGTTTCAATTTGATTTTGACTAAACTGTTCTCTATAAATGTTACCGAGGCGAATTTCATTCGCCTTCATCATTTTATTATTTTTTACAGAAATTTTAAGCGCTAAATATGCACTGGTAAATATTACTTTAAACGCATTTGATAATGTTCAAAAATTAAATTTTTCACTAAAAATCAAATTTTGTACAAAAAAATAATTTTTCACCAAAAAATTTTATTTTTTATAAAATTAATTTTTCACCAAAAAATTTTATTTTTTATAAAATTAATTTTTCACCAAAAAATTGTATTTTTTATAAAATTAATTTTTCACCAAAAATTAAATTTTTTACTAAAAAATTTAAATTTCTACCAAAAAATCTAAATTCCCACCAAAAAATTAATTTTTCACCAAAAATTCAATTTTTCACCAAAAATTCAATTTTTTCACAAAAAAAACTTTACACCAAAAAATTAAATTTTTTATCAGAAATTTATTTTTTTAATAGAAATTCGATTTTTTCACTAAAAAGTCAAGTTTTCACTAAAAACTGAAATTTTCACCAAAAAAATTTTATTTTTTACAAAAAATTCAATTTTTCATCAAAAAAAATTATTTTTCACAAAAAATTCAATTTTTCACCAAAAAATTAAATTTTTCGCCAAAAAAATTCATATTTTCACAAAAAAAATCAATTTTTCAACAACAATTTCAATTTTTTACCAAAAACTTAATTTCACTAAAAACTCAAATTTTCACCAAAAATTAAATTTTTCACTAAAAACTCGAATCTTTATTAAAAAATCAAATTGTCACTAAAATTCAAATTTTCAATAAAAATTCAAATTTTCTCAAAAAAGCCAAATTTTTATTTAAAATTAAATTCTTTTATTAAAAACTAAAATCATTCATTTATTCTTCACTTTAAATTTGACTTTCACTAAAAAATTAGTGAAAAAACAGAACAAAAATAAACAAATTTGATGTTTTCAATAAAATTCTTTCATAATATTGTGATAATATTGCCTACAGATCTAGATTTAACTCAAAAAACTTTACAATAAACCACTTATAATGAGTCATTGAAGAATTCAAATCAATTTTTTTTAGAGTCACCCTGTTTGAAAAAGAAATCATAAAATTTGCAATCAACAGCAAGTTTGTTGAAGTTTGTGTGAAAGAAATTGAAGGTTTGTCAAATTTGCAAAAAGAAAAAGAAACTTTTGCGACACCGGAAAATTAAAAATACTTTTAGTTGGCTTAAAATAACAATAATTTACTTTTATAGGAATTAAAGTAAATTTTAAGAATTTGTAAAATTTTAAACTCATCCATTGGAGATTAAATTATAAAAGACAAAAATGTTGATCAAAGTCAAGGTTAGTTTTTTTTTTTTGATGAAACTCCTGAAAATATCGAATTTCCTTTAAGGAAAATACTATTTAAACTATTTTAAATTTTTAGACTCTTACCGGCAAAGAAATTGAAATCGATATTGAGCCCACAGATAAGGTTGATCGCATTAAGGAACGTGTTGAAGAAAAAGAAGGCATACCACCACAACAACAACGTTTGATTTTTTCAGGAAAACAAATGTAACTTCCGACTTTCATATACAAAACGCTGAAACTTGTTCATAAATATTAAAATTTTAATTTTCTTTTCCTTTGTTTAGGAATGATGATAAAACGGCTGCAGATTATAAAGTTCAAGGTGGTTCCGTTTTGCATTTGGTTTTGGCTTTACGTGGTGGAATATTTTAATTTATTTTTTTCTATCAATTTTAAGTGTTAACATCATAAGTCGCTTTTTGTAAAAAAATATATATATAAAATGTAATAATTAAATGTTTTCAAGGAATTTGATTAACAGAGTCTAAATGGTGAGAATTTTTCCACTTAAACAAGAAGTTCTGTCAGGAACAACTTAAACTTAAGAAAAAGTGTGAAAGTTTGAATTTAAAAAAATACATATTTATTATAAAAAATAATAAAACTCTTTAAAATTAATCACTATCTTAACCTATGCCAGCTCAGTTAGCTGTAAATGCAAAAAAAAAAAAAATGATCAAAATCAACTTTGTTTTTGAACAAAATGTCCTACTAACAGACGATTCTTTGGCGTACAATCTTCAGGTTTAAGTCGTGTCAACAATACTTCATAACCAGACTCTTCTGCCTGCAGTTTCCTATCTGTATCTACAATATCCATACAGAGCTGACCCTGGCGTGTAGTTTCTGGTTTACAATTTAAAGTGCCCAAGGCATGAGCCTGATCGGCTGTGTGAGCTATATACATAAAATCTTTTTCGTTTAGCACTTGACGAAATAGTTCACTTAAGGGATATTTGATATGAGGCATGGGTTGTAAAGAACCATAGCAACAAGGACAGCAAACAAAGTTTGCCTTGGCCCTACGACACTGTTGCAATACAATGTCTGTTGCTGTACCACAAGCATGCAGAGATGTGCCCACTTCAAATTCTCCTTCAAAGTAATCTATGTTACATTGATAAAATCTTATATTTTTCAATTTTAAATCCATTGCTCTTTGCTTGGCCCTCTGTAATGAAATGGCCTTATTTTCCATCAAAATAATTTCACATTGAGGAAGTTTTAGGGCTAGCAATATACCCAAATGCCCGGTTCCACTACAAAAATCTATAATACGTTGTCCTGGCATAGCCAACGAGGACACTGCATTTGCCAAATTTTCTAATTGTTGACGTTTTCTCAGCAGTCTTTCTTGAGGCAAAGCTGAACTCTCGGCATGAGAAGGCTCTATCTCTTGCCAATCGATGAGACATTGTCCATATGTTTTAGGAGAATCACTATTGAAATTCATTTTTAAAGGCTTCAATTTATTAAGAGCGCTTTCGACTTCGGTTTGTTCAGTGAAAATACGGTTGCGTGGTTTGTACCTTTTAGGATCACTTTTATACAAACTGGTAGCATCACAATCAGTTATTTTAAATATTCCACTAACATTTATTAAATATTCCATACTGGGAAAAAGACAAAGATTGTTTAAGACTTGCTGACATTTCGCATCATAATTATCAATCTAAAATCAGAGTTTTTTAAAATTGAAAATAAAGCTAATTGAAAACGTATATACCTCATTTAACCAGGTGTTGGTCAGTGGAAATTGTAATAACATCTTTGGAAAACAGTGATAAATTAAACGTATACAGGGATATAGAATCAAATCAGCTATGGTAAATTGTACGCCTTCAGCAAATGTATGTTCTATAGCTAAACTTTCTTTGGGCACCGTACACTCAATTTTTATTTTATTTTTACGTTTCTTTTCCACTTTTCCCGTTGTTGTGACGTTATCCTGGTTTGCCTTTTCCCTGGCCAACTTATAAATATTATGCATCCTAACTGGCTCATTCATATGTCTCTCAAATCTAGCACATTCTACTGGCATGTCACTATAGTTTTCTTTCTGTTCAATACATTTTAAGAGCATAGCTAAAGCTTGCACTACATTAACTTCACAAAACCTGGTCCATATCGAAGATTCAGAGGGAGCTAACAAACAGCTTTCTTTAAAACCCAAAAGCTTACGATTTTCTACTGCAGGATGGCGGGCAATTAGTTCCCTGCAGACAGCACACACACCAGCTATAAAGGTATCTCCCTCTTTGGCAAAAACAGGAAGTCGTAAATCACGTATGGCTTCTAATTTAGAACCATCTTTGCACAGGATTCTATTTTCTGTCAATTCATCTTTCAAAGATTCTGAACGTAATTTTATTTTACCTTTTCCTGTTGGTAAGGTCGAACATACAAAATTCAATTTTATATTATCGGGCCTATTTAAGTAACGATATATGTATAAGGCTATAAAAGAGGGCACAGATGTAAATATTTCGGTTTCTGCATGTTTTTCGGTGCTTAACTGAATTTCTATATACAATTGATCCATTTTAGGCTAAGTTTCTGTAGAGTAATTTCTTTGATTGGTAAATTAATAAATCTTATTCAAATCAAAACACAAGTTTGTAAATATTTCAAAAAATAAGAATATTTTGAGGTTATATCATCAGCTGACAACCAGCTGAGAATATTTATACACTGAAAAAAAGTAATTAATATTATTGATAATATCACTTGATTTATTGCGTTTTTTGTACTATGAAAAAGGTCTTAAAGATCTCTAAAAAATATTTTTCAATATTGTCTAATAAGAAATAAAAACATTTTATGATTTTTTTTACAAATACGCCGATATCTAAAATTGGCTACTTATGATATAATTCTCAAACTGCTACCATTGAAATAGTACGTGAGGTTTATTTCAAGGAGCCTCTGGCTAAGTTAAGGTCTATATGTCAAAAACTTTTAAAGATCTAAAGAAAATTTCCACTTTGCTTTATTTTCTATAAGAAGTGAGGTCGAAAAATTCTTGACATATATATTAAAAAATAATAAAAAACTAAACCATTAAAGTTACAGTTATAATTTTTTATTTTATTGAAATTATTATGACAATTTACAAAGATAACTAGATTAAAAAAAATTAAATAATATTTGTGCTAATAATAAGTAGATCCACTTCTTAATAAACTTTAGTAATATTGTAACAATTGATTTAAATTTGAACAGTGAATTCAAGCATCCATCAAAAGCATTGAATGTACTTGGTAGCACTTTTTTGTTATCACCCTGTTAAAATTGACATGTGATTCAGATGTTTATTGTTATTATTTACTTTTTGTATTAATTTTAAGTAGTGTTGTCTTTTTTTATTTAAACGAAGATCCACATAAAATTTTTAATTTATTAACTTTTTTACATTTTGTGAACAATAGTCAATTATAATTGTCAGTGTGATAAACTGTGAAATTTGTGTGTTCTTCAACTTTTAGTACATAAACAAAATTTTGTAAGTCATTAATTGCTTTCAATAAATAAAAGCTCGAAAATTATTATTTATGATGTAATTTAAAAAAAAAATTATTTAAAAAAGGTCAAGGACTATTTAAAATCAACAATAACAAAATTTTTATAAAAATTATATTGACAAAAAATTTAGAAATTTAAATTTGTATTTTTTAATTAAACTACTTCCAAATATATTTGGTTTACTAATGTTTAATGGATTAATGTATTGTTAATATAATTTATTATTAGCTATATTCATGTTAATTGCAATGCATTTTTTATTTGTATTACCTTTATATTCATACAAGTTTTTATCTGGTATTAAATTAAAAAAATACAAATAAAACATTGTGAATTAATCAGATAATGAAGATTGTAAACACTCATTAAGGTATTCTATTATTTCAAGTGCATTTCTGTACAAGTACGTTAAACAAATTCTGGAAAGTTTATATTGTGAACAATACTTCATCCCCCCTTTGAATAAGTTTTTAATCACTGATGTTAATAAAATTGATCTGTTTTCTGGTTATCAATATTTACATCCCACAGCGTTTCCAAAGTGATTTTTCGAGAATAATTAAATTTGGCTATAGAAAGATTAGTTTTGTTTAGATATCAGATGAAGGTATAAGGAGTGAGATCGAAAAAGTCTTAACATATTTATGTTAATGAAATTTATACGAATGAAATTATAATTACAATTTAGCCATCTCTTTTGTGCTCTTCAATTCTCTTTTAACAAGAACCCAATATCCTCTCTTGGTATAAACACTTTATTACTTGTCTTGTACCACTTGACTGGTAATAAGGGCTTGTAAACCATAGTGACTGGATGCTAATTTAGCCCAAAAATAAGAGGGCAGATTATGGAGTTCTATGAAAAAAGGAAGAATTTATAGAGCCCTTTGATTATAGACAGTTGATTGGATCTTTTGACGTAACTGTATATTGCTCGCCATACCAATAATTTTTGGGAATTTTTTAGTGTTTTTGGGTCCTAAACTAAGTTATTAAATTGTTGACAATGAAATGCGAAAAATTTGCCAGAACAAACATTCAGTCATCCATTTTGAAGCAAGAATATTTTTTAGAAAACTTGAAATCAATTTTCGTTCTCTATTTTTGGTCTTTAAAATTTTGGTAACGTTTTTGTCAATAACTTTTTGTGCTTGTCTGTTTTAAAGCTAATCGGGCTTCTTACCTCCTAAATGTGTTAAGAGCTATTTTGAAAACGGTTTTGTTTGGTTTTAGAAACATCAATGGTAAACGAAATGAATAATATATTTACGATTTTTTTTTTTTTATTTTAGCTGAATAATCGTACCGTAAGATATCGGATTTTTAATGGAAAAATTAACAAATTTTTAAAAACAAAAATTATTTCTTTTTATTTTTTAGATTTTTTATACAGATAAAGCAAAAATGCACTTTTTGATTATTCGTCCACTAAAAATTGATTTGAAATAAGATTAACCAAAGAATTTTTTTGGGGGTACGCCTCCTCCTTGTCTTATCCGTTCTACCTTTTGTCTAGTAAAACCATTTTTGAGAAAATGATAAGGGCGAAATTTGAGAACTCTCGCTGTTATAGTTCTTTAAATATTCAATAATTAATATTTGCTTTGTATGGGGGAAACCAACCCCCTGGCCTTATCCATCTTACGTGCTGTTCAGTAAAATGGTTCCTTTAGAAAGTTGTTAGGACCAAATTTGAGAACTCACGGTACTACAGTTTTTTGATATTCTATTATCTTTCGGTATATTGGATTCAACTCTGTTAAAATTTCATTAAAATTAGTTCAACGTTTATATACATATATATACATATATATACACACACGTTTATATACATATATATACACACACACACACATATATATATATATATATATATATATATATATATATATATATATATATATATATATATATATATATATATATATATATATATATATATATATATATATATATATATATATATATATATATATATATATATATATATATATATATATATATATATATATATATATATACATTTACATATACATATAAACATACTTCCTATTTTATATAGATTGATAAATTCTCTCATATAATCAAACAAAAATAATATAGCAAGTTTGCAATCACTCTTGCTCATTCGTACTATTTCCTCACTATGGGTTTAGCTTCATTTTTAATGTGGTAAATATTGATATAATATTTCTCCCCATGCGGTCCGGGGCGAATTAAAAAGTAGATTAAAGAGGCCAACTTGGAGCAAGATCGAAAAATTCTTAGTACACGTTTTTTTATTAAAACTTTTAACATTTAAATTTTCTTTGATTTTTTTCCTTTTTCGAACAAAATTTGTCAGCTGATAGAAAACCTGGTTCAAATAGAAAGAATGGTACACATATTGCTTCTTTTAAAAGAGCTCAAAATATATCCGGTAGGAAAACAGCCTGGTTAGCTCAATGATCGGACTATTTGGTAAGAACAGTTTAAGCTAATGAAACCATTTAAGACTTAAAAAGTTTCAGAAAGGAACGCTGCTGAAGATTTAGAGGCCAAAACCAGAGCACTGGAATTGAAGTCGAGTTTTATAAAAAAAAATATTTTTGCTGCATAATGAATGCGAAAACGTATTTTATGGCAGATTTTTCACAACTTTCTGGAAAGTGTAGAACCCAATGTCAAAATTTCCAAAAAAGTTCTGCGGCACAAGATGTCAATAATTTGTTACATCATTTTTTTTTGTAAATTGTTATAGTAATTTCAATTAAACAAAAAATAAAACTGTACGTTTAGTGGCTTCCTTTATCTTAAGAGTTTTTCGTTCACACTCCTTTTATAAATGTCATAAAAAAATTTAGAAAACTATTATTTTTTAAAGTGATTATGAATTTGGTAACAAGTTAAAATATTTTCATAACAAAAACATATTTTATATTTCTTCACAGTATTAACCCTGAGTGACTGATATGGTAGTCCTAAAGCTGCATATATTAACAGCTAAATTGAATTAAAACAAGTCAGAATGCTATATTCGGCTATGCCGAATCTTCAATACGCTTCATCACTAATGCGTGTAAAGTAAATACACATTCACAGTCGTTTAATTTACGTTATGCTTAAATAAAACACGGGTACAGTTAATAAGTCATACAATTAGTTATATTTATGGTTAAATTTTATTTCTACTGAACCGATTTGATAATATTTGGATGTTCTTCGTTTAAACTTAGAGCTCGCTTCAGATATTGGTCGATATTTCTTAATATATTTATCCGATTTCTAAGGACAAACAAATACTCATAATAAATTTCATTGAGCTCTGTCATCGTGCCAAAAACAGACAGACGGACACATCTGAATTGACTCTGATTTTGATTTGATGCAAGTATATACATTATGGGTTCTGAGATGACATTTTTTAAATTAACAAAGTTAAAATTACCTCTTCACCACTTGTTCTTGTGGCAGGTATAAAAACGAAATTTTGCAGAAAAAATCATTTGAAATAATCATTTAAAACCACATCAGTTACAGAGGGTTAAGAATTTGTATGTAAATGCATTAAGTTTATTATACCTTAATATTTGCTTTAATAATACAAAACAAAAAACGAGTGCACAAACATCTAATGATAAGCACACACAGAGAAAAAGCTTAAGCAAATACAGAACCAACAAAAGACTTAAAAAAGCCACAATAACACAAATAGATATATGTCGTGCCTCTTGACAGCGATATTAGTCGTTTTAAATCTTTCAGTCAGTTAAGTTTTGTATTTCTAGAAATTCTCCATAAACAAAAATAAAAAAAAAAACTTCTGATACAATAAGTTATCTTTATAGACCGCCAACATACGCACATAAATTTCTATGTATATACAACTACACATTAACAATACTTTCTTTTAAAAAATGAAATAAATAAATAAATGTTTATTCAATTATTTTCTTAACAAATAATAAAATCAACAAATAAAGTTTCAAACACAAACGTAAAGGAAGAAAAACAAACAATAACGACCACCTTATTTTTTCAAATCAATTGATAAACAAAATATTCATATATAGCAAAAATGTATAATAATTATTATAAATAAACATAAAATGCTAAATAATAATCAAATAAATGTCTAAATTTTATTATATTTTTAGCCTTAATAAGATAAACTACGTACATTAATATATTGTTATCAATCATACAACGGGTCAATTAACAATAAATTATAAACAATTATGGATGATGCTTGGAATAATGTAGAATTGACAAATATGTCAAGACGCAAATCGTATACTCTCAATCACGATTATGATGCAAACGCAAAATTTTCATATAACAATAATAATAATGAAACTCTACCTAAAGATGATAAACAGGGAGAGGAGACGGCAAACACTAATGGTTCTTCATTATCGTCCCGCACTTTACAACCGGGCTCAGATATAACACCAAAAGTTGATAATGAAATTGTGGAAAGTTTGTTACGACGTTTATATGGTATAACTATTGGAGACATTAAGGAACTTATTTCATATGATGATCGTAATTACCTGGTTAAAGAAGATCCGTAAGTACATATTTTTTTATAATTTTATGATTTCATAAGTTTTACGAGAGTTTCAAGGTTAACTAAAATCCGAATATGGCTTTAGACCAGTGACGCCCAAAATACACATCTTCCGACTCGATAGGTTAGATTACAAATTCTTCTTATTTCTCGCCTATACTGAAAACGACTTCTGTTCTCTCTTCAATTTGAGCAGAGCTATATAATATCTTGACGCTTCACTGATACAAAGGCAAATGTGTAGTAGTATGTGTGGGCACCACTGCTTTAGAAAGATATTTGTAAAGATAATCGATAAATAGAGAATGTTTGAAAATATGGAAAACGATAAGATTTCATAGTATACACTGGTGTTAATCCTATAAATTTAAACATTTTAAGTGGAAAATAAATATTAGTGGCAATAATACTTTATTTAAATGCTAAGACTTTATTTGAAATATTGTTTATAAAAAAACCTTATTTGTATTTCATTTTTACGTTTTATCTTAATTTAGAGTATAACTGCCTTTTCTAATGGTATTTTTCTATAAACGCTCTTAAGTTTATTAGACTTTATCGCATTATTAAAAATAAATTCTGGACTGTTAAAATCATAATGCTTTCGTTTTTGGCATTATTTTTATAAACTTAATACATGCAAGTTCTCTATTCGATTACAATCCGAACAGCAAGACGCCAGTCCAACAGAGTTATGTGTGTCCGTTAAACCATGTTGTTGTAACAGTTCGGATGTATCAGATAATTCTTTCTTGAGGTGAAAAAAACTTCTTTTAATATAGCTGTCGCTGGATTAACGACATTTGGCCGAGTGTGACTCGGGTCATTTTAGAACGAAGATACAATTGTCGTAGGAACACCGTTAAATCATGATTAAGACTGCTTTGAAACATGTACCACAGCATTATTTTAATGGAATATGCAATGTTCATCCATTAAAGAGATAAGATAATACCTTTATTGGTTATAAATTGTGCGTTTCATTTCTGTTGGCACAAAACAAATTTAAGATTTGCCAATTGCAGAAGGAGTCACGCATTGCATTTTCCAATACTCCAACACTGTATTTCAGTCCTATATTTGTATAAGTCTGCTTTTTATCAAAATTTTTAAAATAACATATTTTTTTCGGTTGCTACCCATAACTCTTGCTTTTATACCATTAATGTATATTAAAGCATTTTATAAACGCCTCTCACTGCTATAAAAACGTACACTTAAATGTTTCAAGCCTTAAAATTTGAAATTTTAAAATTTTATTTCAAATACTCTATTAAATTTCAAATATCAAATAAATAACCTTAAAATATTAAATTTTAAAATGCTTAAAACAGACGTTTTATTAAAAAGAAAAACATAGCATAAATAAAGACAATACGAATAACAATAAATAATAATTATAATTATAACTATAACTTTTTTAATGTCGGCCTTTTTTGAAAGCCAAACATACTTAATTTTGATTGTTTTGGATCAACGTTTCCAAGAGTTTTGGCAGTTTTGCGTGGTGTAGTTTGAGTTTTTGTTTTTGTTTGTGATTTTTTTATAAATGCTGTGGTTGTTCTCTTATTTATAGATGTTACAGATGATATTGAAGATTTTTGAGAATCATCTTCTTCATCAATATCAGACAATAAAATGATTTCTTCCTTAATGGCATCAGTTACATGATTTTCTTGAGAACTAAAACAACTTTCGCTATCAGTTATACTTTCGACTTCACTATTTTTTTGAATATCATCGTCAGATTGTTGTTGTTGTTGTTCATAGCTTTCAATTTGATTGTTATTTGTTTCGATTTCCTTTTTTGGTGATTGTAAAGTACAAGAATATAATTCTTGTTGCTGTTCTAGGTAGGAATGTGTTTTCTTTTCTATTTTAAACATTTCACTTGTTAAATCTCTTGCTGCAAATGGTTTTTTCACCACCTGTTTTATATTTTCCGCAAAAAATCTTGATTTAACTGAGGCCTGTTTTATTTGTTGTTTTAAGTTGGCTTCATTCCCTTTTTTAGGACTTAAAAGCTTTAGTAATGAATTGTTTGTACATACAGGTGACTTTTTTATATCTTCAAAAGAGGTATTAACTTTGGCAAATGGATTGTGTGTAAGTTTTTTGGGTGTCTGTTCCGCCATTTTACATCTAACGCTATCTTCATCTTCACTTTCAGAAGATGTGGATGGTTGTCGCTTTCTTTTTCGTTCCACTTTTGGAGAAGCATATTTGTACATAGAAAATACTTCCGCCTCTTCAAGTTTTGATCTTTCTTCTGTAATTTTCTCTTGAATTTCCATTTCAGCCATATTTTTATATTCAATTTTTTTGAAATGAAATACAGACTCTGAGGCAGTTTTTGTTTTAGGTTTTGTTTCACTCACCTGAATATCATTGCTAGTTTTCCATATACTTTTATGCTTTGTATTAATTTCTGTCCAATTACGATCGGGATGCCAATAATCTAGTTGCTTAAGAGTAAAGGGATTTAAATTACCTAACGCTAATTGAAAAGCCTGTTCGTTGTCATCTAACAAACATCCAGCATTGCTACAATGACTTTCATCGGTTTGAAATTCTTCCAGCTCATGCAATCTTTCCATTCTTCTTTCCAAAGGATTAAAAATAAACATATGTTTAAAAGTGGCCTCAGCTTTCAAAAAAGAATCAATATATTCATTGGTTACTTCCAGCTGTTTCATCTTTAAATAATTAGGCATTTTCTTTAAAGCCTTTGTCATATCATCCTCCTCAGTAATTAAAATGAATTTACAAGCCTTCTTTAGACCAATACCCTGCAGGGAGTCTAGATAATCGCATCCAGATAAAATGCACATTCTTCGGAACTTATCAAAAGTATACTTTTCAGGCTTACAACCCATTGCTAAATATAATTTACTACTTTCCACTAATAAGGCTTGACCAGTCAAATCTAATTTGAAGAGAATCTTTTGAGCACCAAAAAGTGTCAAATCTGAATCTTCTGTTATGATATATTCCGCCAAACCCTTTTTATTTAGCCAGGCCATTTGAGCATCGGCTTCATAGGGAGCAACTATACAATCGACCCCTCTACTTCGACAGGCTTTTATTAATTCCAAAGCCATTTCATGTGTGACATCAACTGCTCTCCTCATGTGAGATCGAGCCTTTTCTATCTCATTTCTCCTAAGGTACTCTTTGGCCAATTCTTTGCTTTCATTTCTGGCTTCCCGTCTTCTACGTTCTGTTTCTGCTTTAGCTGGCAAATGTCTGCCATCAAATACCATGATGACTTTAATTTTGTGTCGCATCAGCATATCCACATATTTAAGACAATATTGAATGTGTATATCTGTGGTTTCACCTCGTATTAGTTTTTCGGCACATGCAAAAACACCTTTGTGCAACCAACAGTAACTATCCACTGCCACCGATGAGCCCTTCATGTCTTTGATATTTATTGTCGTTGAGGCCTTTTCCAAAAATGGTATTAAACCAGTAATACCCATGACGATGATTTATTTTAAATTAAACTATTTTATATTATGCAATTAACATTAGTTCTTTTCTTATTTTTTTACGCACAAACACTGAAGTTAATAAAAATACTAGTTAAGAACTGATGTTTAGTTTTGTTTACCTTTTTTTATTTTGCTGAAAGGGCGCGCAAAATGTCTACGGAATTTGGCAGCACTTTCAATTTGTGTAAAATGCTACCAAATTCTATCAGAATTTGACGTTAATAAAACCGTTTAGTGGCAACTCTAATAAATTTGGTTTTCAAGTTTGTGTTTATTAAATATTATAAAATTAAAGAATTAAAATATAATCCTTTACTAAATTTAAAACAAACAAATAATATTAATAGTGTATTCTTTAAAATGAAATTATTTAATAACTCTCGAAAAATATACGTTTTAGGAAAATCAACGTAACACATTTTGTCCCTTTTTTTAAAGTTTGCCATATAACACTTAGTTTTTTTGAGAACTGAATATGAATGCTGGAATACTATTTATATCATTACACTCCTCATGTCACTCCCCTTAGAGTATATTAGGGATTTGAAGAAATATATCCATTTTTTATATTGAGGCATATTAATGGTAACTCTATTATGCCTCAATATAACGGTATTCTCATACATATAAAAAATAATCACATGAAAACTTGAATTATTATATTATATTATTAATTGATTAATGATTCGATTTAATATATCATTCGAAAATTCTCTCTAAAGCCTTTCAATTTTATTAATGAAATAGAATTTTACCTTCTACTTAGCGGTAGCGCAATACTTAAATATTAAGAAAAGCCATTTTTGTAGTAATACCCTCAAATTATTTTTATATATAATTTTTCAAGATTTTGGGTACAATTCAAACATCATATAGAATAATAAAATCTCATTTGTTTAGTTTTAATCTGTTTTGAACAATGAATCTTCAAAATATTCAAAACTTGCTTTTTTAATTTTTAGCTCTGTTAAAATTACTATGCTTTCTTTTTTGGTATTATTTGAATCTTCATAAGGTTAAGTCCGACTGCAAGCCGGCTAGTCCAGCAGAGGTATGTTCGTTAAACCACGATTTAGACTTCTTTAAAACATGTACCGCAGCAATATCTTGCTGGAATAGCCAATCTTCATCTATTTTTATAAAAGAGTAAAGAGCATCTTCCGGTTTGGTTATAAGTTGTGAAATTCTTTTTTGTTGAAACAAAGCAATTGCAGAAAATGTTGCCCAAACCATAACACTATCGCCGACGAACGTTTTGACATTTGGACAAATTAAATTTTTAAATTAAATTATATTAAATTTTTAACTCTTCGGCCCATGAGAATTTAAGACGATTTCATTTAAGTCACAGGGAGATTTAGTTCTCAATTTGTTATGGGTTGCTTCTTGTTTGATCTGTCTTTTTGTCCATAATTCTGCCCTTTCTTAAAGAAATTACGCACCAGACTTTTGAAACGTTTAATTGAGATTGTTAATGCCAAAAGTACCTATCTCACTTTTGTCATTAATACTGTGATGGTCAAATATTTCCCTTTGTCTTCCATATATATATAAAAACAGAATATTATGAAAAACATTATTTCTCTTTCTTTCTTAATGCCTAAAAACCTGTCAACCTGTCAAAAATCCCTAAAATGTCGTTTCCTTTTTTTGTTACTAATTTTTTCCTGCTTCTTGAATTTGCTCTAGCCACATAAAGAGAGAATAATATTTCCATAATCAAAGAGACGGCATTACGTATCAACATTTGATCCAAATCGAACCGGATTAGAAATTTGCTCATATTAATTCTCTGGAAGTGTTCATCCTCTACAATTCTACTCATCACTTTACTTCTTTCCAACAAAGGTATGTTTTGTAATTTTTGCTTGTACCTAACTATTATTGTTTAAAGTGCATTCGAAAGACAGTCAAATCCCCTATTCTGTTTCTTATGCTACCGTATGTAGCCATCGTAAAATTAAAATTAATATATTGAAAAGATTAAAAAAAAAAAGAAATTTTAAGAAAATTAAATTAAATTAAAGAAAATTAAATTAATTAAATTAAAATTAATCCATCAAAGAAGGAAAGATTTAAGGATCTGAGATTTGGCAGAACTTTTGACGCAGGAAGATTATGCGTCTGTAAGTTAGTAAAAAATTATATCTGTTAACATAATTAAATAATAAAAGTGAAAAATATGTTTTCTATTTCTAAAAAGAACCACTTATTCCTCATGTAAAGTGTTTTTTCATGATTTCAATATATTCCCCTCTCCTTTGTCCCTACCTTTTTTTTAAATCATGAAATATATGCTTGTATGCATGTATGTATGTTAGTTTTATTTCAGCAATTTAATTTTCTACATACTCTTTTTCCAGTTACTCTTAAGTAATTGAGAGAAATTGATTTGAGTAATTTTCGTGTTTCTTCATATTAATTTTCTCTTTTACCATTCAATAGTACAAATACCATTCTCTTTTCTTTTATCTCTTTTACCTTCCATTGCTCAGTGCTTAAATACTTTAAATCGGGGTTATTTTTAATTTTACTTTACTCATGTAATTTACCCAGTAAACATTTCTACTACGTATTCTAAGTTAGCAATAATTAATATACCATACTGAAGTTAATGCAAATTAGACTGAGAATTTTTTTTAATTTGCATAATTATATACTTATTTGTGTACTGAACATTTTTCATAGAAATTTACTTATTCAATAATTACCTGAAATATTCAATCAAACAATTTTCACTTGATTGATATGAGAAGAAAAATTATTTAAAAAAATCCGTAATTTCCCATTCCTTTCTTAAGTGAATACAGTATTATTTTATTGCGATGGTTTTTTATTTGATAATTCTCAAATTAATATAAAGGAAATATTTCAATTGTTATTTCTATTATTATTCAAAGAATTCTAACTTTCCTAATAGTCCTAATTGTGAAATTATTCAATATTAAACATTTATCAGGACTAGGTGTTGTATCAATCAATTTTGTTTGTTGGGTCATTTATTCCAGAAATCCTCGAATAACAGGTGTTGCCAGGAATTTCGAACAAAATTAAAATTTTTGTGAAATCATTTGCATTTTTCGTCCAATGAAATGAATAGAGAATAACATAATGTATATTTTGCATATAATTTGTTTATTATGAAACAAGTATATATTTTCATTTCATTATCCAATTAAATTTTCTAAATAAACTACATTGCAAAATTGTATTTTGATTAATGTGCTACGACAACTCCAATTCATGATTATCATTCCATATTATTTTACTCAGATTCAATTTATCATTTTTTTCCTGTATAAAAAAGATATTTTTTCCAACATTTCCATATTAATTGAGTTATTGCAAACGCTCATTTATTTCAATTAAGAATAATAGACCTTTTCGTTCATATTATAACTATGACTTAACATTAAAGAAGTCACGTAGATAATTTTTAATAATGCATTTTCAATTTTGTTAGCTGTTTCATTGATGAATAGAAATTCAATTATAGCGAATTAATATAAGTAAAAGTTCGACTCTATTATGTATATATAATCAAAAGATTTATTTCGCTCAAATATTTCCATTTGTTTATGCTTCATTAAAATTAGCGTCCGTCTAATTGTAACATTCATACTCAAATTTCAAGGAACAGACCTAATGTGCATTTTATTAATGGGAAATATAATATAATTTCCAATAAATGTAAGGTCACTGAACTTTTGCAATATCAATTTTACAAACAGCTGATTTGTAATCCAGTAAATTACATGAATAAAATCTTTGCTTTACTTTATTCTCTAATAGACTACAATTCAAAGAAAAAAATAGAAAGATCATTTTAAATTCATACTCTAAATCCAAGTAAAATTCCTAATTTAGTATTATTATTTTTTTATTTCCCGTTGATAAGTTTATTTTGTTCAATTTTACCCAAAATATTTTTGTCCATATACTTGTGAATCCTTTCATTATGTCACTTGATCAGTTCATTCGTTTAGCTGATAGCATCGTAGAGTTTGAGGCTGATCTAAATAATAACCAATATCCAGTATCATCTTTGAATGCACTTGAGGTTCACAGATATGAGCTCAAGTCAAACTGGAATCAGGTTAAGATAGCCTACGAACAATACATCAGGGATACGGAAAAGGAAGCTGACATTGAAAATCCAATTGACATAGAGTCTTTTAAGTTAAAATATAAAAGCACTTATACAACTTATTGCAACTGTTTAGTTCGCTTATCAGAAATGTCCGACTCACTTCGACATTCAGCAAACCCTTCTCCTGAAATTAATACTCCCCAGTTTTCAAATTCTGTACGTCCAAGCTCTTCCCATTTTAATGCTTCTGAATCCCATAATCTCCATCTTCCTCCTATAGATATTGAAACTTTCCATGGTGATTATGCTTCGTGGCCTACATTTCGAGATGTTTTCACAGCTGTAGTTTCCAATTCTAAAGCCAGCAATGTTGAGAAATTGTTGTTCTTGACTCAGAAAACAAAGGGTGAGGCCAAGGAAATTGTTCGTAAGAGTCCACTTACAAATCAGGGTTTCGACTTAGCTTGGACAAATTTGTGTTCAAGATTTGAAAACCGAAGAGTCCTTGTTAACGGTCAATTGAAAATCCTTTTCAACCTTCAGACTGTTAACTCCGAAACTGGCAAGTCCTTGAAACAGTTGCAAAGGGATATAAACTCATGTATTTCAACTTTAAAGATCTATAATATTGATGTTGCTAGTTGGGATCCTATATTCGTGTTTCTCTGTACCAACAGACTTCCTGAAACTACTCTTACATTATGGGAACATCAGTTAAGAGACAAAACGTCTATTCCCAAGTGGTCTGAACTTGACGAATTCCTGACCAACCGATACAGGACGTTGGAATCAGTTTCTGAAATTCGATGTTCAAATAGTAATAAGCCCACAGATTTGAAACGGGGAAATAATTTGAATCCTTATGCCAAACAAAAGGTACATAGTTTTCAGACCAATGTTAATAATCCGGGTTGTCAGCTATGTCCAAAGGAAAACCATATCATCCGTAAGTGTCCAAAATTTCTGAAAATGACATATCAAAGTAGATTGGATGAAATTAAAAGAGAAGGTTTGTGTCTAAATTGCTTTTCCAAAACTCACAGCGTAAAAAATTGTACAAGTAAGCACAGTTGCTTTAAATGTCAGAAACGGCACAATACCCTCCTACATAAAGAGATTGATGCTCCTAGTGCTTCCTCCCAAGTCCCAACAGTGAGTGTGAATACATCTCTCAATCCCAATTGCTCTCCTTATATTCATTCGAACACAACTAAAATACAGTCCACTCCTAGTACAAGTTCAGGGCGAATACAGTCATGTTTCGCTACAAACTCAAAAGGAATCTTGTTGGGAACTGCTTGGGTGAATATATGCCACTTAGGTTTGGAACATAAAGTACGTGCCCTGGTAGATTCAGGATCAGAAGGTACCTTTATTTCCGAACGTATTTTTAATCTCTTAAAGCTTCCACATCAATCTACAAATGCTCAAATATCAGGTTTGAATAATACAGTTTCAGCCAAAGTTCAACATGAATGCTCTTTGATATTAAGTAGTCCATTGAATAAGGATATTGAGGTTTCAGTCACAGCTCTTGTGGTTCCTCATCTTTCAAACAGTCTTCCATCGCGAACTGTTTCTGAACACCATTTTGATAATATTCCTGACATTCCACTAGCCGATCCGAACTTCTATACCAGTTCTAAGATTGACATCTTGCTTGGTGGCGATATTTTCCCTTCTATTATTTGTTCCGGGATAAAACATAATGTATGTGAATCCCTCATAGCGCAAGAAACCATTTTTGGATGGATTCTTACAGGTCCAATTTGTAGTAATTTTATCCCCAATCCCAAAATAGTTTCACATTTCTGTGAAATTTCATTAGACAAGGAAATTTCACGTTTTTGGGAGGTGGAGAACATTCCAAAAAGGAAATTTTTATCTCCTTCCGACAAATTTTGTGAGGATTTGTACCTCAGAACTACAAAAAGGAATTCCAATGGAAGATACATAGTATCGCTTCCATTTAAAGAAGAATTTCCAAATACAATAACAATAGGTCAATCTAGAACAAATGCGATGGCTCAGTTTTTCAGAAATGAAGCAAGACTGATGCGAAATCCAGAATTAAAAATTGAATACGATAAGGTAATTCGGGAGTATGGAACGCTCAATCATATGTCTAGAGTCGAATCATATAGGGAATCCGATTATCATAAAACATTCTATTTACCACATCATGCCGTTTTAAAACCTGATAGTGCTACTACGAAAGTGCGTGTAGTTTTTAATGCTTCTGCTCCGTCATCGAACGGTCAAAGTCTTAATTCGCTATTACACATAGGTCCAATATTACAAAATGACTTGACAATCCTTATACTCAAATGGCGTTTTTATAAATTTGTAATTAATGCGGACATTCAAAAAATGTACAGACAGATTTTGGTCCATCCTGATCATACTCCCTTCCAAAGAATTTTATTCAGAAGCGATCCAAATAGTCCAATTACAGATTACGAACTTAATACTGTAACTTTCGGAGTCAATTGTGCTCCATATTTAGCTATTCGCACTTTGTTAAAATTAGCAGATGATGTGGAAGCTAATTATCCTTTAGCAAGTTTCATATTACGCAATTCAATGTATGTCGATGACGTCCTTGCTGGTTTTCATACTGCGGAAGAATCAATTAAAGCCAAAGACCAATTAGTTCAAGCTTTAAACTCCGCTGGTTTTTCCCTTAGAAAATGGACATCGAATTACAAAGATATTTTAATTGATATTCCTCCAGATCATCTATTACATGAACATTTTTTAAAGTTCCAGGAAAGTAGTTCGGCAAAGACGTTAGGTATAAGATGGAATGCGTGCCGGGATGACTTCTTTTTCATTGCACCCCCAATGATTAAAACTATAAAATATACAAAACGGGAAGTCTTATCACAAATTGCTAAATTATTTGATCCAGCTGGTTGGTTAGCGCCATGTATAGTTACTGCTAAAATTTTAATGCAGAAAATATGGATTGAAGGTACAGACTGGGATGAAATTATTTCATCGGAAGCGATTATGCAATGGAAAGATTTCCAATCCAATTATTCCACGATCAATACCATTCGTATTCCTCGATGGATTGATTATTGTACACAGGCTAAACTTCAATTCCATGGTTTTTGTGATGCGTCCGAAAAGGCTTATGCAGCATCAATATATGTACGTGTAGAAAACGATTTAGCTATATCAACATACTTAATTGCTTCAAAAACAAAAATTGCTCCAATAAAAACAATTTCAATTCCGAGGCTTGAGTTATGCGGGGCTGTCCTGTTAGCAGAAATGATTGACAATTTAATTCCCATGTTAAATGTTGGAAATCACTCAGTCGATTGCTGGACTGACTCAACCATTGTATTATCTTGGCTAGCTAAACCACCATACTGCTGGCAGACATTCGTGGCTAATAGAGTTTCTAAAATCTCTCAGATAATTGATAACGCCCATTGGAATCACATTAGTTCTGAATCCAATCCTGCAGATCTCGCAAGTAGAGGTGTAACACCACAAGAATTAAAGGAAAATGATCTTTGGTGGTTCGGACCCCAATGGCTTAAGAAACCGAAAGGCCAATGGCCCAATTTTGACAATCCCGAAATTCCAAAGACTGCTTTGGAAGCAAAAACTATTAAAGTACATTTTTCTTATTTTACGGATTTTGAGGATCCATTAGAACGATTCTCTTCATTCCACAAGGCAATGCGTGTCATGGCATATGTCTATAGGTTTATCCACCGTACTCATCCTCGTCATCGTTCTAATTTCTTCCGAGATACGAATATCCTTTCATCCTGTGAAATTGCTAAAGTTCGGAATCGACTAGTTATAATTTGTCAAAAGGCTGAATATCCAATTGAATACAAGGCTTTATCAAGTGGACAGTACATATCTAAATCGAGTAGTCTTTTAAGTTTGAATCCTTTTCTAGATCCAGAAGGTATGATTCGTTCATGCGGCCGACTCGAATGCTCACCAGGACTTACATTCAACGAAAAGCATCCAATTATTCTTCCATACAATTGCCAATATTCCCGAATTTTGGTTAAATTCATCCATGAGATCAGCCTACATGGTGGAAATCAATTGGTTCTACGTCTTTTAAGGACGGAGTATTGGATTCCAAAGGCAAAAAACTTGATAAAAGTCACCATCAATAAATGTAAACCCTGCGTAATATACAAAAGAAAATGTCAAAAGCAATTAATGGCTGCTCTACCACCCGAACGAACTGAAATAACTCGTCCATTTGCTCACACTGGTTTGGATTTTGCTGGACCTTTTGATGTGAAAAGTTATTTCGGACGAGCTTGTCGCTTTTCCAAAGGATACGTTTGTGTATTCGTTTGCTTCTCTACCAAAGCAATCCATTTGGAGGCGATATCCGATTTGTCCACTCCTACTTTCCTTGCAGCCTTTTCTCGTTTTGTCTCGCGACGAGGTTGTCCACTACATCTTCATTCCGATAATGGCACAACATTCATAGGAGCGTCCAAAATATTGGCAAAAGAGTTCATTCGAACATCCCAAGAGCGTATCTTATCCACTTATGCTCATCATAATATTTCCTGGCATTTTATTCCAGCTGGTGCTCCTCATATGGGTGGGTTATGGGAAGCTGGCGTAAAAAGTTTCAAAGCTCATTTCCGCAAAATAGTTGGTTCTTCCAAGTATACATTTGAAGAGCTATCCACTATATTATCAAAAATTGAATCCTGTTTAAACTCTAGGCCAATTTCTCCCATGTCCACTAATCCTAATGATATATGTGCATTGACTCCAGGACACTTTTTAATCGGATCTCCAATTTTAGCTCCTATCGATCCCAAAATTGATGATTCGTTGATATCCATAAGAAACAGGTGGCAGAAAGTTAGACTTATCCATCAAAACTTTTGTATTCGGTGGAAAAATGAATATTTAAAAGAGTTGAACAAAAGAAACAAATGGCAACGCCCTGAAACTAACATTGAGAAAGGAGCTTTGGTAGTTATAAAAGACGAAAATCTTCCCCCCAATTCGTGGCGACTTGGTCGAATCGTTAAGGTTTTCTCTGGTTCAGATAGTCGAGTTCGGGTCGCAGAAGTTTTGACCCAGAGGGGTGTTATAACTAGACCAATTGTCAAGCTTGTAGTTCTGCCAACAGATCTTTGAAATTCGATTGTAACTCTTTATTATTTTTCTTCTTATTACTTTTTTTTAGTTCACCATGCCAAAGAATTCAAAATCATCCAAACAAGCATCCAAAGGACCTCTCGAGAAATATAATTCTTATCCATGCCGTATTTGTAAAGGAACCCATCCGCTACGTACTTGTAGGAAATTTTTAGCTATGAACATTTCAGATCGGATTCGGGCAGTTCGGGAGAAGAAGTATTGTTCAAACTGCTTGGCCCATAACCATTCCCGCGGTACTTGTATCACCAAACATGGTTGCAAGCATTGCCGCAAACCTCATCACACTCTGCTCCATGTTCATCCAAGACTAGCTAAAGACCTTGGATCTATTGATTCTATAGCTAACTCCTCCCGATCTTCAAATACAACTAATTCTACAGCTGCATGTAGTACCAAAACGTCCCATCCTCAACATGAAGAATCCAGACCTTCCATTCCGAAATCTGTTTCTCTGACATCTATTATACGCCAAAACTCTATTATATTGCTTCCCACGGTCCAAGTAAAAATCGGATCTTCTGCACAACATGCCAGGTGTTTACTAGATTCGGGTTCCGCATTTAGTCGTGTCTCCAAAAAGCTCATAGACAAATTAGATTTGACAGCCTATACTCTCAATGAAGAGACCATTTGTCCCCTGATCCTCAAATCGAGATTTGATTCAAATTCCAAAATAGAAGGTACTTTCCGAGTTGATAACCGCATATCAATCCGAACTCCCTCACAGTCCCTTCCGGACTCATACAAAAAGAATTTCCGAGATTTATTCCTTGCAGACTCTAAATTTCATGAATCTGCGTCTATAGATATTGTAATTGGTGTAGACCTATATCCCAAGGTAATATGCCAAGGCGTTTTTTCCAGAACAGGTTTTCCTACAGCCCAAAGCACCATTTTTGGATGGATTATCTATGGCATTTGTACATTATAGATTTTCTACTATCCTTATTTTTTAATAATGCACTCGTACAAGCAAGATTACAAAACAAACCTTATTATTGAATTTGAAACAACTATTTTATAAATTAATTATTAAACAATAATATATAAGTTTAACTCGTATGTCAAACAAAGTTTTGTAATTTCCTTTTATTTAATTACCTTGTATTTATTGTAATATGAATTCTATCAAAATGAATTACTTTATAACGAATAATATTTCTATTTTTTTTTATTTTTTATGAAGCTGCATCTTAGGATTCAACAGGTTGATGATTTTTAAGTTTATTGCATAGATCCTGCAAGGCGGGCGGCAATGTTAATGCCAAAAGTACCTATCTCACTTTTGTCATTAATACTGTGATGGTCAAATATTTCCCTTTGTCTTCCATATATATATAAAAACAGAATATTATGAAAAACATTATTTCTCTTTCTTTCTTAATGCCTAAAAACCTGTCAACCTGTCAAAAATCCCTAAAATGTCGTTTCCTTTTTTTGTTACTAATTTTTTCCTGCTTCTTGAATTTGCTCTAGCCACATAAAGAGGTAATTGTCCAATAAATCAATCCTAAAAAATCCTAATAACTTTGTTTTATTTTTTTCTATTTTCCATTTGGTATTTTTTGCTGATGAGAATACCAAAACAATTATTAATTATTTTGGTATTCCTCGTATTCTACAGAGAATAATATTTCCATAATCAAAGAGACGGCATTACGTATCAACAGAGATATTGTCTTAAAAGAGATGCCTTCATTTATAAGAAATAGTCTATTTTTGGATGAGAACAACAAAGATTAAACAAAAATAGAGAAAGATAATTAAATGCTTTTATAGGAATATGCATCGGAGTACTTTTACATTTATACATTAACTTGTATATTATTACTGTTTTATCTTAACCTTTGAACTTAAGTAAAGTCTTATTATTCTTGCAGAAATATTAAAAATCCTTTAATTATTTCCCATTGGCCTCATGGTTATGTTTTAAAAATTTTAAACTCGTTGGATTCCAAAAAAATAGAATTTGTTGATGCCCAAAATAAATTGATGTTATATTTGTGTAAGTATCTTACCCACTTATATGGTTTCTTATTAAAATATTTATACTATAAAAAATATCTAAATTGTTATAGCTAAACAACACATCCAGTGTCCAAAACCTATAGCGAATGTAAATGGCAAATATTATTCGGTGGAGTCTATTAACGGTAAAGAACATGTAGTGAGACTTTTGGAGTTTATACCTGGTAAAATGTTCCATGAAGTACCCATAACAAATTATTTACTATATCAAAGTGGAGAATATTTAGCTAAAATTGTTAAAGCTCTAAAGGTAAATGATAGGAAAATAAGTAATAAGGAGTGAGATCGAAAAATTTCTAAAACATGTTTTTAATAAATCTCTTAACCCAAGCATTATTAAATTTTTTATTATGTTTAACGTCAATTAAAAAGAGATTCCTAGTAAAATTAATAAATATGTTCCATAAAACCGAACTTGGTGCTACAAAAAGTTGGTCAAGCAGAAGGTTGAAACAGCATGGAGATAAGTCTAGTTCGGAGATATTAGGTTTTTTGTTAAAACATAATTGAAAAGCACAAAAAGGTATTCAAAAGTGTTCAGATCAACTGTTCAAGTAAAGTGACAGAAATCACTCTAAAACGTTAAAGAAAGATTTCCGAAAAAGGTTCAAAATTTCATCAATAGAAATAAAAATATAAAAATATTATATACAAATAAATTGTAATAATTTTAATCAAATAAAATAATTAAATGTATGTTTAGTGGTTTTTATTTTTTTACTAACATTTAAGTATGTTAATAATTTTTTGATCTCATTCTTTAATTTTATTTATAATTATTGTATTCTAATAAAATTTATAATTTTAGAATTTCCAACATGAGGCCTATAACACCCATAAATCTACATGGCAATTGCAATCGGTGCCTTCACTTAATGAATTTCTATATGTTTTACAAGATCATTCCCGCAAAGAGATAATCGAAGAAGTTATACATTCCTTTGAAACGAAGGTTTTAAGTCAATTGAATACTTTTGAAACGCAAATTATTCATGGTGATTTTAATGAGCAAAATATAATTGTGGAACCAGCTGGTGAAGGCAATAATTATAAAGTAAAAGGAATAATTGATTTTGGTGATACCAGTAAATCTCCTGTCCTATTTGAAGTGGGCATTGCTCTAACGTATATGATGCTACAAGCAAAATCTTTAGAAAGTGGTGGAATTTTCTTAGCCGGCTTTGAATCCATATATCCATTAACTAGCGATATTAAACAATATCTAAAACATTGTGTGGCAGCACGTTTGGCACAAAGTCTTGTAATGGGTGCTTATACACATTCACTTCATCCATCTAATGAATATGTTTTGGTTACCCAAGAGGAGGGTTGGAGATTAATAGAGCAATTATGGCGACATGAATTTGAAAATATTGATGACTTATGGCGAACAGCAGCTGATAAATATTTAACACAAAGTTATAAATAAATGTTAAACCTTTTGTTATTGTTTTGTCTTCCTTTTAATTTGTTTCATATGTTTTCTTTTGTTTTTGTTTTGTTATTAATTATTAAACTTTTATAAATGTAGATTGATAAATATGCAAATATTTTTTAAGTAAACAAACAGCATTTTAACAAAAATTTGCTTTTATTTTCCTTCACAATGTCAATTATATTATGTGTTAACAATTGTATCAATAATAAAGTATTACGCCTAAACAATATACCAATTAATTGATAATTAACTTGTTTTATTTAATAATGTTTAATAACACGAATTTAGAATTTTAAAATAAGGTTTCTCTGTTAAATAATATCATTCGCTCAACTTCTTGAATTTAAATAAAATTGTTATTTTCCAAATTATGTTTTTATAGATTTCTACTTTGGTGTGTACTTTTCTAAACAATAACAGTGAAATGTATGGAAAATAGCTAAATATGGCTAGAGCAAGGCTGGTTTAGGTGCCATAGAAATTCATGGAAAATATTTAAAATTTCCTAAGGGAGCCTAGTTTAGGTTAAATAAAATTATTAAGTAGTGAGATCAAAAAATTGTTAACGTACATATATGTTAATAATAACTTTTCGTACCAAATAGTCCAAACACTGAGCTCCCAATACGATCAGTAGGAAAGCAGCCCAGTTAACTCAGTACTCGTGCTATTTGGTGAGTAAAATCAAAGCAAATGCAGGTTTAAAAGCATACAAGACTCAAAATGTTCCTGACAGGAATTTTCCATCATTTACATTTACGAAAAAAACTGATTTTATAACTTCATAATGTATCCACTTATATTTAGATTGACTTCACATTCCGTCACTATGGTAAAGAAGCTCTTGAGAGGTACAAGAACAATAATGGTGTATTTGTACCAAGAGTGGCAAATCCTCCCAATTGTCCCGAGCTATGACCAGTGGAGAGTAATTATGTTCTTAATTGAAGAGCACAAAAAAGTTTCTAAAACGACAAAGGTTAAAATATGTCATCACTAGTGATTAAAATTTTAAAAATATATTTTTTTTTGTAAATTTTACTCACTCCTTAGTTTATTTTTTCTTATTTCAAATAATTTCTTACCGTTTGTTTCCGTTTTCTTTTTTTTTGATATATTAAAACACAATTTTTTGTTTTTTTGTTTGTTTGTTTTACTATAACTAGGCATATATGTGTGTGTATACAACAAAATTTATTAAAAATTATTTATATATATATTTTTAATATTAAAGAAAAATTAAAAATAAATATATTTATATATTTTCTTAAAAATAAAATATAACTAAACTGAATACCAAAAAAGAAAAATAAGAGAGAGAGAGAGAGAGATTGCCCAATAATTAGAGTTATAATAGAAAGTGAAATTTTGTTTTGAAAATTAATAAAAAAACGAAAGCTAATATTTACATCTTAAAAATAATAAAAATAAAAAAGATATAATTTAATATTATAATAAAAATAAGTATAAGAAAAGCTTAAGAAATATTATTTTTGAAAAAAGAAATCAATTTTTGCTGTTTTCATTTCAAAAAGGGGTTTGGGATTGTAAATTTACATTTTTTGGTTTTATTTTATTAATTTAATTTTAATTAATTTTTTAAGAGCTTTTAGAAAAATATAATTATTATATTTGTTTTGTTTTTATGATAATATTAGGTATATTTAAAAGGTAGGCTGGCTTTAATTTGTGATTCCATATTTTTCTTAGCTTTTTTTATATTTTTGAAATTTCAACTGCACTTTATTGTTTTTAATATTGTTTAAGACTAAAATTCTACTTGATTTTTTTTATTTTTTAAAAATAAATTAAGTATTAAATATTTAATTTGTTTATATATTTTAAATTAATTTTAGGTTTTATTTTTTATTTTAATATATATATTTTTTAAATATCTTACTTAGATTTCTTGTTGTTATCGTTTTGTATCATTGTGTGTGTTGTATATATAAAACGTAGAAGTGTGCGTTGTTATTTTAATTTTATTATTTTTTAATTTTAATAAAATTATTATTTTTTTTTTAATAAATTAAACAAAACTTTTGTTTAATTTTTTAATCATGAAAAATATTATATTTTCTTCTTAAAAAAAAACACAAAAAAAGAAATATTATTGCTTCAAGCCTTAAAAATATAATAACAAAAATACTATAAGTTGAATTTTAGTTCTTTAAATTTATTTTTTTTCATTTATTTTAATTATTAAAATAATAAAAATATATATATTTTATTTAATATTTTAAATCTAAAAAAACACAAGAATTAAAAATGCTTTTTTAATTAAATTATATATAGTCCCTGTGCTGGCAAAAGTTTCTATGTAATATTTTGAAATTTTTTTATAAATTCTCTCGATTGATTGACGTTGTAATGTATGGTTTGATAAAACAATTCCCAAATTGTTTACATAGGCAATTTTGTTTAATAATTTTGCTTATTCCTTTTTATATAGTTTATATGAAAAAATGGTTTACATAGGAAATTTGGTTGGAACATTTTCTATTTAGAATTACTTAAGTAGTTTTGTAAATCTAAAAGCAATTAAGATTTTGAAAAAAGATTTTCTGGGAATATGTAAGACGTATATGACTTTCAAATGTAACAATAATTTTATTCCGCAAATCTTTACATGGGGACTCCTGTAAACGCAGGGAGGATATTTCTTTTTGAATTGTTGAAGAAAAATAAAATAGATATTGAAAAAAGTAATAAAATATATTTTTTATCTTTTTTTCTAATATTTAAATGCTTTTGAAATAAACACACTAAATGATAATAAAATGATAATAATAAAAACATTATATAAATATTTACATTAATAATAATTCTATTGATTTTTAATAATATATTTATTTATTTATTCTTTAACGAAATAATTCTTCAATTCATTATTATGGTAATTTGCTGTGTAGTGTTTATTATTATTTCCATCATAATCCTAAACTCTAAGACTTAAAAACTATTTAAAACAAAATTAATCTAAAACAAATTTACACATAATTACAAAAGTATTGAAGATAAAATATTTTGAACAAAAAAAAAATATTATTATTATAATTTTGTATAAATTTTCACTGCAATTCATCATATAATATAAAAAAGAAACAATAATATTTTGTTGCAAAAAAGGTATAGAAAATTTGCAAATAACATTAAAGTTATGGAAATTGTATTTCGAATGAATTTTGAGAAAAAAAAAAAAATGATGACATTTCTTAAATACTAGCCAGACCCGGTAAACTTTGTTTTACAAAAAAAAAATTACTGCGTTGCTGGGCTACCTCTCCCCCTGATCCTATTCGTCCCACATTTTGTCGAGTAAGTTTTTGGAGAAAGTAATTGGGACCAAATTTAACAACTCTTCATAGATATTCTTAGATATTTCATAATTAATAATTGAGGGTACCCCTCCCTCCGATCCAAATCCTATTCTATGTATACAGATAGAAAAAAATCATCATTATATTTTTTGGACTTAAGTGGAACCATTTAAGTTTTGCAGTTGTACTTGAATGCAATTTTTTTAGAGAAAATATTATTATTAAATTAATTGTAGTTACGAAAAATTAATGTACGACCCCTCGAATAAATTGTTTTGTTTTATTGAATTTTTTGTTTATATTTATCTTTGTTTTGTTTATTATTTTTTTATTTATCTTTGTTTTGTTTATATTTATCTTAAATTCACCAAATATTACAATAACAACGTAAATGTAGAGTATTCTAACATTGAACTAATCTGGTCCAAAGACATGGAATTAACTAGGACAACCTGGTGGCTGATGACCTAGCAAGTATAGGTACGAACCTCACGGATGAGGGCACTGATCATCTGTATGGATTTCCACTTAACGCTTGTAGGAGACACGTTGGTGAAAAACTAAGGCGCAACACAAATGGATGAACGAACCGTCATGTATGATTGCTCAAAATCTTAAGAACTATGTTGAGTGGATTGCTGCATTTGACACTATCGCTTCGGGGTAGATGAACCGAAATTGGGACTTCCTTCGAATGACATTTGCAGGAGTTGTATAAATGAGGAGGAAACAATTTTTCACCTTCCCTGCCATTGTCCAGTGTTTAGTGGCTTAATATATATGGAAGCTAATGAACCCATCATCAACAACTTAGGCCAAAATAATGACATGTGTCAAATTTCATACGAATATCTATAAAATTCCTATCTGCATTTTGCTCACAATGTTGATGTAGAAAGTCAGCCAGACGTAAGGACGGACACTGTAAAAACGACTCAGAAAGTGATACTGATTTGAATGGTGTACTTAAATGTGGATGTAACACAAGACAAAAAAATTAGACTAAACCATTAGTGCTCCGTTTACAATTTGTCTTTGTGTGTGAAGCAACAAAAAATTATATTAATTTTACACTGAAGGAACTCTGTACAGGTTTCCGTTAAAAAAGTGAGCAATACAGGTAGATAATAAGTGTGTATGTTTTTGTTTCAAAGAAAACAAAACAACTTTCTATCTCAAACTGTTGAGAGAGCGGCAGTTATTTACAGTATTGTTGCGTTAGCAGAATCTGTAGTCTAACGTCTCGACTCGGGAATTGTGAATTTGGGCATCACTGGTCTAAATCATGACCACTAAATCTATACAATAGAACATTCTCTAGACTACATCATGGAATCAGATTAGTTCTAATCTTTTGTGTGAAATGTTTTAGGTTGTTTTGATCCACTCAAGTACCATAACAATTTTAATGTGATTTAATCAAAATTCAAAAATAAATTTAAAAATTCAGATTCAGAGATCAACAAGAATTAAGATGAGTTAAAATATTTTAACAAAAACTCTCTATTAAAAAAGTGAAAGAATAAATCCCATAAAATTCATTCAAAATCCAAATCTCTGTAACAGAAATGTTATTTCAAAGAAAAAACGTTGTTTGCAATAGAAAACTGGCGCAATTTGTCCACCAAATTAGGATTTAGAAATATTTCAATAATAATTTAAATATTGGTATTTTTCATTTTGAAAAAATAAAATTAGCGAATTAAGTAAAAAAACATCAAAAACTAAAAAAGGAAAATGTTGTAAACTTACACTTAAATATTTAAAAAAAAAGTTGTATTTATGAAGATTCTAAGCTGACATTGCAGGATAAAGTGGTTGATGTTATTAATTGTTCTGCAGAATCCCGACGTTTTTTATAGGGAGGAGGACTATTAATAGCAGCTAAACATTTAGCCTCATTTGCCAAACAATTCTCCTGCTCCTCCACATTAGGAAAATCATCTGAATGACGTTTTTTCTGTGGGTGTTGTTGTTGCTGAGATTGAGTTATTTGATTAAGGCAGGAATTTGTGGATACACTACTGCAAGAACTATTTTCCAAATTTAAGGATTGTTCTTGTTGCTGCAGTTGTTGTTGTGTAAGCGTATTGCAGGTGTTGGCATTACCGCAGGAAATTGTAGTACTGGAGGTAATAGCTTTAACCATTTCATTTTCAACGGAAGGTGTCATTAAGGGAGATAAGAGTGCATGATTAGTATCATCATCTTCATTACATTGATTGTCATCATCATAATCTTCCAAATTATCTTCATCATCATCTTCAGAATCTGAACACCACGAAACTTGTGCACCTGGGAAAACATATGAAGCAGTATTATCGTGTACATAATATGTTCCCTTATGTAAACGTTCGGCGGCACTTTGATGTTTTAATTGTCTTCGAAGACTTTGTTTCTCGGCTTCAGAACAATTTGTATCGGCTGTTTTGGTATTGTTTATATTATCCACCACTGAATTGTTCGGTATGGG
Source organism: Cochliomyia hominivorax (assembly GCA_004302925.2). Taxonomy (NCBI): domain Eukaryota; kingdom Metazoa; phylum Arthropoda; class Insecta; order Diptera; family Calliphoridae; genus Cochliomyia; species Cochliomyia hominivorax. The sequence goes on along the minus strand of PYHX02000158.1, from coordinate 6,379,271 downwards.
CTGAGTTGTAGATGCGGGCATGTTGAGGGATTTTTTCATATCACCCGTATCTACAAAATTATTAAATGCAGATGTCAAAGCTGAATTGGAAGCATCGCCTAATATACCACTATCTTTTGAAGAGTCTATAGACAAATGACGATAATCACAAGAGCCTCCAAAACTAGCAGATTCCATAGGTTCATCCATGTATTCGGGCGAAAGAAATTCTCCATCCTTCTTTGAACATGTTGAGGATGATTCAAAGCCCGAATCTGAATAAGTAGTTGTAGTTGTAGCCGTGGTAGATATCATAGATAATGTATCAATATTAGCGGAAATCTCTTTAGCAGTATCCTCATCATCGAATTCATCTTCAAGGGGTATTAACTCTTTTGACTCTGTGAGAATTTCATCATTAAAACAAATCTCTTTCCAATCTTCACCCAAACGATGACATATTTGGTTAATAATAACATCACCATCGCCCAGTAGTTCAACATCAAATTCCAAGTGATGTAACTGTTCACGATTGATAAGAATTTGGGGTACATGATTGGGTATTGAACTGGGTATTAAAGCCACAGGTCGTACTTTCAAGGAGGAACCCATTACAATAAGTAAATCGCATTTGTCTTTATCACTGGCCATAACTGTATGGAACTCATCGGGTAAACCTAAAATTCATGAAAGATAAAAATTCATTCCAAACATCAATTTGAATTATTTTTTAAAACTTTTCAACTTACCTTCACCGAAGAAAACAATATCTGGTTTCATTATACCATTCTCTACCAATTGTCTTAAATCGTTCTCAGATACTGGCTCTGAGGCATCTAAACTTTGCTCTACATTTGGTTGGCAACGCGGACACACCGGTATACGTTGGGCAAATATGTCATCACGTATACTATCAGCATCACACTTATATTTGCATTTTGTACATGAGGCCGTCGAAAAGGAACCATGACACTCAATGACATTTTTTATGCCAGCCACCTGCTCTAAAGTATCAATATTTTGTGTGTAATTACGCAAAAGCTTTTGTTTTTGTTCCAACATTTTAATAAAGCGATGACAAGGTGATGGCTTAAATTGACCCGGATAGATTTCGCGAGCAAATTTATAAAATGGGCGGGGATCACGCGAAAAATAATTAATATCAAACATAGCCTGAGGATCGGGTAGATCAGGAAAATCTTTTGCTAAACGTGAATAAATGCCATCCGAAGATCTAAAATCGGGAATGCCACAGGATACGGAAACACCAGCACCAGTGAGTACCATAATATTTTTGGATTTCTGCAAAAGATCAATCACATCTTCGAATGTATTGACATAAGAGAGTTTTTTTCTGCGGGGCGGTTCTGAAAGCATGCTGGCCAATATGCGCCACAAAGTCATATCAGTTAATTCAGGACTTATGCGCTGAGCTGATGAGGGTAGAAATTTAGATAGTATTTCCCTGGGATTTGCACCAGAATGTATTTGTTTTTGTACCCAATTAAGAGGACGTTGATTTATGGGTTTCCATTCACGACCTGACATATCCGAAAGGCCGCTCAAATCTGAGAAATCTGAATCAGACGTAGACTCATCCGTATCATCAGCTGGATTGTCTTCATCATTATCTTCATGATCTTTGGAAGTCGATCGAAAATTGCCCGAATCCTGTGAGAGTTGAGAACTATCATTGTTATCTGTTTGATAGCTTTGATCTTCTTCATCCTCTTCCTCATCATCATCATCATCATTATCATCGTCCTCATCATTATCATTATTTTGTTTAAATGTTTCTTGTTGCAGAGGATCTTCATCTGCCACACTAATGGGTGTATCTGCTATTAATGCTGCCTCCAACTCTGCATTAGCAGTTGGCGGTAATGTTAATGTTTTTATTATTTCAGTTTTTGTTTTGACCACTACTTCGCCACAACTACTATTGGCATTTATTGTTGTTGTTGATGCCATTGACGACGAGCACGACGTAGTAGACGACATTGTTTTTGTGTTCAATATATTGGCGCGAAAATTAAAATTTTGTTTGTTTACTGTAAATTCCTCAACAGAATTGAAAAATTCAGTTCTTTCTTGTAATTTTATGGGTACAACATCATCCAATTGTTCTAAACTGTTACCATTCAATCTAGCCTGTTCATAGTTTTCCATCATTTTCCAGAAAACTAAAAAACACTGCCTCCGCTATACACAAATCCTCACGAACAAAAGTAACCAAAACAATACAGAAAAAAGAAAAAAACACGAAGATATTTTTGTTGTCTTTTTCACACCTTCTTGTGACCTTCTCTTTCTCTCCTTAGTAATTTCGTGTTTTATGACTTTCTACACAAATTCGTTGGTACACACACAAAAAATTTTTTCTTACGACTCGGCTGATGTAAAAAAAAAATTCCACTAATTTTTTGTACACAAAAATTAATTTAGTTTATTAATTTTTAATTATTTTTTTGTAAATATAAAGGAAAATTATTAAGTTTTTAATAATTTTTGCACTTTTTTACGTATTTTTGGAATAAAAGTTTCACAAAAAATCTCAACCAATTTTGTGTGTCTATTCACAAGCATTTGTGTGACGTTAATGAAAAAAAGATGGCTGCCTTCGTCGTCTTCGTCCATACAACGTAGTTGATTAATTTCGTAGTAGTTGTGTAGTTAATGACTAATACATTTCTTGTTTTCTTGATTAGCTATTACACAATCATATATAAACCTTACAACATTTAGATTTTTAATAATAATTTGTAAAATTACTTTAAATACTTTTTAATAGTTTAATTTTTAAAAGAATAGTGTTTTTGTTTAATAATTTATTTGGTTTTTTATACTTAATTAATTGAAATGCAGCTCTGTTGTGTGACGTGATCTAGGTGTATGATGAAAATGGCTGACCATCGATAGAGTTGCCAGTATTTAATAGTTTTGTGAAGGAAATAAAGTATTAATATTATGGATTTAATATATATGTTTGATTTTTAAAAATTATTTGATAGTTTTTTTTTTTAATTTGTAAATGAAGGAAATTTAAATAATTATTAATAAATTAAGAAAATAATCTTTCTGGATGCAAATGTTTACAAAATGGATTTATTAAACATTGAAATATTGAATCTCACAAATGAAGAGAATCTCTTGTAAATCTGGTAATACTATTTCAAAACGTTATTCTCAATCAAACGGATATTAGAACCTAAGATGCTATGATTAAAATTTGTCCATATTAATTGCTATTATGTAAATACCTAATAAGGTTTTAAATTTATGATAATTGAAAAAAGGGGGTGAAAATTATTAACACATATAAAAAGTTGAAGAATACACAAAATTCGACATTGTCGAATTTAACACATTAACTTGTTATTAATAGCACCGCACAGTGGTCCTGAAATGATTTTTTTTGTTAAAAGTCTATAACTTGGTAAATAACTAAATTTGACGACAGAATTTTGCAAGATAATTCCTTAGTATTTTTTACTTATATATTCAATAATGTATATGTTGAAGATTCACACAGTGGTTCTGAAATGATTGTTTAAAAAATTTTATTACTTATGAAAATAGTTAAATTATTACAACAGATATCCAAAGTATTTGTCATCTATTTATTGAATATTGTATATATTCACAATTAAAATAAAAATAAATAAAATGTATTTGATGTGAAAAATTTCTAAAGAGCTTAAGAATACGAAGATAAAATTAAACATTAGGAAATCTTTATTAAACTTTAGTACAGTTGCAGCGATAATTGTTATTAATTGAAAATGTTAATGTAGGGTTTATTAATATATGTAATATCTAAATAACTATAACATAACTATTGGTACCAATTACTTTCTCTAGGAACTCTTCTACTGGACAAAACGTTGTCGTTGAGTTCTGATTAGACTTGAGGGAGAGGTACCCCCCATACAAAGTAAATTTACTTAATACTTATAATCTATTTTAATGATTTAACAAAGCTAATATTTGCTTAAAGCCAACCAAGATCTAAATTTTTTTAGGCAAAATGAAGTTTTCCGGGTCTACTAGTAGCTTAATATTATGGAAAATTTCATTCAAATTTGTCGTCATATTGACAATTTTACGAAAGGTTTTGTTGAACTTAAATGTTGCCTTGAATATCGGTATTGATCTTAATAATGCAGGAAACTTCACGGAACTATAAAAAATTCTCAGGCCGAATTGCATTGAACTCTGTCAATAATTGTTGATGTGAGGGTGACAACAACAAACAGGCGGCCATAGCTAAATCGTCTCAGATTATGATTTGATGCAAGAATATACATTAAGGGTTTGAGATGATTGCTTCTGAGCGTTATATACGGAATGACAAAATTAATATATCCACTTCATCTTTTGTGGTGGTGGAGGGTATAAAAATCATTCTGAAACCGAAGTGTTGTGTATAGTTTAACTTAACTGAAGTAATAAACAAATTATATAAAAAATTTCGCCGGGAAATTAAATTTAATAGACTGGCAACACTTCAGCAAATGTGAGCAAATAGTAAAATTTTCCATTAATAGGTTTTTGCAAAATGTTGTTGTCTTTTAATACCAAAAAAATCAATTTGATAATTTTTTCAATTTACTAAATTTTTAACGCTTTAGTTTTAATTTATGAAATTTGAACAGTTGTCTAAAAAGGTATTAAGTTGTGATGTACAGAAAGTACCTAAAGCATATTAAGGGCAGACGTGGTAACTCTACTCACAGATGACAGAGAATATTTGTCATTGTTCTTGTCTTTCTGAAAAGAAAGACAATATAAAAAGGGATTTTTTTAGCCAATTGAAACGAAATTTTCTTTTTTTACATATTTTTAGGAATATATTTGATTTGATTGTGTGATAATAATATCAATAAAACATAAATAAAGTGCATTATTATTAATTAGCGGCAGCTATGGATAATTTAGATTTATACGAAATACTTGGCGTAACAAAAAATTCGACAGATGCAGAAATAAAAAAGGTGAGAAAAAAAAATAAATAAATTTTCTTCGTTCCCAACAACAAGAAGAAAGATGCAAGAAAACGAGTATATAATTGGAAAATTTAAGCAGTAACAATAAGATATTTCGTATGTAATAACACAAAAGTAAATGAAATAATGTGGAAAACGTAAATTTTCTAATTTTAGAGAAAATTTTCTAAAATTTGAGAAAAATTGCAACAAAAATTTTTGATAATATCATGTGTAACAAGAGTTAATGTAAAAGTTATTATTTTGCTTTTGTTTTCTTTATTTACATTTGCATTTGCATTGACATTATGTTAATAACAGAAAGTGTTAACTAGAAGATGTATCTATAATTTTTGCAAGAAAATTCAACAGTCCAAGATACAAATTCAAAATTTGTCACACAATTTATTAAGAAATTTTAATGTAAATAAAAAATTTATGGTTTTCTGCAAAAATTCCTCTACTTTGTAGTGGGAATTTAAGGGCTGGATCTTTATGTAGTAGTTATAGTTATTTCTTCTCAACAAGTATTAATCTTTTTGATATTGAGGATCTGCCAGCAGTGTTGGCAGTCGAGCATGCGTCAAACATTGGTAGCAGAGCAACAAAAATGTTTTGCAAGATAGAGAATTTGTTTTATTAAGAGAGCGAACATAATGTTGCCAGAAAGTTCATAGTTGTTATGATCTCTTTGACAGAAGGTAAAACAACATAATTCTTTATTGAATATCTCAAGCAAATTTTTTTTGAACCTTAAAATGAAGTATGAAAAAGTACACAAATAAACATTGTATATTGGTGAACTTGTTTAATTATCGGATACAGGGTATATACACAAGCAGTGAGATCGAATAATTCTTAACACACACTTATCAATTTAACCCAAGTATAATTTACTTTTTTATCAAGTTACCTCTGTAAAAGAAATCACTTATTATGTTTAATGGTAAACAAATTATTTTATTGTTAATCTGATTAAAATAAGTGATCAAAAAAAGGTGTTTATCAAAATTATTAAATATTTTCAATAAAATGTAATTTGGTCCTACAAAAATGAGATTAAACATTCAAAAGTGTGGCACCAATGTTATTTCACAGTACCAAATGAAGTTATTCTTTGATAGAAAATCTGGTTCAGGTAGAAGAAATGTTCCACATTATATTTCTAAGGCCAAACAATTTGAAACATTTATAAAAATGCTACCATCATATACGTTAGGAAAACTGACGGGACTAATTGGTACGAATAGTAAAAGTATATATGACTCAAAAAGTTCCGCTGCATACAATTCAGAGCCTAGAAACAGAGCCAGAAATTGAATACAAGCTTTCTAAAACAATTAATTTTGTGCTTAATGGTTCACCCAACCAATCGAGGTTGCTAGATTCCTTTGCCTAGAGTTGAACAATAACATGTACCAAAATTGATAAATGTACTTATAATTTCCAACTGTTATAACAACAACGAATCGTTTATCCTGATAGATGTAAACTTGTCGCAGTTTTAACGATATCTTCATGAAATTTGACACATAATATTGTTTAGCCCGAGTCATCTTAAATGAAAAATTATTTCATTTAGCCCCCCATACAAATATTTACCCGAAATGGGGTATTAAGCTCATAATGATACGCAATGGAGTTGCCTAAATGCAGCCTTAAGAACTGTAACGGGCCGTACACAAATGTCCTCAATAGAACATCTACATAAAGAGACAAAAGTCTTACCAGTTAAGGAACAGACTTTGTAAAGTGTTCCTTTTTGGATGCCATCATACTAATTTCAATATAACACAATAGGAGTTACCCCTGAGGCATGTTAGAAAAAATCTTCGAATATATAAAAAGATCATATGTAAGTATGTGGATGAAATCTTAGAAATCTGTCGAGGTCTAAACAAAGTAGTTCTGGCACAACTACGTTCGGAATGGAGCAATAGGCTTAATGCCTACCGGTCTCGTATTGACGATAATGTAGCCAATATTTGCCTGCATGTGGCCAAGGACCACAAGATACACAACATTTATTTAACCGCCAAGCCAATCATACCGCTCTGAGTTCAGAAGATCTCTGGACTCATCCTGGAGTTAAACCAGAACCTGAATTACAATAATTAACTAACTTGTTTTACAGCTGTTACAACAACGGACAATTTGAAAGATTTGCCTCTCCTGGTAAAAATATCACGTTATTGTTCTTGTACAAGCCAAGGACTTGTTTACTGTTAAAAAAATTAAAGTTAAACAATCTGTAGGGGTCTATATTTATTCCCCCAAATTTTGTCTTATAGAAATCTGCTTTAAATTTTTGAGCGAAATAAATCTTCAATTAAAATAAAAATAACGTTTATTTAAAATGTTAACATTTTTCAAACTTACTGTACTTTCTAGAATTATCGTAAATTGGCTAAAGAATTTCATCCCGATAAAAATCCCGATGCCGGTGATAAATTTAAAGAGATTTCATTTGCCTATGAAGTCTTATCGGATCCGGAAAAACGTAAAATTTATGATCGTTATGGTATAAAGGGATTACAAGAGGGAGCTGATGGTTTTGCTGATGCTGGTGAGTTCTTTTCCCATTGGTTTCCTTTTAATATGGGTCGCGAGCCCCGTGGAAAAGCAGCCCAAATTGTCGTGAAACTAGAAGTGACTTTGGAGGAAATGTATAGTGGCAATGTATCTAAAACAGTAGAATATAAGAGGACATCATTTTGTCAGCAGTGTAATGGTGAGGGTGGTCCAAAAGAGGGACAAGAAAAATGTACTGCCTGTAATGGCCTAGGACGTACTACCGGTTATGTGTTTATGGGTTTAACACCAGTAGAATCGGTATTATCTTTTATTATTATCATTGAAACTATAAAAGGCTTTTTTATTTACACATTTTCTCTTTTAGATTTGCTTAACTTGCGAGGGTAATGGTAATATTATTCCTGAAAATTTACGCTGTACTTCTTGTCATGGCAAGGGTCTAGTCGAGGAGAATGTTAAACGTGATATTGTGGTGGAAAAGGGTGCACCAAATATGTTAAAAATTCCCTTCACATCAGAGGGCAATCAAGGTCTACAAGGCAATCGTGGCGATTTAGTTGTAATTCTTGTACAAGCCGAACATCAAATGTTTCAGCGACGTAACAATGATCTCATTATGCGTAACGTGCACATAAATCTAACGCAAGCTTTATGTGGGGTGGTGCATTGCTTTAAGCACTTGGATGGAAGAAATATATGCATTTCCACTAAACCAGGCGAAGTGGTGCGTCATGGTGAAATTAAAGTGATACCTGGCGAAGGTATGCCTTTGCGTAATAATCCCTTTGATCGTGGCGATCTTTTGGTGCCATTTGCTGTAGATTTTCCCGAAAGCGGTTTTGCCAGTCCAGAACAATTGCAGCTACTTGAAACCTTGCTGCCACCCAGAGAACCATTTACTATGCCTCCCGATGCCGAAGAAGTTCAGATGACAGAGTTCCAACCTCGAGATGATAGCGATCGTCGTGGTGCTTATGGCGGTATGGATGGTGATGATGATGATGATTATGATGGTGGCCCTCGTTATGAAAAGGTCCAATGTCAAACTGGTTAAATAAGCAAAACGAATACAATATCAATTTTTACGGCAAAATATAATATTTTTGTTTTTTTTTTACTTTTTATTTGAAAAATGTTTTAACAGAGATTTGATATAAAATCAATGAAACGCTTCTAGAGCTTAAAGCTTCTTTTTATGATTTGTTTTTGTTTTATAAAATTTTTGATGAAAATTCATGATTTGAATTTAAAATTGTTGTGTGAAAAATTTAAACTAATAAAAAAAACATAAAACTTAACGATATCTAACAACAATTTAGTCTAGTATTTATCTATCCCCAGATGATATTTACTTATTTTAACATATATCATAGTTATTTGTTGGTAAACTTTTCGTTATATAATATTTAAAAAAGAAAAAAATTAAAATTTTTTATTTATTATTTTTTATTTATAATTTTCTCTTAGTTTTTAGGTTAGAAACTTTAATCTATAACTTATACTTACTAAGATAACTGAAACAGTAACATTTATTTAAAATATAAATCTACAAAATTAATTAATAGATACAAAAACAACTAAAAATTTATATTATTATAAAAAATAATAAAAAAACAAATTAAAAAATTAATCAAAAATATTTTTTATACTAAAAGTGGGATTTTTTTCATATGATGTGCACCGTGTGACCAATTGGCTAAAGCTGAGGTCTTTTCAAGTTTATTTGGATTTCGGTGACCCTACAAAGTCGGCCAACTCTGGTGAAACAAAAGAAATTTTGTGTATATTTTTTCTATTAGAGTTTCAGAAATATTCAAGCCAAAAATAATTCTTTTAAAGTTATGGGGCTTTATTAGGTCCTGAAATTGTTAAAAAATCAGAATAGTGTGATCGAAAAATTCCTTGCGCATGTTTTTCTTTATTGCCTTTTCAAGAAAATCAAACTTGGTCCTGCAAAATGTTGGCCAAGCATTCAAAAGAAAAGCAGAATCAGGTAGAAGAAATGATCCTCATGATGTTAAGGCCAAAAAAATAAATTGAAAGCATTTCCCAAACCAGCTCCCAACGCATCCGGTAGGAAAGCCGCCCAGGTGCTTGGACTACTTGGTACAAAAGTTGAACTTAATGCAGGTTTAAAAGCATACAAAGCTCAAAAAGTTCCTAACAGGAACGCTGCTTAAAATTTAGAGGCCAAAGACCGAGCACGGAAATTTTGCAACTTCCCGGTCAAAAAATTTATAATTTTAATGCTTGAGAGAATGCTGCAAAAAGTTTTGAACCCACACAAATGTATGGCAACCAATATACAGTTGCGGCAAAAGAAGCCGATCATTTGTTACAATGGAATGTAAAACAATTTTTTCGATCTCACTCATTATATTTGAATAATGCGCATCATTTGCTAGATCAACTCCAAAATACCTCATCTTATAGCCTGAGATATTTCATTAAGATAAGATGAAATGGCTCAGAAGTTATTGAATAATTTCCTAAAAATCGATTTGAACACATTGTGTAGGGTAACGATGATCGTACAATTGTTCTTTTAATTAATAAAAATTATTTAAATTCATTTAAAAAGTCTCTAAATTAAAGAAAAAATGCATAATTTATGAATACGAAAATTACTTGGGACATTTTGATGTCAAATGTACGTAAACATTTTGAAAAATATTGAAAATTGTTTTTCATCCGATTATAATTATTTCTTCTATTTTATAAAATTTATATCAGCATAAACATTTCAAATTGATTTCCATTGTCGATAGTCTATTATTGCTGTCTCTCTAGTTGTAATACTCCAAATGCTATAGACGTTTCCATTGCATTTGTAAATTGTATTTAGCTTCTAGTTGATCTTGAGCCAATTTGCTATGGGCAACATATCAACAAACATACATAATAGTTTATTACATTATAATACACTGATGCATATTTCTATAAAGCAATTTGTTGCTCTTATCCGAATGTACTTTACAGAAGTTTTTTAAATGAGAGTTAACTAAACGGTACCTTTTTTAAATAGTCCACCAGTACAAATGATGAGGAGGGACCGGAACTTTGCCATTCTGTGTGTAACGCTAAGAAGAAATCATCTCAAATCCAATAATGTATATATATTCTTTCATCAAATCAAAATCTAAGTCAATTTAGTCTGTTTGTCTGTCTGTCTGTTGTTTGTGCGCTCACATTTTATGTGGAATATTTCTAAAAAGCAGTAAAATCGGTAAAGTATATAAAAAATATAGATCGTACGATTTTCAATTATAAATAGAAACATTATGACGAATTAAAGAGTTCTATTTTTGGCTACGCCGAATTTTCAATACCCTCTAGCACAAATCTGAAGTAAAAACGTTATGTTCCGTATATACACTTAATGAGTTTGATAATTTTAAGAATGATAATAAAGTACATTGTAAATATATAATTGACAAGTTTAAGAAAGTTCTACATTTGAACTAAGAATTTGTCTCAGATATCGGTGTATATCTTTTAATTTACTTCATCGATTTTGCTGATTTTAAACAGGAAATGTATGAGGAATACTCATTGAGCTCTGTCAATTATTGTGGATGTGAGCGTGCCAACAACAGACAGACAAACGGACAGACGGAAATAGCTAAATCGACTCAGATTTTGATCTGATGCAAAAATATTAAACATAATGGGGTCTGAGATGATTCCATGTTAGCGTTACACACGGAATGACAATATTAATATACCCACTTCACCATTTGTGGTGGTGGAGGGTATAAAAACATATTTTTGGTCCTCCAAATTGGTTCTTGCTTAATTTTTTTCTAATTCTTTGAGAAAAGTAATGTGCGTTTATTGAAATGTGCATCAGTGTATGTTTTTGTATTTGTAAATTTTCATTAAAAATTGAACAAAAATGAAATAAAACTAAACAGCCTAAAAGAGTCAAACATATGGTGAAGTTTTTTTGTGTAGATTTTTTATACTTTTAAAAGCCATGAAACATTTAAAATTGTAATCGATGGCAATGATTATAAATGATTTTGATTTAGTGCGTTCTATTCAATGAAATTATAAGAATAACAAAAATAATAATAACAAAATACTTGAAAAACATATTAAATCATTGACTCAAAAATTATCCAGCATTTATGTTTGATTACATAAATTCAAAACGACGTCAATTTGAGATTTAAAAAAATGTACCATTTTTGTATTCTTTGTTCTTTCAAAGGTTAAGAAAAATTAAAACAATTGACAGTTACTTTTTATTTTTCCTTTTTTCTAGGTGCCATCTAAGGCGAATTCATCTTTTTGATAGATTAGACAAATTTTACTATTTTTTATTGTTCAAATGGTTAAGAAAATCGCACAGTGGTTCTAAAACGTTTGTTTTAATAATTTTGGATTTATGGTGTGAGATTGAACAATTCTTAACATACATATATGTTAATAAAAACGAAGCCACTTAACTTACAGCTTTAATTTGTTTTTATTTAATTGAAATTATTATTGCAATTTAGTTTTATTCATCAGTGATGGAATTTTGAACCTGTTTCGGAAACCCTTCAATTCTGATAGTGCATTCTGCCACTTTGCTCCGTTTAATGTCTACCACACTTTTTTCAATTCTTTTTTAACAAGATCCCAATATCTCCTTATCTCTGGCCTAAGCTTCAGGCAGTTTGAAGAATTTGCATTTCTTGTAACAAATACTACATTATCGTTCTTGTACCACTCAAGAACGATAATGTGGTATGGTTTGCCATAGTGACAGAATGCTAAGTCAGGCCAAAAATAAGTCGACCAATTATGAAGTCTTTAGAATGGAAGCAGTATAGAGTCCATTTTAGCAAATGATTTGCTTCTTTTGCCGCATGTGCATACTGCTTGTTTTTAGGTCCTTAACATTTCTTCAATATTCTCTCTAACATCAGCAATCTTCCAGAACATACGTTTTATCATCCATTATCCAGTATATTTTTAAGAAAACTTGACTTCAATTTCCGTGCTCTGTTTTTGGTATCGAAATTTTTGGCAGTGTTCTTGTTATGAACTTTTTGAGACTTGTATGTTTTTGAACCTGAATTAGATTTGACTATTCGTACCTGCTTTCCTTTTGAAACATCATGTAAACTATTCTTTCTACCAGGACCAGGTTTTTTATTAACAAGTTCGCCAGGTACTGTTTAATAACATTGGAAACAGTTTCACTGCGAATGTTTCAATTCTTTTTGTAGGACCAAGTTGGGGTTTGCTGAAAATTTAAAATAATTTTAGTACGCATTTTTTTCTGGTCACTCATTTGTTTTGACATTTCTTTGAGATTAAACATAAGAACTTTTACAAAATAATATTATAAAATAACAACAATACTTGGGTTAAATGTTTTAATGAAAAACGTGCATTAAGAATATTTCAATTTTACTGTCTATATGGGGTATATGTGTGTAATTTTCTTCTTTCAAATCATATATAAAGTTTTAACGATTTTTTTTTTTTAAATTTTTTACTCAATGTTGGGTTGACTTCACGACCCCATTGAAATATGTCCTCTGCCAAATCGATTTGAAAACAGCTAAAGAATGTCCTTGTGCAATTTCATTTAAGAAATATTCAATAGTCCTAAAGTTACAGAATTATATCCTAAAAGGCGTTTTGGCATCACTGTGTATTGACAGTTATTTTTTCTTCCTTTTTTTATTGATGACAATAATAACGAATTCGCCTCTAGATGTCATTAAATTCTAAACTCTTTTTACTAATTTCCTTTTATTCTTTAATTTCTCTTGTCAATTAGTGCGCGCATTTCGATAAACGTTTAATATCTTATAGGAAAAAAGTTTTCGGTGAAATAAATGGTTAATTAATTTAAAATGTTTAAATAATATTCAAGTTATAAATTATATTAAATATTAAACGCGAGTGTTAAATTTGTCAATTTAATTTAATTGAAAGTGATAAAAAATAAGAGAAAATTTCAAATGAAAAATCTAATCCGAGTTGTTGCTTTTCTCAAGTGAAAATGTTTTTTTGCGTTGGTTTTAATAGTAAAATAAAAAAATATGAAAAATATCAAAATTTTTGAAAGAAATATTTGTTATTAAAAAATGTATAAAAAGGCAATTTGTTTGGTTATCATCTTTTTAATGTGTTTGTTGTGTGTGTGTGCTTGCGCCAAAGGGTTTTGTTAGTTTGTTTTTTTTGGTAAATGATTAATAGAGGTGACAATTAAGGGAAATAAACAATTAGAGATGGCATTTTCTTCCTTTTTTTCTAGTCGTCATCAATTCGCCTTTAGAATTCTAATCTCTTTCTTTATAATCCTTTTCTTCTTTAGTTTCTCTTGTCAATTTGTGCGCGCATTTCGTTAAACGTTTAACATCTAATTGGAAAAAATAGTTTTCGGTGAAATAAATGCATTAAATAATAAATTTTAAGGTTTAAATCAAATTTAAATTATCAATTATAATAAATATTAAACGCGTTTGTTCAGTAAGTCAATGTTAGTTCGATGGAAAGTGATAAAATGTAAGAGAAAATGTTATGTGAAAAATCTGTGTGTAATTAATTTTCTCGAATAAAAAATTGTTGTTGCTAATATATTAAACAAAATATCAAATTTATTATTTTATCTATAAAAAATATCAAAATATTTGAAAAAAAATGTGTTAAAAAATTTGTTATTAAAAAAGTCTTAAAAAATGCAATTTATTTTTTTGCAATGTGTTCCTGTGTGTATAAGCAAAATGGTTTTGTTAGTTTTGTTGTTAGTAGACCTGCCATTTTAGCATATGAAAATGTCTATTTAGAAAGAGTTGTTTTAATTTAGGAGAATTTGTTTGTAAAAAAAAATACATTTTGTACAAAGATGTGTGACTGTGTGTATGCGCAAAAGGCTTTGTAATTTGTTGGTAAATAAGTAATGATATTTTATCATTAAGAAGGATCTATTAAGATAATTATTTTTTTTAAGAGATTTTGTTTGTATTTTGTATGCGCAAAAGGGTTTTGTTCTTATTTTTAGACGAGAGAAAACAGGTGGAAAAACGAACTTTAATTAAAAGCAATATGTTTTTTTGAATAGTTTGTTGGTGTTAAAGTAATCAAAAGTTTAAGTCTTATTTTAGAGGTTAGAAATTCAAAAATGTAATTATTTTTTGTTGTATTCTACTTAGCATTATAAAATAAAATATAAAAGAAGTTTTTTAATATAAAAAAATGCAATAAAAATAATAAATTTAATAGTAATAAAAAATAAGATTATAAAATTTAAATAACTGCAGAAGTGTTCAATTTTTGGTAAGTTCAGTTTTTAATTAATTTATTTTTAGTTTTTAAATTATTTATTTTATCTCACCTTCAATATCATTATATTTATTAAAAATTTTTCTAACTTGTTATATAGAATTTATAATTCAATAAATACAAGGTTTTTAGGCAAATTGAAATCTTTACCGAACAATGTATCTATCATTTCATGTAACGCGAGAGATCGAAAAATTCTTCAAAAACATATATCCCTCATTAGCTGTCAGTCGTTATAACTCAAAATTCGCAAGTTTCGACTTAACTACAGTAATGCATAGTAAATAATGTAATTGAATATCTGGGAAATTTTTATTAGTGAACCGTTTATATATCAGGCGGAATTCTAAAGAAAATATATTATGAAAATTATATAATTTATTGATTATTGCCAGAAATAAAGCGTTATTCCAGTTGCGTATCGATAGTTGTTTATTTTATATTGCAGATTTTTGTAAGCGTTTGAAAAATTCACCAAACATTAAGTTTTCTTTCATGAATCCCAAAAGTTATGTTTCTGTCAAAACTTTAAATTTAGATCTCCTGAAAAGAAAAAGATTTTTAAGTTATGACTACTTTGCAGCAAATGAGTTATATGTTAATTAACACGAAACCATTATACTTACAGTTATAATTTTTCTTATTTGATTAATATTATAACAAGATTCTAATATCTCTCTAACAGCCTTAGCTCCGAGCAATATGGAGGCAACCTTATTTGTAAAAATTTTTTGATGCAAATGATTAGCTTCTTTTGTCGCAACTTTATATTATTTGCGTACCAAGAAGTTTAACTGATTGAGGTCCTAAACTTTTCTTTCATATTCTCTCGAGCATCAATAACATGAGAAAAATCTGTCATTATGCAGCAAGAATTTTTTAAATTTGACTTCAATTTCTGGGATCTATTTTTGACCTCTAAATTTTCCTGTCAGGAAGTCTTTGAGCCTTGTATGTTTTTAATACAGCAATAGCTTTAACTTTTCATATCAAATGATCCAAGCACTTAGTTAACCGAGTAGCTTCCTACCGATTGTGTTGGAAGCTCTTTTTAAAATTCTTTCTATGTTTTTGGCTTTAGAAACATCATATGGACTATTCGTTCTATCTGAACCAGGTTTTCTATTCTATAATACGATCATATTACCTTCTACCCAAATCGTTCTATATAGAATTTTTGTTGATATTTTTAGGTTACTTTTGACGAACAGAAAAAACTACATTCAAAAGATTTAAAATGTATTATATAATGTCCTGATATTATTTTTTATCCATTCGGGACTAAGTAGTCCTAAATTTAACGTTTTTTATTTTTATCGTAGAAAATTACCATTTTGAATTGAATTTTCATATGTTTAGAATGTTAAAATGTCCCGGATACTGATACGATTCAAATAATTCTAATCTTCTTCAAGTTCTGAAAACATATTTTCTCTAAAAATAGTATCACATTATAAACCAAATTTGGTACTATTTATTATTAACTCATATAATGTAACATTTAGTACCAAATTAGTTATTTTCAATTTTGGCATATTTCTATTATCAAATAGATAATAATTTTCCAGTTTAAGTCCTTTCTGGTGCTTTTTTCAGACCAAAATTTATTTCGTTTAAAAAGAATTAGAATTTGATTGCGATTTTATATAAAAAAAACAATTTACGAAAAACGACTTTAAGACTCTCTTTCCCATATGTAGTGGTTAAAAAATGTCATTGACTGCCATTATTGGTTATACCGTTTCTCTTTTAATAGGGCGAATTTCAAGAAAGTGTCAAACTCTTGTCAGCTCACACCTATTTCTGTTGAAAAGATATAATTTTACCGATTTTATCCGTTTTCATCCTTTTTTAGTGCCTTATCCCCGAGTTTCTAAATAAATTTCCCGTCTTAGTGGATCTATATGGGGGGAGAGGAACCCACATGATGTTTCTAAAGGAGGCTGATGATCAATCAGTTAGACAGAAACGTTACTCTTTTATCTATAAATTAACCCTCAAATGTTACAAATGCACATTTATGTGAATTTATTTAACATTTGTTTCTTTAAGTTATTATTGTTATTGCTTTTTAAAGCTGTTGTTGTTATTATTCTATAATATAATATTTTCTAAAAGGTAAAAACAAGCAAGAAATTTTATTATGTCTCACTAACCTTGACCTGATTCTTAGAAATTACAAAAACACTAACTAATAAACAAACAAGCAACAACAGCAACAACCACAAGTACAACATAAAGCTGTAAGCAAAATTAAAAAAAAAAAAAAAAAAAAAACAGAAATTGAATGAGTAATTTTTCTTATATGATAGGGTAAGTGTGAAAGAGAGAGAGAGAGTGAGAGAGTGTAAAAGGGGTGGTGAATAAATAAACAAAACAAAACACTGTCGTCTACTTAATGACAAGTATAAAACAGAGTTGATTTTATTTTTAACACCATTTTTATTGTTGGTTTTGCTAATAAAGAGAAATAATTATTTACTTGTTGCTGTTTTTGTTTACAAATTGTTGGTGTTTGTGATGCTGTTTTTAATACACATGATTTTTTTGTACTGTTTTGTTTGTTTTGTTTTGTTTTTGTTTTGCTTTTTGTAGAAGAAAACATTTGTTTGTGGTTTATTGTTTTGTTGTTAAAACTTTACCAATTCCACACGCATGCGCAGTTAAAATAATACGTTTTTTTCTCATTATTTTAATTATTGTTGTTTTTGCTTTTATGATTCTTATGGTTGTTTGTTTGTCCGTATGTGAGTTAGATTTAGTATGTTTAAGTAAATTAATTTTATTAACTATTAATCTATCTACGTTTAATGAATTTCTAATTATTTTATTTATTTAGTTTTTTCTCAGTTGTTGTTATATTTTTTTATTAACTGCTGTTTTATATCAATTTCTGTTTATTTAATTTTTTTTGTAATGTGGTTTTTATTGAATTGCAACTTGTAATGGTAAACAAAAATCAACACACACAACCACACATACAACCACCACACAGTGTATCCAAATTGATTTTTTTTGGAAAATAATTCTATAACTTTTGTACCGTTATAAATATATTAATGAAATTTCTCATATTCAGAGCAGAGGTGCTGCTGATTTGATATGGGGAAATCGAAGATCCTATCTTGTCGGGGGTGTAGTCAGTGACCCTCTACAATTTTCCACCAAACAAGTGGGTCAATTAGAAAATTAAATTGAGGCAGAGACATGCCAACGCGCCCTATTTAAACTTAGTATATTTAAAAAATATATATTGAAAAAGGCAATGTTTTCTACATGATTTATACGGATTGAGATTTTGGTCCCGACGGCCCTTGCAATGACAAGGAAATTATTTAAGTGAAAAATTACAAAATTTTCTACATGTTTTATACGGATTGAGATTTTGGGCATTTCCCAATGGAAAAGTGGGAATTTTTTAATTCCCTGAATCATGGATAAGTGAATGAACATCTTATAGAAATTTCAAATAAGTATCATACATTTCTACGACAAATTATAGAAACTAACTTCAATTCATAAATGGATATTTGACGATTTTTTTTGAAAAATTAACATGCTCGAAGTGGTCAACTTTAGAGGGTCACTTACAATGCCCCTGGCCATTAAGAGGCTTCTATTCCTTCAAATCATTATAAAAACACCTCAGTTTTGACCATGTGAAATTTTATTAAGATTTAAAAAAATCGATTCGGACACACTGTGCACCATAGAAGACGCAGTTGAGCGCTATAATTGTATTTATTTTTTATTTTTTTTAAATTTCAAGTTTATTTTTGATTTGAACATAAAATTCTGTTCTAAATTCTGTACTGCTAATTTTGTTTTTTTAATCAAATCGAAATTGTTTAAAAATTTTATTGTAAAAACAAAGTTGATTTCGTCATTGAGTTTTAGTTAAGGTCAATGTTGCACCATATTTTAAGCTTTAAGGCTTAATGTTGTCACTAACTCATTGTCAGCAAGTTTTCACTTCACTTCAAAAAAACATTTAATATTATCTGTAATTTAAATACATTTATGTCTGTGTGTGTGAGAGTGTTTAAGTGTTTGTCGTAATGAATGAAATCTTTTGCCAAAAGGCTGAGTTTTTTTTCTAGTTTTGTGTAGTTGTTGCTATAGAAGGTGAAGTAATTGAGTCATCTAAGAATTACAAGTTGATTTTTTTTTTACACAAAACCACCAATATTTGTTCTTGTTCTCAATGGAATTGAAATAAATACTTGACATATTAAATTAAATAGTTTTTTTTTATTTAATTAAATTTATTTTATTTTATTAAATGTTTATAACAATTACAATTGTTATTCTTTAGACTCTATTTGAGTTAGAGTTTTTGAAAAATCGAAAAAAAGCTTTCATTGAAATGATTTTTATATTAATTTGAGGGTCAAAACCTTGAAATGAAATTAATACAGATTTGCACACAAATGATGAATGAGATTATATATAAGATCGCATAAACTATATATACGCATAATATATATAACATTTGAGACGATTTAGCTATATCGAGCTGACTGTTCTTTCCTCCATCTGCGCTTGATGACACGCTTAAAAAGGAGCAGGCTCAACCACCTAGTCACCATCACAGGTGTCGTAAAAATGCGTGTGGCCAAGAGCAGAAAAATGGGAAGCAATAATATAAGATCAATGTGATTAATCACAATCCCAATATCGACACTAAGTGTATCTTAAGGAGACAGTCAAGGCCATGAGGGCACTAACACTTAATCCCTATAAACGAAAGAGAGTATACGCCCTTTCTGTTGAGAACTACTATCTACAATTTATCGACATTACAGGGGTGTGTACACTTAAAGGGAGATGATTATACTAGTCTTTCGGTTAGTTACTTAAAAACGTAAGCAACTCCTTTTTCATCATTTAGGAAACTTATGGATTTCGCTAGAGAAGAACAGCTCCCGATTTGAGCTGTTTTCTAATATAAAATTTAAAGTGAAATATCTTTCAGAAACAAATACAAGTCACAAGTTACAAAGTCTAAACTATATGGCAGAGGAGCTAGATGCTCTCTTAACCAAATAGTTTTTAATTCGTCTTGAAATTTGTGGCTGAGAGTTTCTATGATGGATGCTAATTGTTCTTTGATAGATCTCTTCAAACGAATCGATTTTATTCGGTACAGCTGATATGTTATCGCCGGATCTAATTTCATTAGCTAATTGGAATTCTATATAAAGTAGAGGGCGCTGAATTTTAAATCATACCTCCCATGTATATTAAAATTAATTTCAACAAAAATAAGATTAAAAGATTTCTAATTTTGGGCGTGGCATTCCGCAAAATCCTTTAAATGGATTTTTGTTTAATAATTAATTAACTTTTGAACCCCTAATGATGTCTTAATAAAATTTCACATGATTAGAGCCCTATACTACCGAAAGTGGTTGGGGTATTATGCGTTTGTGTTACACTTAGCTTAAAGTATACCGTTAGACTCAGAATCACTATCTGAGTCGATGCTATCTTTCCACCAGAAATATAATTTTTTTCAAAAATCTCTATTCCCTGAAAAGTTACAGTTTCATTTGGTCGATTATATACAATTCTGAACCACAAGGGACGTATACGTTATATAAATTCCATTTTTTAACATATTGCTCATACTCACTGTTGTTTATTTTTATAACGGTTTTCCTTTATTTTAATAAAACTTTAATTTTTATTTAAATTAAAGTTCTTTTTAACAATTTTGCTAAGAAAATCTTTTTTTGAAACATTTTTTCTTTATTTCTGTTTCCCAGATATTCAAAGGCAAAATTTTTATAAAGGAGACCTTTGTCATTCAAAGAATTAAATAAACTGGAAATATCTACTTTATATTTATTTCTAAGAATAACTATGTATGTGTGTATGTGTGTGTGTCTGTGTATTATACAGCTTCTTTGAAAATAAGAAAATAGTATGAAAGTGAAATATTCAACTGTTAGAATGTATGAATGTGCGTGTTTGTGTGATTGTCACAATGACATAATGGTTTCTTAAGGTTAATAAATACAAATTGACAAGGAAATCTTAGAAATTACATGCTGCTATTGATTAAGGCTTTTCTTCGAAAAGGCTTATTATTATTATTGAAAAGTCGATTTAATTTGCTCAAGAAAAAAAAATTGTTATAAAAATCAATTTAATTATTGAAAATTCTCTGCTTTTCACTATAAATTGAAAATAATTTCAATCTAAGATTTTTTTTAAATTTTCTTATGTCAAAAATTCAATTTCTTTAAATTTAAAAAAAATCTGTTTTATTGTATAAATTATTTCTTTTAGGCGCAAAATTTTTATTTAATGAATAATTTTATATTCGTGTTTGTGTTTGTGTTAATACATATGAAATAAGAGAGGAAATAACAGTAAACAATTGAGATAAAATTGCGCATAATAAAATAATTTCACATGATAAGAGAAAATTTATTTAATTTTACACACTTTTAAGAGTAAAATAAAATTGAGAAATTTTGTTCAAACTCTTAAGAAATTCTCTTCTTAAATAAAATGAATGAAAATAATGAAAATTCTCTTTATTATTTTATATATGAAAAAATGGTTTTTAAGAGTTTTTTTAAGAGCAACAAATAATAAATAATTATTTTAATAACAAAATCTCATAATTTAAATAATTTTCGAATCGTGTTTTTTTTTAATTAAAATTTTTGAAACTATTTTTTATGTAAATAATTTTAGAAAATTTTCAGATTCAAGATTTCAAGTGAAAAATTCAAATTCAAATTTATGTGAAAAATAGCCAAATTTCAGTAGCGGAACTCTAGTTTAGGCTGGATTTTCAGTCAGGGTATACACTTCTTATACAAATATTTAGTAACTAAGAAAACATTGGGATCTTCATTTTCTAATTTTTGATATAAGGAGTGAGATCGAAAAATCTTTACATACATATATGTTAATAAATGAAATCTGAAACTACAGTACTAAGTTTTTGATTGAAATTATAATTACAATTCAAAATAATTATTTTTCATAGCTTTAATCACAAGTGATGAAATTTTGAACCTTTTCCCGAAAACTCTTCCATTTACGTTTTATAGTGCCTTCTGTCATTTTGTTCTAGCAGGTAGTTCAACACGTTTGGCCACTTTTTTTTGCTCTTCAATTTAAAAAAAGAGCCCAATATCTCTTCACTGGTCTCAGCTCCTAGGACTTTGGAGGATTTAATTCTTTTGGTGCAAAAATCTCATTATTGATCTTTTACCACTTTTACAAGGGTTTCTTTATTATTGTGACAGGATACCATTGAGTCAGGCCCAAATATAAGTGTATGATTGGAAGCAGCCTTTTTTGTAAACTTTGCTTGATGTAAATTTTAACTGTTTTTAGGTTCTAAACTTGTTTTCAACATTCCCTCGAGCATCAGCAATATAAAATTTTTAACCAGGAAGTTGCATAAATCTGCCAGTTCATACGTTTTGTCAATTTTTTTAAAATTTGACTTCAATTTTCATGCTCTGTTTTTTAGCCTCTACATTTTTAGCAACGTTCCTGCAGGAACTTTTTGAGCCTTGTATGATTTTAAATTTGCATTATCTTTAAACTTTCGTATCAAATAGTCCTAGCACATTCCTAACCGGTCTGCTTTCCTGTCGGATGTAGGAAATTTTTTGGCTTTAGGAACAACCGTTCTTTCTACATGAACCAAGTTTTCTATCAACCGACAAGTTAGAGTAATTGGAAACAGTTTGACGTCAGACCGTTGTAGCAGTTTGTTATTAAAAACTAACAAAATCGGTTAAGAATAAAGAAATTATTGATCGATAACTGAGACAATCTGAAAATTCAAATAAAAAATAATTTTTAAATATTCGTTTTTATATTCAAATAAAATTGTAATATTACAAGAATCAATAAAATCGGATAAGTTGGCAAAGTTATAGCCAAGAATAGCCCTAGAAATGTGGGGATTACAGCTAAATTTGTCTAGAGGAAACCTTGTTCAAGTTGAAATTTGAGTCAAGGTTTAAAGTATGAAAACGTTGGTACTTTAAGATTCACAATCTTCATAAGTGAAATGTCATTTGAAATCCAGTATAAAGTGAATAATCTTCTGCTTTAATCAGGATTCCCACTTTTCCACCTGAAAATGCCCAAAATCTCAATCCGTATAAATCGTGTCTAAAAATTTGACTTTTTCACTTAAATCATTTACCTGTCATTACAACTATGGTTCCAAATTTAGTTTACCTGTAATCTCGTAAAGATTTCTTTATAAAATAATAAAAAATTATTGAGTATAAAACAAAAAATGGTTTTCGTTTTTAAAAAATGTTGCCACTTTTTTGAAGAAATTCCGATTTTTTTCTAAATTTTGATTTTTTAATGTTTTTTACAACAATATGCTTTAAAATTTAGTTGAGAATCTGACACATTTAAAAAATTCAGGATTTAAATTAAGGCCGCTAACCTAAAAATTTGAAAATTATTTTGACTCAAATATCTCTGAAATTTTCAGAGATAACATATACATATAAGCGGATATTTATTTACACATTCTTTCTTTATGCATGAAAATTTTTTTAAAATTTAGAAAAAGAAACAACATACTGGAGGTGATCATCTTTGCAGGGTCACCATTAGGCTTTTTACATTTTCATATGAACTCTAAATATCTGTAATTTTATCGAGATATCACTAATGTTTCGCAAGTTACAGAATTATGTCCATAAAAATTCATTTTGGAAAAATTGTGAAACTTTAACACATATAAAGGTGACGTAATTTGGAGGGTCAGTGATCACGCCCAGGAATATATTGAGATCTGTACTTTTTCATATAAACTCAAAAATACCTCTACTTCAATCATGTGAAATTTCAATAAGATATTTCTTACGTTTTTAAATTTATAAAATTATTGCCAAAAATATCGTATTGGTGTGGACAAGATTTTTTCGCTCTCATTTTAATTAATATTTTCAAAATTCTGTTTATTATATTAATCCTTTAGGACTCATATAAAATCCCTTGAATAGACAGAGATTTTTTTTAATTTGAAATTTTCAATTTTTATTTTAAAATTTACATTTTTTTGCTAAAAATATAAATTTTCTTAATTTGCCCAACATTTTCAATTATGTATAATAATTTTTATGATTTTTTTTGTTGTTGCTGTTTGCATTTGTTTTTAACAAATTAGGTCATCTTTATTACTTGTGTTTGTGTTTTTAATGTTTTCAAGAAAAAAAAAAATTGAAAAAAATCGCAGATCTTTTTTCCATTTACTGAAAACGTGTGTAAAAATGTGTATTTTTCCTAAACTAAAACTTTATACACATAAAATAATTCTGTTTTATTACATTTTCCATTGATGTTGTTATAGTTAATATATTTTTTCTTCTTTTTTTTCGCACTACTGCCACAGTCTTGTTACAATTTTCGCTTAAAGTCTTGGAAAAAAATCAAATTTGTACAAGACTTTAACAAAAAAAATATATATTTATTAACAAATACATAAACACACATACATACATGAACACATGCATACAACGACTACTGGAAAAATAGCACTAAACGGCTACCAACCAGCAGTACCAGAGTCATATAGAATTTTTGTTATTTTTTCTGCTTAAAAAGAAATAAAACAGAAATTCAGTTCAAGAATCACAACAACAACAAACACCAAATGGCATAATGATGCCTTCGAAATGGCAAAAAGAAAAAAAATGTGCGATAAAAATTGTTGCTCACATACGGACAAACAGTAATAAGAAAATAAAAAGCTAAAGAGTCATATGTTTAGTCATACTCATTGAAGCGTTTTACTCTCATTGTTATAGATTTGCATGCAATATTGAGCAAAGAATCGAAATTCTATATATAAAATACATATGCCAAGATAAACATCAATACCATTTACACACTAACACAACACACACACACATGCACTCATATTCAATATTCTAATTCTAATAAGAACATACAATAAAGCCTTAAACCATATAAGAGACGAAGGCAATTGAAAACAAAACAAAAAATGGAATGCAATGTCGGATCTTCAATACCCTCCACCATAAGTACGTGCATTGAACCACATTTCGGAGTTAATATTAATGAATATTTTTCGCAGAACTTTAATGCAAAAAAAAGTAATAGATTTTTATTATAATGAACACAATTTTTCTTCAAATTGAAGGATTTTCTTCAAATGTAATCAATTTTTTTTTAATGTTAAATTGAATAAAATTTCGTTAAAAAATTAACAATAAATATTATATATAAAGTAAAAATGACTGTAAAGCATTGTAAGGAAAATAACACACAAATTTATTCAATTCTACGTATTAAAATGAAGTTAATTTGAATAAAATTGTTGTTAAATTAATTACTTTTTTCGTCAAATAATTTTTGTATATTTTCTTTGTCATTTTTAAATGAAATTTGTCAGGAAAATTTAAACTGAATATAGAAATCTAAGGAGGAAAATATTTGATAGAAAATTCTAATTCATAATGATGGCAATTAAACGAATATTTTGCATAAATTCATGAAAATGCAAATGAATCAGATCCGCTAATTAACAAACATGAAAGTAACTTTTCATCATAAATTCAAGCCATCGTCGTGTATTAAATAATTTAATTGGGACTAAATTCTCGCTGTAGAAGATCTAGAGATATTCGATAATCAATATTTGTTTTGTATAGGGCCTTCTTTTCCCCTGATCTTATCCGTCTTATATTTTGTCCAGTAAAACAGTACCGTGAGGAAGTCATTGGGATCAAATTGGAAAATTCTTACTGTTACAGTCCTTAAGATATTCGATAATAAATATTTATTCCCTCCCTTGATTCATAATAGTTTATGTATTAATTTATTACAACAATTTTAAGTAATTTTTTCCTCAATTCAACAAAAATTTCATAAATTTAATTAAATGTGGTAGTAAAATTGAATAATGTTCATCAATGTAAAGAATTTATTTTTGAATAATGTATTATTAAAATTGAATAATATTTATTAAAAATTAATTGCATTTTTATTAATGAATTCAAATAGTCATATTGACAATTTTTCATCAATTTGAAGAATTTATGAAAAATTAACGAAATTTTTCGTAATGATGAAGAACGGTTTCTTCAATTATAGTTCACCCTTTTTTGTTGTATTTACTACCATTTTTGGTTCAATGTGTGTAATAGATTTTTTGTTTCCTCAGTTATCGGTCTATATATTTAAATATACTGAACCGATTTTAATGATTTTAATCATCAAATTTCACAGAACTATAAAAAATACTCAGGTCAAATTTTATTGAGTTCCGTCAATTATTGTGGATTTGAGGGAGTTAAAAATAGACAAACAGATGGAAATTGCTTAATCGCTTTAGATTTTGATTTGATGCAAGAATATATATACATTATGAGGTGATTCCTTCTTAGCATTACACATGGAATGACAAAGTTAATATTCTCTCTTCACCACTTCTGATGGTGGAGGGTATAAAAACACATCTACGAAAGCAGCAATAATAACCATAAAGAAATAATTATGAACAAAGTTAAAAAGTAATAAACAAACAACAAATTTAAAGTAAAACATAACAACAACATTAAAAATAACAAAAACAACAACAAACAAAAGTACAAAAAAAATTGCATTGAATAAACGACAAGTGGGTGACGTTTATTTCTAAGATTAAATTAGAACACAACAGAGTAAAACTAAACACACAAACACACACAGTCACAAACACACGTTTTAAAGAAAAGTAAACTACAAAAAAAAGCAAAAAGAAAAGTAAAGTAAAAAATAAAAACATATTGCATTATGTTTTGCAATCATTTTGTTGTTGCTGTTGTTTTGTTTTCTTATTTTTTTGCATTTGTTTTTCCTTTCAAATAAGGAGTGAGATTGAACAATTCTTAACATACATGCATGTTAACAAAAACAAAACCACTAAAATTTATTTTTTTAATTTTTTTTATTTGATTGAAATTTTTATTAGAATTTTTAGAAAAAAAAATTTTTTATTTAATCACTACTAACGAAACACCCTGTCAATTCGCTCGAAGAGATAGTCCATCTGCGTTTAAAATCTACTACACTTTTGGACACCTGTTTTGTGCTCTTCAATTCTCTTTTAACAGGAGTCCAATATCTCCCTTCACTGGAGAATTTGACTTTCTTGGTATAAATACCAGATTATTTTTCTTCTTTTTTTTCTTATTCAAAAGCTTATTTACCTTAATGACAGGATGCCAATTCTGGCCAAAAATATGTGGACACGTTATAAAGTCTTTTGAATTGAGGTAGTTTTTTGTTAACATTCCTGGATGTAAATTTCATTGTAACAAATTGGTGGCAACTGCATATTGATT
Organism: Cochliomyia hominivorax; assembly: GCA_004302925.2. Lineage (NCBI taxonomy): Eukaryota > Metazoa > Arthropoda > Insecta > Diptera > Calliphoridae > Cochliomyia > Cochliomyia hominivorax. The sequence continues at coordinate 6,352,135 of PYHX02000158.1, read as the reverse complement.
GCTGTGCCAAGAACGTTTTGGAAAATTTTGACTGCTTTTGGGACCAAAACATTTTTTCAACATTCCTTCGAGCTTCAGCGTCATTAACTTTGTTGACCAGGAAGTTGCGAAAAATCTGCCAGATTTAAAGTTTTGTCATCAAATATAAAGCAAGAATATATTTTGTATTCAATGTCCGTTGCTCTGTTTTTTCCCTCCCAATTTTTGGCAGCATTCTTGTCAGGAACTTTTTGAGCCTCATATGTTTTTAAACCTGCATTAGCGCTAACTAATTGTACCAAATAGTGCGAACACTGGGACAATCAGACAGTCAGGCAATCAGTTTCTACCGGAAGTGTTGGGAGCTTTTTTAAAATTGTTTTTTATTTTTTGGTTTTATAAAACATATGAGGACTATTCCTTCTACCTCAACCAGGTTTTCTATCTCCCGGTACTGTATAATAACATAACATTGGAAACAGTTTGACAGCAGATCTTTAAATGATTAGCCAACTTTGTGTAGCACCAATTTGGGTTTTGTTAAAAATATTTAATAAATTTTAGTACACACTTTTTTCTAGTCACACATTTTAATCAGATAAAACAGTAAATTTATTTGACATTAAACATAATAACTGACAACGTCTGTTAAGAATTTTTTGATCTCACTCCTTAAGTTGAGGGTGTTTCTCTTCTAGAGGTATGAGGGATAATGTGGGTGTAAAAAGTCTTTTGTTTCTATTAATGACTCTAAAATATTTATACTCAACAAAAAAGTAACGGTTTTCAATTCTTTTATATTTACACTCTTCTCATTAATACTCAACATTTACAATTAATGAGCAAAAATTAAATAGAAAAAACAAAAAAAAAATTATGAAAATTTCCTCTAAATAGGAAATTTTATGAAAATTTCCTTTAAATAGACAATTTCCTCTAAATAGGAAATTTTATGAAAATTTCCTCTGAATAGAAAATCTTATGAAAATTTCCTCTGAATAGAAAATCTTATGAAAATTTCCTCTAAATAGGAAATTTTATGAAAATTTCCTCTAAATAGGAAATTTTATAAAAATTTTCTCTAAATAGGAAAGTTTATGAAAATTTCCTCTAAATAGGAAATTTTATGAAAATTTCCTCTAAATAGGAAATTTTATGAAAATTTCCTCTAAATAGGAAATTTTATGAAAATTTCCTCTAAATAGGAAATTTTATGAAAATTTCCTCTAAATAGGAAATTTTATGAAAATTTCCTCTAAGTAGGAAATTTTATGAAAATTTCCTCTAAATAGGAAATTTTATGAAAATTTCCTCTAAGTAGGAAATTTTATGAAAATTTCCTCTAAGTAGGAAATTTTATAAAATTTTCCTCTAAATAGGAAATTTTATGAAAATTCCCTCTAAATAGGAAATTTTATGAAAATTCCCTCTAAATAGGAAATTTTATGAAAATTCCCTCTAAATAGGAAATTTTATGAAAATTCCCTCTAAATAGGAAATTTTATGAAAATTTCCTCTAAGTAGGAAATTTTATGAAAATTTCCTCTGAATAGAAAATCTTATGAAAATTTCCTCTAAATAGGAAATTTTATGAAAATATACTTTAACTAGAAAATTTTATGGAAATTCCCTCTAAATAGGAAATTTTATGAAAATTCCCTCTAAATAGGAAATTTTATGAAAATTCCCTCTAAATAGGAAATTTTATGAAAATTTCCTCTAAGTAGGAAATTTTATGAAAATTTCCTCTGAATAGAAAATCTTATGAAAATTTCCTCTAAATAGGAAATTTTATGAAAATATACTTTAACTAGAAAATTTTATGAAAATTTCCTCTAAATAGGAAATTTTATGAAAATTTCCTCTAAGTAGGAAATTTTATGAAAATTTCCTCTAAATAGGAAATTTTATGAAAATTTCCTCTAAGTAGGAAATTTTATGAAAATTTCCTCTAAGTAGGAAATTTTATAAAATTTTCCTCTAAATAGGAAATTTTATGAAAATTCCCTCTAAATAGGAAATTTTATGAAAATTCCCTCTAAATAGGAAATTTTATGAAAATTCCCTCTAAATAGGAAATTTTATGAAAATTCCCTCTAAATAGGAAATTTTATGAAAATTCCCTCTAAATAGGAAATTTTATGAAAATTTCCTCTAAGTAGGAAATTTTATGAAAATTTCCTCTAAGTAGGAAATTTTGTGAAAACTCCTCTAAATAGGAAATTTTATGAAAATTTCCTCTGAATAGAAAATCTTATGAAAATTTCCTCTGAATAGAAAATCTTATGAAAATTTCCTCTGAATAGAAATCTTATGAAAATTTCCTCTAATTATGAAATTTTATAAAATTTCCTCTAAGTAGGAAATTTTATGAAATTTCCTCTAAATAGGATATTTTATGAAAATTTCCTCTAAATAGGAAATTTTATGAAAATTTCCTCTAAATAGGAAATTTTATGAAAATTTCCTCTAAATAGGAAATTTTATGAAAATTTCCTCTAAATAGGAAATTTTATGAAAATTTCCTCTAAATAGGAAATTTTATGAAAATTTCCTCTAAATAGGAAATTTTATGAAAATTTCCTCTAAATAGGAAATTTTAAGAAAATATCCTCTAAATAGGAAATTTTAAGAAAATTCCTCTAAAATTAGGAAATTTTAAGGAATTAAAATTTCCTCTAAATAGGAAATTTTAAGAAAATTTCCTCTAAATAGGAAATTTTAAGAAAATTTCCTCTAAATAGGAAATTTTAAGAAAATTTCCTCTAAATAGGAAATTTTAAGAAAATTTCCTCTAAATAGGAAATTTTATGAAAATATACTTTAACTAGAAAATTTCATGGAAATTTCCCCTAAATATTTACATTTGAAAAATTCCTCTAAATAGGAAATTTTATGTAAATTTCCTCTTAATAGGACATTTTCGAAAATTTTCTCTAAATAAGAAATTTATTGAAAATTTTCTCTAAATAGATGATAAACTTTATTTCATAATCAAAACATTTAACATTTTTGGAACTTGATATCATCAGATATTTAATATTATTTACATTATTTCATGTCATATTTTTTTCTTTTATTTAAACTTTATTAAAAGTGAAAACCATTTTTATTTATGAATTCATCACTTTTATTTTTATTTTTTTTTTTTACTTTTTGTTTTATTTATTTTTCCTTCATCTTCTTTGCAATTCTTGGGCAAAAATGAGTTTTTTTTCTTTTGAAACAAACAAAAGTAAAATACAAACAAAAAAAGAACTAAAAGATATAAAAAAGTGAAAAAAAAAGAAGAAAACGGTAGCCTGACCCATTTTAGTTCAGCTGTGTCATTGTTTAATTTCATGTCAAATAAAACACTTGAAAATTGTTTAAAATACACACACACACACACACACACACACACACGCACACTTGCTCATCACACATCGCAGAATTTATATAGCGAAATAATAAAAAAAATATATATAAAAACCCATAATATTTAAACAATCAATAATAAATAAATAAATAAATAACAACAAAAATTAATAATAAAATACCAACAACTATAAAAACAATAAAAAATTAAAAAAAGTTTAACTATAAAAAAGGAAGGAATTTAAATAAAGGCCTTAATTATATCCGAAATCGTTTCATTTTAAAGAATTAAGATCTTGAAAAAGATCTGTTAAAATAAGAGAAAACAGAGTGTCGAGAATATTCCCTCAGGAAAATATTACTCTCGATCAGTGTTGCCAATTTTTCTCTAACGATTATCGTTAATTTAGCGGTTTTAAGCATGAAAAATCGCACAGATTCTATTTTATTTATAACTTGATAACTCTGAACACCATAGTGGGTTTCAAAATTTAAAATAGATCCTGATCCACTTTCAAAGTTTATAAAGCTACACTCCCGTGATATCGGTATGTCAAATTTCGAATAAAGTCAAAATTTCGAAGATCTTCAAATTAAACGGAAAAGTCTCCAAATTGGTAACACTGTACGATAAAATTTAAACAATTTTTAAGCAATTCTTTGTGGCTTAAATAGGCCCTTTATTAGGCCTTCTATATCCTCCTTTAATATTATTAAAAAACATTTAGTTGATCTTTATTAATTCCACAACAACAACAACAGTGTTAAAATTATAAAATAAATTAATTGTGAGATGATAAAAAAATTTTACGATCTTAAATTTTACGAATTCCCGTAAAAAAGTGTTAAATGTTTCACAATAAAGACAGGATTTTGTGATCAATAAAAATTGATATATTTTTTATTGAATGTAATAATATTCAGGGTCTTTAAAATCCGACGAAAAGGTATTTCAAAATTTACATTTTAAATGGAGTAAGAAAAATGAAAATTTTGCTGACTTTAGTCTTTGTAAAAATATCGAATTCTCTTGAACGTTGTGTAATTGAGAATTAGGGCAGGATTAGGTCAACTATAGCGGTCTTTGTTTTATATAAGAAATCCATACTCCTATTGGGTTAAGAAACATGTAAAGAAAAATACAAGAGTTAGTGAAACGATACTTTCGTGAGATCTTTAGATTCTTGTGTCCAAGAGTGGGAGAGGTTTTGGGAAAAGACATGCAAAAAAAAACTTTAATAACAAAATATAATGACGGCCAATTGATATTACCAATTCGCTATAACATGGAGACCGCTAGTGAAGACATGACGAAGTTAATAGCAGTGGGTAAATCGGAAGGGGGATGTTTTAATGGAAGAAAGCCAACTGAAAGAAGAAAAATATTCTTGCTGCACAATGGATGATGAAACGTATGTTCTGGCAGATTTTTCGCAATTTCCAACTCAAAATTATTTTGTTCCAGATGCTCGAGGGAATGTTAAAGAAATAACAATCAAATTTTCACAAAAAAACTTCTTTGTTTACAAGCGGTATGCAGTTGTGGCCTAAGTTGTACAAGAACAATAATGTGGCAATTGCAACAAGAGAGGCAAATCATCTAAACTGCCAGGAGCTCAGGCAAGTGAAGAGATATTGCGCACTTGTTAAAAGAGAATTGAAGATTATGAAAAAGGTGTCCAAAGATGGAATACCTGTTCCAGCAAAGTGGCAAAAGGCACTATAAAAATGTTAATGAAAGTTTCAAAATTTCGGCTGATTGTTTAAACACTGGCATTTCGATCGACTATATTAATACAGAAAATTTATCATGTTCTTACTTAGAGTTCGTGGTTACCGAAGTTTGTCACAACCGACGACAAAATTACGTTACAAGACCTAAAGAAGATATGGGCGTGTAAAAACACTACATTTTGTAACATTAAACTATATTTTACATCCTGTAAACATACATTTTAAGTTGAAATTACAAAAATTTGCATAAAACTGCAAGTGATTTTGCATAAATTTGAAAAAAACAATATTTTTATGTTAAGTGTTTTGGGTTTTTTCCATAAAATTCCACACTTTTTTTTTGCATCTTCACATAATAAAACAAAATTATGCGTTTTTAATTGAGCAACACTGTTCAGTTCATAATTTACAGGTCTATATTTTGTTGTTGTTGTTGTTAAAAGAAACAAATCTATAAAAATTTTAACACCTCGTTAAGAAGAAGACTAAAAATAAACATGAGAAAAAGGGGAAAAAAGAAAAAAAAAAATAAGTTTTACAGCAGACAGACAGACAGACAGACAGACTGTAAAGATGTCTGATGTAAATATGAATATAAATTTATTAATGATGAAGTTTTACATCATCGGCTGCATTTGCAAGTGGTTTCGCTCGAGTTATTAAATAAAAGAAGGATTTATGGAGTTTATTTCACTGAGATGTTTGCGCAGAAGTGATTTATCATGGCAAAAATGTCTTAATTGTTTCTTAACTTCTTTTGGTACATTAAAAAAGGGAGTTTCAAGGAATTAAGAGAGCACAACGAATCAAATGTCATCGATAATATTAATGAAAAATTTTCGTAAAACTTTGACGAACAAAAGGTGTCCAAAAACAGATTTTTATTCTAATTAACATAATTTATCTTTAAATTGTGGTGGAAACTCAACTGATCAACAGTAACTTTTCATCAGAAATACAAGCCGGTTGGCTCACCACCATCCTTTGACATTGTACAATTTTTATCTATTATTTGAAACTAGTTTTTACCCGGTGCGAGTCCTAGATCTCGGAAGACGTGTATTGGGACCAAATTCTCGTTGCAGTATTCGATAATCAATATTTCCTTATATTCTGTCCAGTAAATCAGTTTCTTGAGAAAGTCATTGGGACCAAAGTTTACCGCTGTTCGCAGTTCTTAAGATATTCTATAATCAATATTTGCTTTGTATAAGGAGAACTCCTTCTCTTGGTTCTTAAGAGTTTATGTATTAATTTATTATAACAATTTAATGTAATTTAATTGAGGAAAGATCCTCAATTCAACTTAAATTTCGTAAATTTAATTAAATAATTATTTTTGTCAATTTGAATAATGTTTTATTCAAATTGAATAATATTTATTCAAAATTAACTGCATTTTTATTAACAACTACAAAAAGTCATATTGACAATTTTTTTTTTCATTTTGAAGAATTTACGAAAAATCAACGACAAATTTTGTTATGATGAATAAAGATTTCGTTGGCTGATATTTATTCTAATTTTCTTCAATTCTAAACTGTTTTTGTTATATTTACTACCTTTTTTCGTTCAGTGTAAAGGGGATTTTAAAATGATGATATAATTTGTTACATTTTTAATTCCTTTTGGTTTCAATTTTAATTTTATAAATTTATTTTTATCTATTTTCTCTCTTTTGTTAAAATTTCAATTGGTGTTTTTAATAGTTTTTAGTCATAACCGTTATACCCTACACCACCATAGGTATTATGCATTTGTGGTAATGTTTGTATCATATGCAAAAAAAAATTACGTTACACTCACATTTAAATATACCGCTCGACTCGGAATCACTTTCTGAGTCACGATTGGCGATATAGCGATTTTGACGAAATTTAACAGAAATAAATCTTATCTTCTATAACGCAATGAGCAATATTATACGAGGGTCGGTAGATAATTTCTTGTATATCTTATTTAACCTCTCACAAAAAATCATTTTTAAGCGCTTAAATTACGCATTTAAGAATAAATCTGGAAATCAAATTATACGAGGGTCGTTCATAATTTTTTCGTAACTATCATTTATAACCAACATTGTGGTGTAGGGTATTCATAGTCGGGCTAAACAGACTATAACATTCTTACTTGTTTTATTTATAACTATTTTTTATATCAAGGTCACTGCACACACTGCAAAAATTCCACAAAAAAAAATAACAAAATTTATTTCAAATCAGTTAATTTTTGGCGGAACAAATATCATGATTGTAAACAATTGATTTTTTCTATAGAAAAAGGAAAATAAGTTTAATTTATGTTTTATTTAAGAAAAATACTTTTAAAAGTTTTATTTTCTACAAACATTTCTTTTATTTTCTTTCGAAAACTCAACAAACAAAAATAAACAAACGAAATTCAAACTTTACATTTTGGCTAAACGCCAAATTTGGTGAATTTCACCAAAAAAATTTTCACAGCAAAACAAACAGCAACAAAAAAAAAGAGGAAATGGAAAACACAAATATTTACAAAGTTTTTCACGTTCTACTTTTTTTTGATGTTGTATCCTGTTGCAATACAAACACAATGAAAATACGTATAGTTAACGAGGGGAGGTTTAGAAATGGAAAAAAGTATTTTTGAAATGTAAAAATTTTGAATTTTCAGTTTAATGAAAAAATATAAATTTTTCATAGAAATTTTAATTTTTAGAAAATTAAAGTTTTAGAGAAAATTAAAGTTTTAGCAAAAATTTAAATTTAAAGTAAAAATTTGAATTTTTTAGTGAAAATTCGAGTTCTTGATGAAAATTTGAATTTTTAGTGAAAATTTGAATTTTTAGTGAAAATTTTAATTTTTAGTGAAAATTTGAATTTTTGGTGAAAATTTGAATTTTTAGTGAAAATTTGAATTTTTGGTGAAAATTTGAATTTTTAGTGAAAATTTGAATTTTTAGTGAAAATTTGAATTTTTAGTGAAAATTTGAATTTTTAGTGAAAATTTGAATTTTTGGTGAAAATTTGAATTTTTAGTGAAAATTTGAATTTTTAATGAAAATTTGAATTTTTAGTGAAAATTTGAACTTTTAGTGAAAATTTGAATTTTTAGTGATAATTTGAATTTTAAGTGAAAATTTGAATTTTTAGTGAAAATTTGAATTTTTAGTGAAAATTTGAATTTTAACTGAAAATTTGAATTTTAACTGAAAATTTGAATTTTTAGTGAAGATTTGAATTTTTAGTGAAGATTTGAATTTTTAGTGAAAATTTGAATTTTTAGTGAAAATTTTAATTTTTTAGTGAAAATTTGAATTTTTTATTGAAAATTTGAATTTTTAGTGAAAATTTGAATTTTTTATTGAAAATTTGAATTTTTAGTGAAAATTTGAATTTTTAGTGAAAATTTGAATTTTTAGTGAAAATTTGAATTTTTTATGGAAAATTTGAATTTTTTTAGTGAAAATTTGAATTTTTTATGGAAAATTTGAATTTTTTTAGTGAAAATTTGAATTTTTTTAGTGAAAATTTGAATTTTTAGTGAAAATTTGATTTTAGTGAAAATTTGAATTTTAGTGAAAATTTGAATTTTTTAGTGAAAATTTGAATTTTTTAGTGAAAATTTTAATTTTTTAGTGAAAATTTGAATTTTTTAGTGAAAATTTGAATTTTTATTGAAAATTTGAATTTTTATTGAAAATTTGAATTTTTATTGAAAATTTGAATTTTGAGTGAAAATCTGATTTTTTAGTGAAAATTTGAATTTTTAGTGAAAATTTGAATTTTTAGTGAAAATTTGAATTTTTTTGTGAAAATTTGAATTTTTAGTGAAAATTTGAATTTTTTTGTGAAAATTTGAATTTTTAGTGAAAATTTGAATTTTTTTGTGAAAATTTTAATTTTTTTAGTGAAAATTTGAATTTTTTTAGTGAAAATTTGAATTTTTATTGAAAATTTGAATTTTGAGTGAAAATCTGATTTTTTAGTGAAATTTTGAATTTCCCTCGTAAAAATTGTGGTGAAAATTTGTCTGTTGTATGAAGTCAAATATTTGGCATTTTTTGCGATTGTGGGTGTTTTTCGTCAGAATATCATGATAAATATGTGTGTAGAAAAAAGAAAAAAACTGAAAATAATAAAATGGTTTTAATACAGAATTTAAGTATTAAATACTTAAATTAGTTTCACTTCAGGATCTTGTCAAATATTTGATTTCTATTTAATATTTTTTTACCCTCCACCACCGCAAATGGTGATATTATCTCAGACGCCATAATGTAGATATAATGGAATATAACATTCTTATTTGTCCAGTATAAATATTCCCGGATCTTTAATTACTCGAAAAAAGTACTTTATTATTTTAAAAATGTCTGTGTGTTAGTGTTAACATTATTCGTGTCTTAATAGACAGAATAAAAATTACAAAATCAAGAATAATGAAAAATGGAAGAAACAAAAAATTGAAAAAATAATAAGAAATAAATCTTATTATTCCAGATGGATCACTTGATTAGTCAAGTGAATATGGAGAAAAGGAATAAAAATTAAGAACGCGTGCTTGCAATCAAAATTAAGTTATCGACAAAAATCCAAGAAATGATGAACAATTAAACTCCTCTTTGACAGCAACAGCAGACAGTCAACGCCACCAATCAAGTCTAAACATTAATTGTGAGACGGACTCTTAATTTGTCATAAAAATTAAAAATTAATAAAAAAAAACTTATGAAAAGAAGATGAAGAAAAAAATAATAATAAAAAAAATTTCAACTAAACATTATTCAGACAACAAAATTTATTATGCAACAGACAATGTCATCATTGTCAACAGCAAGCACCAGCAGCGGCTGCAGCAAACACCAACAAGCAGCAGTTCCAGCAAATTTTGATGATTTAAATATGATATTTACAGACATTAATTCATTTTTAGTGATCATGAGTGAAGTTTGTTTTTTCTAAAAAATCTGAAAAAAAAAAATTTCTCTAAATTTACACTTAAAAAAAGAATTGTGATGACTCATTGAAATTACAAAAAGTACCATTAACATTACTTTGACCAAAAATGCAAAAATAGTACTAAAAAAAAGTAAAAAGTACTAAATTAATTTTGTAAAATGTTTGGTTTTAACAAAATTCACTAAAATAAAAAAAACCTGTCACATATTCACCAAAAGTATTCGATTAAGAAAAAAAGTACCAACTTTAAGAAATTCAAATATAAAAGTAATATAAAATACCGTAGACAATTTTCCGAGGATGGATCCATAATTTTCTATAGTCCTCATTTTTTAAATAATGTGATTTAGCTGCTATAAAAGTTTCAATTCTAAAAATCACTTTAAATAAGGTGAATCTTATAAAAACGTTCGAATTGTAATAAAAAATATATAAAAGAAGAAATCCATGTTTCAAATTTTTGAAAGAGTCGGTTTAAAGCCCCCGGTTAAATATTTTTAAAACGTATAAATTTAATTATCGTAATAACGAATTACACTTAAACGATTGATTTTTACGTTTCGCTCGGTTTTAATCCCCACCACCAAAGTTAGTTAGGGTATATACACGAAGTGACGTCAATAAGCTATTATCTGAGACCCCGTAAAGTGTTTTTGCATCAAATCATCATTAAAAATGTTTGTATGCTGGAAATTTTCCTAGACTAATTGCCGGAATTAAATAAAATTTGAAACCAGTTATATCGATCCGGTACCAAAAAATATATGGATCAATATCTGAGACAACATCAAAATTCCAAAAAGAAGTTTTCAAATTATTAAATAAGAAGGCATTTGGATTTAGACATAATTCAACCATAACAGATTGATGAATAGATAGACTCGCAGGGGTATTCTCAGGAGAGAATAACGAGGAGTAACGCCCCCGCGGACCCTAGTTATGGCAGGATGGAGAGCATGCCAAAATGGTTACATGTGCTCAGTGAAGTCCTGTAACAGGGCGAGCGGATACCGCCCTTAATTAGGTATCCCACCACAAGAGTGCCCTCAAGAGAGGTAAGGATTGGAGAGTGAAGACTCCGTGGTTTCTTTAGTCGAATGAATAAGAGTGAAAAGAAGATAATGGAACCCTGGTGAAAGGCATTAAAATCAAGTCCAGTATGATCTTAATCATGGTATTTCTAGAAATAATGGTTTGGAATAGACGCTAAATGGGTTGACGGTTGTGGTATTCTGGGACTTCAGTACGTAGGAGTGATATTCTACGGAAATGGCTTCCAGGCTAATGCCACAACTGCCTCCGTTCCGATTAAACTTGGTAGGTCTCAAGATACGTTCAAGAATTGTCGCCGTTAGGTTGGTGGTACAGGTTCGGATGTATTTTTTCCCCGATTAACGCGGATCTGGCTCTGGCTTTTGGTCTCATAAGGACCCCTTGTCAACCCTCGCATGACCTACTACTTGCAAAGATAACCATGGGATCACAACGCGACTGTACAACGATTTGAGATAGCGGCTTTTGAGTTGGGACCAAATAAAAAAGATAATGAATATCAATCAAAACAATCAAACTGGAGCAGAATCTACAGGTGAAGCAGATAACCCTTTAAATAAAAGTGTGTTTACGGCAAGAACACCGAAACGGAAAACAGAGCAAATAGTAGAAGAAAATTGCAGAAAAACTGTCGGCTCTGACGCATTTAGGCGACTTGGAGACCTTATATCTTCTCTGATGGATTTTGTAAAAACGAAGAATAATGTACGCCACAGTATTAAGGAGCAAGTCCGAAAAATAAAGGTGACATATAACGAGGCATCCGATGTATTGCAAGAGAAAAAGGAAAATTCCCTTAGGAATCAGAAGCAGGCAACTCAAATGTCACCGGGCGTTTCAAAAAGTAGCTCAATGATATTCCTAGAATGACGCCAAATAAAAGAAAAAAACAATCGACGGAACCAAGGGAGGTACCAATTGATAACAAGGCTTCCGAAATTTCAACACTGTCCGAATGGACGAAAGTAAAAAGCAGAAAGTCGTTACCGAGAAAGAAGAATAGGCCAAATGCATTGATTATTGCAGCGAACGGAGAGTCTACATATGCAGATATTCTCAGGAAGATAAAAACAGACTCAACTCTGAAGGATCTGGGGGAGAGCGTTCAGAAATTCCTAGAACTCAGAAAGGAGAGTTGATATTAAAGATGAAGAGTACCAGCAAGGAACAGACTGGAAAATTCAACGAACTGGTAGGAAAAACTTTAGAGGGGGAAGCCGAAATTCGATCCAAAATTAGTGAGACTCTCATCGAGTGTAGAGATCTGGATGAGATAACAGTAACAGCTAAGGATATCTGCATGGCACTAAAGGAGTAGTTTGAAATCACTAACTTGGAGGAAAGTGTGGTGAAAAATATTCGTAAAGCCTATGGAGGTACTCAAATAGCAAAAATTTGTCTACCGGATGCGGTCGCCCGAAAAGTGCTGGAAGTGGGAAAAATAAAGGTCGGATGGACAGTATGTAGGGTGCGCGAGCCAGTAGTACTCAAGAAATGTTTTAGGTGTTTGGAATGTGGACACATAGCCGGAGATTGTAAAAGTGCAGGAGACAGATCAAGACTATGCCGCAAATGTGGTGAAGCGGGTCACATTGCAAGGATTTGAATCGCGAACCCGAAATGTATGTTTTAAGTCGACAACGGGGAGGCAGAAATTGAACATATAGCGGGTAGTGGCAAATGTCCGGTATTTAGGAAAGCACTTAGCCTTAATAAAAGATGAAGATCATCCAGCTGAATCTGAATCATTGCGCAGCGGCTCAGGACTTACTCAGTCAGACAATTCGTGAAATGGATATTGACCTGGCAATAATATGCGAACAATATAAGGACTTAGCGACTGGAGTATGGGAAAAGGATACATCGGGAAAAGCGGCTGGAGGAGTTTGGAATTTTCGTGGACAAACTGGTTGAGGACGCGTCCGAACATGAGGCTAAAATAATAGGCGGAGATTTCAACGCTTGGTTGATCAACTGGGGATGTAATTCAACTAATACAAGAGGACGACTGCTGATGGAGGCATTTTCTAGACTAGAAATGGTTCTGGATAACACGGGAGAATCCCAAACCTTTCGAAGAGATGAAACTGGATCGATAGTCGACTTGATCTTTATGAGTCCAATACTTTCGAAGGGTCATAAATGGTACGTTAGTGATCATTATACTTAAGATAGACAGATAGATATTTTTTTCAAGGAAAACCTTATAAAATTTTCGTAAAATCTTCAAATTGATGAAAAATTGTCAATATGACTGTTTAAAGTTAATAAAAATGCGGTTAATTTTTAATAAATATTCTTCAATTTGAATAAAACATTATACAAATTGACAAAAATTAATTTTTTATATTGATGAATGTTATTCAATTTAAATACCATATTTTAAAAAATCAACAAAAATTTTATTCAAATTAACTTCATTTTAGTACGTTGAATTAAATAAAATTGTGTGTTATTTTATTTACGATGCGTTTCTTCCATTTTTACTAAATATCTGTCGATATAACATATTTTTCATTATTTTTTTAACGAAATTTTATTAAATTTAACAACTTTTACTAAAAAAATTTTTGATTAAATTTTTTCATAGTATTTAAAGAAAATTCTTCAATTTAAAGAAAAATTCTGTTAATTAGAATAAAAATTTGTTTACTTAACATCTTGTTTTTCGTTAAAGTTCTACGAAAATATTTCGTTAATATTACGTATAACATTTGGTTCAGTGTAGCTTCCATATAATGGCCCTACAAAAAAAATCATGTTAAAACGAATAAATTTCACATAAATGTTAGTCGAAATTATCTACTGCACGTTAAAGCAAAAATCTGGAAATCAAATTATACGAGGGTCATTCATTAATTTTTCGTAACTACAATTTTGTGGAATATTCCACAGTAGGGCTTGACTGACGTTAACATTCTTAGTTGTTTTGAATTCAATTCAAAATAATTCTTTCATTGACATAAATCTTTAATTAAAGACGGTTTTATTAAAATTATTCGTATTTATTATTTCGCTCTTTGTTTTAATTTGTTTAACAAGGTTTTCTTTTTTAAACAAACAGACTAATTTTCCCTTAAAAAAAATAATTTCAAATTTAAATCCGCCGACAAATGCTGCCGCGATTGTCAGTCAGTCAGTCAAACAGTCAATCTGTAAATTATAATTTTAAAGACTTAAAACAATAATAAAGAAATAAATATGTATGTGTATTTGTTATGTATTAAATATAATAATGATTTCTGGTTATTAACACACATTTTTACATACCCACACATACATAATAATAAATAATGAATGTAAAATATGTAATTGAATAAATGTAAATTATACATTTTTAAAACTCCTACAAAAATGAACATCAAGTACGAGAAAATATTTTAAAATTTTAAGATATCAAGAAATAAGTAAGGAGTGAGATAGAAAAATTCTTAACAGACATATCTATCTATCTATCTATCTATCTATCTATCTATCTATCTATCTATCTATCTATCTATCTATCTATCTATCTGTCTATCAGTCTGTCTATCTAACGGAATTTGATGAAATTTTCACAGAATGATCTCAAAATACCATAAAGTAACATTGGCATAAGCTATATAAAATTTCGATAGGACCAGGGGAAGATGTACCCCCCATACAAAGAAATATTGATTATCGAATATCTATAGCACTTTTAGAGTGAGAGTTCTCAAATTTGTTCCCGACAGCTTTCTCTAGGAACTGTTTTACTGTACAAAACGTAGGACGGGTAAGGATAGGGGAAGGGGTATTGCCCATATGAAATAAATATTGATTATCAAATATCTAAAGAACTACAACAGCGAGAGTTCTCAAATTTGTTACCAACAACTTTCTCATGGAACTGTTTTACTGGATAAAACATAGAACAGATAAGACTAGGGGGAGTGGTATTGCCCATACAAAGCAACATATTTTTTTTTTGCAAAACGAAGTTCGCCGGGTCTGTTAGTATGTTAATAAAAATGAAACCACTACGATTCGGTTTTAATTTTTATATCAGATGTACCTTTTACCGAAACCTTTCCATAAAGGATATTTTTTAGAAAACTACGTGCTCTGTTTAGCAGTATTTCTGTCAGTAACTTTTAAGCCCTGTATATTTTTTAACCAACATTAGACGGGCTGCTTTCTTGCCGGATATGTTTGTAGCTTTTTTTTTTAATTGTTTTATATTTTCTTGGCTTTGAAAAAATCTTGCGAACCATTTCTTCAACCTGAATCAGATTTTTTATATCAACGGACATGTTTAACAGTTTGGCAGCATCCTTTGAATGCTTCGTCAACTTTTTATAGGACTTGGGTTAAAAGCAAAGTATGGACTCGGAGCAAAATCTTTTTTTAAATGATAAAAATCTTCATTAGCGATGTTTAAGAAAACAAAACTCTTTTTTTCGATTAAAATTGTCTTCTTTATTTTTTTCGATCGAGAAAAAAAACTTATTTTGCACTTCGTTTATTTAAGAATACAAAACAGAGAATTATTTTTTTAATTCAAATAATGATGTTTTTAAAAGCAAAGTATGGAAAAACTCGGAGCAAAATCTGCATTTTCAAATGATCTTAATTTTTAATCTTCATTTACGAAGATTAAGAAAATAAAACTCTTTTTAAGTCAACTAATTTTTCTATCGAGACAATAACATATTTGAGACTTCTTTATGTAAGAATAAAAATAGAGGTTTATTTTTTAACTCGCTCAAAATGCGAAAAAAATGTACTTGTACTTTCACTAGTAACACAAGTTGTTTTTATTAAATATTGCAAAAACAAAAATAATGAAAAATTCATACAACAAAAGTAAATAGATGTTTATATGTGAGTACGTTTGTCTAACCATAGATTTTTGACTGCTACATACGATTTCAAAAACAATTTATGCGAAATATACATTTTTAAACTCTTTTTTGAATCTTTCAATCTTGTTTAGTTTTTTGATTTTGATATAATTTCTTTTAGAATTGAATTCATTTCAAAAAGCTGTAACAAATAAAACTCTTTTTAAAAAATGAAAATTAAACTCTTTGATAGATCCGTTCTTTTGAAGAGTAGAAAAATTGTACTTTGGTAAAAAGTTTTAATGAAAAACCTGGGTTAAGAATTATTTAATCTCATACATTAAATAGATACATTTATATATCTATAAAGTGTTTGATTATGTGTATCTATGAAGTCTGTGTAGTAAAGTAGTTATAACAACTACAACTACAACAACAAATAGTAAAGTAATAAACATTTATTGTGTAAAATTCTCACGTGTTTCAATTACAAATTACTTTTAAACACTTTGAACTTGAAAAATATGTAATTTTTTTTATTTCAGTTTTATTTTCTATTTCTATTCTTTGTGTTTTTTTGGTTTTCTTTACAGTTTATTTTTAATTTTTGTTTTCTGTATTTGAATTTTACTCTTTTTTCCAAGATTACGTGTTGTTGTTTTTTTTTTGTTGTTGGGGATCGTGTGCATGTTAATGTTAATTTAACTTGACAATTGACATTTTATGTCATTCAATTGTACAAAAACAATACAATTAAATACAACAACACGAACCATCAACTTACTTAACAATTACTTTATATACCTACAACAACAATAACAAACTCAAGTAATTCCCAGCCAAATTCTATAACTCAAGATTCATTTATTTTGATAAAAATCTGACTTTGTATTTTGTTTTTAATTTGAATTTATTTTGTAAGTCACAAGACAAAATAATTTCATTTAATTAATATTTAATTTTTTTTTTCTATTCTCCTTTTAACATAAATTTTGAAAAAAAAATTTAAATAGTCATACCTTATGCACAGTGGGTCAGAAACAACGAAGAAACCCAAGTAGAGATTACTTAAGATATCATAATGTATATAGTGTTATGAAGATCGGATTATTTATCCGATTTCAAAGAAATTTAACCGGTTTATTTATTGTTATTCTAAGCAGATTCCTATTTAATATTAGAATAATCGGTCCCATAATACAAATGTTATGGACTTACATCTGCATCAGTCTTAAAAATAAACAAAAAAATTTTTATATCTTTATACCCTTCACCACCACAAGTGTTGAAGAGGCTAAATTAACTCTGTCAGTTTTTTTGGCCACACGAGGATTTAGCTGTGTCTGTCCGTAATGATCCGATTATAATAAAATTTATTCTGGATATTTGTCTTAGTACTCTACATTTTGCTAGTGAAGAGTACTAATAATATCGGCCATGTCAGTTTTGTAGAAAAAAAGTTATAGACCGATATCTCGAATACCTACAAATTTAGACAAAAAAATGTTGTTTTAATTTTTACTTAAAAGAGAATTTAACCATAAAATACATCTTAATATACTTCATTATCGTACCAAAAATCAACAAAATCGGATTAGTAGAAACATTTTATGGGGTGAAATTTTGATACACCTCAAAATTATTGTCTTATATAATTTGAAATATTAGTGATAGTTATCCGAAACTCTTTATATATATTTATTTTGATATAGAAAGAAACCCAAGAAATACATTGTGCTGTGATAATTATATGACCTCGTTCCCACATAGATCCCTTCCGGAAATGGGGTTTAAAGCTAATAAACTTAATAAAAATCAATTAAACAGTAAAGCATGTCCTGAAAAAGGTTTAAGCTTTCGGGTCTCCCATTAGTCACAATTCGAATATCGGCCCATGTTTAGCTATAGCTCCCCTATAAGCCCCCTTTATTAAAGTCTAACAATTCATCACTTTTATGGAAATTTGTCGCAATAATTTTTCCATAAAGTAGTTTAGGTAATTAGGCTGCCACTGGGGATTGAAGCAACATAGTATGGCTTATTTAGGTACTGAAGCTGCTTTTTGGTTAATTGAAAAAAAAATAATGATTGGAAGAAAGGAAATACAGATGTCCACCCTTTCACATCACCAATACTGTGAAGCAGGTCGCTTAACCAGCCGCAATTCTGTATAAAGCCGCCTATGTTTCTTACATCAGCAGTCGTCAAATCTGTCAAAGATTCCAGCAAGCCACTCCTCCTAATTATTCCTGCAACTCCTCCAGAATTCGTTCGAGGGAGGATCGGTCTATCTAAGGCCTTTTAGGAATGATAAGTTATAAATGAATAAATCTCACTTAAATGGGATAATAAGTTTCTATTTTACAAGGACACAAATCACAAAAACAGATTCTTCGAGGATCGGCTTAAAACTTCTCATATTGGTCATAATTGGCTTTTCTAACCAAATCAGCAATCTTCGATTACTATCCAAATTCTCCCGATTCCTCTCAACTGTTTGACGTTATAAATTTTCTTTGTTTTTAATTTATTTCCGAAGGAAAAAAACACAACAAATCATTGCAATAAACCAAAACATGCAATCATGACAGCAGCATTCACTCACTCACTCTCTCTCTCTCACTCACTTATTCATTCACTCAGTATTATTTTTTCAGAAATTTCATTCGTTTTATTGAATTCTGTAAAAAAAAACTATAATTAGAAGATTTTAATTTTGTATTTTCTTTATTAAATTATAATTAACTTGGGGGGGATGAAGTATGAAAAGGGGTTAAAAGAAGTCGACATTAAAGGTAAAATGTTATTTGTTATTTGCGTTTTTATCGCGATTTCCAATTATTTAACAATTAAAATTTCAAAGTGATTTCTCATGATAAATTTTCGACAAATAAAACATAAGGAAATGAATTAAAGTGTTAATTACTAAAAACACTTTAACTTTTAACTGATGGAATATCACGATAAATATTATGTTTCGCCTTTACACTTCCCCAGAGGAATGTATGATGAAGCCAGAAATTAATTCAATGTATGTTTGTATGTTTTGATGGATTTGATCTGGTTTATATATTTAAAAACCTTAATACACCTGAAATTGGAGTTATTGGATTAAAGACATTAAGATCATATTTTTATTGATTTTTTTAAGATATTGGTCCATAACTTTACTGTTATTGGACTGATATTGCTGGTGGCAACTGGAAATATTTTTATGACAGACAATCTGCGATGCTCTCAGTATCTAAATGCTTGGAAACTATTAATGATAATTTTCATATTTAAAGTTTAATGGAATAGAATTTTTGGTTTATAGGAATCAAAGAAATTTTATTCCCAAAAGAAATTTACAAATCTACTCTATTGTCCCATATTAGACCCGTCTGTTGAATACTTTTTCCATTTGAATGAACACGTTTGGTCTGTTTTAAATAAGCTGTTTATAGAACTATCTGATCCTATTCTGGTATTGGGGTTTTGACTTCAATAAAAATATATTTATCCGGTTTGTAGGACCTTAAATATTTTATCATTTTTCTTGGTTTTATGTTACTCAAATTGAGTGAAGGTGTCAACCATATGGAGGATGATATTTATTATAATTTTTGACCTTCCAATACCGTAATTACATTGAGTCCAAAATTATATCAATTAACCTGTTGAAAATGAGTGGCCAGAAAAAGTGTGTACTAAAATTAATAAATATTTTCAATAGAATCGGAATTGGTTCTACAAAAAGTTGGCCAAGGATTCACAGGTCTGCCGTCAAACTGTTTCTAATGTATTAAACAGTATCGCGAGAACTTGTCCGTTCATGGAAAAATTGGTTCAGGTAGAAGGAAGGTCCACATGATGTTTCTAAAGTTAAGAACATAAGAAGCATATTTGAAAGAGCTCCCAACACATTCGGGAAGAAAGCAGGCCGGTTAGATATAAAAAAATATTTTTGCTATATAATTGATGACGAAACGTATGTTCTTCCTGGTCAAAAATGTTGCTGATGCTCGATGGAATGTTGAAGAAAATTTTAGGACCCAAAAGCAGACAAAAAATCCCAAGAGAGACAAATCCCTCAAATTGCTGGGAGCTAAGACCAGTGGAGAGATATTGGGTTCTTGTTAAGACCTTGACAATAAATCAAATGCTTTGCAAATGTGCCTATAGAAACCAGATTTTATATCTATTAATATAATCCGGTTCGTAAGACCTGATCAATTACAAATCACCATTAGCAGAGGGAAAAAGAAACTAAACTTTTCATCCAGAAACATTGAGTAAATGAACAAGAATATGAACTTGGCTAAAAAGCTCCCTTAAGATCATTTTGATCCGGTTCGTAATACCTTAGTACAAATCAAAACTGATCCGGTTTGTAGGACCAGAAAGTATTATTTCCACAAACTAAATTGAGTAAAAATTTTACCAAAAATTTTCATGTACTTTTCATCTCATTTTCAATTACCTTAAAGTTTTGTTACCTCAATTGTTCCTTGAAAATAAAACGAACTAAAAGAATTTACACCAAAACTTAAACTTTACTCATGTTTCTTTAATAGACCACTTCCTCCCGTATCTTGATGTCATAAAGAAGAAGAAAATGCCACAAAAGAGAGAGAGAAAAAAATCAACTAGAAAATATTTCCACTAAAGTGTGTTTTAATTTTGCACTTTTCCTCACTTATAAAACTTATAAAATGTTGCACCACCTCCCATGGAAAAAAAGAATTTTATTTGTTCCAAAGTTTTCTTTGTTGTTGTTTCATTCTTCCTGCATGTGATTTGAGTTTCAAGTAGATTCTCGTGTGCAGCAACACACTTTTTATAGAAAACGTGTGTTAAGTTGTTGGTTAAATAAAAAAATTAAATGTGTTTGTAAGTTGATTTTCCTTGGTTGGTTCAGAACTTGTTCATGGATCTGTTATCTGCTGTTGCAATGTGGCCTACTTATTTGAGGTTTTACTTGTTTATTTTGCTGTGTTTGTTTGTCGTCTCTTCTTAACGATTTTCATAATGTAAAATGTGCATAAATTTTAAATTCCACTTACTTATGTAAGTGTGTGTGTGTGTGTGTGAAAGTACATACATATACGTAGGTAGACTGTCTGGCGTTTTTTTGTTGTCGTTGGATTTCTTAAAGGATTTTCCCCCATAGATGAGAGGTAAACAAAATGGAAATTCATATTAGTGTTAAATACAAGTTAAGGAACTTTTTTAGATAAATTTTAAATACAAAATTATTAAATTATAAATTTTAAATTTGATAATTTAAGTTTTAATACGCTCCATTACTGCAAGTGGTAATTTATGTTTTTGGACTAAATCATAATTTAGCTATGTCTGTCTGACTGGTCCTAATCTTTTGTGATAAATTAATGCAGTTCTGGCTTGCCGTTTTACCAAATTTCTTTCAATATCCTGATTTTAATTGTGTATAAATATAGAGTAATTCGGTTCGTAAGACCTGAAATGTAAAATTGCTGGCAACTTAAAAAAATGCCGTAATGATTGCTAAAATAGCTGGTCATATTTGTTTCAGATAAAATCAGCTATACAAACGTACTAAAAATTTATCGTGAATTAGTTTATAAATCAAGACAGATTTGGCGCTTTAAAAGCTGAATTAAATTTATCAATGTCCGTCCGCCCGGCCATTTGTTTTTGGCACGCAGAGTTACGGATCGATACAGACATAAACTCTTCCAAAAATTACCAAAATTGGCTGTCCTACCTGGATAATTTTTCACATTGAAGAATACCTCTTGCCATCTCTTTGATTAAACACGGAGAAAGTCAACCATCGCACACCATACTTGGCAAATTTCTTCTCCACTAGATCACAAACGGATCACAACGAAATATAAGAAAGTGCATTATCTTAGGATTTTGTTACAGCAGGTCGATCATCTGTTTATCGGGAACCAATATGAAATTGTTATAAAACATAATGATAAAGAGCAACTGGCTTCCACATACACCCAAAGGGAGAAATAAAAAATGCAATTTTTCTATCTCTCTGGTAGCATCAAAATAATTGCTTTGGGTTTGAATCAAAACGCTTCATTAAAGATGAGAGTTGAGACGTTCTGTATCGATTGAATAAATTGGACAGAAAATCAGAAGGGTTAAAGTCTGGGTTTTAGGGCGGATGAGCCAAATAGTTTTGCAACATATTTTATTAAACGAATCAATCGTTAGACGAGATTTCAATAGCTCCCGAATCCAAAGAATTTTTGAAATGACACGAATTCCAGCGAGGGTTTCTCCATCGATTAAAAACATGGTAATCAGAACTTATTTCCAATTAATTATCGAACGGTTTAGCAACAAATGACTGAACATTGTTATGATGGAAGATTGCAGCCTTGTGACTACTTCAAAAACCCTATTTTGAAGTGAATATTAATTTAATCTCAAATATTGGTAGTCGGTCGAATCTAGATATGGAATAAAAAAACGGGTAGACAAATCGAGCGTTGTCGAACCGTCTCGACTTCTAATACACAAAACAAATGATATTCGGAAAGGGCAAAGTCTGGACTATAAGATGGTCGATTTTATCATTTTTTGACAGACTTTGCAACATGTTGCTGATACAGAAAATGAAATGGCAGTCAGGAAGGGCAAATTCTACAGTATATGATAAGTGATCCAAATCTTTCCATCCCCTCTTTTTCAAATGGTTGTAGACTGAAGAGCCATTGTCTGGGCTCTAAGACGGGTTAATCAAAACTTCCTAACTCCACTTTTCCAACATGTAGCTCAACGTTGTCACAAAAAGATACTATTGGCTCCTGTTGAGTCTATTTACTGTACCGACAATCGACAACTTTCAGCAGCTGCTTTCTTCAAATGTTACTAAGAGGTTACCAAACTTATCTACAAAAAATCATGTTTCCCGGTTTAGAAAAATGTTATGGCTCTCTAAACTATATCGAATACCACTAAAAGAATGTACAATGGGTCAGATTAAAAATTAATTTGTTTGATTTAAAGAGGATTTTAAATTTGTGAATCATTTTCAATTTTATTCCAAATTATTTCAAATATCTCAGATTAAAAAAAAAACTTGCATTTTCTAATCATAATTCAAATTTTAATATTTCACTCTTTAAATTTTTTAAAAATTCAAGTTTTATATAAATTATGGAAAATCTAAAAATAAATGGGAATTTAAAAAAAACCCCTTCATGGTTTCAGAATTATGTTTTTTTTTTTATTTCAATCACAAATTTTCAGAATTGCAAACACTCAGTTCTCTAATTCTTTTAACATCAAAAAGTCGTTATTTCATAATTTATTTTATATTTCAGAATTTGTTTTTGCCGTTAGGTTTTTCTATTTTATACATTTTTATACCCTACACCAACGCAAGAGTTTAAGGGGGCATATTAACTTTGCCATTCCGTGTGTAACGTTAAGAAGGAATTTTTTTAAGACACCATAATGTATATATATTCTTGCAATAAATCAAAATCTGAATCGTTTTAGCTATGTCCGTTTGTCTGTCCGTCTGTCTGTTGTTGGCACGCTCACATTCGCAATAATTGGCAGAACCTGAGTGTTTCTTATTTAAAACGGCAAAATCTGTTCAGAGTATGAAACCATTTTGATGGATATCTGATGATACCACGTTTAATTTGTCAATTATACATCGTCAGATTAGAATAATATCAAGTGCCATGATATTAAGTTGTATATGCTTCATTACGATTTCAAAAATTATTAAAATCGGTTCAGTATAAAAAAGTTATATCCAAAAATATAACTAATTTTATGACTCAAGTGTTCCTGAGTTCTATTAAAGAAAATCGTTTATTTTGTGTATACGTTTGTTAGTGTATGTGTGGGTATGTGTATACGAAACAATTCACACTCATTTGTGGTGGAGGGTATTAAAGATTCGGCATAAGCCGTTTATAGCATTTTTACTTGTTTTAACTTTCATTTGATAATTCTCTGGAAATTAATTTTACACTTGAGTACCTTCTTTAGTTGTTAATTTTACTTATTTATTTTTTTTTTGCTGTATTTTCCCTTCATATTTTTTTCCAACAGAGTTAATTTTTTTTTTTTTTTAATTTTATTATTTTTAAAAATAACTTTTTAGTGTGACCCTGAAGATATTCTCATCATCATAATAATTTAACTCATGTAATTTTTATTTTCTAATTGTTACACGATGTTGTCTGTTTTGTTGTTGTTGTTGTTGCTTGAGTTTATAATTAATCGCATCTTAAAGATTATCAGCTTTGAAAAGAAAACAAGAAGAGTTGCCAGGTGTGTTTGTGATGTAAATCATATCACTTAGTACAGGATTGATTTTCATATCCTACTCCATCATGTGTTGATGCTTGTAATATATAAAGTTCTTTGCCATATTTATCGGTTTAGATCGGAATAGGAACTTTCCAAGTTCTAGGAAAATTGGTCCATAATTTTTGCATAACATTCCTATATGGTTTTATAAGATACATTTCCCATTACAGAGGGTTTATCATTGTCCATTATCCAGGATTTTAGTACGTTGTTCGGTACAAATAAAAAAGTACCAAACGACAAATCGACTGTGTGTGAAGGATTAAAGATCGATATATAATTATTACTTTTTCAAACATTTTTTTTGTACTCAAATTAATGTACAGATTTCAAGAAACTCTGTCTAAATTTCTTTTTAACACTCATATAAGAACCTCCTTTTGTAATGAAAAAGTCGTCCCTCGTCTATATATATATTACACATATTTGATTTAATCAGTTGCGCCACCTACTGGTTAATAGCTTAAGAAGGATAAAAGATCATTGTAATGGAATACAACTCTAAAGATTAAAATATGACCATTAGTGACAACTAATATTTTAATTTAAGACAACAACAACAACTAATGCAGCAGAGAACAAAGGAGTTGTATTGTCCTAGAGGAGTTTGCGCTCAGCTTTCGCTTGGGTAAGATTAATCTTTGTTCAGTGGTTAGACCGTTTGCACTTGATTAATCTTTTTAGAGTGAAATATTGTGAAGCAGGAATATCTGATGGTTCCTTGTTCCTGTCTTACAATACTCACTAGTCCTACACACAGAGCTCTTAAGAAGCAGATACATCTGGTGGTTAGATCGCTTCATTTTGTTTGCTTATTCAGGTACTGTCGGTGGTTAGACCGCCTGCTGTTGATTTGATTTAGGAGAGTGGAAGATTGTAAAGTTGGAGCATCTGGTGGTTAGACCGCTTCGTTATTCCTGCCTAATATTCTCCACTAGTCCCACACACATAGTAATTGAGATGCTTAATCATACGGTGGTTATACCGCTTAATTATTCTAGCCAATTAATACACTCTCAGCACAGCAGAGAGAGAAAGAGAGATATTGTGAAGCTGGTACTTCCGGTGGTTAGACTGTCTCATTGCACCTGCCTAATAATATTTATAGCCCTACATCCAAAGCTATCGAGAAGTAAGAGTGTCTGGTGGTTACACTGCTTCGGTGCCCTTACCTATTGATGCACTGGCGGCTTGCAAAACATTTGTGATGAGAGGGAGAGAGATGAAGAGTGATCTGTTGAAAGAGAAGCTTGAGAAATTGTTTAAGAGAAAGAAAATAAACGTTAAAACGTCTTTTGAGAACGTCTGTGTACAGTCGTTTATTTTCAAAAACCTGCAAAAATAAGTTGTTGTACCGATCCACTGGCACCGGCCAGTGTACCCCAGCCGAGAGCGAAAATGTGTCGTTTCATTAAGAGTTAAATCTCAAAAATAATGGTTTAAATTTCTGATAATTAAGACGATATTGCAGTGCAATTATTTTGCAAAATATCTCTTAAATAAAATAATATTTTATATGTTGTCATGGTCCGGGTTAAATTCTGGTAGCAGACAAAAAAAAAAAACGTGAATTAACTATTAGTAAAGTTTCTCATCCCTGCAATCGTCAGACCCGATCTCAATACCTTTCACTTCTAATTCCACCAAATGTTTAGTATTGACTTGACGTCATAGATGTTCGGCATCGTTGTTGTTGTAACAGTTCGGTGTGTTGAAAATCTTTATCAACGTGATTATTTAATAATTCAAAAAATTTGGGAACATACATCACACATAGAGAGCGTTGTTCTAGGTCACCATATAAAACAATCGTAGAACTTCGCTGCAGTGGAATTAAGTACGATTTCCAAAAAATGTGTCATTAATTCTGCTTTAAGAAAGATTCGATTAAATGAAGTTGTTGTTCTGACATTTAGAACTTCCTTATATCGAAGGGTAATATTTCAGAATAGAACGTCATTATTGCCAGACTGAAGTTTTTGATAAAATTTTCGAACAATCCCTCTCTGTGCCTTCAAATTTCATACTTCCTGCCTTTGTAGCCTTCTTCTTCTTGTCTTCTTCAGGCTCTCTTTGTGACAACTTTAGTGAGTCCTTTAAGAGGGAGAAAAGTGAATTTCGTTGAAATGAAATTTGACAACGTAAATGAAGTATGCAATATAATTTTGGAAACCCAACCATTTAATCGGCTTATTAGTGACTCTCTCCACAGTGGTTCCACGTTTGGTTATGATCCTGTAACACTTGAACTGATATCTTTATAAAATTACACATGTTTTAAGCTGAGATGTTTTCGCAGTGATGTGGCTACCAACTGGTCAGAGATGTCTTGTAATAGTTGGTCCTCTCGAGTGTTTTATTTTTAATTCGCTAAAAATTCAAGTTTGAAAAAAGTATTTTGAAAGAAATCTGTAACGTTTTTAAATTATTATTGTTGAGGTGTCTTAGAGTTGATTTGAGGATCACTAAACCCCATTCATATAGGGAGCTAGTGGATAACGACAGGGTGATCATTTTAAAGAATGAAGAAAAGTTGTTTAAATTGTTTATACAGATTGGAATTTTGGGTATTTATGTGTGGAAAAGTGGGAATTTTTATCATTCTCTGATTAATGAACAAATTCATATACATCATACTGAACACCGTTATTTACATTTTTTTTTACATTAAGAAGAAATTCCACTTAATTTTTCTTTATAGATTGTGAAACTTAAAGTTCTGACGTTTTCTTAGACGCCAAGCACTTGTGAAAAAAATCTATAACTTTGCCTTATATCCCACCTAAACTAAGCCGGCTCTTAACCTTATTTTCCTTTTTTTCTACTTTCTATCACAAATTCACCTCCTTAATAAAAAGTATCTGTACTTACGCAATAAATTCTTTTGTAATTAATTCTGATAAACTTTACATTCTTTGCCTTGAGGTTGCTCTACATAATTCTAATAAATTAAAATTGTTAAATAGAAAACGAAAATCTTTAACCCCTTAATAGCAGCTGATCAGCAGCAAAAAATGTAGCCTGCGGTCAGAAAGAAAAAAACATAAGACCACCAACTGATATTAACTAAGTAAGACAGGAGAGAGAGAGAGAGAGAGGTTAATTAAAATTGTCATCATGTTGCAATATTGTTGCAGATGTTTAACTAAGGATGAGCAGCAGCAGCAAAGACCAAGCAACATACCACCAAACAGCTGCAGTAAATTAAAATCTCTATTAGTTAAATCCAAATGGCTGACAGACTTGAGGGCAAATACGCCCATGAAGATAAAGAAAACGAAGATGAAGAAGAAGAAGCAGTTAAACATTTTTATTGCAGATGTGTGTTGGCAACATGTTAAGTAGCAACAGTCATTTAAATACTAGACACAAGCAGCAAGTTGATAAAAGACAAACAAGATAAAAGAGAAGAATCTTGTTATTTAGTGGAACTAAAATGTTTAACTTCTTTTTCTTGTTTCTTACACCCACTTTTAATATATTCGAGGTAGTGGAGATTAAAAACCCAGCGGTTTTATATAAATTCTGAGGTCATTTTTGACTTCCAGCGTAAGCGGAATCTTTAATTCCTTTATATATATCATGAGTAACTAAAAATGACATAGTTTTGTAAATAAAGCTATAATTCGTGATCGTTAACGAAAATTTGGAACCTATACCAAAACCGGATCTACGGGGTCTCAAAATAGGGTAACTCCGACATGAAAAATTAAAAAAAAAACGGTTTTATATCTCTTTTAGTAAAACTTTGCTATAATTTTTGGGTACAGCTGTCATTTAATGTGTTGAATTACAAACACATCCATACCACCCACACCTACACATGTACACTTATACGTGTAAAAAAATCAAGAGTTAAATCCTGTAATACCCCTGATAAGAAAACTTTTTAATAACGGTTTTTTATATCTTCAAGTAGTAAACATTATGTTATAACTGTTGGGTACAGCTGGCACCTAATACGTTACACTACAAACACATTCATAGCCCACACACGCACATTTAAATGTGCAAAAAATAGCAACAGTTTTAACCTCTACAACATTTTTAAATCTGTGTGAAATGCTAAAATTAATCATGAAATAAAACTAAAAGACCCTGTTGAAAGCTTTAAATGAAGATGTTTGCCTCCAGGCCAACCACCTACAAATGTTTTTCATTTAAATAAAAAGTGACGATATGAAAAATGATGATGAATTTATTTGTCGGTAAACAAGTGTTTAAAACAGGCTGCATACAATTTAATGGTTTGAGGTCTAAAAGTGGAACTGAATTTTTTTTTTCAATCTGGGGTCAAATTTAATAGGAAATTTTCAGGTTCCCTTAAAAGTATGCAAGAAGGAATCATTTAAGAGTTTACTAAAAATTGAAATTTTCACTAAAAATTGAAATTTTCACTAAAAATTGAAATTTTCACTAAAAATTTAATTTTTTACTAAAAATTGAAATTTTCACAAAAAATTGAAATTTTCACAAAAAATTGAAATTTTCACTAAAAATTGAAATTTTCACAAAAAATTGAAATTTTCACTAAAAATTGAAATTTTCACAAAAAATTGAAATTTTCACAAAAAATTGAAATTTTCACAAAAAATTGAAATTTTCACAAAAAATTGAAATTTTCACAAAAAAATTGAAATTTTCACAAAAAAATTGAAATTTTCACAAAAAATTGAAATTTTCACTAAAAATTGAAATTTTCACTAAAAATTGAAATTTTCACAAAAAATTTAAATTTTCACAAAAAATTTAAATTTTCACTAAAAATTGAAATTTTCACTTAAAATTGAAATTTTCACTAAAAAATTGAAATTTTCACTAAAAAATTGAAATTTTCACTAAAAAATTGAAATTTTCACTAAAAAATTGAAATTTTCACTAAAAAATTGAAATTTTCACTAAAAAATTGAAATTTTCACTAAAAAATTGAAATTTTCACTAAAAAATTGAAATTTTCACTAAAAAATTGAAATTTTCACTAAAAAATTGAAATTTTCACTAAAAATTGAAATTTTCACTAAAAATTGAAATATTCACTAAAAATTGAAATTTTCACTTAAAAATTGAAATTTTCACTAAAAAATTGAAATTTTCACTAAAAATTGAAATTTTCACTTAAAAATTGAAATTTTCACTAAAAATTGAAATTTTCACTAAAAATTGAAATTTTCACTAAAAATTGAAATTTTTACTAAAAATTGGAATTTTCACTAAAAATTGAAATTTTAACTAAAATGTTCAATAAAAAAAATTAAATATTTAATTAATTTTGAATAAAAATGATTTTTACTTTCAACTACATTTATATTTCCCATTTCAAGTTTGTGTTCTTTATTTAATTTTTGCATCAGAATCTAAAACAAAAAAATTCAACAAGTTTTACAACAGTCGTTTTTCTTCTTCTTGTAGCTGCTCATCCAGTATCTTTGAAATACTCAGTCTATCCGTTTCATCTGTTTGTATTTTCTCAGTCGTTTGTCTCAACATTGTTTGATTGCTTTTTTTTATTACAATAAAAAAGAAAAAAATGTTAGAAATTGTATAAAAAAGCAGGAAGTTATAAATTTACCGATGTTCCAAGTTTTTATAATTTTTTACTTTTATTTAAAATTCTTTTACGAGTCCAAGTTGTCGTTGAAGTGTATTTGAAATACAAAAAATATACAGAAAAGAAAAATGATGAATTGACAGTTAAAAGAAATAACCTCAAGGTAACATCAAGAACCAGAACCAGAAAGGCAGAGACTTGCAGTTAAATAACAACAATAACAATTCTCAAGCTTCAGTCAACAACTTATTGATCCACAAATAAATAAATAAATAAATAATTAAATTTTTATTTATTTTTGCTTTAAAATTGTTGTTTTTGTTATTTCTTTTTTAAATCACCATAATTGTCATAATAGAGTTCTCATTTGGAAAAGGAGTGAATTTATTATTATTATTATTTCAATGTGAAAATGAAACCGCAAATTGTTTCGTTTATTTTTCATTGTCATTTTGAATTTTTGATAGATTAAACCAAATGAAAAGTGACAATAAATTTCAATCATCATAATTGTTGGTCTGTTTATATTGAATAAATGAATAAATGAAATGTTCTCTTGACAACCAATGAACAACCTGTAATGACACACTTATTATCTACATGGAAACAATTGCTTCCAAAATGATTTCTTTTCAACTATAAATAATGTTATTATTCAGCAATGAAGAATTTCAGATACCCTACGGCATATATATTCTACTAAATAAATAGTATTTTGTAATTTTGTATGGATCACATTATGATGTCCATTTTTTCGAACTTAATTTGATACTTCTTTTTTTCGAAGTTTTGCAAATCTTCAAAATGCACTTTGTACTTTTTAAGTGTCAACATTTTCTTCCAAATGTGAAATCGGGAATAAGAAATCTGATCTTTATAAGAAGTGAGATCGAAAAATTCTTAACACACATATTTGTTAATAATAACGAAACCCTTAAAGTTACAGTTTTTGATTGAAATTATTATTTCAATTTACAAAAAAATATTTTGAACTTTTTTTCGGTGACGTTTCCATTAATGTTTTATAGTGCTTTTTGTCATTTTGCTCGAATATGTGGCCCATTTCCTTTTCATCTCTATATCACTTTCAGACACATTTTTGAGCTCTTCAATTCTTTTTTAACAAGTGTCCAATATCTTCATTGGCCTTAGCTTCGGGCAGTTTGAGGGGTTTGCCTCTCTTTTTACAAATGCCTCCACTCAGGAGCTTGTTTACCAAAGTGACAGGATGGCATATCAGGAC
This sequence comes from Cochliomyia hominivorax, assembly GCA_004302925.2. Taxonomy (NCBI): domain Eukaryota; kingdom Metazoa; phylum Arthropoda; class Insecta; order Diptera; family Calliphoridae; genus Cochliomyia; species Cochliomyia hominivorax. Next base: position 6,321,163 of record PYHX02000158.1, on the reverse strand, counting down.
AAAAATAAATAGACAAATGACTGACTTCTTTTTTCGCAGCTGCATATTAATTGTCACAGCAACAACTTTTTGGGAAATTTTGACTGCTTTTGGGTCTGAAACAACATAGAATTTTTAAGCAGAAAATATTTTTTTTTTCGAAAATTTGACTTCAATTTCCGTATTCTGTACTTTTCGAGGCTTGTATGTTTTTAAACCTGTTTTAGCTTTAAATTTTCGTACCAAATAGTTCGAGCACTGAGCTAACCCGGCTGCTCTACTACAGGATGTATTGGAAGTAGAGATAAGCGATATTGTGATTTTAAAATAACGTCATTTCCAGTGAAAGTGATTTTTAAATCACTGTTCCTTAAAAACAGTTACAGTGATCGCAGTATTTCTAATAAAACAAAATAATATTTTTTAATGACGTTTATTTTAAAATAACGGTAACTTATTTAGCTTCTAGTAGAGGGGCGTGTAAAGGAAACAACGTAATGAAAAAACTCTTCAACGTTACCACCATAATTGGATTTCCGTTCTGGAACGACCCGACTACTAATCGGCCAAAGATTGTCAACTCAGCAAAAGCTGTATCAACCGGAAGTTTTTACTCCAACAACAGCGAAACTGTTACAAGAACAACAACCTTTATCTAAGACTTCCAAGTGATTGTACTTTTTAAAAGGGTTCAAAAAAAAGGCAGAGGAATCTCTATTGGAGTTCATACTGTGTACCGTAGGTTCCACAGTATGAACTCCAAAATGTAGTGGCAAAGGCTACCACATTTTGTTCAAAAAACTGTTCCCTAAGAGAGTAGTTTACATTGAGCCAAGAAAAAAGAAGTAAATACCACAAAAAAGGTGTAAAATTGAAGAAAAATAGGTTAAATATCAGCCAATGAAACTTTTATTCATCATAACAAAGTTTTTCGTTAATTGTTCGTAAATTTTTCAAATTGACGAAAAATTGTCAATATGACTATTTGAATTCGTTAATAAAAATGCAGTTAATTTTGAATAAATATTATTCAATTTGATTAAAACATTAAAATAAATTCTTTATATTGATGAACATTATTTAATTTTACTACCATATTTAATTAAATTTACGAAATTTTAGTTGAATTGAGCAAGGAATTACGTTAAATTGTTGTTATAAATTAATACATAAAATATAAAGGACCAAGGGAAGGTGTACTCATCATACAAATTAAATATTGATTATAGAATCTCGTAAGAACTGTAACAGTGAGAATTTCAAAATTTGGTTCCAATAACTTCCTCAAGGAATTGTTTTATTGGACAAAATGTAAGAGGGATAGGATCAAAGCAAATATTGTTTATAAAATATCTATAGATCTATTACAGCGAGAATTTGGTTCCAATTACTTTTTGTAATACTCATGGATTTGTGATTTGTGAAATTTCGTTCGTGATCTAGGATTGAGGTGAATTTTTGTGCAGCAAAGCGCACCGGATAAAAGCTAAATTAAGATAATAATTAAATAGTTTAGAAACGTAAGAGATAATTAAAAATAGTGCAATGCCAATAGGAAGGTGGTGGGGCAATCGGCTTGCATTTCTGATGAAAAATTACTTATACGTTTGTTGATCAGCGGATCTGATCCATTTGCATTTTCGTGAATTGATGAAAAATATTCCTTTAATTTCAATCATTATTAATTAGAATCTTCTATAAATTATTTTCCTTACATTTTCTATGTCACATTTCATTTAATTTGACAAAGACAATATTCAAAATTATTTGACGAAAAAAATTGCTACATCAACAAAAATTTTATTCAAATTGACTTCATTTTAGTACGTAGATTTGATTAATTTTTTGTGTTATTTTATTTACTGCCTTTTTTTACTAAATATCTGTTAATATAACATATTTTTCGTTATTTTTTTAACGAAATTTTATTCAATTTAATTTATTTTACTAAAAAATTTTGTTTGATTAAATTTTTTTGTAATTTTTGAAGAAAAATCTTCAATTTGAAGAAAAGTGTTGTTGATTAGAATAAAAATCTGTTTATTATGAAAAAAGGATGTTATTTTTCGTTAAAGTTCTACGCAAAATTTTCGTTAATAATGCCCATGACATTTGGTTCAGTGTAGATTAAGTCATAATACTTTCACTTTCATAGATCTTTCGACTTTCCTCTCCCCCAAATCTTAGAGAAATTCCTTATAGCTTATGCCATTTTCTTATATACTGGGATTTTTCTGAGAAAATTTCACTAAAATTGTTCCAGTTCCAAACAAAAATAGATTTATTTTTATATATAAAATTAAGATAGATTTCTCGATCTCTTTCCTTTTGAAAATAGAAACAAATTACCGTTATATGGTTTATAGGGTGTTCAGAAAAAAAGTCCAATTTAATTAAACAAATATTTTTAAATAAAAAAATGGGCTAATGAAGAGAGAGAGAGATAGATAAAGAGAAAAACTACACTGAGAGATAAAGGGACTGAAAGAACATTTGGTGTGTAATTTAATATTGCGATGGCGCCTTCAAATGAAAAATAAAATAAAAAATTGGAATGCGTAACTAGAATTTCATTTATTTGAATTGAAATTTGTTGATGGAAAATATTTGAGGTTTCATATTTTCAGAATGTTTAAATTTGTACAACAAAAACAACAACAAAACCAACAACAAAATTTGAAATAAATCAAATTGCATTCTAAATAATTTAAAATCAAATCAAATTGAGTTTTTTTTATTTATTGAATTTTTATTTTTCACAAATCATATTTAACAAATTAGTCATTTAAAAAATTATTATTGTTGTTATTGTTGTTACTCTATATTTTTAATTTGTTTTTATTTTTAGATTTTTTTTGAGGTAAAAAAACTGGGAAATTAATGAGAATTAATTAAAATTTAATTATTTTGATTACAACAAAAAGGTGTGTGTATGTTGGTGAATTCAAAAATAATAATAACAACATCAGCAGCAGCAACAACAACAACAACAACATAACAAGTAAGTAATTTTAACAATAAATTTAATTTAATTATTTTAAACTCTGATTAAAATGAAAATTTTGCTAAAGTTAAATGTTTGTTAATACAAATTAAATATAATGAATGAACGAAGGCACAGTGGGACAGAATGGATTTTAGATAGATTTAAATGATGATAGCTGAGAAGTGTTGCTTTATAACTGTGGAAACTACAGTGCTATGTGACTTCCATGGGCGGCGTTATATTCATGCTAAGTGGGGCATCTCGGACATGATTTCTCCAACAGCGAGAAAAAGAATGTTCATTCTAATTCAATTTAAAAAGTCAAAATTTGAAAACCAAAGGCTTGTGAAGTTAATGGCTTTTCCCAGATTTAAAATTAATGTGGGCTTTATCGAGTTTTTGGTTTTCGAAAAATGCACTTTTCAAAAAATCCCGTTTTCGAATACATCGAATAAGTCATTAAACCGGTTAATCGGTTTTTGGTTAATAATTATAAATTTAGAGAAAATAATATTATTAGAAATTTGGAGTTTAGAATTTGGATGTGATTATGTCTGAAACAGAGGCACATAACAAAATCGACTCAGAATACTTTGTTTTTGTTACACGCGGAATGAAAGATTTTTTAAATTCATATTCATGGCGGAATGCACAAAAATGAATTTGGTAATTTTAAAAACCGATTAACCGACCGAAAGAAGGCGACATGACGAATTATTCGAGAAAAGAAATTATTCGAAACTGGTCAGTTTTCTGAAATAAAAAAAACCGGTTTCGGTTTTTGAACACAAAGCAAAATAACAGAAAATTCCAATTGTGGGATTTTTTTCTGAGGTTTTTAGAAATAAAAATATTTTTTTTCAAATCAATTGTTCGATTGAAATAAAAATATTTTGAAAAAATCGAAATTTTAGCAAATTTTAAATTGCAATCAAATATATATTAATGAAGATATATTTCTCAAATTTTCAGAAAATGTGGTTCCATCTAAATTAGAGTGTTGAAAAGATTTAATTAAAGATCTCACTGCATTCTCGAAATCGAAGAAAAATTGCATAATTGAGAGTTTTTGGATTTAAGTCTAGAATTTTTAAAAAATGTATTCGTTTTTAAAAAAAGCAGATTTTGGGATTTAGGAATATGTCCATCTGTCCTTCTGATGTAACCCCTAAGTTCCAGCGTAAGACTGTTATTTAGAAAATGACAAATCACAATAAAATTTTGTTGTAACATAAAGTTATATGTACTTCATTATCATTCCAAATCGGTTTTATAGAAAAAAAGTAACAGTCACAGTATAAGTTTGTGAGTGCAAATTAAAGTTGGAAATTCAAATGCAAATAACTTGAAAATTATGAGGCAAATAATATATGCAAAATATGTCTAAAGGTCTCAGTAAGATCGATAAGTTGTTTGTTTCTCAAATTGAATCAGAAACAAAGATTTGACGGCAGTTAAAAAATTAATGTCTGGTATACCCTACTTCGCACCTTCATAACTTAGCCTATGAAACGTATATTGGATCCTAATTAAATAAATTTTTTAATGCTCTACTCCTCTGCTCTTATAATGTTAAATCCAAATCCACTTAATCCATAATAATTTACACATTAAATTCCAAACACACAAAAAAAATCGTTTCTGTCCCACTGTCAGTGTGATTGAATGAATCAAATATTCTTTATATGAGTTAAATCATGTTCAGAATACACCCACATTTGTGGTCGAATACACATGTTTTATTAAGCTTCCATTATCTTTAGAATCAGTATTATTGTCATCATTATTAGAATTTTTTATTTTTCCTGGTTATTTAATATTTTTAATTTCAAATAATCTTCTCAAATAATCTTTACAGGGAAAAGACTCTTGTTAAGTTAATCATTACGAGTGTAACATTAAATGGAAATCCATTTAAAATAGAAATTGGCCTTTGAAATGGGTCAGTGGTACTTTTGAGTTAATTAAATTGGATCAGAAAATATGTTAATATTGTTGGAGTGGACCAAGCTTTAGATAATTTAATAAATAAAGTTGTAATCGTGAAACTAGGCCATAAAGAGATGCCCACTTTTTGATTTAAAAATTCTCAAAATTTCTGTTCAGGGAAAACTTGATTCAAAATTTCACTTTTTGTCAGCAATTAAGTACCATTGTCGTTATAAGAGGTTTAACCCATTATCAAGTTAACATTTCTAGAACAAATGATACTTTTTTTTTTTTTTGGGAAAAATCCTCAAAACCCTATAGGAATCAGTCTAGACCCTCTCGAAATCTACCCTTTTTAATTAAAATGTTGCATTTTCCCATTTTTTTTAATCCCAAAGTCAGAGTCTTTAAATACAATGTAGTGTAAAGTGTTTTCAATCATATGGTAACGGCTTCTTTCTAGACCTCAAATAAATATGGGCGTTGTAGACCAAAATCCAAAATTCCGATTTTGGGGGTTTTTCTCACATTTTTGAACATACATTATTTTATGAAATCAAGAATTCTCTTCAACACTTTGATTTATATTTATAAGATCTACATTTTCTGAAATTTCAGAAAGATATATTTTATTAATAAATATTTTATTTCACTTCAAAAATTTTTTTCCAAATTTTCAATTTTTCTGAAAAAGCGACCAAAATTACGTTTATTTCTAAATAGTGGAAATGACCCAGCAAAGGTTAAGAAAGAAGGGCCAACATATGGTCCTAGATATCCATGTTTGTGTTTGTCTATAAGAACAAATAAGAGAGAGAGTGGTAGAGAGTGCGTGATAGAAAAGTAATGGGAAGATCGTCTCAGATCATTTCTGAATTGTTTCTGCTAAAGGAGGGTAAATAAATTTCCGTTTCACCTCCTGTAATTTTCCCACATGTTTAGATTTAAAATTTATTCTTACGACTAAAAAACATATTCTGTATGCAATTTCAGTTGGGAGGTTACAATCCCGTCATATTCATTCTCAAACGTATGCATTGAATGTGGGTGTTTCGTGAGAAAATAAATATCAAAAAAATTTAATAAAATTTATTAATACAAAAATCATGATAATTATCATGATTAATTAATAAAATTTATTTAAGTTCTTCAACTAAAACCTGTTATGAACTCTTTACTTAATCCCCAAAGCTTTTAATTAACTACACTAAAGCAGTGACCCAAGTCCATTAGTATTTCTTCTTTTCTGATAAACCATTTATTATGTTTCTCTTTAATTCAATTTCCTCTATGAGTCATTTAAAATTTTATTTCTTTAGAACTTTGGAACCGACCACCACATGTGATTTGAAAATTGCATAAAATTATCATCATAATTATTATTGTAATCATGATAATCATGATGAATCAGTCATGACAAATGGCCACCGTTTAGATTTCCAAGTATTTTAAATAAATCTTATTTTTCTCTTTTCGTTCTAAATGTTGGAAGAAATCAATTTTAAATTATTCTAAGTTTTATGTCTGAATTTGTTTTTGTTTTCGATTTGTTCGTTTGGTTGTTTGTTAAAATTGCACTAGAAGAATTTACTAAGAAATTGTTATTAACTACAACAACAATAAATATTAAATATTTATTATTTAAAATTAAGTTCAACAAATGTATGCATGTGTATGCACTTGTTAAAAAATAAATAGTAAACATCTTGAGTAAATAATTGCCACACCTATTTCATATATCCACTACAGTCATGCACAACGACCCCCGTAAAAATTTCCCTTATTTTAAAAAATTTAAACAAATCTCAATTCTCAAATAAATAAACCTTAAGTCAGCTCCCTTCATATACACTTTAAGTTCTTTACCAAGCACTATGAGAAATATTTTATTTTTAGTAAAAATTTTAATTTTTAATTGAAAATTTCAATTTTTAATGAAAATTTCAATTTTTAGTGAAAATTGCATTTTTTTTTTGTGAAAATTTCAATTTTTAGTGAAAATTTCAATTTTTACTGAAAATTTCAATTTTTAGTAAAAATTTCAATTTTTAGTAAAAATTTCAATTTTTTCAATTTTCAATTTTTCAATTTTTTTCAATTTTTTCAAATTTTTAGTAAAAATTTCAATTTTTAGTAAAAATTGCAATTTTTAGTGAAAATTTCAATTTTTAGTAAAAATTTCAATTTTTAGTGAAAATTTCAATTTTTAGTGAAAATTTCAATTTTTAGTGAAAATTTCAATTTTTAGTGAAAATTTCAATTTTTAGTGAAAATTTCAATTTTTAGTGAAAATTTAATTTTTAGTGAAAATTTCAATTTTTAATTGAAAATTTCAATTTTTAATTGAAAATTTCAATTTTTAATTGAAAATTTCAATTTTTAATTGAAAATTTCAATTTTTAATTGAAAATTTCAATTTTTAATTGAAAATTTCAATTTTTAATTGAAAATTTCAATTTTTAATTGAAAATTTCAATTTTTAATTGAAAATTTCAATTTTTAATTGAAAATTTCAATTTTTAATTGAAAATTTCAATTTTTAATTGAAAATTTCAATTTTTAGTGAAAATTTCAATTTTTAATTGAAATTTCAATTTTTAATTGAAAATTTCAATTTTTAATTGAAAATTTCAATTTTAAGTGAAAATTTCAATTTTTAGTGAAAATTTAAATTTTTAGTGAAAATTTAAATTTTTAATGAAAATTTAAATTTTTAATGAAAATTTAAATTTTTAATAAAAATTTTAATTTTTAGTGAAAATTTCAATTTTTAATTGAAAATTTCAATTTTTAATTGAAAATTTCAATTTTTAGTGAAAATTTCAATTTTTAGTGAAAATTTCAATTTTTAGTGAAAATTTCAATTTTTAGTGAAAATTTTAATTTTTAGTGAAAATTTCAATTTTTAGTGAAAATTTCAATTTTTAATTGAAAATTTCAATTTTTAGTGAAAATTTTAATTTTTAGTGAAAATTTCATTTTTTAGTGAAAATTTCATTTTTTAGTGAAAATATTAATTTTTAGTGAAAATTTCAATTTTTAGTGAAAATTTAAATTTTTAGTGAAAATTTCAATTTTTTTGTGAAAATTTCAATTTTTAGTGAAAATTTCAATTTTTAGTGAAAAAGAATCTATACTGGACTTGAACTGAACTAGAATCTGAACTTGAATCTAAACTAGAACTCTTGTTGGGCTTCTTTAGAATCAATATGTTTTCTATTAATTTATGTTCTCTATTTTTTCTACTTCTCCCCATTGTGCAATATATCGTGTTTTTCCTTTGATCTTCATGCAACCAAGATTTATTATTCAAAATATTTAATTATATTTTGTTCTGTTTTTTTGCGTTGTTTTTTGTTTTTCGATTTTTTTCTCTGTTTTCAGTGGTTTGTTTTGCTGGTTTTTCTTCTCATCAACAACAACATCGTCATCTTCATCATGAGCAGCAATCTGAAACACACGATCACTTGGAGTTTAACCCTTTTTTTCTTACTTAAATTATTAATTTCAACAACAAAATTTGTGTTTTATTAAATTTTATATAAAATTTTATTATTTTTCTTATAAAAATCTTGTTCAATATAAATTTTTTTTATTTTATTTTTCTCATTTATTCGGTTTGATCGCTCGTTGTAAGCGTGTAAATTGTTTTTGTGTTGTTGTTGTATTCGTTAAGAATGAATTTTTCCTGAATCTTCTCATGTAAGAAAACCAGTTTTCAAATAAAAAAATTAACAATTTTTAATTTAAATTCATTTATTATATTCTTAAACAAAAAAAACAACAACAACAATTGGCACCCAGCACCATTACCACCATAACCCCAACACTTATACCAACAAACACTTGAAATGTTTACTCACTTATCAGAGTATGAAAAAACTCGCAGAAAAATCTTTACTTTCAAATGATCTAAATTTTTAATCTTCACTTGCGAAGATTAAAATTGTAAAATTCTTTTTTATTTTACTCTCTTTGCAGTTAGATTTCGAAATCGATTCATAAACAGCCGAGTTATTATTAATTACTCTTTTTATACTATTTATAATTGTATTGATTTAGTGAGAGCGAAAATTAGTCGTGATCTGAATAAAACTTTGCATGCATATTGAGTGCTCTAGAGATTCTTTGTTGACTCATATAAAGGCTAAAGATAAGGCTGTCATTTTCTCCTTTTTCTCTTAGTGATAATATTATGAAAGCTTATTTATATTAGGAACTTATCATTTAATGTTAATTTATGTAAGGGGAAGAGTGTAAAAAATTCGGCACGTCTGAATTTAATACTTTAACTTGTTATAAAAATCTCTTTTTAATTTAAATAATTTTATAGAATTTAACCCTTTTCAAAGAGCGATTAAAAAATGAAACTCTTTTCAAGATCCGTTCTTACGAAGAGTTAAAAAAAGAGTAAAAAGCCGTAGCTTGACAATTACCAACCTTTCGTCTTTTACGTCTTCTCAGTTTATTTGTCAGTAAGTTAAGTTGTTGTAATGTTTGTTGGTTGTGATCTTATTAGGTATGAATAAGATTCTGTATTATCGCGTTCTATTGTTGTTGTTATTGTTGTTGTTTTTATTGGTTGTTATTTGGTTTTTAAATATTCCACAAAGATTCTCGTTGCATTCAATAACTAATATCAAGTTCAAGGTTAAATTTTAAAATGCATATTAAATAAAATAAAAACGTGTACTTACACTTACAACAAAATTCAAATATGTATCTATATGTGTGTGTGTGTGTGTTTGTGTGTATGTGTATGTGAAGTGATGTGATCGTGTTTAATTGTAAGAAAATAACAATCTTTTTTAATAAATTTTTTTTATTATTTTTATTTATTTAACAACCAACTTTGATTCGAAATTGGTCAAGTGTCTGTGTCTGTGTCTGCGTCTGTTCAAAGTAATTAATTATTCTTTAGTTATTATTTAGTATTTGTACTTTTATTAGATTTATATTTATCTTTAAATATTTATTATTAAATAGAAAAAAATTCTTAAGAAAATAATTTAAATAAATATTATTTTAATATTTTTTATTATTAAAAAAAACTTGTTTGAAAAATAATAAAATTGACATCAATTTACAATTTTTGAATTTTAATTTTTTGAAGAAAGAAAAGAAATTTTAATGAATTTTCACATGGTTAGAGCTGAGATGTCTTTGATTTGATTTGTGGGAATTCATATCCCTACCTAGGGATATGAATTCCCAAAATCTAGGCCATAGTCGGCGACTCTCCAAACTTGACCAACTCGCATTTTTCGAAAATTCTCAAAAAATTGTTTTATGAATTGAGACCAAAGAAATTTTACATATACAAAGTCCTTATAAATATCTTTAAAATTATTTATCACATTTTTTAACATCATTTCGCAATATGTTCGTAGTAAACATTTATGGTTATCACCAACATGTTAATTGTTGAATTTATTTTATTTTGATTACAATTTCGTTGCTGCAATAAAATTATTTTGATTACATAAATGAAATTGTAGTTGCAATATGTTTGACTAATCACAATTTTATTATTATTATTGTTATTATTATTATTATTATTATTATTATTATTATTGTCATTATTATTATTATTATTATTATTATTATTATTATTATTATTGTTATTATTATTATTATTATTATTATTATTATTATTATTATTATTATTATTATTGTTATTATTATTATTATTATTATTATTATTGTCATTATTATTATTATTATTATTATTATTATTATTATTATTATTATTATTATTATTATTATTGTTATTATTTTATTATTATTGTTATTATTGTTATTATTGCTATTATTATTATTATTATTATTATTATTATTATTATTATTATTATTATTATTATTGTTATTATTGTTATTGTTACTATTATTATTATTATTATTATTATTATTATTATTATTATTATTGAACAGTCCTTTATTAAAAAACTATTGTTATTGGGAAAAAATATTATTTTCAGTTTACTGACAACTAAATATAAACAAATATTTTTAATATATAACAAACAAATTTTTCATTGAACTAACAATATTGTTTATTGGAATGACAATAGTTTTAGTGGCGATAACAATAACTTTTTATTATAATAACAATATTTTTTATTAAATTAACAATATTTTTTTGTGGTGATAACAATAACTTTTGTTATTTATGCAAAATCAAAAGGCGTATAAACAAGTTACTTCTCGTTTATGATTACCGCAAACATATATTTTTATCTGCGTGTAGTTTTTGGGATATTCAACATGAAATAAAGTTTCAAACATTTTTGACGCTTGTTTTTTTTTTCTTATCCTTTTTAAATTAAGTGGGACTTACATTAAGTCCTAAAATTTATTTAAAATGTATGTCAGATTCGTTATAAAAGTCTAAAAAGATATTTTTTTCAATAACCATAACCATGTTATCCTGAAATTGGAACTATGAAATAAATCTTAATTTTTGGTATTTTTCCAATAAAAGTTATCAAAAGTTATTTATTCGTTATATAATATTTTTGTTCCGGTATTCTGGTTTAAAAATCTTTATTACAGAAATAAAATGAAATAAATTCGTTTGAGCTAGGAACAAAGATCAGTCCACAAACCCTAACCAAATTTGATCCATTAAAAATAATAAAATAATTTATTTTTATCGCTAAATCCTTTGAATACCCTTTATAATTCATTTCACTTTTATTAAATTTTAAATAATTATTTTACTTAGTTTTTCATAAATTTTTGAGATTAATTGACAATTCACTTATTTCTCTTAAACAAATTGCGAATCTTCAGGTTCTATCGTTTTCCTAGATATCAAATACTTGTGTAAGAAATTTACGCCTTGACTGAAAATCCAACCTAATCTAGGCTTTCTTTTGTCAAGTTAAGCCCTTTTCCATACATTTCTATAACAAGAGGTGGCTTAATTTGGTAGATCAGCGACTATTCCCCTGATCAGATAGGATTCGTAAACACCTCAGCTTTAACCATGTGAAATTGTATAAAGATATTTCTAACGGTACAATAGTTACAAAATTACTTCCAAAAAACAAAATCAATTTAATTTTATCGGGTAAAAATCAATTATTCTTTTAACGCTGATTATTTTATAAAATAATGTGATTTTTTGATCAGATCTATATAATTTTTTAAATAAATATTCTATATACTATAAAAAAAATTCCGATAGGACTAGAGGGAGGAGTAACCCCTCCTCCTCCTCCTCCTCCGAATATCTTAAGAACTTTAAGAGCGTCAGTTCTGAAGTTTGTTTCTAACTGCTTCCTCAAGGATTTCTTTTATAGGCCAAAACGTAGGAGGGATAAGACCAGGAGGAGATGTGACAGAAAAAACACACCTTAAAGACTATATTTTTTTCATAAACGTACCAACTTTAACTGTATCAAATTTAAACGTTAAATCAAGAGATAAATATTTTCGTAAAAAAATAGTAAAAAGTACTGTTTTCATGAAAAAATGTTCTCTGCTTGATTAAACAGTCCAATAAAAGTACTGTATATCCGAAATTTTTAAGCACCATTTTTAATAGGTACCAAAGTCAAACTGGACACGAATCAAAAGTTTAATTTCAAAAATACTTTATATTTATCAAAAAGTACCACATTTTGAAAATGTACCAAGACATTTTTTCATTGAAAAAAATTTCAATATCAAAAATTTGACATAATAAAAAAGTATCAAATTTATGTACTACAATTTCGAAAAAAAGTACTTTCAAAAATGAAAAAGTATCAAAATTTTGAAAATGTGCCAAAAAGTGAAATTCTTCTTAAAATAAATATCAAATTTAATCTTATAATTTTTTGTTAAATTTTCAATTCAATTAAACAACTTTAATAACAGTTTAAAATATTATATTAATTTAAAAAAAATCCCTCTTGTCTGGAACTTATTTCTTATTTTCTGTTATTTAACATAAAAAATGTTTTAATTGTTTTTCCATTTATCAAACGATTAATTAATGTCAAATTAATAATTAAATAAAATAAAATAAAATAAATAAAATAAAATAAAATAAAATAAAATAAATAAAATAAAATAAAGAAGAAACTAACAAACATAATAAATTAAATAATCTGGTTAATATTTAGAAAATAACATAAATTATAGATGAATAAACTAAAATAGTTTTTAAATATTGTGATGTGAAAAAAAGAAAAAGAAAGAGAGTGAGAGAGAAATAAAAACAAAACATTTAACGGCGCACAGTGTTTTCAAATCAATTGTTTATGGAAGTGATGCCCAAGATTCATAACTTCCGACTCGAGAGCTTGGACTACAATTTCGGGCTACTTCACACGTTCACTATAAATGACTGCTGTCTTTCGCAATCTGATCAGAACAAATATTAATTTAATTTTACTTTTTGCTGCTTCACCCATACAAAGCAACCATACATTAGTATTTGTGTAAGTGGTTGGCATCACTGGTCTGTGAGGTAAATGAAATTTCACTCGACTAGATCTGAGGAGTTTTTGGAGTCGATTTTAGCTTAGTACAGCCTCTTACCATATAAGAGGCGTAGTCAGTGGCCCATCTAAATTGGCAACTTCATGCTTCATGCAGTTTGAAAGTTTTACCTTTCTCGATACAAATACCACGTTATTGCTCTTGTGCCACTCAATGCCATGTTCACCACACTGACAGAATGTCAAGTCAGGCCAAATGTAAGTGGACACATTATAAGGATTTACGAATGAAAGCATCCTTTTTGTTAACATCCCTTGATATAAATTTCGATATTTATAGAACCAGTTGTAAATATGATTGGGTTCTAATGTCTTAACTGTATATTGCTTGTCATATCAAGAACTTTTTGGAAAATTTTGATAGCTTTTGGGTCCTAAAATTTTGTTTAAACATTCCCTCAAATATTAACAACATGAAATTGTTGACTAGGAAATTGCGATAAGTCTGCCATCCGTGAATATCTTTTAGAAAACTTGACTTCAAATTCTGTGCCCCAGACTAGATCGGGGCTTGTAGTCCTCCTCACCAACTCACTAACACTTAGCTCTAGTCGTGTGTGATAATATTAATAATATTTTACAGAAATCTAAAACACTGTGCGGCGACAAGCTGTCACAGTATTTATATAAAATATTTTTAATAATATTTTACACTTAAACCTCGTTTAACAAAATTTAAAAAAATTTCTACAAACGATTTTTTTTGAAATAAATTATTTAATTACAGAACCATTGAGCACTTCTAAAGATCGTTTCTTGCTTTTTTAAATTCTCTATTTGTAAAGTTAGGGTTAGGTGTAGTTTTTTTTAATGAAAAATATATATTTCATGCTTAAACGCACTCACGCAACATTTTTGTAATTTTTCAACTACTCAAACACATTAAAATATTTACACACACACAAGTGCAGATACTTCCTATACGAATACAAATAAATATAATTATTTAACACTGAGCGTATGAGTATTTTCAAGAATCATTTTTTTTTGCGTGAGTGTAATTTAAGGTTTTATTCTACTTTAATGTCTTTTTTCCGTAATTTCAACAAAATTATAACTTTTTTTCGCTTTTTTTTTGGATGAATGAAATAAAATGAAATTCATAGATACTTTTATACTTAAAGATACTTATATTTTTATGTATGTATGTGTGTGTATATTCCTCTTATATATTTTTTTTCCAAAAGCCGACAAAGTTGTCGGCACAACATAAATTCCAATTAACATATTTATGCGATTTGCACGCGTTTTAAATGCTTCACATTTTTAGTTGTTTTAACGTGAATTTTTGTTGTTGTTTTTGTTATTTAAGCGTTTTGTCTTTTGCAGCTCTATGAAAATAAAAGATAAATTCAGACAAAATGAAAACAAAACTCATCATTTTGGTTGTCATTTTTATCATCATCAGATACGCTGCATAATAATATTTTTTCATCATTTGTTTTTTAATATGTCAGGGATGGTAAATTGAAATACCTAAATTTTTAAAAGTACATTATTGACAGTTATACTATACACCGAATATTAAGTATATGATAGAAAACAATAAGGTCCATATTCCCAGTTTTACATGAAGACTAACGAACAAAAGTACTAAATTCATAAAAAGTACCACATGCGGAAAACGTATTGAAAAATGTACCAGCATTCATAAAATAGGGCTTATCAATTACAGAAATTTTAATCAAATCTATATAAAAAAGAACAATTACCTTTGGGAATGACATAACAGATTCCAAAAAGTACTAAATTTTTAAAATTCTACAAAATACAAAAAGGTACTATCAATTTGTTTAAACTAAAAATTATTAAAACTCAATTTATAACAAACTTTTAATTCCCTATTATGAGTGTTTCTAATAAGTACCAAATTAAAATTAAAAAAAGTACCAAAACAAAATCGAAACATAAAAGTACCACTTGATTAAAAAGTATTTCAGTATTTCAAAAATGTATCAAAAATCTTAATAAAAATAGAGAAAGAATTGAACTAATTCCATTAATAGTTCAATGAACATATTTAAGGGAGTGAGATCGAAAAATTATTAACATACATTTTTCATTAAAACTTTATTTAAACTGTATTACAGTTATCATGTCAGATGATAAAAATGTCCAGAAAAAAGTGGATACTAAATTTATTAAAAGTTTTTAATAAAACCCCAAGTTGGTCCTACAAAAAGTTGGCCAAGATCAGTCGTCAAACTGTTTCCAATGTTATTAAACAGTAAAGAGAAAAATTCTACGTTGATAGAAGATCAGGTTCAGGCAGAAAGATTGGTCTATTTGTTATTTCTAAAGCCAGAAAATTTGAAAGCATTTTCAAAACAGCTCCAAATTTATTCGGTTGGAATGCAGTCCGGTTAGCTCAGAGCTCGCACTTTTTGGTAAAAAGATTAAAGCCGATACAGGTTAAGAAATGTCAAATGTTCAAAATATTTTTGACAGGAATGCTGCCATAAAATTAGAGGCCAAAAAACAAAGCCCCGAAATTGAAGTCAAGTTTTTTGACGAAACGTATGTTCTGGCAGATTTTTTGCAACATCCTGGTCAAAATGTTTAAGTTGCTGATGTTTGAGGGAATGTTTACGAAAATTTTAAGATCCAAAAATCAATCAAAATTTCCTAAAAATTGTTTGGTATGACAAACAATATGCAGTAGCGGCAAAAGAAGCGAATCATTTGTGATAACGGGCTCTCAAAGAATGTTAGCCAAACAGGCTGTTCCACTTATAAAACTTCATAATGTTTTGATCTGACTTGGCACCCTGTCGTTATGAGTATTATAAGAGCAATAATGTCGTACTTATACCAAGAGAGGCATATGCTCTAAATTACCCGAAGTTGGGATCTTGTTAAAAGAGAGCTAAAGAGCACAAAAAAGATGTCCAAAAGTGTGGTAGATTTAAAACGTGCCTTCAATAACCCCAAAATCTTTTATAACTTCATAAAAGTACCAAAATAGTACCAAATAAGAGTACTAAAATTGTTTGGAAATCAAAATTTCCCTGAGTTATATGACCTGAAGCCCTCAAATGAACATCTCTGTGAAAAGAATTTAATGTTTTACAAAATAATATCTTAAATATATAATAGTTGTTGTTGTTATTGTCGCTATTGTTGTTGTTAATATTTAGTCATAAAACGTCTTAAATAGTTGAAATGATGAAAATGATGATGATGACGTTGTTGTCATCAACGTCTTTATGTCAGTTCAAAGTCAAAGTGATATTTTATAGAGAAACAAAAAAGACTCTTCTGATGAGTATTCTGAGCAGTAGTAGAATTTTTTGTTGTTCTTTTTTTTTTTGGAAGGCGGTAGTACAAGTTATTAAAACTTAAGTGCGTGTGTTATACATATTGATGCTGAGAGTGTGAGTGTGTGCGTGAGCACAAAAACTTTAAGAACATAAAAGTTGTTGACAATGATGTACAAGATGTCTGATGTCGTTTTGATGATGCTGTTGATGTTGATATTGTTGTTGTTGCTGTTGCTGCTGTTGATGATGTCGTTGTGGTGTTGATAACCATGAATTGTTGTTGTTTTTTTTCAGCTCATTTTTGGTTTTAAACCATAAATAGTCAGTTTTTAAAGCCAGTTTCATTGAAGTTCTTTTCTAAAACGGTTTCATTTTCAATTCTTAATTGTGTTTTTGTTCTCTTCTTTTTGTAGAAATAAAATTTCTTTGAATTCTTCTCATTTTGTTCATTCTGCATCTTGATCTGTAAATTAACTAAATTTTGTTAATTTAAATTTCATTTGGTTTTTGTTATTGTTGTTTTGCCTTTCTGTGGTCTTGTCTTCTCGCATAAATATTTTAGTTTTATCGCTTCCTTGAAATTCGTTTTTCACTTTTTTGTCACTTTTTCTTTAAGTTGCGGTTCTTTGGTTCGCTTTTTATACCCTACATCATCATAGGTATTATGCGTTTGTATAGATGCTTGTAACGGGCATTAGTCCACCACCACTTTTAAATATACCATACGACTAAGAATCTTTTCCTAAGTTCCTCCGTCCATGTAAAGCTTGTTCGCAAAGTACAGTTTTGGAAATGCCTTTTGAAATTGGTTATCATAGATCCATTCCTGAAATAAAATAATAATTTCTCAATATAAAAAGATTTTAACAAAATTTTTCATGAATAAGTCTTATTATATTCTACGACGATGTGCCAAATTATAAGACAGTCGGTCCATTATTTCTCATGGGTCACATACCACCATCCTTACTATTATCACCTGGAAACTCATAAATTCCACATAAACGTGGGTATTTAAAAAAATAGTCAAATTAAGATAAATATTAGCCAAAATCGCTATACGAAATTATACGAGGATCGATACATAATTTTTTCCAAATTCCATAAAAACTTGCAGAAAAAGTTCCTTTGAAAGCGCATACATTTCACATCACTATTGCGCACATAAACTTAAATAAGACAACCATATTATACGAGGGTCGTTTAAAAATTTTTTGTAGCTGTCATTTACAACCAACAATATGGTGTAGGGTATTACATAGTCGGACTTGATCGATTATATAATTTTTACTTTTTTTATTTTTTTTTGGTCTAAAACTTTAAACTCTAACAAGTTTTGCTACTTGTAGTCAACTTAATATCGTTAAGATCTTTGTGTACTTGTTTTCAAGTACTTTTTTGAAAAATGTGTGAATGTGTTAAATTTAACACTTTTGATTTCATTGGACCAACAACAAATTAAGAAAATTGGAAGATTGAAGTGATTCAATTGAGTGGAAAAATTAGGTCATAGAAAAAAAGGAAAAATGTAACAACGAGATTTTTTTTTAATTTGGTCCCAATGACTTCCTCAAGAAACTGTTTTACTAGACA
Source organism: Cochliomyia hominivorax (assembly GCA_004302925.2). Classification (NCBI taxonomy): domain Eukaryota; kingdom Metazoa; phylum Arthropoda; class Insecta; order Diptera; family Calliphoridae; genus Cochliomyia; species Cochliomyia hominivorax. Next base: position 6,302,927 of record PYHX02000158.1, on the reverse strand, counting down.
AAATGTAGGATGTATGGGAACAGGGGGAGAAGAAGCTCCTATACAAAGCAAATATAGATCTACTTCACCGAGAATTTGGTAACAATTACATTTTAGGTTTGTGAAATTTCTTTCGAGATCTTGGACTGAGAAGAATTGTTGTGCAGCCTCTCAAATATCATCTTGAAAGTATTAAATCGCATATATACGTTGCTATTTAAATAAGAATTAATCAAATTAAGACAAATATAAGCAAAAAACAATGTGCGAAATTTTACGAGGGTCGGCCCATAATTTCTTCTAGCTCCCATGTAACGCCCACAGAAAAAAAAACATTTAGAACGTTGTAATCCCACATGGAAGTACAATATACTGTACACTGAAGTATAAATTTAAAAACTACTTAATACGAGGGTGGTTCATTAATTTTTGATAGCTACCAAATATAACCAACAATGTGGTCTGGGGTTAATATTCCCTACAACATTTAGTTCACTGTGTGTTGTGTTCTACATACTCAGCCGTTATAAACCGCTGAAATTTTATAAAAAAATGTGAATTTTTCAAAATTTTGATTTTTTTTGCGAAATATTTCGTTTATTGAAAAATATTTCAATTTATTTAAAAAAAAATATTATTTGAAAAAAAATGTGATTTTTTAAATAAAATTTCAAATTTTTTCTTAAAAAATCTGATTTCTTTGAAGAACTTTTTTGAACTTCACTGTATTAAGGATCAAATATCCCTTTTAGTTTTATGAGAATTATTGGAAAATGTTACAAAGTATCTTTTTGAATACTGCTGGAATAATGAAAATGTTTTGTGGTTCTAGTTGTACTACTGGACTATAAATAGTCCATGTAAATCTTATGGATCTTGAAATATCTTAATGAAATTTGGCATGTGCCATTATTTTGCCTCAAGAACGATGCCTTTGGAAATTAAAATTCAATTGTACAATTCAGAAAGTACTAAATGAAATACCGCAAAGTAATAGTACCAAAACTAGAGGAGATTATCTTTTTTAGTTTCAGAGATATTCATGTCGAAAGAAATGTTTAATACATTTTTAACGTTTGGTTTTTAGCAGACTCAATATTGGACCTAATTTTTAGGTAAATATGTACCAGATTCTCTATAATAAATATATGAATAAATTAAAAGTTATATTAATCGATTCTATTGAGATTTTATTTCCAAAAAGTTGGTGACATTTATTCATTGATATTTTTTGTTCTGAACTTTTTTCATTGTTTTTTAAAAAATTCTTAATGGGAAAATGTTTAAAATAAATTCGAATGAAAAAGAGGCAAACGCCTGCCCATAAGCCCTAACTAAAGTTTGTTTATTTTAAGAAAAAAGTTATTTTTTTTAATCCTTAAAGTTTTTTTCAGCAAAGTTGGAATCATCTTTAACTTATTATCATTATATAGTTATATATGAGAGGTATACCCTGTCTTAAAACGACAGGGTGATCATTTCACCCAAAAAGCATATTCTGTCGGACGAGTCTTAAAACGACAGGGTGATTATTTCAGTAAAAGAGCGATTTTTTTTGAAGAAGATTTATACGATTAAACAGAATTCGGCTTTTTTGTATGGAAATGTGGGATTTTTTTCAATGTCCTTATTTGAGGATCATGGTTAAATTTCAAATAAATAATGTAAATCGTTTAAATTTTATTTAAATTCAAAAATTTATTTAATTTTTCAAAAAAAAGTAAATAAAAATAAAAAAAAAATTAATTTTTCATGAATTTTTATTCACTTTTTCTTTCAAAATTGTGAATCTTCAAGTTCTCACATTTTCATACAAAATACTTGTGTAAAAATTTTTTAGCTTGGCTGAAAATCCAACTAAAAGAAGGCTTCCTCTACTAAAATTTAGCCTTTACCCAAACAAGTCTATGAAATTTATATTAAGAAAAAACGTGAATTATTAAAACAAGACTTTTGCATGACCTTTTAGGTCAAACTCAAACATCTTATAAAATTGGTTATATTCCGACTAGTATTACAGTTAGACCTTTATCTACAGCCTTCCTTTAGATTATTTTTTGATAAGTTTTATAGTTTAAGTGATAAATAACTAAAAATCTCGTTTTATGCTTAAATGTCTCTTTAATTTTGTATGTCACTGTATTACTTTATGTAAATTTCAAAATAAAAGAAAAAAATATTTTTGTTTAAATATTTTTTTTGGAGAAATATTTTAGTACCAGTTTCTTAAAATTGAAACCAAACAAAGAATTCTTTTTGTTGTTGTTGTTGTTGTTAAAATTGAAAAAAGTTAAGAAGTTATAAATTAACACAAATTCAAGGTTAAAAAAATATTAAAAAAAAGAGTCAAGAAGCAGCTTCTTTAAGTCTTTCGTCTCACATACAAAATTTATAAGACAAACAAGTAAAAAAAATAAATAAATAAAATAAGAAGCAAAATTAAATATAAAAAATACATAAAAATAAAAAAGTAAAAAAAATTAAAATAAAAAAATATTTATTTCAAACTGCACAAACAAGTGCAAATTAAAAAGATCAACAGAAAACCGAAATAAAAATTTTTAAATAAAATTTTTTATTTTATAACAACAAGAATTTTGAAATGGTCAAAATAATTATTAACAAGAATTATTGAGTTAAGATCGTTTGAAGAAATTTTTTGAGGTTAAATTGAATTTTTATACCCTCCACCAATACAAGTGGTGAAGAGGGTATATTTACTTTGTCATTCCGTGTGTAAGTCTAAGGAGGAAACATCTCAGACATTATGGAGTATATATATTCTGGCATCAAATCAAAAACTGAATCGATTGAGCTATGTCCTTCTGTCCGTCTGCCTGTCTTTCTGTCTGTTGTTGGCACGCTCACATCAAGAAAACTTTATAAAATTTGTCCTGTTAAAACCTTCTTCTTCTTGGAAGGGTACAAATTATCGGGGTACCTGGCCATGAGGTAGTGATTGTGAGCTTAGATATTCTGATGTCCTTCATCGCATTGAAAGTCATGGTACGCGAGGGGCGACAAGGTTACACAGAACTTTGTTGAATACTTACTTGGTTGGTGGAATTACAGTAACATTTCGGGGTGACCCGGAGGAGAAGAAAAAGATCATGGATATTTTTAACTTGAAGAAAAGTAATCTGAGCAGGATAAAGGTCATCTTTACTTATATTTCATTCTACGTCAACAATAGATGTCACCGATTACATCGACTGCAATACATGAAGGAAAGGCGCTGAAATGGCGAAATAATAAAAATGTCACAACCCACACATCGCTTAATTTGTGAGGAATACTGAATATCCCTTATCCTTAAAGACATTTATTGGAGAAAAATGAGGAGTTATGTACCCTACACGGTATTCCTATAGTAACTTTTGTTTGGCATCTGCTTTTCTCAGCAGCTGAGCGTTGAGACTGTGTGTCTGGGTATGAAACAGAAAAGGTCTTCTTTCATCAAACTACCTGTAAAACTATATAGTTAAATTCTAGTTCAATTCTAAAACAGTTCCAGTTCAGTTTTAGCTCCATATTAATAAAACGATATCTGAGGTAAAGACAAAGTTCTTTCGTAAAAATAACAATTCGACAAATTAAAGTGAAATTAAAGTGAAATTAAAGTGAAATTAAAGTGAAATTAAAGTGAAATAAAAGTGAAATTAAAGTGAAATTTTGCCATAATATTAAACTATACGAACTTCATTCCCAATTCCAAATATTTTCAAAATCGGATTTGCAGATTTATACTTCACTCGCATTGCTGGTGGGAGGGTATTGAAGGTTCAGCATGTCCGCTTATAGCATTTCTACTTGATTTCTTATTTATTTTTCGTAAAGATCAGGTTTTGCGATTTTCTAAATTCGCGAATATTTTTTGCTTTCATTTTTTTATTGAATTTTTATTTATTTCTGGTTAATAAAACAATAAACTGCAAGAAGAAAAAGTTTATTAACCTCAAATGAACTGTATTTGAATTAATACAAAAATAATTAAAATTTCAAAAAAAGAGGTAAATTTTTTTTTATAAAAAAATGGATTTTTTAAACCAAAAATCAATAATTTTATTTTAATAAAAAATGAAACTTGTTTTAAATACGAAAAGAATTACAATTAAAGATTTATTCTTATAAAAGACTTTAAAATATATTTATTTGGGAGATTTTCCTTGATATTCTAACAAATATTTGTAATTATGGGCGTGACATGTCGTTAAATACAACTTCTATAGGTTCATATACAAAAAATGATTTAAATTTGGATTTAATAAAAAAATTATTAACAAGTGAGATTGGAAAATTCTTAACATACATATATTTGCATAAAAATGAAATCACTAAAATTACAGTTTTAATTTTTCTATTTAACTGAATTTCAATTATTACAATTTACAAAAATGTACACTTTTGATGGCATTCGGAAACCCTTCCATTGAGGTTTTTTATAGTGCTCTTTGCCACTTTAATGGAACAGGTATTCTATTTCCATTTAAAATATGCCACAATTGGGAACATCTCTTTTTATGCTCTTCAATTCTTTCTTAACAAAAATCTAATGGCCCCCAGGGAGAGGCAAATTCTTTCTTGGTACAAATATCACATTATTGTCAAGGGCTTGTTTATTATACTGATAAGATGCCAAGTCAGGTCAAAAAAGAGTTGACACTTTGTGATGTCTTATGAATGGAAACACAACCTCTTTTGTTTACATTCCTTGATGTAAATTTTGGTGATTTACAGTCCGTTGTGACAAATGATTGGCTTCATTTGCCGCAATTGCATGTTGCTTGCCACACCAAGAGTTTTTGGAAAATTTTGACTGATTTTGAGTCTTAAACTCGTCTCCAACATTATCTCGACCATCAACGATATAAAGTTTTATTTTTGCCGCTAAAATTCTATTGAAGAAATAAAAAATAAAACTATTTTTTCTCTTCTTCGTGCTTTCTTTACGAAAGAATGTATTTTTCCTTCACCGTTTACTTTTCGCAACTGAAAATTGTTTCGGTCCATAACATCCAAACGACTGTTGCTTCCGGTTAAAGCACCCATTTTTGCTGTAGACTTATTTGTAAACGATTGTATTTTTTACTTTTCACGATCGTATCTTCAGACTTCACCATATTTTCGTTCCTTAAACATACAATTTCATAAACAACCTTATTTTCAGTCCATATCACACTTCTTTGCAAACAACCATATTTTCTGACTTCTACAATTTTTCAAGTAACCGCATTTTTACTGCACATCAGACTCTTTTTGCAAACAAGCGTATTGCTGTCCACAGTGCACTTTTTTTGTCAACGGCCATATTTTTACAGCACACTTTTTTGCATACGACCGTATTTAAAGTTTTTCAAACAATCGTATTTCAATTCACAGCACACTTTTTTGCAAACGACCGTATTTTCAGCTCAGAGCTCCCTTTTAATGAATTTGTTTTTAGTTCACAGCACATTGTTGTATATTAGAGTAAATTTTTTGAAACGACCGTACTTATAGTTCACGGCACACTTTTTTGTAAACGACCGTATTTTTTGTTCACAGCACACTTTATCAAACAACCGTATTTATTGGCCCACAGCACACTTTTGCAAACAACCGTATTTCAGTCCACAGCACACTTTTTTGCAAATGACCGTATTTTCAGTTCAGAGAACCCTTTTTTGCTAATGAACTTGTTTTTAATTCACAGCACATTGTTGTAAACAATCGTATTTTTAGTTAAGAATACATTTTTTTTCAAACCACCGTACTTATAGTTCACAGCACACTTTTTTGTAAACTATCGTAGATCATTTCACAGCACACGTTTGCAAACAGCCGTATTTTTAGTTTACAGCAAACTTTCTTGCTAGCGACCAAATCTTTACAGTACACTTTTTGTAAACATACGTATTTCAGTCCACAGCACACATTTTTTGCATATGACCGTATTTTCAGTATACTTTTTGCAAATAAGCACGTTGTTGTAAACGAACGTATTTTCAGTTCAGAGTACAATTTTTTGGCAAAAAAACGTATTTTCAGTTTACAGCACACTTTTTGTAAACAACCATATTTCAGTCCAGAGTGAACTTTGTTTGCTAACGACCATATTTTTACGGCACACTTTTTTGTAAACAACCGTAAGTCATTCCACAGCACATTTTTTGTATACGACCGTATTTTTCTATTCACAACATACTTTCTTGTAAACGAGCATATTTTCAGTTTAGAGAACCCATTTTTGCTAACTAACACGTTTTTAGTTCACAGTATACTTTTTTGCTAACGACCATATTTATTGCAAATGACCGTATTTTCGTCACATATTTTTTGCAAACGGCCGTATTTTCAGCACACTTTTTTCTATCGACCATATTTTTACATCACACTTTTTTTTGGCAAAAGACAACTCACTTTTTTGCAAACGACCATTTTCAGTTTACAGGACATTGTTGTAAATGACGGTATTTCCGCCGCAAAGCATTTTTTCATGTTTCAATATTTTAAAATTTTTATAACTTTCACAAGTGATGAAAAGATTTCATTCGTGAGTAACACTAGGAAGGAATTATATAAGACCCCACAAAGCATCTGCTTTGAATTAATTACGTGTGTCAGGCTGTCAGATGAAGTGGTCTTATGATTCTCTATTGAAGTATTGAAAAACTTGATAAAAGAATTTCCAAAAATAATAAAATATTGAGGTTTCGAAATTTCGGTCTGTGCAGTCCACATGTATTGTAGGTATGGAAAAAGCCATGGACCGGGTAGAGATATTGACCTCAGTTTTTTTTTAATTTGATAAATAATTTTATTTTTCAACTGAATGAACAAAATTTGACAGGCAGCTGAAAAAATTTAATGTCCAAGGTACCTCCACCCATTGAGTCTCAATGAGAGTTATAATGCTACATTCCCCTGGCTATAATGATGTTAAATTTCATTTTAATCCATTAAGCGGATCAAAAATTACAGCAAATTGCACTGTTGCCACGTGCCCAGTTAATAAAGAATTATTATGGACTTCATAGTTTACGGATGAGGAATTTGAACACTGTTCCTACATTCTAAATTAAATCGTTGGGAGGAGGGGGGATATTAAAAATTTAGCACATGAAGTTATTTTTAATTTTTAAAAAAGTTTTTAAAATTTCCACTTCAAAACAAAAAAATCATCTAAGATTTTTTCAAATTATTGAGATAATGCTTTTTTATAAAAAATGGGTCAAAATTAAAGTTGTATTTTTTTGTTCAATATTTAATCTTAAATTATGCGTTTTATTTGTTTGTTTATGTGTGTGTGTGTTTGTGTATTTTTCAATGTTTAAATTTTGCGTTTGTCAAGTGTATTTGTACTTGTGTTTGTATTTGTATTATAATTCTAAATACAAATACATTTGCATTAAGTAGCCGACTCTAATGCACAAACAGTGTAAGACCTCAATTAGTCTCATCTGTAAATCCAGTGAAATATTCACCAAACTGATTGACTTTACACGGACGAATGGATGAATTAACTGACTGACACACACTGACTATTGGACTGATTGGAAGTGAATGGATCAATGAGTGAGTGAGTGAATGAGTGAGTGATTGCATTAAATGAATAAACATTTTAGTCGCAAATTAAGTATTTGTTTTTGGTTTGTTATTTTATGATGAGTTTTTTTCTTTTTTAAACAAAAATAATAATAAATAAATTTAAGAAGGAGGAGATTTGCTTTCGAAACTGTTTTTGGAAATATTGAAAAGTTATGAAATAATAAAAAAGTGGAAAAATAGTTTTAAATTAGATGTCATGGAAAGTGAAAATATGCTGGAGAGAAGAAGGTTTAATTTGATAAACACTTTTTCTTGATAACGCCGAACGAACTCTTGATCTTGAAAAATTTTATACTCACAATTTCAGATGTTTTTTTCTTTCAAAATTGATAACAAAAAATAAACTTTAATTTATTCTTTAAATATCGATTACCAAAAAAATGTGCATCTTCTTTTCTTTTTTTTTTTGGTTGATCAGTTTACAAAAACGTTATAAAAATCTCTCCATAAAATATTTCATTTTATTTGACTTTTTAATGGCGACAGGTTTTTTGTTCTGAATTTTGAAAATATTTTTTTTCTTAAGAATCTGCTGCATTTTAACCAAAAAAAACAATTTTTTTACACGAGTTAATTTTTTAAAGTTGTTTTCATTTGAAAGAACCAAAAAAATGCAACAAAAAAAAAATAAGATTTTAATAAAAATCAAGGTCATTAAGAGGTCATTAATTTATACATTTTCGGGCTAAAATTTTTATGGCCAAAATAAAGTTTTTAAGGTGATAAAGAAGAAAGAATGGCAAATTTATTTATTAAGGCGTGTTAATGAGAAACGGAAATTTTTGTATCCAAAAGAATTAAAGTTCATTCACATTTCACAGTTAATCCAACACGATTTTTTGGGAAATAATTCTGTAACCTTTGAACCGTTAGAGGTATATAAAAGAAATTTCACATGATTAAAGCTGAGATATTTTCGAGTTGTTTTGTATGAGTGTAGGCTTCTTTCTGGTTAGGGGCGTTCTCGGTGGTCCTCCATAATAGGCTACTTCGGGTAAGGCATAATCAACTTTTAACGCCTTAATTTTTTGGTTTCACTATTCAACCGGGCTTAATAAAGATCCTATATTTTTTTAAATATGTGCTAGATTCTTTAAAAAATTCAAAAAATTTTGCCTTAAAAACTATAGGAATATAGTTGTTTTAATCTAAAGTTGAAATTTTATGGGGTTTTTTCCAAAATGGTGGCAAAATTTTTCACTAAAAAATATATGATATATTTTGTCTAACTTCTATAAAGAAATCTTAACCGGAATACATGTAAATCAAATTCGGATGCTCTTGGGGCAAAGAGCTGCCCACAAGCCCTATTCAAAGTTGACCAATTTATTTTGTTGATTCCTCAAATCGCAAAGCTGTCACTATATCAAAATTATATTTTATATATAGTTACATATTGAAGTTAAACACCCAAAAAAGACTTTTATACAGGACGACCTTTATAATGACAAGGCCATGGTCCGCATTTAAAGTGATCACAAAATGCTTTTCTTAAATAGTTCTGTAACTTCCGAAATATTAAATATTTTTTATCGAATTTTCACACGGATATTTTTGAAATCTTTTCTAATTGACTTGGAGAAAAATTTTTTTCTAGTGGGTCCCTGAGTCGAGAAGTGGATCTCCAAAGTTGGCCACCCCTTTTTTTACATACATATAACTCTTATAAATCTCTACAAAACAATACATGTGTTAGATATCCCTTATAGTTTAAGAGATATTTAGAGCAAAGTAAACTTTTGACCCATTTTTAGTCAGTTCTTTATAATTTTCTAAACTTGGTGGGCTCTATTCGGATCCAAAAAATTATAAAAATATTATTTAGATTCTGTATAAAATTCTAAATAAATTGTGTACATGAGAAATTTTGAACTTATTTTCGGAAACCATTCCATTGACATTTTTATAGAGCTTTCTGTCTGTTTTTGTGCTCTTCAATTTCCTCTTAACAAGAGCACTTCTTCTCTCCGCTTGCCGTAGCTCCAGACGGTTTAGAGGATTTTCTTCGCTTGGTACAAATACCACATTATTGTTCTGGTACCTCTCAATCGACAGGATGTCAAGTCAAACCAAAAAATGGACACCTAATGAAGTCTTATTAATGGAAACAGTATTTTTTGTAAATATTTTCTTATGTAAATTTCAGTATTTATAGCGCCCCTTGTCACAAATTATTCGCTTCTTTAGTCTCAACTATATATCGCTTTCCACACCAAGAAATTTTTGGGAAATTTTGACAGCTCTTGGATTCTAAGCTTTTTTGTCAACATTCCCTTGAGCTTCAGCCACATAAAATTTTTGATCAGGATGTTGCAAAAAATTTGTCCGAACATACGCAGCAAGAAAATTTTGCATTAGTGGCCTCTAAATTTTTTCTACAACATTCTCGTCAGGAACGTTTTGAGTCTTACATATTTTTAAACCTGCATTAGTTTTAACTTTTCGTATCAAATAGTCCGAGCACTGTGCAAACCGGGCTGTTTTCCTACCGGATGTATTGAGAGCTTTTTGGAAAAAGCTTTTAATTTTCTAATTTTAGAAACATCATTTGGACCATTCTTTCTACCAGAATCAGGCTTCTATTAAAGAAAAAGTTCTCTCGTTACTGTTTAACAGCATTGGAAACAGTTTGACGGCAGATCTTTGAATGCTTGTCCAAATTTTTGTAGGACCAAATCCTAATCGAGGCTGCCTCTAAACAAATTTCATAATTTTCCGCACATTTATTGAAACGGTCTTGTTTCTTCCTAATCAACTTGAAAACATATTAACTCTAACCTTGTGAAATTTCACTAAAATCTCTCTTATGTTTTAAGAATTAGGACAGACTGTACATTTTTGTTTGCTTAAGAAACAAGTTGTTCTTGGAATAAAATGATTTTAATAGACAGTAAAATTAAAAAAAGAGTATTTCAAATACATTTTGAGTTTTAAAGCAAACCAAAAATACAACCGTGCTTTGTAAATTCTCAAAGAGGTCAAAGGTCAAAATTTTTAATTCGTTTATTTTTGCACTATTTTTCCATCTTTTTAAATTTTTAAAATTTTTTACTTTTAAAATCTTTAATATTTTCTCATATTTTTTCGATTTTTCCACAAGAAAATTACTTTTTCAAATAAACGCAATTACAAAACCAAAAACAAAAAAACAACAAAAAATATGGCACAAATTTCAAAACAGAAATGATTACATAAGAGCCATTTCTGACTTACTTGTTAAATGTCGAAGATTATCTTTAATTTGTATTATTTTATCGTTTTGAGACGCAAAAAAAAAAGAAAGAAACAAAATCGCAAGAATAAAAGAATTCATTATTCTAGCGCTCTAAATGATCTTTTGCTTTTATTATTGTTGTTGTTGTTGTTGTTGTTGTGTGTTGACTTGACTCTATTCAATGTTTAGATATATACGTTTTTATTGATGTAAAGAAAGACTAGAGTGTGCGGTAAAATGTTAAAAACTGAAATTTATATTGGAAATTAATTTGAAAAATATATTACAGACTGAAATTGGAGAATATTCTGAAGTAATTCAAGTTTAATTTACAGCTCTTTTAGAGAAAGATTATAAATAATCATGTCCGTCCGCTCGTCCTTCCTTAGTTTTTATAAATTAGCCCCATAAAAGATTTGCGAGATATCTGGTATTCTATCACAATGTTATTACAAAAACGTGTACAAATTTGTAACGTTATATATTTTTCTCAGATTATATGGATAATATATATATATTAAACATTTTAAGCCATAAAGATAAAATCGTATTAAAAAAAGATTTCCGTCCTTCTGTCCGCTTGTATATACGCTGTAAATATACTTCACTAAAAGATTTTCAAGGTTTTAAAATTTGTTTCTAACAGTTTTCATCTCTTAAGTGAAACTTAATATCCATATAGAATTTTGAAATATTTGAGAGTCTAGAAAGCTTCATTTCAGATCTTTGGAGCTGATAAATTCGTCATAATAATGTCCATCCTTATGTATTTCCGTCATTGTAATGAAAAATTTGTTTAGAAAGTTAAACACTAATTTAGTTTTAAAAATTATATATTTTTTTTAGAAAAAAAGTCCAAAATAATATATTGCCAGATTGTTTAGATATTAAGAATTTATATTAAGTTTCGAAAGAAGTTTGAAATATGACCCAATGGCAACAGCTGCGTCCGTCCATCTGTCTGTCTGCATATTTTTCATTAAAAGTTACATTTACAATTCATGTCAATATTTTCGCTATTTGTGTTACATTCGGAATCAACTTCCTGAAAGTTTAAAAAAAATCATATAGCACAAGATTTGTAACACTATTTGTGATATGAAAAAGTTAAATCCAAAATCTTTAAGTAAAAATTATCGGTATAATGACGTCCGTCTTTCTGTCCTTCCATATCTCCAAAGTGTTATTTAATTAGAAATATTTAATGACTTTTTTTGAGATAACCGTTATCATGGAGACCCTTCTGAGACACTTTCTTCTGGAAAGAATTAGAAAAAGTAGATATTGATGGATTTCTGATAAAATTTATAATCTCTTGACGTTTGCTATGAGTCCTTAGGTGTAAGTTCACAAATATAGGCATGTCTGTCCTTCTGTCTGTATGAATTTGCAATATTTGTAATATCTAGAAATTTAGGATATAACTCGAAAATGATTATATAAGCAAGATCATAAGTTTTGGAGTTATGAGCATAGTTTTCTGATTTCTTTAGAATTAAATTTTATTTTTCGCAAACCCTAAATAAAGACGTTTCTGTGTAATTTTTTTTGTAAATATTTCTTTGGTACCATCAAGTACTCGTTTACACATACACAAAAATTGTAATAAATTGCATATGTAGTAAGGCCTTTGGTGAGTGTGTGTTTTTGTGTATGTCTGTACAAAATATCGGCCTTCAGTCCAATTAAAATCACATTGTATATTCTATGGATTCATTCATTTATGTTTGAAATCATTGAAAGATCAGTTGCATAAACAACTGTTGCACACTCACACACACACGCAGAAAAAAACTGGGTCAATTGTTAAATGGAAAATAAAAAAAAAATCAAAAGAAAATATTTATTAAAGGAAAAATTGCACAAAATTAAATGCAAAAGAGTGGAGGAGGAAGAGAAGGGAAAGGGGTATGCAAATTTAAAAGAATACAAGAGATCTTTTGGAGAAGAAATAAATTTTTATAAAATGTTTGAGATAATTTCAAAAAGCTTTTTAAATAATAAATTATAATTCTCAAGAATTTGAGAAGCAACTTTGAAAGTTTTAAAACAAATTATCTGGTTGGAGGGACCATTTTCGACTATAAAAATTTAATTTATAAAGTCGAAAACTGTTTAAGGTTAAATTTTTAATGTTGTATCTCAAAAACTGTAAATCCGATTTCATCTTTTAATTAGTAATTGGCCCATATTCCGATTACATTTCCAAAGACCATAATTTTCTTCTATTACGTTATATGTAATTTAAATAATTGCTTTGGTAGGGCCATCTTATGTTAAATTTAAACCAATTCAATCAATTGTAACTCTCAAGAATTTTATGAGCCTCATTGAAAAGTTTCAGATAAAGCGTTTTAAAGAAAATAATCCTGCTCGAAGGATCGCCTTTGACCTTTTGTTATTCAATTGTATTACAAAGAGTCCAATAAGAAATACTTATCATCATAATAATGATAATGATGGTCCTTAGAATAAAACAGTTTAAAGAACCATCTTCGGCTTCAAAATGTTTGATTTTAAAATCAAGGAAATTTAGAAAAAAATAAATGGAATTTTTTAAAATTTAGGAAAATTTATGGAACAAGTTTTATTATATTTAAACCGGTTCGAATCAAGATTTTTAATCCAGTTTATAAGAAAATTTAAGAAAATGTAGATAATGGAAAAAATCCAAGTACCATCCTTAAGTTTATCATGTTAAATTATGAAATATAAAATCCAGTTAAAATTTGAAAAGTTCCATTAAAAATTTAGTAGAAAATCAGGTTCGAAGGACCATATGCGTAAATAATTAAGATTGATCCGGTTCGAAGGACTAAGTGTAGTACATAATATTCAATTATTTTTAATGAATATGAAATTGTATTACGACAAGAAACGGTATTTTGTTTCAAATTAGAGATTATAAAACATAAGGAATCCGGTTCAAAGAACCATATTTGATTTGAGAACGACTCTTTTCGGAAGGACTATTTTAGTTTTATAATCGGTAAAAAAGCTTTAGTTTTGATAGTTTAACATTAATGTTTGATTTATAAAGAATCTCTTTTTGGAGGACCATATTTAGTCTACTACGTTTAATAACATATTATAAATTCGGGTTCATATGATCTTTTTCTATTCGAAGGAGAAGGAAGGATTTTAACAATATTTTTTTTTAAAGAATTAAGTTTCTGGTCTATAGAACCAATTTTATCATTGATATTTAATTATATAGATATTGTTAATTAATTTAAGTTTTAAGAAATTTAGTAATTTAAGAGAGTTTCTGGTTCGTAGGACCATATTTAAGTGCTAGAAATTTGTTTTTTAGTTTTATAAAGTTTTGATAGACTAATTTTAGCTTCATAAATTTGTTTAATATTGTAAAGAGTCTCATTCGAAAGACCATCTGAATTAATAAAATTTCATGTTCGTAAGTCCATATTCTACTCAAGGGATAATTTTTCTTTGCAATATTTATTTATGGAATATGAAATGATACCGTTATGATGTTAAATAAAATAAATTTCGGTTGTAGGACCATCTTTTAGTTGAATGAAGAGGATTAAGATTACGGTTTGAAGGACCGTATTTTATTTAATTTAATAAAAAAATATTTTTTTAACAATGAATCTGCTTGGAATAAATATGTATGTATTATTAAGCTATTTAATAAAATCACATTCGTAGGACCAAAGAAATATCAAAGAAATATTTTATCATTATAATTATTCATATTAAATTTGAAAAAAGAATCATATTTTTAAGATGATGTTCCTCGTAGAACCATTCTTTGTTGTTTAACAAAGATATTCATATTTGGTTTTTCAGGACCAATTTTCATTGAAAAATTTATTCGAATCAATGCTTAATAAAGATTTAGTTCTTATAGATCTGAATCTGGTTCGAAACACCATTTTGCATTATCGGGATCATCTTTGTAATTTTTTTAAGAACTGAATTTATAGAAAGATTTTTATCATTATAATATTCAATAATTAAATAATTTTAATTCCGGTTCGTAGGACCATCTTAAGTTGTTTAATAAGGATATAGATTCTAGTTTAAAGGTACATTTTTAGGGTTATATTACTCATTAATTTAATAAAGAATCGAGCTTGAAAAGTAATCTTTCTCATAAATTTCTTTAACTATTTAATTAATCCGGTTCGTTGGACCATGTTTAATTCACTTTTTTGTTAGATTATTTTCTAGAAAATTTATTTTTTATTTAAATTCTGACTTCAACATTAAATCACCCAAATATTTTATCATAATTAAAATTATTCATATATAAAGTTATAATTATTAATTGCACTTAAATCATAAAAAAATTGTATATATATGGACATGGTTAGGTGCTTCCGAAATAATGCTCCTTTATATTTCAAATCATTATTAAATATTTTATGGTCATTGTGTTCATAACCATTTAAAAATGAAAAAGATACAAAAGTATCTGTGTTTTTAAAAAAAGTCGTATCTAAATATTTATTTATCCGAAAAAAACAACACAAAGAATGTTCATTTCGTTCGTGTTTATTTCAACATGGGCAACAAGTGTTAAAGGAATGTTTATTTTCTAATATGAGATCATGTCTTTTAAACCCCCAAAATATATATACACAAACAAATTACTCATTCACAGATACAAATACAAATACAAATTTTGTATTGTCCAATTCAACTCAATTCAATTCCAACCATTTCAAGTCCAAAATAAATCGAAATAAATACAAAATGAATAAAAATCCAATTCAATTTAATGCAGTCCAAAGATGGTTATGACTGATTCTCTGTCCCTCGTTTATAAACAATTTGTACGTTTTTTTGTTTAACTAAAAAAATATTTGTATGTCGATTCTTATTGTTTTTGGTTTATAATGACAATAATGACGACCATAACGTCGTTTCTGATGGTGATGTTGTTGTTGAAGAAGACGACGAAGGAAGAAGACAACATTGTTGCACATTTTTCATAAATATTTTTTTATGGTCGAAACACAAAATAAATCATTTATCATCATCATCTAAGCGTTATTATTTTTTTAATTGTTTTAAACATTTTTTTTTGTGTTCTTAACAATTTATTATTTCGTCAATTTAGCAAACAAATAAAAAAAAAATGTTCTGAAATCTAAAAAAATAATAATGATTTTGTATCTCATCATGGTGTTGGAAATTAATTTACATTTAAGTAGAAAAGGACTTAAAAGACCTTAATTACTCAAGACGTTCTTAAGAAAAAGTCAAGAATTTATAATAAAATTTAATGATTGTTTATGGTCCTTCTAACCAGATCAAACAAAATCTAAACCACTAAATTTATATTTTTAAATTTTTTATTTCATTAAAATTGATGAAATTTTGAACTTTTTTTTAAGAAAACCCTTCCGTTTTTATAGTCCTTATTGTCCGTTTATTCGCTTTCTCCGCTTAAAGTCTACCACAAATTTGGACATCTTTTTTGTGCTCTTAAATTCTCTTTTAACAAGGACTCAATAACTCTTCACTGGCCTTATCTAAAGATGGTTTAGAGAATTTGCCTTTCTTGCAACGAATACCACAGGGTTTGTCTACCAGAGTGACAGGATGTCAAGTGAGATCAAAAACATGTGGACCCGTTATGAAGTCTTATCAATGGAAGCAGCCTTTTCGGTGAGCAATCCTTGTTATAAATTTCGGTATTTAAAGAGACCGTTATAAAAACTGATTGACTTCTTTTGCTGCAACTGCATATTGCTTGTCATACTAAGACCTTCTTTGGGAAATTTTGCTTGATTTTGCATTTTAAAGTTTTTCTTTCTCATTCCCTCGAAATTTAGCAACATAAATCTTTCGTCCAGGAAGTTGCCAAATGCCCAAATGTGCGTTTTGTCATCCATTATGCAGCAAGAATTTTGCCCTAAAACTTGACTTCAATTGCCAGGCTCTGTTATTGGACTCTAAATTTTTAGCGGCATTAGAAACTTTTTTTAAACCTTCATTAGCTTTAACTTTTCGTACCAAATAATCTGAGCACTCAGCTAACTGGCCTGCTTTTCTAACGGATGTGTTGGAACCTCTTCTATTTGTATGGCTTTAGAAACATCATGTGGACCATTCCTTTTACCTGAACCAACTTTTCTATAAACAGACAAGTTCTTCCATTACTGTTTAATAACCAACTTTTTGTAGGTCCAAGTTATAACACAATTTTTTTCTGGGCTCCCATTTCAATCTGACTAAGAATTTCTTTGACATTGGAGTCGGATTTTTGCAAAGTCATAAATATATTTAAGTTGTTTTTGGTTTCTTAAATTGAATTCTTGCGAAGTTTCATATCTATGAAGACTCATTGCAGTTCATGAACTGTATTATTGTCTTTGTTTTTGATCACTCAAGATAGGTTCTAACAAAGTCCAAAATTGAACAGGTTTATTTTTGGATTCTTGTAAATTCTGAAAATTATTCAAAATTATTTTGATTGTTTGTGGTCCTTCGAGTCGGATTCTAGATTTTGTAAGGTCTGAAATCTATAAAAATTATTGTAGCTGACTTTTGTCCTTGGAACCGTTTTCTAATATCCAAATATAATTCTGCGGCTTCTGATTTATTTTTAATTAAATGAAATTTAAGAAAAATTAAAATTTTAATAAAATTTAAAATTTAGTAAAAATACAAAAAAATAAATAAATAAAAAATCATTTTTTAGAAGAATTTTTGAATGTTTAGAAAAATTGTAAGTTTTAAAAAATTTGGATTCTTGGTAAAACATTCAAATTTTTTAAAATTTATAGAAAATTTGAAATTTTAAAAAAATTAAATTTTAAGAAAATTAAAATTTTTGAAAAAAATTAATTTTGAAAAATTAAAATTTTTATTAAAAATTCAAGTTTTAGAAAAATTAAGTATTAAAATTAAGTAATAAATAAATTTTTAATAAAAAAATGTACTAAACCCCGTTTTTGGAAATTTTTGAAAGTATTTTTGGGATTCTTGGTAAAAAATTAAAAATTTTTAAAATTTATAGAAAATTTGAAATTTAAAAAATTAAATTTTAAGAAAATTTAAATTTTTGGTAAAAATTAATTTTTGAAAAATTAAAATTTTTATTAAAAATTCAAGTTTTAGAAAAATTAAGTTTTTCATTAAAATTATTTTTTATTTTTTAGTAAAAATTCAGTTTTAGAAAATTTAAATTTTTAATAAATATTTAAAATTTTTTAATTTTTTATAAAAAGTCAAATTTTATTAAGACAAAAATTTATTTTATATTAAATTAAATAAAATATTTTATTATTAAAAATTCAAAAATTATATTATAAAATTTGAATTTTACTAAAAATTAAAGTAAATAAAAATTTAAAAAGAAACATTTAAACATAAAATTTAATAAATTTTTATAAAAAAATAAATTTTTAAAAATTTTGATTTCTTAAAAAATTATTTTCTACAAAAAATTTTGTTTTAATAGAAGATATTTATCTTTAAAAAATTTATGTTAAAAAGATTTTAAGTAAATTTTTTTACTAAAAATTTTGTTTTTATTAAAATTAATTTTTGAAAAAAATTTAGATTTTTTTATTTGAAAAAAAAAATAAATTTATTAAAAATATTTATTTTTCGTCTCTTCGAATTATATTCCACTGTGGGGCGGAATCGATTTTTAGGAAAAAAGTTTTGAAGAAGACCATCATAAGCGGTGCATATTCGCAATTATGAAATCTCAAAATAGTGAAACTTCGATATTAAATATTTCTAATCAATTTAAACAAATATTCGGTTAAGTACAAAACAACATAATCGACCAAATGTGACCACAATTAGGAGAATTGTGGGCAAATTATAGAACGATCTGTGGACATAATTGTTGTTGTAGAGTGCTGAAAAATATAAATGAAAACCTTTAAGAGTACAAAAGTCGGTTCATGCCGGCTATATAATACTATTTAACATGACGAACAGTGTGTCGAAATCAACTTTTTGGAAATTATTCTGTAACTTTCCAACCGTTAGAGGTTTCTTAATGAAATCTCACAACGATAGAGTTGGGAAGGAATTAAAGTCTTTTCGGTGGTAAATAGTCCTTAAAAATCTCTAAAATAATCTCTCATAGTTTTAGAGATATTGAAAACAGAATAAATTTTCAACACAATTTTCATTTGCGCACACTGTGCAGTGTCGTTGGTATCTTTAGTCAAAATTTTATAATGAAACCTAAACAATTCGGAAAGTATCAACTGTAGGGTGCTGCCATCCCTAAAAAAAATAAATATTTAACAACATGAACAGAACAATTTGTTGGTGTCATTTAATTTATTATTTTGTTATAACAAAAATATTTTATTTTTGTGTTCAACTATTAATGTACGTATGAATGTATGTTTGTATGTATGATGATTATGATGATGTTTATTGTTATTATTGTTGTTGTTATAGTAGTTGCATTTAATGTCTACATCATGTCTGTTTGTTGTCTCGTGCTGAGTTTTTGTTCATACAAAAAATTTCTATAAATTTTTTTTTTTCATACAAAACTAAATAAAACGTCGCACAGTGTTTCAAATTCAAAAATGAATTGAAAAAAATTTGTAATTTGCGAACGGTTTGTTCGATTTCACATGATGATAGTAGAAGTGTAGGTATAACGGGGCACGGTCCACAGGGTCACATCGTTGGTAAAAAAAAAATATATTTTAAACAATCAAGATTCCTCATATCTGAATCGATTTCAACGATTATATGAGTGGTTTCTGCTAGTGAAGACCTACCAAAATCCTTGTAGTATGATTAGGCTATATCTCTTATAGTTTAAGAGATATTTGGTTTCAAAAATTGTATCCGATTTTTTTTCTTCAAATTTTTAAAAAATTTCGATTTTTGACCGATTTTTTGCACTTTTCTTAATTGCAAAAAAATTTAAGTTACTTGGACGATATCTGTACTTTTCTTAAAGGTTTCTCAATAGGCTTTAGTATAATATAAAAAAAGTTTCAGAAACTTTAATTTTGGATGAACCTGAGATTTCCTAAATTCAATCCATTTCCTAATTTCTGGCCCAATTTTTCAGATTTGAAATTTAAAAAAATATGTTATGTTCTATATTCTTCAGTTATAGCAATTTTTGTTCCCCGATATCGTTTGAAAAGATATGGCAAAAATTGTATAAAAACCCATTTTTGGAAATTTTGAAAGTATTTTTGGGAATTACGGGATTTCTTTTAGGAAGAACTAAATAATGTTAATTGATTCCAATTAATCATTAACAAAATCTATTTATATGCAATATTTTATTTATAAAGGTTTAAATCGGTTCAGATATAAGGAATCCAGATAGTTTTCGATATTTTTATCACTGAAGTGATCAATTTTGGAACCAGTGAAACCATCACTAAGAGAAATTTCATTGAAAACGGTTTTGTCTTTCGGAAGTTACAGATTTATTTCCATTTTATTTTTCATTTGAAACACTGTCGTCATTAAAACTGAAGATGATAATGAAGAAGATGATGATGATAATGATCAGATCAGAAAAAGACGTTGAAGACGAAATAAAAATAAAAAATAAAAATCATGAAATTTATGTTTTGGCACTTGTGCCAAAAATAATTTAAACTAAAAGATACAAACGAAACACACATCCATACATACATACATACATACATACATACATACATACATACATACATACATACATACATACATACATACATATATACATATATACATACATACATACATACATACATACATACATACATACATACATACATATATACATACATTAATACATTTTATTAATGCACATTGGGTCTTACAGAGAAAAAAGTAAAATGTATGTTTCTACGTATGTGTGGTTGTATGTTTGTCATACTGTATTTTGTTTAATAAAATTTATAGTTAAAATTTTGAAAAAAAAAGAAAAAAATTATAATAAAAATAATATTGAATGCGATTTTTATAAATTATGAATTTTTACACGTTTTTTTATAAAAAAAAACTTTGCACACTCATGCATATTGAGTTATGTATGGAGGTATGTTTGTATGTATACACATGTGTGTTTGTATATATTTGTGTTTGTATGTAAATAATTATGTGTTTGCAATAAAATTATTTAAACAAATCATTTTTTTCTTCAACTGACATTCGTGTTAAATTGTTTCATTTTATTTGAATTCTTTTTTTGTTGTTGTCTTTAGTTGTTGTTGTATTATTTCCATTGTTAATTTTATTGTTAAAAAAAAGATTTTGTAGTTTTGAGTCATTTTATATATATATTTTTTTTACTTAGTGAATGATTGGCTGACTGTCTGTATGATTGACTTTCGTTCATGAGTCCATCATAATCATCATCATCATCATCATTTTTTTGGTATTTGTCATTCCTGGTATTATTTTTATAACTTAATCATCACGTTAAAGGTAAAAAGAGGAATATTTAATTTGTAATTTGATATGTGATATCAAAGAGGGGACATTTAAGACATCAGTTGTGCTTGGGAAATATCAAAATCTGATACTTACTTACTTACCTCCATCGGTCCGACTGTATTATATACTCAAGTAGTTCAATTTAAAATGTTCGATGCTTCAAATAGCCATAAAGCTTACTGTCATTTACTCTAAGTTCCCATCAGAGATGACTCGAAATTTATGTAAAAATTTGATCGGAGTGTTGAAAAGTAGAAAGTTCTAGTTCGAAACTATGGCGCCCAAAAGTAGGCAGTTTTCAACACAAAGAGTACCCATTTTTTTGTTATCTTTCTGAATATTTTGTGATGAAATTTCATTGGAACATTATTGAACTGTATTTTGTTTGATTTGGGAAAGCACAAGACCTTAGTGGATTCCAAAGAAGAAGGGTCGACCTACAAAATTTATCATCTCGGATATTGATTGTTTTTTAATTTTTTTAAAGTCCTTTTCTGAAAAAGTTCTGTAACTTTGGAACTGCTTAATATTTTGCATTACAATTTCACAAGAACGTTCTTCAAGCATTTTTTATTCAATTTGACAAATCACAATACCATAATGGATCCAGTTAAACAAGGTTGAACTTTCAAATCTGTTCAACTCGGGCTTTCAAAGTAAAAAAATTTCAAAACACTCATTTTTCAGAAATAATTCTGTAATATTGGAAGTGAAAAATAATTTTTAATAGAATTTCACAAGAACATTCTCAAGAACATAGTGGATCCAGTGGATGGAGGGTGGACCTTTTAAGTTGGTAACATTTTGCTTTGAAATATAAAAAATTACAAAATTTCAAAAAGCTCTTTTTGGGAACAATTCCGTAACTTTGGATGTCTTCAATGCTTTTCATAAAATTTCCCAAATGTGTTCTTGAGGTATTTACCAATATTTTAGTAGAACCAGGGGAATTGATCACATCGGGTATTGATTTTTTTTTAGATTTTGGGATCAATTTTGAGCCAAACGAATTTTAAATATAATACCTGGACTCTAAACTAAATTTTAAAAAATTATATAAAAAATATATGAGGAAGTTATAATTTCAAATTCAAAGTTATATAAAAAGTTCTATAACTTTGAATTTGAAATATTGGAAAAGAATAAATTTTTTATTGTAACATTTTTTCCCTGATAAATCCACTACTTTTTTTGGGCTCCTTATTTTTTAATTCTAATATTATTGTTTATAATAAAAAGAAGGTACCTGGATTATATATCTATTTATATACATCCAATAAAAATCTGAAAAAGATCAAAACTCTGGTAACATTAAAATGATCAATTTACTGAAAAAAAAAAAACAATTTTTTTTGCAAACAAATTTTCCCCGAATAGGAATTTTGGGTATTTGGGAATTAAAAAATGGGATTTACTTCAAATCCTGAGTTAAGAATTATATTGCATATTTTATACTCAAATTTAAAAAAAAGCTTTATTTATATGGATTTTATTTGAGTTCAAATATTAAACATATTTTCACAATTTTTTGTAATTTTAAAAATTTTATTATTTTTTGATAAATTTATTAAAGAAATTTTGTTGTAATATTTTTTTATAAATATTATATAATTTCTAAGGTTATTATCTTTTCAAGGACACCAAATACTTATATGAATATTTTACATGATTCTTTAAAAGACAACTGAAACTTGGTCACCTCCTGTAAAATTAGTCCCTCCAGTAAAATTTGTTTTAAAGTCGGTCTAATCCCGTCTGTATAATACCCTTTACCAAAATGATGGTTATGAATGGTAGTTACGAAAAATTATTGAACGACCCTCGTATAATTTGATTTTCAGATTTATACTTAAGTGTGCAGTACAGTATCGTGACACTAACATTTACGTGAAATTTATGAGCTTTAAAAAGATTTCTTAAGAGGAGATTTAGTGAGAGCTAAAAGCATTTATAAACCAACCCTCGTACATCGATTTTTACTTACATTTGTCTTAATTGTAACAAAAATCATTACAGATAAATACAACCTAAACCTCTTCAAAGTAATATTTGGAAGGATGATTGTATGAGACCATGAGAAATAATGGACAGATCTTCGTCAAAGTTGTACGTCATTTTAAAATTATTTTATGACTTTCTTTTTTTGTTAAAATCGCTTTATATTTAAAATTTTTATGAGCTTTAAATTCCATTCCGGGAGGATTATTTGCATGGGGGCCTTGTGAAAGAATGAACCTCAAATCACCAACTTTCAGTAGAGTCGTTCTAGAACTAAAATGATAACATGGGCTAAATTTCATCAAGTTATCTTGAAAACTAAGAATTGCATTACGTGCCCAGAGTTTATATGAACAACCAACCACCTAGACGGATGGACGGACATGGTTAAATAGATTTTGAAAGTGATTCTGAGTAGAAAAAATCGTTTAAAAGTGATGAAAGCATTGCAACTTTTGCCCAAAATCATAATACCCCAATCACATATGGTGTTGTAGGATTTAATAAGAGATCCGATTTGAGGATCCTTCCTCTTAAGAAGACTTTTTGAAGTGGAAGATTAAATTAAGAAAAAACTATTCAATAGTTCCATAGCTAAAGAATTATTTCGAAAATATCGTTTTGGGTCAATTGTGGAGGGTAATTAAGATTCACTGCGGCTCTTTTTTTTAATCTTTCAAATGAAAAAAACTGTTATTTTTACATCGTTTTGTTACGGTTTTAAATTGCTTTTTGATCGTGTTATTTCAATATTTTATTCTGTTACCAGATTTATGACATCAACTGCAGATTTCTCATATTTCAATTAAAATTAGAAATTCCACTTAAATTATTTGTATTCGCTTTTTGCTTGAACTTCTTATGAAATTATTTACTTTAGACTTTCGATCAAAACCTAAACCCCTTTCTTCTCTCCCAGATCAACCATCTCATTTTAACTAATTGCTGTCATAATAATGATCATCATGCGACAATTCAAACTGACACTTTTTTTTAAATTTTAACTTTAATGATTTAATCATCTGACTTCTGAAGTCAATTTAAACAGTTTTTTTTGTTTGTAAATTATGTGCAATTTTTTACTTTTCTGCTTCTTCGACTTCGAATTTTGATACCCTACACCATTGCAAGTGGTGGAGAAGGTATGTTAACATTGTAATTCTGTTCATAACCCATAATGTCTATATATATATTCGTGCATTAAATCAAAATCTGTGACGATTTAGATATGACCGTCTGTGTGTTGTTGGCACTCATCCACATCCACAATATTTGAGGCAGCTCAATGAAATTTGGCCTGAGTATTTTTTATAATATTGAGACGTTTCCTTTTTAATATCAACAAAATCGGTTCAGTATATTTACAAATATAGACTAATATGTAAGTCCACCTCTAATGTCAAGCGAAGATCTTTCGTTAATCTTTCAATTATAAATCGACAAATGAGAATAATTTTATTTGTACTTCATGACCATTTCAAAAAATGATCAGAATCGGTTCAGTAAAAAATAAGTTATAGCTAAAAATATAACTTATCTTATGACTCATTAGAAGTTCCTGTATAATATTTAAGAAAAACTTTAATTGTATACGTCACTGAGGGTCTATGTGAGTGTGTGTGTACGATATATAACATATTTACTGGTGGAGGGTATTGAAGATTCGTCCTCGCCTAATATAACATTCTTATTTGTATGTTATTGTTGTTGTTTTTTTTTAATTATTTGGGTATAACTTCCCTCTTTTTTCCAAAAAAAAAAAAAATTAAAATTAATTGCAATAAAATTAGTTGTGATTTGTGTTAAAGAGCTCAGCAACATTCGCACAAACCAGCAATTGAGATGACATTAAGATTAAGATACTTTTATTATTATCTCATATATATAATTTTTTTTCGTTAAATTTAATTTAAATCGTTGTCATAACAATAAATTGCATTTCAAATGTCCAGAGTCTAATTGATTTATTTTAATTGTTTTGTTAAACCATTTGCTACGTCATCATTGTCATCATTACTTTACTTATGACTACGAGTTTAAATTCTACCTTGAAGTATTATAATTCAGAATTTGATTTTCGATGAAAGATTTTAATTAAAAATATTTTTAATTCATACGATTAAAACTAAAAGTATTTTAATTAGTTTAATAATGACCAGGAAATGAATTTAAATCTGTAGTGGTTTTCTTCATATCAACTAAAAAGTGTGTCATTTTATGGTTAATTGTATTAATTAAAACATCACAAATTATTATTCATTATTAAGGAGTGAGATCGAAAATGTTTAACACACGTATTTCAATAAAACTTTTAAAACAAAATTTATTTGATATTCTTTTTCAACTTCAAGTTATCTTTTGTAAAAATTTTCAGTTTAATGTCCAAGAAGTTAATATTTTGTTAAACTGATTAAAATGTGGGATCCAGAAGAAGGTGCGTACTAAAATTATTAAATATTTTCATTTAAATCCAAGTTGGTCCTGCAATAAGTAGACCAAACATTCAAAGGTCTTAGATCAAACTGTTTCGAAAACAGTATCGGGAGATATAAAACCTCGATCAGATCGAAGGAATGATCCACTAATATTTCTAAAGCCAAAAAAATAGAAATCATTTCCAGAAGAGCCAGTTTAAAAACATACAAATCTCAGAAACATACAATTCTCTTATTTAGAGGACAAAAACAGAGCACGGAAATTTCAAAAAGAATTTGTTCATATTTAAGGGTTTTAGAAGCTATAAACCATAACCCGGGAAGGGGCGTTATATGGTAGCTAGGTCAAATAATGACCCCAGCACAATTTAGTTTAACTTTAACTTTAACTTTTCTGCTGATGACCCGATAAAGCTGGTTTTAAATGGGAAACTGCTTAAGACAATAATAAATAATGTGGTCGAATTTTATTGAATTTGTTTAGACGTGAAATTTGTTTAGACGTGAAAATGTTTCCAACAGACAGACAGAGTGACATAGCTAAATCGATTCAGATTTTGATTAAATACAAGAATATATATACTTTTTTCGGATCTGAGATGTTTACTTCTTGGTGTTACACACGGAATGACAAAATTAAAAAAATATCACCAATTGTGGTAGTGGAGTATTTATATGACATGGTTCCATAGAGTTATACAAACGGCTAATATTTTCAAAAGGGGATCTGGATCTAAAAATAATATTTTTTTTATTAAAAAAATCCCGAGGCCTAAATATAAACCTAAATCGTTTGTCTTTTTCTAAATATTTTCAAATTTAATTTAAAATTAAATTAAGATATTTGAAATCGAACATTTCATTCAGACATGATCAATGTCTATATGTTTGTCTATATGTTTGGTAGCAACAACAACAATCACATAAAAACATAAATTTAAAGTTTAAGAAAATTTTATATCTCTGAATGTTTCCATCTGTCATTTCTCATTAGATGTTTATGGAATTGATGGATTTGTTGACAGGAAGACAGCCGATGTCTGCGAGTTCGAAAATAAACATTTTCATTAAATTAAAAAAAAATATATTAAAAAAAATACAGGTGAATTGGTTTTTTTTTATATTTTAAACAGCAAAATTCGAACTCGAATATTTTGATTTCGAAAAATCTGTGTCACTGGGTTAAACATCATATTTCGGTTAAAAACTCTTAATTATTGGATTTATTTTTGTTGTTCTTTTTTGAATAGTTTTACTTCTTTTGTTGTTGTTATTGTTGCTATAGTTAAATTATGTTTTATTGTTGTTGCTGCCAGTGCTGTTGTCGTTGTTATCGTTGTTGCTTGCACTTGTAATGTGTAAATTGAAATTGCAATCATTCATACAAATATTGTGCGATAATAAGAAGATCGACTGAAAAAAGCGTTCACAAAACATATAAAAAAAAACAAATTATATTGTAAATATGAAAATGTCCTTGAAAAAAAAAATAAATATTTTTTTTGCTTTTTTGTTAATTTTTATTTTTATTTTCTAAGAAAAAAATGAAAATATTAAGATTTCTGTATGCATTTGAAATAATCTATTTAACACCATGCACAGTGGGTCTGATTTAAGGAAATTAAAGCGAAATGAAGACAAGAAGCTTTAGAAGATTTAATTGGTTGAAATTCCATAAGGATAATCTCTGTATAAAGTCTAGGAATTAAGCCATAAAGGTTCAAAATATAACATATTTTATAAGTCCATATTTTTTCCTCTATTAAAAAAATGTTCATCAGATTAATTAAAAAGTCTTAAGTGGGTTTTTATCGCTTTCATTTCGCATTTAAAATGATCCTTTTAATAACACCTAAAGTAGGGCTAATTGAAGAAATTTTGGGAGAAATGAATGCAGCAACTTCGAATTTTTAAACTTTTATAAGAATAATCTCAATCTTGGAGTGGAGCTACAAAGATCTCAAATTAGTTCATATTTTACAGGTCCAAATTTTTTTCATATATCAAAAAATTTTTCATAAAAACAAATAAAAATTTGAAGTAGGTATTTATCTGAATCAAAAATTTGCCAACTGATCATTTTGGACCTAAAATTAATTTCTATACTAAAAACCAAGATCCATAAACGCCCTTTTAGTTAATTTTTTATTGATTTTGTTGGGGAATTTAGCAAAAGCCTTTAATCAGTTGAAAAGTTCTTTTTTCCGTTTTACTTCTTTTCATCGCTCTTTAAGCGACTTTTTTCTGGTCCATGACCGAAATTTTAATGTCATTGTGTAGTTAACATAATGAAGCTTAAAGAGCCAAAAAATTCTATCAAAATGTTTGCAATAGTGGGCGTGGCAGGGAGCTAAAGGCAGATGTTACCGTTTCAAATAATGTAATTTATTTAAAGTTTTTTTAACGATGCATGATCGATTTGTTGTTGTTATATTGGTAGGACAATGGCTCTTAGTAGCATATGTTTAAGGGTACAAAAACGTTTTAGTCCCACCATATTAACGAATTTTTGCCTCAAGTACTGGGATTAAACTTTTTAATTATATGAAGAAAACTACTATCGGAATAAGCTGTAAGTATAATTCTTTATCCGATATCTTATCTTATCTCTCAAAAGAAAGTTATAAGTGTCTCATTTTATTTTACATAAAATTCTAGAAATGTTCATCATACAATTTCCTGTTCAAATTTAAAGTTCACTGGAGTAAAACTTCGAAAGATCGAAAGAGGTTAAAGTAATATTACTGGCAAAAGAAAGCTATAAGTATGTACTTTTTTAATATATAATTTTGG
This sequence comes from Cochliomyia hominivorax, assembly GCA_004302925.2. Classification (NCBI taxonomy): domain Eukaryota; kingdom Metazoa; phylum Arthropoda; class Insecta; order Diptera; family Calliphoridae; genus Cochliomyia; species Cochliomyia hominivorax. Next base: position 6,274,523 of record PYHX02000158.1, on the reverse strand, counting down.
ATCTTTTCAGATCCATATGTTGAACACTTAACTCTTGAAATTCCTGTGGAGTAAAACTTCGAAAGAATGAAAATGGTTAAATAAATTTTACTATCAAAAGAAAGCTATAAATGTACCCTTTCATTCAGTATATAAATTTAGACCTGTTTGGACTTGTCTATTGGACACTTTCATTTAAAAGGAATTAAATTTAAATTTTTGTGGAATTGGACTATTAAAGATCAAACGGGGATGAACTATTTTGTATAACAAAAGAAAACTAAAAGTGTTTACTTTTATTCCATATATACCTTCAGGCCTTTCTGAGTCCTTTTATTAAATATTTCTTTCACTTCAATAAACATAATTCTATCTTTCTTTGTGGTTCTTATCTGCTTTATTTGTGAATATGACTCAATACATAATTTTGAAGGTATTTTAGTTCCATTATATAGTTTGAAATTGATTTTAGTTCCATTATATCATCTAGACCCCATAAAAAAGTTATATCGAAATGAGAATTTTAGGTCACAAATGTTGTTAATATAAAAATAATTTTATGAATCTTAGCGAAAGAAAAACACAAGTTTAGTGCTTTTTTAAATCCACTTTTTTAATTCAGGGAAGATCGGTTCATAATTACCAGAAGCTTTCACTTAAGGCCCCTTCTGAAAATTACTTTCCGCTTTATAAATCTTTAAACAATGTTTGTATCATGATAATTTAGTAGTATAAACAAGTAATGAGTTATACTCGGTCAAGCCCGACTATTTAATACCCTACACCACATTTTTGGTTATTTGCAGCTACCAAAAATTAATGAACCACCCTCGTATAAAGCATTGATTTTTGCTTATATTTTGATTTAACTAATTCTTATTACAGTACCAAAGTATATGTGAGATTTAAGCCGTTGTAAGTGATGGGACCTATAAGAAATAATTGATATATAAAAAGCCCACAGTTTTCCATGCCCTCATCAAAGTACCCACTATGAAACTTCACTTACAAATTTATCATGATGTCTACATAGAAGTTTCTTTGAAGCACTAATCATACATCCAGGATCGGCCCTAATAGCTGTCAATATGGTCGTATGATGAGACTACCCCGGAATGATATATCAGTAACTTTTGGTATATCTGATCTGAATAGATTTCTTGAAATAAAAATCTTATAAAATTTCAACAAATTGTTTGTCTATCGAAGCATAAAAAAGCTCTTCTGTCCCACTGTACCCCTGCTGCTATTTAGTTGTTATTTTGTGTGTTTTCTTAAGTTTTTGCCATCACAGAATGATGCATTTTTAGTTCTTATTAAGTTGGAGAACAGTCAGGCGTCTTATACTTTATCAATCAGGCATACAATCTTTAATGCCACTCTGTCAGTTAGTCATTCTTAGTCGTCAGTTTGTCAGTCGTGCAGTCACTCAGCTAAGTAAATAAGTAAAGCAGGAAAGCAAAAGATGTAAATAATTCTTGAATGTAAATTTAGATTTTTTTTCTAATTTTTCTAATCTCTAATAAAAATGTGGCTGCAAAACTTAAAGAAATAACAACAAATAAAATAATAATAATAAAAAAATACAATAAAAAATCATTGAGGAAATAGCTCAGCTATAACATTAGAACAACAAAAACGCCAAATATCATGGAAAATATTTTTATTGTACTTAAACTGCAGCGCAGAATAGAAAAATATAACAGAAAGAAGGAAAAAAACAACATCAAGTAAAATAGAAAAATAATTTTCAAGGCCACTGACACGATCCAAAGTAAGCAAATGAGCAAAATAGCAAAAATATAAATATATGTAAATAAAGACACAGGGACGGATGGTTGGATGGATGGATGGTTGGACGGACACACAGACAGACAGACAAATAAATATATAAAGAAATCAAGCAAACAGTTGTTGTTGTTATTCTAATAGCAGCTGGCATCAGATCAGAAGAAGAAAACAACAGCAGCAGTAGTACAAGTTGCACTCGAACCACTCCATACAACCAACTGATCTGCCAGTAATTCACCTAATCAATTATACATATATCCGTCCATTCGTTCATTTAAACAAGATCATCTGACAAAAACGTCTCACAGCTCAAAATTCCTCCCAAGATGCGAAAAATTTATTCAGAATTTTAGAAAAATTTATTTTTTTAGAAAGAAAAATTTCAACAAATTATTAAAAATCGCTAGAACCAGAAAATCTCTAAAGAAAAACTATTAAATTAAGTTTCTGTAATTTTTATTCATTTTGAATTTTAATGTTTTTTGAAACATTTTTTAGATTTGCATCTTTTTCTAATTTCCATTTCAATTTTCTTTTTTATATTTTATACTAAAACGATGTTTTCGATTTAGCGATTTTATCACAATTTAGCGATTTTTTGCAAAAAAAATTTAATTAATAATTTATTATTATTATTTTTTTTTTTTTTTTTGGCAAATTTATATGAAAGTTTTATCTTTTTTTGGGAAAATTTAAATTTTTGGACAAAAATTCAATTTTTAAGAAAAAATTCAAAGGAATAAATTAATTTTATAAAAATAAATTTAATTTTTTAGCGAAAAATTATTATTATTTTTTTTAACTTAATGTTCTGAGAGAAAAATTTAATTTTTTAGCGAAAAATTCATTTTTAAGTGAAAAATTAAATTTTTAATCTGAAAACCAATGTTCTAGTGAAAAATTCAATTTTTAGTAAAAATTAAATTTTTAGTAAAAATTAATTTTTTTTTAGTGAAAAATTCAACTTTTTGCGGAAATTTTAATTTTAGTGAAAAAAATAAATTTGAAGTAAAAAATAAATTTTTTTAATGAAAAATTTAATTTTTAGTAAAAAAATTGGTTTTTAGTGAAAATTTAATTTTTTAGTGAAAAATTCAAATTTTTAATGCAAAAATTAAATTTTTAGTGAAAAATTAAACTTTCAGTGAAAAATTGATTTTTTGTTAAAAAAATTTATTTTTCTGGTGAAAAATTTAGTGAAAAAATCAACATTTTTGTGGCAAATTCAATTTTAAGTAAAAAATTAAATTTTTGTGAAAAATATCGTGAAAAATTCACCTTTTTAAGTGAAAAATTAAAATTTTTTGTGAAAAATTTAATTTTTTCAGTAAAAAAAAAAATAATTTTTTAGTGATAAATTGAGTTTTTTGGTAAAAAATTAAATTTTTTAGTGAAAAATTAATTTGTTTAATGAAAAATTCAATTTTTCATTGAAAAATTAAATTTTTTAGTGAAAATTTCAATTTCAATGAAAAATTCAAATTTAAGTGAAAAAAATTTTTTGGTGAAAAAAATCACTTTTCTAGAAAAAAATTGATTTTAAAGTGAAAATTTCAATTTTTAGTGAAAATTTGATTTTTTAAATTTAATTTTCCCTTTAAGTCTATTTTTTAATCTATTTTTCTCATTTAGCGATGATTTAAACGCTTAAAAAGTATTTCCAATAAACATAAAAACAACAGCTATTTTCACATTATATTCCTTTCACAAAAGCGTTAGAAGTTCCGAAAAATTTTATTATAAATCTATAAATTTATTTGACTAAATGAATTTTTTTGTGATCTTTTTCTTTTATTTCTAACCTCGTATAATTTAAAATCGCGTTTAAAATCGCTTAAATATGAAAGTGTGGTGAATTACAAAAAAAAAATCTTTATAAATCTGTTAATTTTATGAACTTTTTCTTAGTGAAAACTTTTCCCTCTACCCTCGTATAATAATAAGCATTAGTTGAATTCTAAACAAATAAGCTGCTAAAACTACAACAACTCAAGAATAATAAGAAGAAAACTAAAAGTAACCAAATGACGGTGCGATGAAAACAGAAAAAAAAAATAGGGAAAAAACAACAAACGACAACAACGTCGATCATAATCACTAAACAAACCCAGAGCAAATTTATTATTGTATTTCAAATAAACACAAAAACTCACAAGTACACAGACACACACACTAACATATATAAACAAACACCCATACAAATGTAAAAAATAATAAATAGAAACAAAATAGAAATAAAAGCTTCATTAGCAGCTTCTTTGTTTTGCTAAAGCAAAATTGCAACGAGTAATAACTAAAACAACAACTACAACAGCAGCAGCAATAACAACAACTAAAGCTACAATAATAATAAAAAAACATTATCGTCTTCATAGACCGACTGAAAAAAAACCTAAAGACGTTTTTGTTGTTGCTGTTGTCGTCGCGTTGTCGTTATATGACCGTGGCAGCCCATAAACCATAAAGAACAAAAAAAAAATAAAAAATAAAATAAATTAGAAAAAAACGACGAAAAACCCATAAAAAATTAAATGAAACTTAAGGAAAAAAGCCAAACAACAGCAACAATAACTATTAAGAAAAAGAAAATTAAAAAACATACCAACAACGACAATAACAACAACTACAGCAGCAGCAATAACAGAACCATTAGAAACAATTAGAATTTCTGTTCGCAAAGAAAAAAAAACTTGTTAAATAATCACTCCTTTTAAAACGCTACAGCAGCATTATTATTTGGGGTATTATGGGTTTTATGTACATGTTTGTTAGGTATAGCCCTAGGGCCGTCCTTGAGTACATTAATTGGTATAGGATCACTTTCTATATCTTTAAAATAATGTCTGTCCTTCCGTCTAGTTGGATAAATTTGTATATTTTATGTAACACGTGTTTCATGTTTCTTTTTAATGCATTATAGCACCATTATTTTTAGGGTTTTATGGGTTTGTTGAGTTGCTTGTAAAGTATAGTTTTAGCATCATGTTTAAATACCTTAACTGGGATACGATGACTTTTTATGTTTCTTAAATAATGTCTGTCCATCCGTCTGGTTAGATGTACTTGTAATAAAGAATCTGGAAAAAAGGCCTTTAACAATATTTTTTTAATGCGTTATAGCATAAACAGTGTTAAAGGTTTAATTGATTTGTGTACATATATGCAAAGTATAGACCTAGCACCGCCTCATAGTACCTTAATTGGGGTAAAGTAGCATTTTGTGTCTTTTTAATAATGTCTGTCCTTCTGTCTGTCCTGTTTGATATCTCGGTGAATTTTATCAAACGAAATCAATTGGAAAAAATATTTAATTAATCAATGTTTTATAAAAGCTAAGGCATCATCACGTTTTAGGTGATTAAGGATTTGTGTATATGTTTGTAAAGTATGGTTTTAGACTTGTCTTTAAGAACCCCAGTAGTAACAATTTCGCTTTCCGTGTCCTTTTAATGATGTCCGTCCATCTGTCTGTTTGGATATATTTCATTTCATTTTTATGAAACAGAAACAATTAGAAAAACTTATTTAATTATCAGCTTTTTAATGCAGTACAGCCCATTTTATTGTTTGAGGTATCAAGAGTTTGTATGTATATTTGTAAATTTAAGGCTTAGATCTGACTTTAAGTATATTAATGTTTGCAGGATAACTTCTGGTTTCGTTTTAATGATGTCTGTCCGTCCGTCTGGTTGGATGTCTCAGAAAATTTTTATGAACTTAAGTACATTGATAAAAATTATTAAGTATTTAGTCCTTTCAAAGCATATATATATATTTTATACAGATGTGTGTTAAATAGGGTCCTAACATTAACTTAGGGTACTTTAATTAGGACAAAATCTCTTTTCGTAGCTCTTTGTAGATGTCTGTCCATCTGTCCGGTTGGATATATTTGCAAATTTTTTAAAACGAAATCAAATAAAAAATGTGAAATATTCACTATTTTTAAAGCGCTGTAGTGCCATAATTGTTTAAGCTATTAGGGGTATGTGTACAGGTATGCAAAGTATGGTCTTAGTCCTATCTTCAAATATATTAATGGTTACATTATTGCTTTCTGTGTGATTTTAATAATGTCTGTCTGTCCGTCTGGTTAACTATTTTAGTAAATTTTATGAAGCAGGAAAAATTAAAAAAAAAATATAGTTAAATAATTATTCTAAATTAGTGCGCTACAGTAAGGTACTTGAGGGTTTTATTCACCTTTGAAAATTATAGTCTTCCCTCTAATTTTAGACACTAAAAGCGATATAGAATCATTATCTGAATTGATTTATTGTCGTCTGTCCAGCCGTCTTTCTGCTTTGAAATTGCTGTTTAAATTCTGAAATTACAAGTGTCAACAAAATCTTGTAGGGTATTTTATTAGCGAAGTTGATTGGAAGTATTATTTATCATCGTTCATCTATATGGTGTACGGCATTATATAATTGTACAATATCGTTTATAACTTTATTTCTACACATTTTGTTCCTTTTTGAAAGAAGCGAACATTAAAACTCATTTTCAAAAAAGTACTTTAATTTTATTATTTCCCAAATATTTTTATAGACTTAAACTTTCTCTCGCTGCTTCTTCTTCTTCTTTTATTTTATTTTTCGTTGCATTTAAATATTTTAAAATATATATTTTTTTTATATTTATTTTTAATGTCTAGGAAGGTTGAAAGAGTCAACAACAATAATAACTACAGCAACGACAGCAACAACAAAGTGTTGTTAAATAAATTTGCAAATATTTTTTTCTCAGTTTTTCTTTTATTGTTATTGTTGTTGTTTTTTTTTTACAAAATTTACACATTTATTTGTTAAATTTATTTATTTTTTTATTTATTTAACTTTGAGTGCAAAATATCTCTAATATTCGTAGAAGGTCATTTTCTTAATAAACACTGCAGTGCAATGCTTTTGTTTAAGCGTTACTGTCACTAAGTGGATGGGGCATAAATTGTTGTTATTAAGCAATATTAAGAACAAATATTATATAATTTTTGTTTCTGAAATCAGGTGTTTTGTTTGAAAGTCGAAAACATCTGAAAAATCTTCTAAAACATCTGAAAAATCTTCCTAAAACACTTTTTGAGATTTGATTCTCTAAATTTGGAACTATTGAATACTTTTTAATGAAATTTCCCACTGACAATCTTGTTTGCAGCAGCATAAGTTATAAGTGGGTTTAAGTGGCACAAAGGTTACTTCTTCGAATTTGTTCACCGCTGCTTTAAAAACGCTTTTTTTGGTGTATGATGCTGACTTTAAGTATATTAGAAATGCTAAATATTTTTCAATGAAATCTCACATGAACATTTATGAGATATTTTTAGATTCAAATTACAGCAGCATTAAATATGACTTCATCAAAGGGCCGAGGGAGGGACTTTCAAACTTGGTGACAAAATTTTTTTTTTTATGATTTAATTAGAGAAAAATATAATCAAATAGATGTTCCTTAAAAGACTCTTCAGAAATATACCAATTTTTGTGCCCTTAAATTCTCTTTTAACAAGAACAAATATCTCTCCAGTGGTCTTAGTTCCGGACAATTTAGAGGATTTCTTTCTTTTGTTGCAAATACCACATTATTTACATTGCGACGGAGTGTTAAGTCAGGCTTAAAATAAATGGACATATAATGAAGTTTAATGAATGGAAGCTACTTCTTTTTGTAAACTCTCAATGATCTTAATTTGGGTATTGATAGAGCCCGTTGTAACGAATTATTGACATTTGGTGTGTTTTTGGGTCCTTAACTTTTCTTCAAATTGCGAAGAATCTGTCGGAACAGCGTTCCTGTGAGGCACTTTATTCAGCATTATGTAGACCATCACTTCTACTTGAACTACATTTTCTATCAACGCTTTCGTTCTTCTGATACTGTTTGGCAAACTTTCTGAACGACTAAGTTGGCTTCTTTTAAATATTTAATTATTTTAGCACATTTTTTTCTAAATTGTCTGAAATACTGTATGATTTTTATGTAAAATTTTATATAGAAACAGTCCTATGACCATGAGTATCCGATTTTTTTATAGATCTGTAGTAAAAACAATTTTGTTTATATAACACTTAAATTTTATAATAATAACTTTATTTTTGTAGCTTTTATTTAAGATCAAATATAAAAAATATTTTCACAAAATTACAACGAAAATAAAAAAAATTTTAAAATTTATTAAAGAAATGTTTTCCGGAGACTTTATTGGAGATTTATTATTATTTTTCAAGTAATTACCTTTTCAACGATACCAAATACTATATATATTCACCATAAAATACAATAATGACATCATTTAATTGAACATCATTGCGTATGATGAATATTCATGATTAAATTACGTAACCAACAAACAACAAACAAATGAACAAAACGTAAAATAATTACAAGGATTCATTTAATTCATTTATTGGCACAAAGAAAAAAAAACAAATCAGGAAATGGAAATTAATAATAATTTTCATTTAATGTCTCGTTTTAATAAAATCAATGTCAAATCACATAAAATATGTAAAAAGAATATTAAATAGAGAGAATAAAAACAACAACAACAATAACTACAAACAAAACACTTTGGATTTTATGTTAAATTACAATGTCACAAAAACAATAACAAAACTATTGTAATAGTGAAGCTAAATGAAGCCATATTAAAGATCTCTAGAATCAAAGTCACAATAACTCAAACCATTTATTGTTGTTATTGTTGTTGCTGATTTTCCACAAGTTAATAGAAAAGAAAATTAATAAAAACAAGCTACAACAAAAAAAAGAAAAAGAAAACACTTAATAATGTGGAGCCATTATTTATTTACAATTTAATGCCTCTAGAAAATTAACCGCAAATAATTTATAATTGATCTGGGCTTTCATAACTACAGCTAGAAGAAGAGTACATCGAGTAGAGTACAGTTGTGTTTGAAATTCAATTGTGCTATAAAAAGCTCACACCCATTTGAAATTACAACACAAAAAGTAAACAAAATAGTGATCGCAGACTACACAGAATATTGGATATTTCATGTTGACATACTCTTCACTTTGAGGGATGAATATTGAGGCATGATCAGTTGGTCATTACACATGGATTAGTTAAATGAAAACATTAAAAAGATCTTCTATATTAATGAGCACTGTGATCAGGTTTAAGCAGGCTAAAGGGAGTAACACTAAAAACAATTATATCTACAAATCTGTAGTGATCGAGTTATCTGTAACTGATATATCTGCTATCACAATGATCTTTATGGATTGTTTTTGGAACAGCACAAGTTTTTAGTGGATCCAGAATGGTCGAAGGATGGACCTGTAAAGTTCTTCACGTCTGTGTTAAATATTTTAGAAAAAAAAACTATATTTTTCTTAATGATCTAATGAAAAATCATACGTTCTAAATAATCGAGAAGGGCTTACCCTCCTCCGCCATAAGTTGTGAGGACGGTCAGGGGTCAGCGATAATATTAACTTTATCATTTTGTGTGTAACACCAAGATGAACCCATAAAGTGCATATACATTCCTGCAACATATCAAAATTTTAGTCAATTTACCTATGTCCGTATGTCCGTCTGTTGGTAACATGCTCATGCCTAAAATAATTTTCCGAATTCAGTGAAATTTGGATCACATTGTTGGTTATTGAAAATACGCTACATCGGTTCATTTACAAAAGAAATCGAATCAATAAATAAATGTGCAAAATTTTGATACACCTCAATAGCGAAGTCGAAAATTTCTAATGTAAAAATGGACTAAAAATTATAATAATAAATAAAATAAATAAATAAATAAATTATGCTGGAAATATAAATAAATTCTACTGAAAATATCACACTTATTTTATTGGGACGAATATCGGTCTAAATTTCGAAATAGCGCCTATATAAGACCTCGAAAAGTGTTTATTTAACTCTTAAACGTCATTAAAAATGACAACATCTTTTTAACTGCATTTAATTCGGAGTCATATTGGGTTATAGCTCCCATATCCCCTGCCCAGAATAGGGGTTTTGTTTCCCCTATTCTGTTCGAAAGAGCTGCATTTCTTTAAGAAATATAACTTCATTCATGAATATCGCCTCTCGTCAGTCCATAGTTCCCATATGAGATCCCTTTGCTTAATATGGATCTAATAAACACTTTTAGCGATCTTCAGTAAAATGGTATAAGGTCGAAAGAGCTAAATTTCTTTTATAAACTCAATATTGAACCGTTCCACAGATCAATAGAAAATTTTATTTGGTTAAAGTTGAGATATTTTAGAGCTGATCTGTGTAAATCTCGGTTCCCTAGTGGACATAAGTACTTTTTAGTTAAGACTACTCACATAACCCTTCAGGAACATGAAATCCTTCAAATTTACTTCAAAATACCATAACTCTGGTCATGTGGAATTTTATAAAAATATTTTAAGTGATAAAAAAGTTATAGTTTGATTTCATGAAAACCTTTTTTGGACCACTGTAAAATATCATTTAAGCAGAATATTTAATATTCATTACTGCTGAATATTGTATTCTAACTTAACTCTGTATTTGTAATACAAATAGCTGGACTACCCTCTTGTAAGTCTAGAAATCAAAGAGGCAAGAAATAAGTGAATATAACAGATACACACACACACATACACACAATACAAACTTAAAATTTTATAGTGAAATGTGCCAAATAGTCAAGAGCTTCCATCAGCTCTTTAGGCATTTTTTTCATAGGATGACTTGTGTTTTTAGCCGCCACTATATTTTTTTATAGTTATTGTTGTTGTTGTTTTTTATTATCTCTATATCTAGTAAATAGTGCTTTTTTAGAAATTGTTTTTTTTTCACAAAAAAACCAGAAAAATTCTATAGAAAGAGAAACAACTTTTTAACAGCAGCAAACAGATGAATTGAAAAATTATTTAATTTTTTGTTAAAATGTGGTTGTTCTTGCTTTTTGTTGTTGTAGTTGTTGTTTTTGTTTTTAGTTTAAGACAATAAGACGCAATATTTCTAAATTCATTCGCTACTCGTTTAGATGTTTAGAAAATAAAAACAACAACAACAACTACAACAAAAAAATTGCATTTTGTGAATTTTAATGCATTTCAATGGAAAAATTACGAAATTAACAGCAACAACAACAACAACAAGAAAAAACAACTGCTTTAATAGCACATTTTACAGAGAACCAAAACCTCAATTGATCTTTTTTTATTTGTATTGAATTTGTTGTTGTTATTGTTGTTGTTTTTGCATTCTATTTTAGTTTTTGTTTTCTCTGGTTCCGATCGTGAACAGAAAGAAAATTTATTTAGAAAGAAGACAAAATTTTTACTTACACTTAGAACTTTAATAACGATTTTGTTTTCGCAAAAAAAAAATTATTATTGCTTTTTGTGTGTTAACAATACTAATTTACCATAATTTAAATTAAAGATTATTAACCATAAAAAATAACAACAACAACAACAACAACAAAATACACTGAAATAAATTATATGTACTTAAATCATTTTTTTTCCATTTCTATACCCTCCACCACTTCAGGTGGCAAAGAAGGTGTATTCAATTTTTCATTTGATATGTAACGGACCATATGTATATATATTCTTACATCAAAGCAAAATCTGAATCGATTAAGCTATGTCCGTCTGTCTGTCTGTCTGTCTGTCTGTCTGTCTGTCCGTCTTTCTATCCGTCTGTCTGTTTTTGGTACGCTCACATCCCCAGTAATTGATAGGGCTCAATGAAATTTGGCCCGAGTATTTGTTATAGTCCTTAGAAGTTTGCTATTTAAAACTTGCAAAATCGGTTCATTATATTAAAACATATTGATCGATATCTCAGGCAACCTTTAAGTTCAATTGAAGAACTTTCTTTAAAATGAAATGTGAGTGTATGTGTGAGTGTGTATGTATATGTGATAGAGGATATTGTGGATTCGGCATAGCCGAATTTAGCATTCTTATTTGTTTCCTCCTTTTTAATTCAACTTTGCTTCAGTTGACATCACAAACATTTTCAAATTGCATGCCATCATAATTTTAAATGGTTCCAAATAAGCAGTTTTTCTAAATGAAAACAACAACAACAAACAAACGAACAAATATCATTTATAAGTCAGTTGGTTTAACAGTCAACCAGTCATACATACACTGTCATAATTTAAGTGTTTTTTGTTTGAAACGCTATCAAAAAAAATTGTATTTGAAAATTATTCTACAACAGCAGCAACAACATTAAACTTTTTGCTAAAGTAGCAGCTTTCAGCAACAGCAGCAGTAGCAATAGCAACCAATATAAAATAGCAGCTCTAATTAGCGTTTCATATAACACAGTAAAGAAAAAATAAATAAATAAATAATTTGTTGAAAAAAATAATAAACTTATTTTAACCTTGAACTTGAAAAAAAAAAGAGTTTTTGAAAAATTCATGTGCAAATAAATAAAACATATGACTCATACGCCCCCTCCACCTTCTTACTGCATCATGATAAAGGTTTTTTTTGAACTCTTAGAAATTTTTTGAATAAAAATTTATTTTTCCTTTTTTAAAGTCTTCAGTTACTTACACGAGAAAATAACAATAATTAAAGATGAAATTGTTGGAATATTTTTAGCGTGTTTTACAAGCAAAAAAAAGAGGAGTTAAATTTTTAGTTAATATTATGTTGACGTCATACGAGTGAGTCCAAAATTATTTTTATATCTCACACTACCTCAAAGAAACTATTTGAATTTTGATTTGAATTTGAAAGTTGATTTTGTAGAGCGCAGAATCTAATCTGCTCGCGGACATAGTCGTTTAAACTACACCGAACCAAAAAAGGAAGTAAATTCAAAATTCAAAAGGTGTAAAATCGAAGAAGAGTAGATTAGTTATCAGCCAATGAAACCTTTATTCATCATAACGAATTTCTTCAAATTGACGAAAATTGTCAATCCCTAAATTTTTGTTTTTTTTTAATCGAAATTTTTATAAAATTTTCTTGAAAAAAAAATCCCATAATTTTAAAATCATCTAAATTTTGTGATTTCATAATTTATGTCACCTTTCACTTGTTAAAATCGGTTGCATTATAAAATTTCAAGTTCATTGAGGTCTTTTAAAATTTAATTGCAACAAATAAAAATATTTTTGAAACTTTGTTGCCCCAAAAAGTTAACTGTCAAAAATCCATAAAATTTCAGGTCTTTTCTTATGCATTTAACCCTCAATAAATTTTGGACATTTAATCGTTTCCCCATTTTCTTAAAATGGAGAAGATTTTGCTTTATTTAAATCTTTTTCTCCAGATATGAAAAGTGGTAAAAAAAAATATAAAAAAGTTCATAACATAATTTTGCAGCTTCAAGTCCATAAAAAGGCAGCAAAAAAAATTTAAGCAGTTTTTTTGGTTCTTTTAAACTTTTTCAATGAGTGAATGAGCGTGTGAATGAGTGTGTGAATGAGTGGGTCCATTATAATCATCCAAATACTCATACAAATAAATATATTAATACATTTATAATCGTAAGTGTTAATAGCTGGGCTTAAATTTAACCTTGAATTTGGTTAATAGTCTTTAACGTCTTTTTGTCGAAAATGAATAAACGTATTTTTTTCTTTTTGTTTATTTTTTTGGGGGGGAATTTTATGTGCATTTTAACATCAAGAAGTTTATTTATTTATTTTTTTGAAATTTTTCGTTTCTGTCTTAAATTCTTGTTTTCTGTTAAATATTTTTTGTTACGATCAGTTTCGCAAAAAAAGAAGAAGAAATATTACGGTGAAGTTTATTGTCTCTTATTTGAATTTTTTTTTGTTGGCAAAAATCATCATCATAAGATGATGAACTTTACAAATTGACAAAATCACTTAAATTAAACCAGGTTTTTTTCTGGAAAGTTAATTTCAAATTTTAAGAATGATTTTTTCATTCGAGGTAACAAGAATTATTAAGATGCAATAATTAACAGTAATTTCATGATATAACGATCACTCTAATTGTAATAATTCTGGCATGAACTAGTGAAGAAATCTCTTCTCGATCTCCAGAACTATAAAAACAATCCAAGTGCGAAACCATCAAAAACCCCCACATAACCAGCCAGATTTCAGGGTTTCTATTGTTTTCGAATAACATCCCGTTATTCTATATGACAAGATTTAAGCGATCTTGCAGCATAGCTCAAGCGTCATTATGGAAATATGTGTTTTCGTGTCTGGTCTAATATTCTAGACATTTTCCCTTTAATATTTCAGTAACTTATAATACAAAACATTTTTTGGTCGGAATTAGAGGTGCGCAAATTGGGGTACCTCGGACATTTAGTTTTTTAACTGTGTGCTAATTTTGTTTGCCCTTGACGAGACCTATAAAAAAACAAACTTAAATGTGATATTTATCTCGTATGGTTTTCAAGTTATTTGTTTTTAATTTGTTGCAAGTTGTCCTTAAGCTTCGAGTACATTCAATTACCGTTGTCTATAAATGAATGAAACTCTTGAAAGGTTTAATCATAATCCATATTCATCTAAAAATGTCTGAGATATCGATATATTTTTTCTATTGAATCCTTTTTACCGAAATTAAATAGGAATTTTTTCAAGACAAATGAAAAATAATTAGTTCAAATTCCATTGAGCTCTGGACTGATTGATAGACCTAACTGAATCGACTAAGATTTTTATTTGATTTAAGAATATATACTTTACGGTGTGTAGATGATTTCTTTCTGGTGTTACAAAGGAAATTAACAGGTTTCTTTTTTCCCGGGTTTTTTTTTGTTCCCGGGAAATTATGTAAAAAAAATCTGTTATTCTCAGGAAATCCCGGGAATAAAATAGAAAATCATCTAATTTTATATTGAGAAATGCTGATTTTTAGTAAAAACAAATAGGAATCCATTGTACGGCTCTTATATGTCCTCCAGTCAAATATGTTTTGATATTTATGAAATTCCGAGTCGAATATATGATTTTCGGGTTTTATAAAAAAACTTTAATATTGAATAACATTATGAACATAGAACTCTATTCAAGGTAGCAGCCCTAATTTAAAGAAGCTATTCCAGTATGTGAACTTATGTTCCGAAAGATATTTTACCATTGAAACACGAGTAAGAATTTTATCAATTAAAATTTTTTTCTGAAAATGAAGAGCTGTAAATGCGCTATAGTCTAATTCGGGCCGATATTCAAGAAATTATTCTGTTTAAGAAAATTAGAAAAAAATTATGCTGAATTTTGAATGGAATTATGCCAAACTAATTTAAAGCTTAATCGCCTTGTCCCGAGTAGAATAGTGAGAAAATTAATTTTTCCGAATTTATATAGAACGATTCCTTATATATGATTTTTTTATGATTAAAAATTTATTGCCAATAAGGACCTCGTATTGGAGCTGAATTTTTGAAGTTAAGTATATTTGAGAAAACTCGAATTCGATTTAAATGAGTTTTGGCATGATGATATAGTGCGATTGACTTCACTCTCAGATATCAGCCTATAACTATATATCTATTGGAGCGATAAAACAGGCTTTAAATAGGAAACTGCTTAAAACGATGACAATCTGAATTTTTTAATCTTTCTGGACTTAAATTATTTTCCCAAAATTCTCGATAAAAATTTCTAGGGATTTAAAAAAAAAAAAATATTTGCCGGAAAAATACCGGGAAGGTTTTCCTTAAGAAGAAACCCCCAAAATCTTAGTCAATTGTTTGAAATTAGGAAGTTCGATGACATAAAACTTAAAACAGATTTTTTAGAAATGATTTTCTATTTTAAAATTTTCAAATTCTCTTTAAAAATTTCTATAACAATTCGTCTTTTGTTACAAACCATAAAACACGATTGTCATTCGTTTAGTGAAAAAGAGAGAGAGAGAAAAATACCTCTAATGATGCAGCCCGTAATAAAATATTGTTTACCACGATTAATAAAAAAAAATACTCTAAATTATAAAAAAAAACCAGTAAATGGTACCGTGTGGTACTTAGAATCGAAATAAAATAGAAATCAAAGTCAATTTTATTTCACATACATTTAGTTGTATGTTTGTTTGTTTGTTTGTTTGATTGTTTGGTTAGATCGTTGGGTTGTTTGGTTGGTTGGGTTGGGTTGGGTTGGATGGTTACAAATCAAGTTGAATGTTGCATTGAAAATTAATCTTAACTTCAATGGTGTTTGTCTAACTATCTTAATATATTTGTATGTATGTGTGTGTGTGTATTTGTTTGTATGTATTTTTTGTTTTTAATGCAAGAGAATAGAATCTTTAGTTAACTTTACTTGACCTTGGCAGTGAAGCATACTAAAATGAATCATTGAAACATTTGAAACATGTAAAGGAGATGGGGGAGTGAGGGAAAGAGAAAGAAACAAACTTAAATTCAAATTAAATCAATAAGAAAAATTTACAAGTATTTTTCTATGATAATTGTGTAACTGTGTGAAAAAAGAATTTGATTATTAAAAATTCTCAGAATAAAAAAAAAAAAAAAATATTAAATCCTAAAATTATTAATTTCCTGCTTAGTTTTTTCCACATCGAAATGAAATGAAAAATTTTGCTTAGTTTTTTTGCAATTAATGCAAAAAAAGAAGATAATTAAAATTATCATTGCAATTACACTGTAATGAAATTTTGGGGTATAATAACCCACAAAGTGTTATAACTGTCATAAAGAATTCAATATTCGATACATGTTTTCGGGAGAGCTAAGTGGGGTCGGAATGATTTTGTTTTAATAAATCTGTAACTTTTGATCGGCCGATGGATTTCCATGAAATTTAATTTTATGATAAAATTTAGTGAATTCAAAAACCGAAATCGGTTAACCGGTTTTTTGCATTTCAGAAAATCGACCGGTTTCGAATAATTTCTATTTTTCAATTATTAGTTATGTCGGTTTTTTCAGTCTGTTAACCGGTTTTTTTAATGAAAGTCATTTCATTACACGATATATGTTTTTATTGGTTAAACTCTGGATTTCTAGAGAATAATTTTTGTCTAAAAATTTTCTATAATCAATCAAATACCGGTTACCCGGTTTTTTAAACATTAAACCGTATTCGATACCGGTTTTTATGTAAATCAGATTTTTTAAATAACTCGAAAACCGGTTTTTTGCATTAACTAATAGCATTACAATTTTGGCAGTCTGGACTGGGAACTCCCACGCTCATAGGTGACTTACTCTGGAGACAAATTCGAATAAAATATTAATGAAAAACATCCAGGCCATAACAGTAGACACAAGGCCATAATTTTCCATTAATTTCATTCCAAAGTTGAAAGACCGTTCAAAGATTATTTAGAAAACAGAGAAGGTACATTTAGCTAAACCGCATTAAAGCCCAAAACTTTTTCTATTGATTACCTGTTGTTCGAATCAACATAGAACCGGTGCATGGCCATCTTCATATTAACTTTAATTATAACGATTTCCCTTAATCCATAATCGATTTAACGAAATCCGTTCATGTGGCTTGTTATACGTCCATGTACGGATGGAAATCTGTCTGGCTTACTGTCTGTCAGTGCAAAGTCGTGGAGTGCTTACAGCGCCTTTACACGATTCAAGTTGTATAGTTTTCACAAAGTTACATGGACCTGGCAAGTCGCTATTTTTTTTAAAGAAGTTTGAAACTTAAGGCCAAGAAGGAACCCTAATGAAATTGGTGAAGATCTGTACAATATTTCAGATATCTCCCATACAAATATCCTACCAGAATGGGGTTTAATGCTTATAAGATTTATAACCTAAAAATTATTTTAAATTTGATATTTGTTCAAATTTAAATAACAAATTTCGGGAGAGTGGAACCACAAATTATTGTAGGTCCAAACCAAATCATATATCAAAAACTTAGCAAGAGGATAATTTTACGTTAAGATTTATGTAACCAGTATCTGAATTTAACGAGTATGGGTCCATAATTTTCTATATAATCCTATCTTGGGAAATAAAGCATAAGTGTCAGTATCCCCATAACAGATTTGGTCGGATTCGGATTCTCTTCATTTTCCTTACAATAATGTTCAAATCTAACGTGGGTACTGCCTTATTCAGCAGCAATTCAATTGACGCCGCCATATTAAAGTGACAGTTAACAATTCTGATTAAACATTGTGTGGAACCCCTCTGTCACACTACAGCTGAAATTTGTTGCAGTTGTTAGCATGATCTCTTCCCAGAAACTTTTAGTCTATCACACTGGTTCCTTGACACCAGACTGTCTTCAACACAATAGAATTCTTAAAGATTCATTGTCGAGACTTCTTGCTCTCCAAAAACATCAAGAATTGTGGAAGATTTTTCCTATGAATGAAAAACGCAGAAGCTTTCCGGCATTCACGACTTTGGCTAAGCACAAAGAACTTCAATATCAGAAGATGATCATGTAGTGTTGCCACCTCCCCTAGTGGCAAAATAAAGGTAAAAAAATAATTAGCCAAGTTTTCCACCATTTATCACACATAGAGGGCGTTGTAATGACAATTTTGTTAATGTTTAAAATATTTTTTTCTCAGTGTAATAAATGCATTTTTATTATTTTAGCTGCTGCTGCTGCTTAATTTTTATCTCTTAATCACTGTATTTTTTTTGTTATTTGTCTCTTTTTTTCAAAATCAACCATGCAAAACCAGTTTTTTTTTATTGTTAAAAATTAATTTATTTAACGAAAAAAAGTTTTATTATTAATAAATTATTCATTAATTGTCAAAACTAAAACACCCACAATAGAAATAAATTTTAAACAATTTGTTGCAGGTGATCATGTACGATGAAGATGTACGTACGTACCTCATCATGATCGTGTTCTTTAAGCCAAAATATACAATTTTTAATTGCAATTTTGAGAAAAAAGCTTAAATTAAAAATTTTATTTGTTTTAAATAGAAACTTTTTTAATAAAAAATTTGTTATTATTTTTATTATTTTACCAGAAAAATAAAAATAAAAATAATTATAATGACAATGATAATGACAGTGACAGCAAACAATTAACTATTGTTTATTTATTTCTCAGTCTATCTGTCTGTCTGTTCGTTTGTCAGTTTGTTTGTTTGTTTATTTTAAGTTTTATTGTCATTTAGAAATTTCGTTTGATGTTTTCATGTCAATAAACAAATTCCAAGTTCAAGGTGAAATTTAAAAAAAAAATGTACACTTTTTTCAAAAAATAATAGAATTTTTTGTTTAAATAATAAATCATTAAATTGAAATTTAAAGAATATTTATGAGTTTTATTAACAGAAAAAAATTAATGATAATTTAATTAATTAATTAAATAATTAATTAATTATATTTATTTGGTAGAAGAAAAAAAAAACGCAAACATTTTGAAAAAGTTATAAATTCAAAGAATTTCAATTTAGTCATGGCTTAAAAATGATCTTAAATTAATCAAAATAAAATAATAATAATAATTCCCATTCAGTTAAAAAATAATTAAAACTAAGAGAAATAACACATAACTAGAGGAAAGAGTACAGTTATTAGAGGACCGTGGAGAATAGTGAAATTTTGCCTAAAGAGATCATTTTATACACTGAACCGAAGAAAGCAGTAAATATAAGGAAAAATTTATTCTTCATAACGAAAATTTTCGTTAATTTTTCGTAAATTCTTCAAATTGATGAATAATTGTCAATATGAATATTTGAATTCGTTAACAAAAATGCGGTTAATTTGAATAAATATTAATCAATTTGAATAAAACATTATTCAAATTGGCAAAAATAAATTCTTTAAATTGATAAATGTTATTCAATATGACCACAATATTTTAATTAAATTTACGAAACTTTAGTTGTATTGAAGATAGAAGTACGTTAAATTTTTGTAATAAATTCATACATAAACTATTATGAACCAAGGGAAGAAGTACCTCCCATACAAAGCAATTGTTGATTGTAGAATATATTAAGAACTGTAACAGCGAAAATTTTCAAATTTGATTCCAATAAATTCCTCATGGAACTGTTTTACTGGATAAAATGTAAGATGGATAGACTCAGGGGGAGAAGTAGCCACCATACAAAACAATGGAATTATTATTGAATATCTAGAGATCTGCAGCAGCGAGAATTCGGTCCCAGATACATTTTTTAATACACGTCGATTTGTGATTCGTGAATTTTCCTTCGAGGTCTTGAACTGAGGATAATTTTTGTACAGCAAAGCGCACCGGGGTAAAAACCAGTTTTAGATAAAAATTAAATAGTGTAAGAAACGTAATAGACAACTAAAAATCGTGCAATGTCAGCGGGACGGTGATGAGCCAACCGGCTAGAATTTCTGATAAAAAGTTACTTAAATCTTTTTTGATCAGCTGATCCTCCATGTGATTTTTCATAAATTTATGCAAAATATTCTCTTAATTTTTTTGACGGTCCCGACTCATACTCATGTTATTGATGCGGGTTGTGATCAAACGATCTTCGGATGTAGAAATGTTATTTTGGTGTTGGTAGTGTTATGCTTTGGATACAATTTATGGAAGATGCTCTTTCCTCTTTTGTGGATGAAAAAATAGATGCAAACTGTGTATTCCAGCAATTCATGGTTTAACGAACACAGCATATCTCTGTGGAACTGGCTATATTGGACTGGCAGTTCGGATTTAATTTAATGAATATAACATTTTAACTCATTAAAAACAAAATTATTAAATTCTTTTTTAAATCTGTTAAATTTTCAAACCCGGTTCGATGCGATGGAGTACCCTAAACCCGCCTGAACCGCTGGTTATCTAAACTCTAAATAAATCAACTTAAGGCTCAACATTAAATCTTACGAAGTGAAATTTTATTGAAATATTTTTAAAGGTTCAAAATTTTGGGTTTTATTTGAAAAAAAGACTTAAAATATTATTCTTGTACTTTCTATTCTCAAAATTAAATGTTTTCAAATTTTAATTTTATTTTTTGACAGATGAATTAAAAAAAAAATAATTCATCTGTCAAAAATATCGTAAATTTTGATTTAAAACCAAGGTACGTATTTCGACTCTTTTTTTATTCTTCAAACTAGCGGATCCTTCAAAGAGTTTATTTTTAATTTTTTTAAAAGAGTTTTATATTTTTATCGCTCTTTGGACAAGAGTTTTATTCTAAAAAATGATAAATATCAAAAAGATAAAAATCAAAAAAGAGCATAATCCGAAAAAGAATTTTATAATAAATAAATCGCTCAAATTGTTTTGAAGTTGTGTATAGCAGTGAAAAATGTTTTTTTATTAAGTTGAAAAAGGGATGTTTGTATGTTCACAACTTTTGCATGGACGTACTCACATATTAGGATATGAATTGTTGGTGTTTTTATCCTGGAAGGAATTTTTTTGTGTGCTTGTATGTGCTCATTTTTGTTTCATTTTCTTTTCAACCATTTCGCAATTTTGAGGAGTGAAAAATATAATTTTTCTTTCAATCTTCGCTGAAGGAAGAATAAAATATTTTTTTCCGATTTTGCTCAGAGCAAAATCGACAAAATAAAATTTTAAATTTTAATCGAAAATAAGAGTTTAATTTTTTAATCTCCTCAAAGAAGAGTAAATAGAAAAATCATTTGAAAATTGAGATTTTGCTCCGACTTTTTCCATACTCTGGTAAAAACTATTCCACGAATTCATCACTCTAAAAATAAAACTAAATTTTTTTATGACTTTAACTTCAGCAAAAATATAAAAAATGAAACTGCATATTGACCCATATTTTATATATATTTTTTATTATTTTTTATTTTTTAAGTACAAATGTAAATATTACGTTTTTTAATATTTTCTTTTGAAAATAAAATGAAATAAAAAAATGATTTTTGAAAAAAATCTTTTGTAAATATTTATTTTGACTCAACTTCATTCAGTTCAATGCAATTCAGACATTTGGTAATTTTGTTTTTATTTTTTATTTTATTTTATTTTCTGTTTAAATTTTTATGACCGATTTTAGGAGCTACTAAATGCGAATGAGTGAGTGTGCAAATGTAGACGATTATGTGGCGAAATGTTACGCATGCGCATACATAATGAATGCACTTGAAATGAATGCGATAAAATGAAATTGCAAAAATTCACAAAACAACTACAACTGCAGCTGCTGCTGCTGTTGCTGCAATATTAACATAAAAATTATTATAGAATTTTAAGTCATTTGGTAATAACGTTCGCTAAAGAAAAAGTGAATACTGCTAAGGTGTGTCATTTCCATCAAGTGGCAATTCAAAGAAATATGAGGCAACACTAAAAAAAGTGAAAGTACAACTTTTGCAAGTTTATGCAATATTTTCATGGATTTATAACATAAATATGGTTAATTTGGTGTTAATAAGAACATAATTGACATTAAATAAAATACAGTTCAGCTTCGGATTATTTCGCTATTAAACTGAAGCCCAGATCTGATATAGGGGAGATATAGTTCTCAATAAAATACATAAATTTTAAAATAAACTCAAGAAAATCGATTCTTCTAATTATGATCTGTTTAGTACTAAAGAAATATCTTGATTTCAAATGTTTCTAGTTTAGATTAGTTCTAATTCATTTCTTGTTTAGATTAAGTCAGTTCTGGTTCAGTTTAAGTTCAGTTCTAGTTCAGTTCTAGTTCAGTTCTATTTCAGTTCTATTTCAGTTCTATTTCAGTTCTAGTTCAGTTCTATTTCAGTTCTATTTCAGTTCTAGTTCAGTTCTAGATCAGTTCTATTTCAGTTCTATTTCAGTTCTAGATCAGTTCTATTTCAGTTCTATTTCAGTTCTATTTCAGTTCTAGTTCAGTTCTATTTCAGTTCTATTTCAGTTCTAGATCAGTTCTATTTCAGTTCTAGTTCAGTTCTATTTCAGTTCTATTTCAGTTCTAGTTCAGTTCTAGATCAGTTCTATTTCAGTTCTATTTCAGTTCTAGTTCAGTTCTATTTCAGTTCTAGTTCAGTTCTAGATCAGTTCTATTTCAGTTCTATTTCAGTTCTAGTTCAGTTCTATTTCAGTTCTATTTCAGTTCTAGTTCAGTTCTAGTTCAGTTCTAGTTCAGTTCTAGTTCAGTTCTAGTTCAGTTCTAGATCAGTTCTATTTCAGTTCTAGTTCAGTTCTATTTCAGTTCTATTTCAGTTCTAGTTCAGTTCTATTTCAGTTCTATTTCAATTCTAGTTTAGTTCTAGTTCGGTTCTAGTTCTGTTCTAGTTCAGTTATAAATTTGTTCAGTTCTAGTTCAGTTCTAATTTAGTTCAGCTCTAATTTATTTCAGTTCAAGTTCAGTTCTAATTTAGTTCAGTTCTACTTCTCAGTTCTATCCAAAATTTAGTTCAAAAAACTCTGTTCATCTGATATGAATTAAGTCCAAACGTCTTGTCCTTTGGAAATTGAAACTTTTGGACTTAAATCTGTTAAAGTTTACAAATTTTTCTCGTCATCGTTAATAAATGTTTTCTAATTTTTTTAATTTAAATTTATTTTAAATATTTAATTGTGCTTCCGACTTTTTACATTAATTTTATTTAAATTTTTCTAAATAATAAAAAACAACAACAATAACATTTCAAATTATAATTAAATTATAAAAAAAATATAACAAAAAATTCAAATGAAAAATGTTATTTTTTCGCTTGATTGAGTTTTATAATGAAAAGCAACAACAACAACATCAAACTCACTAACAAATTTCAAATTTTGCAGTCAAATTGTGTGCGTTTATATCCGTATGTGTGTGTGTGAGTATTTATGTATGTGTGTTTGTTATATATTTTTTTTGAAATGCATTAGACAGAAAAAAAAGAAACGTTTTCTATAGAGAGTTCATTGATCTCTTAAAAATTATTTGAATTTTGTTTGTTGTTGTCGATGATGTTGTTGTTGTTTTTGTTTTTATTGTTGTTATTTGGTTTGTTTGTTCATAATAAAAAATTTATCAATATTTTTTTTTGATTAATGATAATTTTATTTAAAAATAAATTTTATTAAATATTTTAGACAACAACTAAACACCCAGAGGAGAGAGTGAAAGAGAGAAGGAGAGGGAGAGAGTAATTATTAAAATTTGCACTTTTTTTTGGGAAGTTCATGTTAAATTTTGAAATGTTTTATTAATTAAATTTAATATTTTCAATTAAATTTATTTATTTCAAATTATTTGCATTCTTGTCGGAACGAATAAAATAAACGGATGTTGAACTGAATTGAAAATGGTAAATGGTGATTTGATCTCATATGGTTTAGATCTTCCTGATATAATTAAGTGTTAATTAATATTTTATGAAAAATTACTTAATCAAATCGATATAAATTTGATTCAGAGAACTGAACTAGAACTGAACTGGAACTGAACTAAGAACTCAACTAGACTTGAACTCAACTAGAACTTGAACTGAACTAGAACTGAAGTTGAATCTGAATTCGACTTTGAACTAATTATTTCACCAAAAATTCAAATTTTCACTAAAAATTCGATTTTCACTAAAAAATTTAAATTTTCACTAAAAATTGAAATTTTCACTAAAAATTCAAATTTTCACTAAAAATTCAAATTTTCACTAAAAATTTAAATTTTCACTAAAAACTGAAATTTTCACTAAAAATTGAAATTTTCACTAAAAATTGAAATTTCCACAAAAATTCAAATTTTCACTAAATTGTCGAATTTTCACTAAAAATTCAAATTTTCACTAAAAATTTAAAATTTCACTAAAAATTTAAATTTTCACTAAAAATTTAAATTTTCACTAAATATTCGATTTTTCACAAAAAATTCAAATTTTCACTAAAAAATTCAAATTTTCACTAAAAATTCAAATTTTCACTAAAAATTCAAATTTTCACTAAAAATTCAAATTTTCACTAAAAATTCAAATTTTCATTAAAAATTTAAATTTTCACTAAAAATTCAAATTTTCACTAAAAATTCAAATTTTCACTAAAAATTGAAATTTTCACTAAAAATTCAAATTTTCACTAAAAATTGAAATTTTCACTAAAAATTTAAATTTTCACTAAAAATTGAAATTTTCACTAAAAATTTAAATTTTCACTAAAAATTTAAATTTTCACTAAAAATTTAAATTTTCACTAAAAATTTAAATTTTCACTAAAAATTTAAATGTTTACTACAAAATTGAAATTTTTACTAAAAATTAAAATTTTCACTAAAAAATTTAAATTTTCACTAAAAATTCAAATTTTCACTAAAAGTCCAAACTTTCACTAATAAATTCAAATTTTCACTAAAAATTCAAATTAACGTTTATATTGTTAACTTAGTTTTTTTATTTTTACCAGTGAATATTGTTTTTAGAAACAGTTAAATTAATGAGAATAGGAAAAAACAAAATAATTTTATTTTGGTGATTTTTTCACTCTTCTTGAACATTTTGAAAGATATTTAAAATTAATTTATGTTTTTCATATAAATTCCATTTTATTTATTTGCATTTTTATTATTTTTTTTTCGTTAATTTTATTGTCATGAATTAAAAAATATCGTTTTCAACAAAATGGCCATAAGTGATAATGAGTTGGACATTAAACGTAAATAATTATCTTTTCAATGTCTCCACAAGAATGTTTCATAAAAAATTAATAACTTTTAAATGAAATAAATATCAGAAGTAGAAAAAAGAAAATATGAAAATTAAAAATTTCCCGCATTTACAAAATTTTTGCATCTTTGCCTTTATGCATTGAATTTTCACATTTCCCTCCTCCCTTTAGAGCATTTCCTTTGTATGGAGGCATAAAAAACAACAACATCTGTGATGGTTTTTGGCTTTTTTTGCAAAAATGATATTAATAAATAAAAAAGTGAAATTAAATAAATAAACAAATGAATTTTATAAATTATACCTTTTTAAAGAACATTAAATAAATTCTGATGGATTCACTCATTCAGTCACAACTGGCGCAAAAAGTTTATTAAAAAAGGAAATATGTTTATACCCTACGCTACCATGGGGGATAATGCGTTTGTGCTTAAGTTTGGAACGCATAGAAATGTCCTTTCATGTAACCCTTGTGAACAAAATGCAGGACCCCATTTTAGAGATATAGTGATGAAACTTAACATGTGTCGTTATTTTGGGAAGGACGACGCCTATTGAAATTAGTGATGATGGGTCCATTATTACACGTAGTCCACACACAAATGTTCCTCCTGGAATGGGGTTTTAAGGACAAATAATATTAATATTTTAAAATAATGCGCCGAAATAAACGAGGATCGGTCCATTATTATTTCTCATGGGTCCCATAGAATCCCCCTTAAAAATATCACTGCAAAGCGCTTACACCTCACGTAAACGTTAGTGTTGTGTTAGTAAAATTAAGATATAAAAGTATAAACAAAAATCGATATATAAAATTTACGAGGGTCGGTTTCTTAATTTCCTCTATCTTCCGCATTATTACCCCATATTATACTGCACTCTTAAGCGCAAATTAGAAAATATATTTAAACGAGGGTCGATTATTAATTTTTGATATCTACCATTACAATGTCGGCCTGGACCGACTATAGCTTTACTTGTTTTGTTCTACAAATTAATTCATCTACTTTATGATTTAAAATTCATTTTTTTTTTAATTTCTTTGCAAATTTCCTGAGATTTTTGATTGTGTCAAGAAAATGATTAATTTTTGTTGTTGGTTATTGTCGTCTAGTGGTTCCCCTGACGTCTCTTTTTGATGTGTTGCCCTCGGTACGGTAAAATTGTCAACAGTTTTTCGTTATATTTTGTTTGGAGGTGTCTGTTGACGTTGAAACAATAAGTCAACATTATACATCTGTTGGAATTGTGCCACCAACATTAACACGCACTGTACCACACATGCACACAGATTCATCAGTCGAATCGTCATTCATTCACTCACCTCTTGGTTTTTATATTCACCCAGAAAAGAACAGCAGCTGGATTTTGTCGGATTTCTTATTTTATGTGATTTTTTTTTTCATTTTCGTCTTTTTGTGAAAAATATCATTAACTGTTTGCAACTTAAATGTTGTTTCTGCTGTTGGCCTTTTATTAAATATTTGTCGTTTTCATTTTTTTCTTTTTGCTCTTGAACACATAAATCTTTAATTAAATGTCACTTGAGCAAAAGAAAATCCTTCAAAAATTAAAATCATATTTTATTCGTTAATTTCTTCTCTGCTCTTCTAAAGTCCAATGACCGTTTTATTTTCTGTACAAACAAATTAATTAATT
Organism: Cochliomyia hominivorax; assembly: GCA_004302925.2. Lineage (NCBI taxonomy): Eukaryota > Metazoa > Arthropoda > Insecta > Diptera > Calliphoridae > Cochliomyia > Cochliomyia hominivorax. The sequence goes on along the minus strand of PYHX02000158.1, from coordinate 6,247,600 downwards.
TAAACAAAAAACATTGATGTAAAAAAATATTTATTAAGAAAAAAATTGTGTCATTTAAGAGTTAAAAATTATGATATGATTACAATTTGATTCTAACTGAATATTTGTTGAAACTTGAAAATTTATTGAGATTATCCCATATCAAATCTACCGCTTTAGAATCTTTGCAAATCGATTTTTTTTTGGAAATATTTCTGTAACTTTTGAACGCTTAGCGTTACATTAATAAAATTCTACATGGTTGGAGCTGAGATGTCTTTAAGTTAACTTGCAGGAATACAGGTTTATATCAGGAAAAGAACGTAATCGGTGAACCTCCAAATTTGGCCATCTCGTTGACTGTGTCATAGAAATATCTAAAAAAATTGCTAAATTTGACTGGAGGAAGTCTAGTTTAGGTTGGATTTTCAGCCAAGGTATAAATCTCCTGTAGAAATATTTGGTATCTATTGAAAGCTCAGAACTTTAAGATTCAAAATCTTGAAAGAAAAAGTAATTAAAATTTAATTTTATTGGAAAAATTTAGGAACAACTTAAATTTTTGAATTTTTGCTGTTTTCTTTTTAATTAACACTAATATTTGAACTTTAATAAAATTTAAACGACTAACGGTGTTTACATAAAATTTTAACAAGACATGCCTGAACTTGTCCCTAAATCAGAGAATTAAAAAATTCCCACTTTTTCACACAGAAATACCCAAAATTCCAAACCATATAAAAAGTATTTAAAAATTTTGACTTTTTTCACTTAAATTATAGCCCTGTCATTACAAGGGCTATAATTGGGTATTAATTGCTCAAAAACTTGGCATTAAATTAGACTATTTCCTACCACAGCACAGTGATCCAAAGCACACGGCAAAATTGTTAGATTATGTACACAGAGAAAAATATGAAGCAAAATCAACGTTGAACATAGTTGATTAAAAATTAAAATAATTTATTTTCATTTAGTTTAAATTGAAAGTTTTTACGTTTTTGGTGAAATAATATTGTACATATTAGAATCTTTCGATATTAATTTATAAATTTTACAATGATAAATTTTTAAAAGTAACTTTTAAGTGTTAAAATCCCAAGTTATAAAAATTCAAAAATTTTCTCAAGAAGCTGTTTCAACTGCAAAACAAAGTTAAATAACTACTTTTTGTCTATTAAGCAAAATTTTAACTGAAAAAAAGTTCAATTATTTTGTTTAATTAATTTTTTAATTAATTTTACATTGATTTTTTTCTGTGTATTAATCTTATATAACACCCCTCACACTTCTTTAACCCACCCGACATCAGTCCAATAGAGGATTTGTGGGATAATTTTCTTAGAAGAATTTGAGAAAATCACATTGCTTCCAAAATTATTCTTAAAAATAAATTAATGGGGGAATGGGAGAATGTTCACGTAAAAGTCACTTCCGGAGCAGTTTTTAATAAGTGTGAGAAAAGTAGGATTTATTTAAACTGAAATAAACTTTTGTTTAAGTTTACCATTTTTACATTTCAATTGTTTTGTGAGCCTTTATGACGGTGACTTTTGTACATCTGTGTATGTGTTAAAAATGTATAAAAACTTCATCATATCTTGAACTATAAAAGGTAACTTACTTTTGTAAACGTATTTTTAGAGATTTTAAGTTTTACATACACAGAAAAAAATAGAAACCAAGTTCAATTATAAAATTGCTTATGTTAATTAAATTTTTGTTTGATTTTGCTTCTATCACCAAAGTGTTAATATTAATTAAATTTATTATCATTTTTGTAATTATTTCAATTAATTTTCATAATTATTTCAATTAAATTTCATGATGGTTTGAATAATTGTTTAAATTGGTTTTTATTATTTTCCTAATCAGTCCAATAACAGTTGCCATTGACATTTTCCGAAATATTAATTAAAATGTTAATTGCTTGTAAATTTTTATTTATAAAATTTCATAAGCAATATTTACATTAAAAATACATACATATTTACATAAAACTATTAGAACTGAATTACGTAAACAGGGTATTCCGTTCCAACAGATAAAAAAGATCTTTAAAATTTACAAAATGAATATAAATCAGATGATATCATGTAGCGAACATTATTTACCTTTTAATCTTGGAGCTCTTTGAGAAATATCATTTACATATATATCGAGGCAAATTGCCTTTGATTGTTTTAGATAACTTGTTTGTAAGTCGGTTGTATTCCAAAGTTTATTACCAACTTTTAACATCATCACAGTGCTTCCAACAGATTTTGTTGGACAAACGGTTCTGGCAGTATTTCCTGTCAGAGCTCATACTCAAGATAAACATTTTGGTTGGGTGCAAAAACATAATAAAGCCAAAGTGGCTTGACAGCTCTTGGTTTAGTAACAGCCTAATAAAAGATTCTGAAGGGATCACAGAAGAAAAATGTACGAGCAAGGAGGAGGCATTTAAACGTACCTGATTTTGGTTTGTAGAAATGAATAGAATGTGTCAGTTAATCCCTAATGACAGGTTTTTATAAAGAGTGGCAGCCAAATGATTGACCAAGTGGTCACTACCTTCATTAACACCGTTCCAATTCGTCAAAACAACTTAAATAACTAGAACTGCAAGGAAAACACTCTTGACTAATCTTCAACGGAAACTCCATAAATTATTGAGACACATTTTAACCAAATTATTCACTATAAATTTTTGTCACTAATTTCGACACCAAAATATTCTAAATATTTTTTTTTTCCTAAATTTTTCAGTTTTTGTAAAATAGAAATCATAACAATTAATTATTTAATTAACACAAATAATTCAAATACATTTTGAAATTAATTATTAAGTTAATTGAAAAATCGCGACGAAACATTTTTTTCTGTGTATACGGAAAATGTCTGTTATCTAGAGTCATAAATGAATTTATGGCGAATTCTCACTTTGGAGGGTCACCGACTATGCTCCCGATCAGTTGGGTCACTTTAAAAGTTTTTTCCAAAAATATAAATTTGGAAACAATGTGACTTATAGCTAAAGTAAAGATCGCCTACAAATATCTTTCTAACCTAAAAATTCTTTAGTTCCGACTATTATGACGATAACTTTTTTCTCAATTTGAATCCAAATGTTGTCATTTTTTTTAAATCTACAAAAATTTATTTCGCAAAAATAACCAGCTGCATTAAACGTCTTCATGGTCAGCAAGAATAATAAAAATTAAATTTACAAAAAAAAATCGTCTACGTTTTTATGGACTCTTAATGTCACTGCATGTGTCTGTCATTTGTTTTTCTTTATTTTTATTAACTTTTCTTTCTCTTCTTGATGATCTATGAGTTATTTTGTATTTTTTTTATAACCAACGGGGAGGGAGAACAAAAAATAAAACAGAAAATAAATCCGCCCACTAAGAAAAAACGTAAAATAGAAGTCTTTCAGACCTTAAATTATGATCTGTCATTAAGTGACATTTTGACGGAAGTTCTTTTTTTTAATTTTTTTCTTGTTGTCTTTGCTTTTGTTTTATTTTCCTTCATCTTCTGTTTATGAGAAGTTTGTTCTTCTTGTTGTTGTTGTTCACTTGCAGCTTTTGCAGTTGTTTTTTTATTCATATTTGACACTTAAAAGGACATTTTTGTGTCATAAAGACAAATTACAAGTTGAAGGGTGACTAAACTTTGTGGTGAAAATTGTCTTGAACTTTTCAGTTTTTCTTGTCTTCGTTTCCTTCTTTTAAAAAGAGATTTATTTTGTGTCTTCTTTTTTTTAACGCGAAATGTTGAGGAAAATAAAGTGAATTTAGCGAATTATGGCAGAATTTATTTTTGTTGCGATTTGCGGTCATAATTTGTGAAATAATTTGTTTAAGATTTTTTTGTTGGTTTTCAATTTTATGAAATAATTTATTTGAAACATTTTAGTTTTTTTAATTGGAAAATTGATGAAATTTTTCAATAAATCATAACGAAATTTTACTTATCACACCCACCTAATTTCTAGTGAAACCCTGCAGTTCTGATTATTTGTTTAGAATAAACAATAAGGAATGATATATATTTTAAATAAATGAGAAGAAATTGATGACATTGTGTTAGCAAAAAAAAAAAATATATTTTAAGCATAATACCGATTCGAAATGGGGGCCTGTTATAGGAGCTATAACTTAATATGGACTTATAATCAATCGTTAAATTAGATACAAATTCTTAAGAAAATTGTCAATTGTTTGGTTTATATTTATAAATATTGGTCCTACAATTTTAAACCCTTTTTCGGGAAAGAAACTTATATGGGAGCTATAACCAACAAGCTATCTCTCTTTTAATGTCTTTTTTGTTTGTTTTTGAAGCATAATAATGAGAAGGAAAATGGGCACAATTAACGTTAACCATTTATGTCATTATATCTTCTGTGAAATGGTATTTGGTTGATCTTCATGAAATTTAAAAAAAAAAATTTACCAATTTCTTTACGGACTCAAATGAACTGTACAGCTAATACATGACAGCTTGAGAAGCATACCGTAAACCGAAAACAGCTTCACACAGGTTATGTGGACACTATAGGAAGGTACATTCATTTAAATTGTGAGTCTCATTATGACAAGTTTTTTTTGTTTTGTTTTTATTAAACCCTCTCGAGGCAGCTGTACCGGTAGTTTTTCGGTTCTACTATAAACTCATTTTTGCATACCATAGATAATATAAAGACGATCGGATATACGATTCAAAAATTTTGACTCATAGCATTTTATATAACTCTAACTGAAAACTTTGAGTCGTATATGATCATCTTACAGCTGTATGAAGCACCAAATGTATGGCAGATTTTCATATAACGTATCGGCAGATTTACACTCACAACATTGAAAAGTCTTTCATGATAAAATAAGTTGACTTGTTGTATTCATTAACATTAACATAGAAGATCGGAAGAAGCTATGAACATAACATAGTTGTGCTTGGCTGTGATAATACTGTGACAATTCTCGGATAAGGATATCTAAGAACATCTACTGAATAGAGTAACCAAAATCCATATTAATTAATTATGTGGAAGGATAATTGTAATGAGCGGTGTTATAAGGTCGATATTTATTAAAGCTTCAACTGTGTGGTAAATAACAATAAAAATATAAAAAGAAATCATCGCCTTACACTATATACTCTTCATCCAAAAAATGCTCTTGGTTAAATCATATCGCATTATTGAATTTCAACCCCTGATCAAGCGGAAACGTGGATAACGATTAACATAAAAGAAAAATAACAGGGTCTTTATCAAAATCAAAACTAGAAACCCAATATTGCTTTCAACTACAGACCCACTAACGTTGGACATCAAGATATAAACCAGGACATTACTAATCCGGGATACAAATTTAAAAACGATCGTGAATTGTAAAAAATGTAATTAAAAATCAGTTTTGAAAAAAATAAAGTGAATTTCAAGTTTAAAGCTTTAGAACATAATATGATCTTGTGCATTGAAGTTCAAAATACAAGAAACCGTTAGTAGAATGAATAAACCAGATAGAAAGAAGAACACGAGTATACTTAATTTCAATGTCCGACTGTCTGTTGTTGACACGTTCCAATCCAAAAAATTTGATAGATCTCAATAAAATTTTCATTAAAGTTTTTGTTATTTTCCGTCGCAATCGATTCAGTAGATTAAAAGTTATAGAGATATCTGAGACAACCTCCTAAAAACTGAAAATTTCTGGACGTGAATCTTTCAATTTTAAAATACCGTCTTAAGGGGGAAAATGTACGCACTATAAAATTTTTGGGCATGGGAAGAAGTATTCCCTATACGAACCAAACATTCAAGATCACATATCTCTACAACTAATATTGGAAATATTACAAAATTTGGCATTATATTGCAGACTACTAAATTTGCGGTTAGAGAACGAAACTTACAAGTGAAATTTTTAATATCGCATTTTTCGGAAACTGTGACAGTAATTTTCTGGAAATTGATGGATGCAGCAATATTTGCTAAATATTGTAGACTACACAATTTTGAGATGGGACACAGGTGAGTGGTACCTCTCCTATATGTTCCCACAGTTACTTCTAAAGTGCTCGTTGTAGAGGGTATTTAAGATTCGTTACTGCCAAATAATTGATTAATTAATATATCGGATAATTGCAAGCTTGTCCTGCCCTATATTTGGGGAAGAGCGACATTTACCTTTAAATAAAATTTTTCAGAACTTATGCGAATTACGCCTAGTGAGTTTTGGTTGGATCCATATATTTGGATTCGATCGCGTTTTAAAACTACAAGTTCTATTCTAATTTCTTTTCATTCATACTCTCAATTTCATTATGAATTACGACAAAAAAAATGTTGAAAGTCAAACTGCAAAGAGAAAAAAATTAATTTTATTTAATTAATTTAATTTTGTTGTTTTTGCTATAATTAAAAAAATATATATCGTTTTGTGAAGTGAATAATTTATACGTAAATTCGCGCTCTATAAAACAATTAGAACTGAGTAAATTGGATGCATTTGAATTGAGAGGCTGAAGCTTATTAAAGTTCATTGTCATTTCAGAGAAAATATTATTCAAAATTTTGTTGTGAGTGTGTGTTTGAGTTTATTTTTATTTATTTTAATTAATTATTTGTTTAAATAGATTAGAACCAAACAAAATTATATTTTTAGAATAAAATCAAAATAAAAAATTAGAAATAATTTTTAAGATTAGATGAGATCTAAAAGGCATTAAATCGTTTAAGGTTCAAAGGTCAAATTTTTTGTATATAGGGTGTGAGATCGAAAAATTCTTATCACATATTAAAAAAAATATATAGTTTTAATCACTAGTGATGAAATTTTGAACACTTGTCGGAAACCTTTTCTTTGTTAAAATCCATTTGGGACACCTTTTTGTGCTCTTAATTTCTCTTTTTACAAGAGGTTTATATCTCTCCACTAATCTTGGCTTCGGAAAATTTGTAGGATTTTCCTCTTTTGGTTCAAATGCCATATTAGTGTATTTGTAACAGCTATGATATGTACTGATATGTTTTACGAAGCTGATCAAAAAAGGTCATTATGAAAAGTTTAATGAAAAACGTGTGTTAAGAATTTTTCGATCTCATTCCTTAATTTTTCTATATAAAATATTTAATAATTTTATTTCATATTTTAATATAAATTTTTTCTCTTCATTTCAGTTATTCACTTCAAAATGGTAAGTTGAGAACGTTCGTTCACAAAATGACATCGTAATGAGTCAAAAGTGCGTTTAATTAATTTTAAATTAAATTAAAAAAATACAAAATGGTTCTCCTTAATACAACGATTAACATAATTAATCATAAAAAACTTCAACCACATTTCAAAACCTAAAACTTATCACGTTCTCGTATTATTAGCATTTTTTCCCTTTAGCATTTAGTTTTATGTTCATTTCCTATTATTATTGTTATTATTCCATTTTTCTATTCTTTTTTTTCTTCTTCTTCCTTTGTTGATCACATATTAGATCTTGTTTTTTTAGTTTGTTTTCGTCTATTTTGGCCTACAAATATTTGAATAAATACAAGAGATACGCGTTACGTTTTTGTTCAACTTTCATTTTCTTTTAACCTTGATTTCGCTTTTTTTTGTTGTTTTGTTATTCTTTAATACTCGATTTATGTTCTAAACTTCTTCTTCTTAAAATGTCCAAATAAATAAATAAATATTTTTGTTGTTTTCCTATTTAGTGTGATATTTTTATTGTTTTTATTGTTTATACCTGATTTTGTGTATAATTTTTATTTTTGGCGTTGACACCCTACTTTTTAAAGAAAAGGTACTTTAGATTTATCATTTCATATGTAAAATATGGAAGATATCACTTTCACTAAAAATTAAATTTTTCACTAAAAATTCAAATTTTCACTAAAAATTGAAATTTTCACTAAAAATTCAAATTTTCACTAAAAATTCAAATTTTCACTAAAAATTCAAATTTTCACTAAAAATTCAAATTTTCACTAAAAATTCAAATTTTCACTAAAAATTCAAATTTTCACTAAAAATTCAAATTTTCACTAAAAATTCAAATTTTCACTAAAAATTTAAAATTTTCACTAAAAATTCAAATTTTCACTAAAAATTCAAATTTTCACTAAAAATTCAAATTTTCACTAAAAATTTAAAATTTTTACTAAAAATTTAAAATTTTCACTAAAAATTTAAAATTTTTACTAAAAATTTAAAATTTTCACTAAAAATTTAAAATTTTTACTAAAAATTTAAAATTTTCACTAAAAATTTAAAATTTTTACTAAAAATTTAAAATTTTCACTAAAAATTTAAAATTTTTACTAAAAATTTAAAATTTTCACTAAAAATTTAAAATTTTTACTAAAAATTTAAAATTTTCACTAAAAATTTAAAATTTTCACAAAAAATTTAAAATTTTCACAAAAAATTTAAAATTTTCACAAAAAATTTAAAATTTTCACAAAAAATTTAAAATTTTCACAAAAAATTTAAAATTTTCACAAAAAATTTAAAATTTTCACAAAAAATTTAAAATTTTCACTAAAAATTTAAAATTTTCACTAAAAATTTAAAATTTTCACTAAAAATTTAAAATTTTCACTAAAAATTTAAAATTTTCACTAAAAATTTAAAATTTTCACTAAAAATTCAAATTTTCACTAAAAATTCAATTTTTCACTAAAAATTTAAAATTTTCATTAAAAAATTCAAATTTTCACTAAAAATTTAAAATTTTCACTAAAAATTAAAAATTTTCACTAAAAATTCAAATTTTCACTAAAAATTTAAAATTTTCACTAAAAATTAAAAATTTTCACTAAAAATTCAAATTTTCACTAAAAATTTAAATTTTCACCAAAAATTCAAATTTTTACTAAAAATTCAAATTTTCACTAAAAATTCAAATTTTCACTAAAAATTCAAATTTTCACTAAAAATTCAAATTTTCACTAAAAATTCAAATTTTTACTAAAAATTCAAATTTTCACTAAAAATTCAAATTTTCACTAAAAATTCAAATTTTCACTAAAAATTCAAATTTTCACTAAAAATTCAAATTTTCACTAAAAATTCAAATTTTCAAATTTTTACTAAAAATTCAAATTTTCACTAAAAATTCAAATTTTCACTAAAAATTCAAATTTTCACTAAAAATTCAAATTTTCACTAAAAATTTAAAATTTTCACTAAAAATTTAAAATTTTCACTAAAAATTTAAAATTTTCACTAAAAATTTAAAATTTTCACTAAAAATTTAAAATTTTCACTAAAAATTGAAATTTTCACTAAAAATTCAAATTTTCACTTTAATTCAAATTTTCATTAAAAATTCAAATTTTGATTAAAAATTCAAATTTTGATTAAAAATTCAAATTTTCATTACAAATTTAAAATTTGCAATAAAAATTTAAATTTGCAATAAAATTGAATTTTTGCGAAAAGGATAAATTTTTCCCAAATTTCCGCTAAATATTAAAATATTCACCCAAAAATTAAAGATATTTTATATTTTGAATTTTGCCTTATTTTATTTCAAACTAATGATCAAATGGTTCATACTTTCTCTGAACATGAAAATAGCTCGATATCACGGCAATTTGGATTTTGAAAGAAAAATGAGACAAGTGAGACAGATATTTTTGTAGATCTTCCTACCTATAGCCTTTAGGATTTAGCAGTTCCACCATTTGCTTTAGCGGACTTTGAGACTATGTGTTATCAATTGCAGTTTATACACTTCGGTATAATCTACAGAAGTCAGACATATATCACTTTCATATAATTTGCCTATGTCTACCTTGTTGTAATTCTATTTATAGCTCAGAATCTTTTGGTCCTCGCTGCCTTACCCACGGACTTTCTACTCAGGCGTGATGTATCTGAGTTTAGGGCTTCGTTCTAATCTCTGCATTTCAGGTCATCGTAATCTTATTGGCGTGGTCTGATTTCATAATTCGTCTGAACAGTCCAGTTAATCCGGTCCAACTATACTTTTCAATACAAATTGAAATATTTCATTTCAAAAACAATTTCCGTAGTGAAAATAAATAGTTTTTTTTTTACTTTCTTTAATATCACATTGATGTATATGGAGAAGTGGATGATCGAATTTATACATCGATATTTGTGTTAGCAAAAACTTAATTTTTTTATAACCTTAAAATAATTCCTACAACTCTTTTTAATTTCTTTTGCAATAGAAAATAAAACATTTCAAGTTCAGAATGTTATGTAAGCTTTCTATGGATATATAGTTTGGAAAAACATGATCATTTTTAAACTATAACTCATTCGATATTCGTTTAAAGTTTATGATTTCCGAAAAAAAAGTTACTTCTCAATACAGAACTAAACTATCAAAATATTTCTTTTCCGAAATTTATTTGTTTTATTTGTTTTATTTTATTTCTTTTTTCCTAAATTGTGACGCATATCTTTCGCATAAATTAATTTAATAGACCTCCGCCAATGTCGCACGCGGTATTTGTTATGTGTGGAATAATAACAACAAAATCGTAATACAAAAAATAAAAGAAAAAATAAAACAACAACAAAAATATTTAAATAAAAAAATGCAAACAAAACAAAAAGAAGAAGACCAAAGAAAAAAACTACAAAAAAGTTGTAGTCGTTGTAGTGATTTGTTTAGACAACAAATTTTATGAGTTTCCGCGCAAACTTATGAATGAGCGAACAAACGATCGAACAAATGCGGAGCATAAGATGTTGTTTCAAAATGAATTTATTTTATGTGGATCCGATAGATATGACAAATTTGCATTTTGATAAGTTTTTGTTTTGTTTAGATATACAAATAATGACTGAGATCGCAAAGTTCTAAACACACATTTTCATTAGATATTTTTTCAGTCAGTTATGTCTGTCAATTTGGTCCAACAGAAAGTTGGCTAACCGTTCAAAGATCTGCCGTCAAACTGTTTCCAATGTTATTAAACAGTACCGGAGGAACTTGTTCGTTGATAGAAAACCTGGTTCAAATAATCCCAACACATCCATTATTAAAACCACCTGGTTAGATCAGTGCTCGGTGTATTTGCTACGAAAAGTACGTTACGGGTAATGGAAGACTTTTGGAGAGATGTTCAAAATTTCATCGCTAGTGATTTAAACTCCAAATATATATATTTTTTTGTCAAAAAACAACTAAAACAAGTGCGAATGCCCCCACCACAAATGCATGTGATGTAAATACAATATGTTTCATACATACACACCAACACATACACTCACAAACGTATAAAATATATAAAAGTTTTTCTTAAATATAACACAGAAACACTTAATGAGTCATCAAATTAATTATATTCTTAGCTAAAACTTTTTTCTACTGAACCGATTTTGATAATTTTTGGAACGACAATGAAGCGCATAAAAAACATTTTTGGCAAAATTTCATTCCAATTTGTCGATTTAAAATTGACAATTGTATAATAGATCTTCGCTTGAAATTAGAGGTTGACTTAGATATCGGTCTATATCTTTTTAACATACTAAAACAATTTTGCTGGTTTTAAATAGTAAACTTTTCAGGACTAAAAGAAATACTCCGGCTAAATGTTATTGAGCTCTAACAATTATTGGGGATATCAGCGTGCCAAGAACAGACAGACGGACAGACGGACATATCAGATTTTGATTTGATGCAAGAATCTATATAATCTATGAGGTCTGAGATATTTTCTTCTTAGTTTTACAAACGGAATGACAAAGTCAATATATAAAACTGTAAGTTTAGTAGTTTCGTTTTTATTACGTATGTTAAGAATTTTTCTATCTCACTCCTTCCGAAACTATTTTTTTAAATCTGAACTACAAATCTATTATTATCATTATTATTATGACTTTTTTTGTTTTTTCTATTTTATTATTTTTCTAAATTTATTTTATTTCTTTTTTCATGTTTATTATGTGTGTATGTGCGTGCGTAAGTACGTGTGTGTCCATGTGATTTAACAGGTGTTCAAAAAATTTTATGATCAATTTTGTTTGTTAATTTTGAATTTAAATAAAATATTGAAATCTGGTAGCTGATCATTATTATTAATTTTTGTTGTAATTTAATCAATTCATTAGTTTTTTTTTTTAATTTTTGCTTTTTTTGGATTTTTAACGTAAAAGAAGTTTACCATAAAGAATTTCCAAGAAGACTACAAGAAGACTTTTATAACAAAATGCTAATTTTTGTTCGAAAAAAAAAAAAGACCTTGATGGATTTATGTTTTTTTCTTTTTAAAGTTTGTGGGGGGTTTTAAAGAAGATTTTGGGTTTTTTTGGTGTAAAATAATGTTGATTAGAAGGGAATTTTTCTATTGTATTCTAAAAATGGCATAATGACGTATTTTGTATAAAAATGATGACTTAAGAATGAGGTTTGTTTGAGTTAATTATCATTATTTCCCATTTCCCTTTATTAACTTCGTAATAAATCATAAAAGAATTTCACACTTTAAAGCTGTTTGTTAAGTTTCGATAGGGAAGGTTGGTTTTTTGTGGTTCTAAAATAGAAAAGTTTGAAAATATTTAAAAAATAATGTGAACAAACAAATTTTTTTTGAGCCAACAATATTTTTTTATTAGAACAACAATATATTTAGTAACGATAACAATAACTATTGTTAACAATGCAAAATAACAATACAAAGAAACAAATGTTTTATTGATATAAAAACAAATAATTTTTTTTTTTGAGCCAACAATATTTTTATTAAAACAACAATATATTTAGTGGCGATAACAATATATATTTTTAATTGATGCGAAATCATATTGCAAATAAACAAACCTTTTTTTTACAATAACAATAATTTTTATTGCAATAACAATATTGTTTTGTGGTGATAACAATAACTATTGTTATTAATGCAAAATAATGTTAAAGTTACGTCAACAATACCTAATGATAATAGTATGATGCTTCTTGTTTATGATTACCGCAAACATATTTTATTCTCTGCTTGCGATACATCCGATAGGAAAGCAGACAGATCGGTGATCGGAAAATTTGGTACGAAAATTTTAAGCTCATGGCAGGAACGCTGTTTAAAACTTAGAGCCCAAAAAAAGATCACGAAAATTAAAGTGAAGTTTTCAAAAAATATATATTCTTGCTGCATAATGGATGCCGAATATTATGTTCTGACAGATTTTTCGTCAATTCCAAGTCAAAAATTTCATACACCAGCTGTGTTTTTTTTGTACCTTGGAGCTTTCTATTATTCATATGATCTTTATAACTCTTGGTCCACATTAACCTAAATGATAAGATTTTCCTGATTCTGTTTAGTAATATTGAGGACTGTTTGTTGGTCCATTTTTTATCATTCAAATTAATCAAACTCACAAAAAATTTAAATATTTTTTGCGAAAAAAGTTTGAAGGAATTAAGCTTTTTCTCTCAGAAACCATTTGAAATTATTGGTAACTTGAAAAAATCCATTAATTGCTAAAACGTAATAAATTTATTTAATAAATGCAATAACAACAAAAAAAGAAACTTAAAATCACTTCCAGTGTTTTGTTTGTCTTTGTATCGGTTGATCATTAAAGTGGCGTAATGGAAGCGTTTTAGAATTGTTGACTTAATAATTGTTGTGATCATTTCTTCACTTCTCTCATTCGGTCAGTGAGTTAAGTCCATCGTCATAGATTTGACATGGCAAATGCTGACTTGAAATTATTTATTTATTTATTTTCTTATTGTTTTTTATTATTATTTTTATACAGAATTTATTTATTTACGTTAATGTTTTGGTTGTTGCTGCTGCTGATGATGTTGTTGTTGTTGATGATGATGTTGGTGTTGTTGACGTTTCTTTTCTTTTGTCTTTTAAATAAATCTGCTGTTTGTTGTTTAAGAATTATTAAGTAAAAAATACTAAAAGTTATTGTTAATGTGATTTTAACTAAAGAGTGTTTTAATGTAAATGCAGAAGCTGTTAAAGCATGCAAATAAGGAGTCTTTTATAGGGCTAAAACGAATTTGGTGTACCCTAATATATCAAATGATCAGATGAACTAGAAAAAAACCCTCAAAATTATTTCTGACAAAAAATTGACTAAAGAATTAATGATCAATCTTCAAACCTTTGCAGTATCAGGATAATTCGATCGTTTAAAAAATCCCCTAAAATATGTGTTCAAAAGTAAATCCGACTAAATATATCAGTATAATCCAAATTCCATAACTATCGAAATACAAATATGGCTCTTTGGAGGGTGAAGATCTTATATTATAACTCAATTCAATTAACGCCCAACTAAAAATTTTAATCACCAATAAAGACTTTAATGTTGTAACTGAGAAAATTTCCGGCAACTGAATGTTATCGATTGTAGTTATTCTTCGGCTGTGATAATTCAGTGGCAGCTTGGGTCTATTTACGAATCCACCAGCCTTAAGTAATAAGTTGTAAAATTTACTCTTTCTGGGGATTAAAATTATTCTCTTTTTTTGTCGATTATTAATTTCGAATATTAATTCGGGTCTGCTTTACGTTTCTTCCTTTACAAACAAGTCTTTTTATATGTACTCGGCTTTAATGCACAGAAATTGGTATTCAATTGTTGTTTAGTAGTAGAGCAGGTTAAGCACGATTGTTGAAATCGGGTTTCTTATAATCAGTGGTTGATATAATCTGATTTTAGCGTCTGTTGGTGAAAGGTAAGAGTAATCGACAACACAAGAGGTCATAACCTTCAATTCTGGCGACGATCGTTCACATGTTTTAAAAACTGTCAGAAAATATTTGATAAATAGTGGATGAGAAGTTTCGCCTGCCAGATCTTGTTCTTTCCGATTACCATTTGATACGATCGATACTGAAGGTCTAAAGATATCAGAATATGGTTTTATAACATAATGAATGATTATGGACTTTTGTTCAGTATAATATTCTAGACTTTGATTTATATCTTCATCATTTCTTTTGTAAGCATCTTACCGATCGCCTGACGCGATTTAAACATCTCATAATGCAGTACATCCTTCCGAATCGACTTTGCTGATGAATTGTCTTTTTGCACTTGGGGTTGTTTGTAGCAAAGATATCTTTTGTGGCTACAGAGATATCTTTCATTTCAGAATAGAGTTCGTTCTATGGAAATCATTTGTTCTGTTCACAATAGTATGGTCGAAGAGCTGGTAACACGCCCCAACTTGTTTTCATTTTCAATATTAAGCCAACAGGCGACCATTATTTACGTAAGATTTGTCAATCTGTTTTTTGCTTCAATCGGTCTTAAGCGAAACATGTCCTCCAAGATGGCAGAATTAGGGAGGGCATAGTGTAGTAGTTAAAGTGCTTATCTACAAAATTAAAATTTTTAAGCATCCCAGACTTAAATCTGGTCGACTTGGGATGAGCACGGAAAACATTAACTAAGAACAACTCGAGAATGATCAATTTGAAACCGTTTCGCATTACATATAGAGGGCGTTGTTCTATGTAACAATAGACAAGAAACTAATGAGGAACTTGGTAATAAAGTATATTTCTTTTATACATGAGTTACATGAGTTCTAAATTCTATCCTCAATTTTGATCTTATTTTCCTAAATACCAATTGTAGTGATCTCACAATTAAGTTATTAATGTCATTAATGCATTTAATTTCTTATTTTCTTTTCATCTTGATTTTCTAAACAACTACTTACTATAAAGTCCATTATAAAGTATTTATTTCTTTTATTTTAGTTTTATTTTCATTATCTGTTCATATACAAATAAATTTTATTTAAAATTGACCTTGAACTTGATATTAGTTACCGACTTACGGGCAGCTTTTGTTTTTTTTTTGTATAAGAAATTGAGAGAAAAGAAGAAAGAAAGAGAAAAAATGGATTTTACACAACCAACCAACGAAACGAACGACCAACAAAACGTGAAACTGGTTTTATATTCAAACTTTGGTCATCAGACTTGTGTGGATACCGATAAACCAACTCAAGCCAACAAACCAAGATCTCTAACATGATTGAAACAAACAAACAAACAAACAAACAAACAAACAAACAAACAAATGTAAGATACAAATTAATGGCTAACAGAATGACGGACTGACCGAATGACAGACTAATTGACATACAAAACAAATTTGAAGTGTTGGAATTAAAGTGATTGAATGATTTTAGTTGTTCGTAGTAAAAATATAAATAAATAAAATTTTATTCTTTAATTAAATTGATAAAAATAATTTATTGTTAATATTACAAGCTGCCGCAGATGACAGATATTTGAAAGAGTGATTTCATCTTTCATCATATAGAAGAAAAATGCTTTAATTGTATTGGGATTATGCCATTGCATTTGCATCTTCATTTCTATATCTTCCATCATTTATAATGTCATTTCGTTTGTAATACCAAGAAGGAATCTCCTAAGACCCCATAAAGAGATATACTCCGGCATCGATTCAAAAACTGAATCCATTTAGCACGATTGGCAAAGTCACCACCACAATAATTGTCAGAGCGCAAGAAAATTTGGTCTCAATATTTGTAATTGGCCTAAAAGTTTTACTAGTTAAAGTCGGATAAATGGGTTCGATAAACAAAAGTTATAGACAAATATCTGAGTCAAAAAAATATAAGTTTGTTTGGGGCATATCGCTTCCTCCTGGCATATCCAAACTCTGAGGCTTTTAAAATAAATCTCTTGAAATTTGGCAGATCTTTCTCTATCTGGCAAAGATTGAAGGATTGATGACTTTAATGGGGCACTGTGAAGTGGTAACATTACATTACATATTTATGAGACTATAACAAAGTTAATCGTGGTAGAGGATATTAAATATTCGGCATATACTACTGGACTCTTCATGCCTTCTACGATTTTACTAAAATTTGATGTATCTTTTCAAAATAAAACTTCTTCATTCGAGTCCAACATACATAACATTTGTCATTCTGTCTATAAGATCATGAAGAAATCATCTAAAACTACTTACGGCATATATCATCTTAAATCAAATCGAAAATTGAGTCTTGAAACTGGATATATTCTCAAGTTCAATGTCCAATCATTTTGTAATTTGACTTTGATGTCTCAGTTTTCTATTTAAGCGAGAATATCGGAAAAAAATTATGGACCGATATCTGAGACAACATCAAAATTTCAATGTAAAACTTTGGAAAAATTTACAATAAACTGTAATAAAATTTAAATAGAATTTAACCCGCGAAAGTAGCAAAAATTATGGAAATCAGATTAGAAAACATTTTTTATAACTTTCTGAAATTTGGCAAATAAATTTATTTCAATCCCATATTTAATAGGGTTCTGGGATGACAAATACCGGTCCGTATTTAGTTACGGCTCCCATATAAAGGGTACAAGGTTGAACTGCCTTTAATTACCGTGTTATTTCGACTTATAGTTCCCATATAAGTTGAGACGAATTGTTGGAAATAGGGGAATGCTATGGAACGGTGCGAGTTCGAAAGTTTTTGGTTTTTTAAATACAAAAGATTTCACTATTTTATATATCGTTTTTAATTTTTTAAAACTTCTAAAACTTCACGTGTAAGACAAGTTTCACTAGGAATATTTTTAGCCGGTAGTTTTTATTTCAAAATTGATTTTGTACTCGATAGTTGAGACATTTTAGTTTATCTCGCCTTAGGACCCTTCGGCAACAGGAAAGCTAGTTTAAGAAATAAGAACTAATTAGTAAGACATAAATTCGTTCAAGATAGCCTGAAAGGGAGCATTCCAATGGTGTATAGGAAATCAATGAATTTTCTTCTGTTAGCATTACTTTTCAGAATCATATAAAAGAAGTCGAATTTAGAATAATGAAGGGCCTTTCTTAAGTGATGATCTGTTTATTAGTTCGATCTTATGTTTTCTCATTCTTTAGATTCAGTTTCACTTCCTTTTTATTTTAACAGGACTTTCCCGTCTTCTATTCAATCGCCGGCTTCACTCTCTTCTAGTCTAATTATTTCAAGTGGGAAATGCTTTTGAGGGCTATAATATAAGAAAGATTCCAAAGACCGTTTTGGGAGAAATGCTATATCTTTTTTAGCGATTGTAAGATGCAGATTTTATTACCGTTAAATATAGTAACTTTCCAAGAGGCTAAATTCAATAAAATCCAACAAGCCGTTTTTATAACTCTTCAATCTTTCACCTTTTAACTTTCTCGCCACCGACGAAATCCATGATACCAATGTAATGCTCTGTTTTGATACGAAGTGTGTTTTGTATTATGATAAGTTGAAATTGGGTCAGTTGTTCATTCAACGAAAAACAACCAAAAATTCTTGTCTCAGATTCCGAGATCAGCCAAAAACTATTTGAAAATAATGGATCTTATGGTCCACACCTTAACATTTTGACTATAAATTGTTTCGTTCAATTATTGGAATACGCTTCAATGTGTAATTCCACTCTTTTTCAAAAAATCTGAGCAATATTTTGGGCTTAGATTCCATATGCTAACAAACAGGTGGGATCTTTATCACTTCTCTACGGAGAAGTGTTCAAAAACGGGTTCCAAACATTTGAACGTTTTTGTTTTCGAGACAGAAATAATTTCTACACCTTTTTATGAAAACGGTATCTATTTTTCCAACATTATTAATGGCATTTTAACGATAATATTTACCACTGATGAGGAAATAACACTCATGACTTGTATCGCATAAGTATTGGTACCCTTCATGGCCTGTATTGTTTAAAACTTTTTACAAATCCTGTTTTAGCTTAATTGAATTACGTGTGACACTTATATACAGTGTTAAGCAAAAGTTTTGGTACCCTGATGAGTGTTCCACCTAATTTCAATCATTTTTGTGTTGGATGTGAAAATCTTTAGGAATTCCTAATTTTGGGTCACTTTCGATGAAGTTGTTCTTAAGAATACTTAAATGGACTGTAGTTTTCATTATTTTCTCAATAAATTCATTATTCAGTCTCAGAATTACATTCTGAGTCGATGTCCGACCTCCGTCTGTCTGGTTGGCTGTACATGTAAACATGATATTATTTTGGACTAAGGACGAAGTCTTCATTAAGCTTATAAAAATCTTAAATATAAAATAATTTTAACGAGTTTGTGGTAAAAGTAAGTCCTATGATTTTCTAAAAAATGTGCAAAACTATACAACAATCGGTCCTTTTTCTCATTGGTCCTACACAACCCTCTTCCAAATATCACTTTGAAGAGCATAAATCTCATATTTAACTTGATGTTAAAATAAAAATTTGGTAAAATTAAGATAAATATAAGCAAAAATTGATGTGGGAAGTTATACGAGGGTCGTTCCATCTTCTATTTTCTATATAAGTTTTACATAAATGTTAGTGTCACAAACATTTACTGAACACTTAAGAAAAAGTTCATTAATACAAACCATTTTTAGCCAATATTTTAGTGTAGGGTATTTTACAGTCGGATTTGACCGCCTAAAAATTTCTTACTTGTTTTATTTTATTATAAATTAAAAATAAATTTATAAAATCTATGGAAAAATAATAAAAAATTGTTTAATTAAATAAGTGTACCAAAACTTATGCTTTACACTGTATTTTTTTTGTCACGGTGACAATGACGTCAATGGCACTTAATTTTATTTCTATTTTTTTTTTTTGTAATATATTTTTTTAATGTTGTATTATTTTAACAATAATTTTTCAATAATTTTTTTTAAGAATACAAAAACAACAACAACAATAACAAAAAAAGTGTTAATAAATATTTGCAAGTTGTTGTTGATGACTTTGTAATTGAAAACGTCTTCATATTTTTCCTCATTTAAAGTTAATTTTGAAAGAAAAAAAATAAAAAAAATGTTAATAAAATTTTTAAAATGTTTAGAACAACAATGTTATGATTAAAGTCTTGTTACACAACAAAATTACTGAGTATTAAATTAAAAATTATCGTATAAAATTTATCTTATTAGAATTTAAGTGTTTTAAATGGGGATTTTTTCCAGTCTTAAACGCGGTAATTACCATTTAGTTACTGCTTATTCTTGTTATTGTTATTGTTGTTGTTTATAATTTAATTTTAATTAAATTTATATATATTTTTTATGTAAATTTATTCTTCGATTGTTTTATCATCAAAAAACGTCAGAATTATTAAAATTTTATTGAATTAATGATTAAATGAAGGAAATTTCTTAGACTTCGATTACAAGAATTTCATTTATTATTTAATCATAAATTCCTCGGATTTAGTTTTAGTAAAGAACTTGGACTTGGAAATTGTTAATTCTGAGAATGAAATGAGTTTTGGCTTAAAATAAATTCCCAGTGGCGTTTTAGGATCCAGTAATTTTTAGCAGGAAAATGTTGGTGGAGTGTTACAAAAATGTTGTGCTATAAACATTTATTGGATCAAAGAATAAGTATTGGCGGTTTTTTATTGCTAAATGCATTATAAACGTTAATTGCGGAAAGGAATGGCCTCTCGCTTCACCGTTTTTATTGATATTTCTCTACTTATGAATCAGTTACGATCGTCCGATTTTACCTTCAATCATGGCCTACAGTGTGTTCAAATCGTTTCTTAATAATTTTGTAACTTCTGGAACGTTAGAGATATCTTAATGGACTTTTACAGAATTCTAATTATTTTATTTCCTGATTCATGAACAAATTTATATACTAAAGCCGCCATGCAACCCTACACCATCAATGATAAACCTCCGTGCTTCTCTGTTTTCTTAGTATTTTTTTGGGACTAAATTCCCCATTTTTCTTACGCCAAATATATCGAAGACCATCTGACCTAAATAAATTAAATTTACTCTCATCAATGTAGAGAGTAAATTTCTGGATGAATTTCTTTGTTTAACACAAATTGGGCAATTTTTTTGATGCAGAATCAACTGGTCTTTTTTGAACTTCGCGTATTATGAACTTTTCATCTCTCTGGTTAAGCTTCTCTTTTTACTGCTTCGCGGTTTTTATTACCAATTCTTTCACTCATGGACTGTCGGTTTATTTCTGCTTACAATAGCGCTCGGTCCTTCTTTGTTGACAGTTTAATCTTAAACAATTTTTTGGCGACGTCCTGAAATTAACTAATGACTTTCCAATCCAATAATATAAGCGTTGCTTAAACATAACGGTAAAACAAATGTCATCTATGTTGCTACTCGCACTGCCCGACTTTAAATGTGAGTATGTTTCTTCTTCCTTTATCCAATCCAATTTTTATAAATTTTATAGGGTTCTAAAGTGCTTAAAAACCTTTGGAAAAAAAATCGTTTGAAACATTGAGAAGTGATTTGTTGTGTGTCTCTCAATGATAATTCAAGTCCTTCTCGATTTTGTCTACAATCTTTGCCGGGAAAGGCTTCTACTTTTGTTATTCAGGGTTATTTTGAATCGCGAAAATCTTCTTTTCAAGTTGATTAAATTGGTGAATGTTAACTGAGAGCAGTCGATCCTTGACTTTTATAAAGAGTTTAAATTTTGCAGTTGAAATAATGATATCGTATCCATTTTGACCTTAAAATTTCCCTATTTAACCAAACAAAAAATTGAATGTGATTTCATCAAGGCTACCGAAATAAACCTTCGCTTAAGGATCGAATCTTTTTTTAGAAACATCAGATCTCTAATTCGGTGAACGCCCATTTTTAAATTACCATCTTTCTAAATAAGTATCAGACTATTAATCCAATTGCCACTTTAGAGACCGATTCACTTCATCTTCGAGATCGCGTAACGTTATTTGGGGATAATTCTGTAACTTTGGAACTTCACTTTTGAGTAGTTTTCAAATTAACTTAAAGGATAAAAATTTCTTAGTGAGTCCTGGTGACAGGTGCACATCTTGGAGAAGATAATAATAATAATCCCCTTCTAAAACAAGTAAAAGTTTTAAAGCGTTTTAACACCAACTTTATGATTCTCGCAAGATTTGATACGTTTTCCTGGTATGGAAAATGACCATATCTCTCATGCAAAATTTTGGAAAATCTCTTGTAAATGTGGTCATTTGGCGTGAATACAAATTTAACTAAAATAACTTCATGTCTGGGTGTTATGAGCTTGAAAGATTCTCAAAACATTCGAAACAACATTTAAATCATTGGAACATTGTTAAATCGACTCAGGAAGTGATTCAATGTAAAAATCTGATCCATCATTGGGCATGATTATTTCTTCCATTTTTTGAAGATGATGGACCAAATTTTTTCACATTACTTTCCTGGATAATAATTTTTTCAATTCAGGTCTTAGGAGAGGTATTTTCCTAGCGAACCCCATAAATTTATTGGAAGTCTTTAGAAAAAAGCGATTTTACTTAGTATGAATTCATTAGGATGAAAATTGAGTCTAATTTAAATTGAACTGAGATGCTTTCGAAGAAGATGTTGATTGTTCGAAATGATGCTTGAGCTCTGCAAATGAATGCTCTTGTGGCATCATCTTGTTACTGGCCAAGAAATTGGATCAGACGGATGCTGCACCAAAAACAATTGAGTCGTTTTAAGATTGTAATCATCGGAGATTGGTTGGGCATGAGTCCCTAATATTTTATTTTAACAAGTCAAAATGGATTTGTGAAGCAGAAAGAGGAAAGTTTTGTACCAATTTTTAACCCCTTTTGTACCATTTATAGAGCTCCCTTACGATTCAATTACATCAGATCTTCTATTAGACTTATATAACCGAAATGTGGCCTCTAATGTCTCTTCTAAGATTTATATTACTTTTACTTTAAGAGTATTTCAAATTCGTGTTTATCTCCCATTAATTCCAATATAAAACAGTTAATACTATAAAATTGTAACCAAATGGCGTCGAAATTCTTAAATTACGTTGTTTATTCTCTACACGAGTTTTTGAAAAAGAATAGAAATTTCTGTTGTAACAAATGAAAAATAAAAAAATAATAAAAATTCGTGTTAAAATGACTAATTCCCCAGTTAGATTTCACTAAAACAAAGAAAAAAATAAATCAAAGTCGTTGTTTTTGTTTCGCCAACAATTTCAGTTTTTTAGTCTCTGTTTAGGCCTTTAAGTACTTTTTTTGTTGTTGCTTTTTTTCATTATTCAATTGTGGATTTCGCAACAAAACCTTTTTTGATCTTTTGTCGCCATTTCACTGAATATTTGTTTTTTATTAATTATTTTTTTCCACAATTCTTTACTTTTATGGTCAATCCATCAGTTTGTCTATCTGTCATCCCATCCCACGCTCCTTAATCGTTTTACAAGCAATAAAATGATGATAAAATGCATTTTTTCTGTCTTTTCACAATAAAAATTATTTGAAAATATGGTGAAATGTTTATTAAGACGTTTATTAGAAAAGGTTAAAATATATTTTTTTATAAAGATGGATTTTTATTTTAATAAAAATAATTTCATTTAGGCGTTAGAACACGTTATTTATTTTTAATTAAATTCAAAAAAAAATATATATAAAAAAATTAATTCAGATTGGATCTCTCATGAAAGATGATTGGGAGGAGAAATTGATGAAACTTAAAACAGCAAAAATTAAGAATCGTTTGATTCGGTGTTTGCTAAATAAAAATAGGACCTTCAAGTAGACTGATGGCAGATGTTTACCTTCCAAAATACCATATTTATATAAAACAAATAAGAATGCTGTATAAAGTTCGGCTACTTTATATATCACACGAATATGTGAAGCCCGACTATTTGATACCCCACACCACAATGATGGTTTTCACTAGTAGTTACGAAAAATTTATAAACTACCCTCGTATAGTTTAATTTTTTGATTTATTCCTAACTGGGTAGTACACTATTTTGACACTAACATTTATGTGATATTAATGCATATGACCCTCTAGCAAAATTCCTTTTTGCTGGAGGGTCATATGAGAGCTAGAAGAAATTATGGACCGATGTTTGCACATAGATTTTTGTTTATATTTATCTAATTTGAACAGTTATTATTACAATATCAATGTATATGTGAGGTTTATGCCCTTAAAAGTGATATTTCGGAGGGGGTTTGTATGGGACCTATGAGAAGTAAGGGTTGGACCCTCAATCATCGCTTTAGAATATTATAGGACTTACTTGTGCCAAATCGTTTTTTATTTAGAAATTTTATGATAATAAAACTCCATTCCGGGTGGAACATTTATATGGGAGGTACTTGAAATATTGAACCGAATATGACCAATTTCAAAAGGCTTCGTTCTTAGGTCAAAGTAATATCATAAACGAAATTTCATCGAAATATCTCAGAAACTGCATATATCTACTTAGAAAATGATTCTGATGATTTTATTGCATGTGATAAATATCAGCTCAAACGCATAATACCCCAACCACCTGCGTGGTGGTGTAGGGTATAAAAATATTGAAAACTGCTTATAACGGGATACCACTTTCCCGTGTTCTATCCTTGAATTAAAATTTCATTATTTGGTTCTATTCTTCTGGCCCATGCTCTATCCAAATAATTTTGTAGGGTGCAATGCTTCCCATTAAAGCCAAAATCAGTGTGTCGAATTTTAAGAAAATTTAATCAGCCGTTTAGTAATAATCGATATTCAAATTGTTATATCAGATATTGGTCTGCTGTTAAGGGAAGCGATTTTGTCCGTTTTAAATAAACAAGTTCTCAGGCTAAAAACAAATACTCAGATCAAATTTTAATTATAGTGGATGTGATCTCGGTAGACAGACGGACATAAGTCGATTATGATTTTGATTTGATGATCTATAGCTGATTCTTTCTTGGCGATGCCCACAACATAACAAAGTTAATACATACACGTCATGGAAGCTAAGTCCATGTTTTGGTCCTAATATCGTAACAATGACAGAATGTTGACCTGATGCACTTAAAATTCACCAGACATATTCACTCCAAGTTCAAAATCATTATTTCCGAATTAGAAATATGGTATTTAGGGAAAATGCTATATATGGACCTATAACCATATACCGAATAAAATTGGTCTATTTTAAAGCTTAAATCGATATTTCAGGAAGTGGCCTATAGGCATGTAATGCCCTATATATCAAATATGTACCGATATTCGTCAAATCAGTTACATATATTAAAGGCAGTTAAAAACGTAATTGTGTCGAATTTCAAAAGAATTATTTAAGATTTTTATATATTTAAAGTCCAATTCCACGAATGGGCATTATATGGGTGCTAGGTCATATAATGGTCCCAGCAAAAGTAGCAGTGTGATTTATTATCCACTCATTTTTTATTGAAAAACTTAGAAAAGTTTTCTATTTAATTTTGAAAATGTCTCAGATATCGGTCTATATATTTTTTATTATTAGAATAATTAATTAACGGGAGAGTCATTAAAATTATTTATCGCAGAAGTGTCAGCTTTCAAGTTCATAACGATTTTTAGCCCGATTGTCTTATGATATTAAATTTAATTAAATATTTGTTTAATGTAATTTTATTTCGTTTCAATTAAATTTATTTATTTATTTATTTTTTATTTTTTTAATTAAATATATATTTTTTTTGCATAAACTAATAAAGTCATAATAAATAAAATCTGATAAATCGGTTAAAAAAAATCAAATACATTTACGTATGACTAAAAACATACGTCCGTTTGATGTAAAACATTAATAAACATTTTAATAATAATTTAATCATGACTTAGATTAAATAAAATATTAACATTAATTAAATTAAAATTTAACAAGATTTTTACATTTATTTAAATAAAAAATAAACCAGCAACAACAAAACTCTTTGATCTTTATCAAATTAAATGAACAATAAAACTAAAAAAGAGAATCAAGAGACAAGAAAAAGAGAAACATGATGAAAAAAGATGAAAAATGAGTTTCATGTTCAGTTAATAAATTTTAATTCGTGTTTATGAGAATTTTTAATTCAAATTTATTAGTTATGAAGGTAATAAAGCGAGAGAGAGAGAGAGGTACAGTGAGTAATAAAAGTGGAAACATATTGAAAATTCACTAACTGTGTTTTATCCAAAAAGTATGTTGTTTACACAAAATTTCATCAAATTTCCTGTCACAGTTTCAGAGATAAGCGATAAAAATATTAAAAATAGCACTTGGCCTATACAAAATTTTGTTGGACCTTAATATCTTGTTGTTATTATTCCCTTATCAATGTGCCATATTTTAAGAAATTAACTTTAACAGTTTCAGTTTCGTTTACTAGGAAGATACCCCTCCCCCCCTGAAAATGTATAGTCCGTAATGTTTGTCACTAAAGTCAATATCAGCGAGCTAAATTTCCAAAAAAATCAATATGTTGTGTGTTTGTCTCAGATATCGGTCTATTACTTTTTTCTACTGAACTAATTTAGGCGATTTTAAACAGGAAACTTTTCGGTACAATAACTGTGTACTTAGGATGAATTTCATTAAGCTCTGTTAGTTATTGTGGACATGTGCGCATCATTTATAATACAACATCTTAAATAGTTGGCGCAGTATGCGATTATACTGAGTCAGAAACACTTTCTGGCCTGACTGTCCATGTAATCGAGGTTTGATGGAATTTAGTATTGTTACTATTTTGATCCCAGAACGAGATGATGTCCATCCTATATTCCAGATGTCGACCCTACAAATTCCCTCTCGACATGGAGTTCTATACTCATAAAACTCACACAATTGAAAATCTTTCAATTAAATTCATTAAACATAAATTTTTTATCAGTCAAAATCCACATGCAAAACAAAAAGGTCGGTCCACAAATGGACGTAGCTTCCACACTAAAAAAATTTTTCTGGTAATATTAGTGAAAATATTTGAATAGAACTTTAACGAAAAAGAAGCTGTTATGTAAACAAATTTTTATTCTAATTAACAATTTTTTTCTTCAAATTAAAGAATTTTCTTCAATTATAAAAAACAAATTTAATCAAAAACTTTTTAGTAAAAGATGTTAAATTGAGAATATTTATACTAACAGATATTTAGTAAAAACCGCGGTAACGAATTGTACGTAAAATAAAACACAAAATTATTCAATTTTGCGTATTAAAATGAAATTAATTTGAATAAATTTTTTTATTAATTTAACTATTTTTTTCGTCAAATAACGATCAACTCCTTACCGTCCTATTGACATTGTAATATTTTCAGTTGTCAATTATGTTATTTACATTATTTAATTATTATTTAAAACTGGCTTTTACCCGGTGCGCTTTGCTGTACGAAAATTCTCCTCAGTCCGAATTTATCAAAAAATTTATTTATTAAAAAATCTATCAATATTTGCTTCGAATGGTGGCACGTCTCCCTGGGTCATATTCGTCTTAAATTTTGTCCAGTAAAACAGTTCCTTAAGATATTAGATAATCAATATTTGCTTTAAATGGTGAGTACTCCTTCCATTGGCCCTTAATAGTTTATGTTTTAATTTATTACAACAATTTAACGTAATTTGTTCCTCAATTCAACAAAAATTTCGTATATTTAACTTAAATATGGTATTTAAATTGAATAATATTCATCAATATAAAGAATTTATGTCTGTCAATTTGAAAAATGTATTATTCAAATTGAATAATATTTATTCAAAATTAAACGCATTTTTATTAACGAATTCAAATAGTCATATTGACAATTTTTCATCCATTTGAAGAATTTACGAAAAATTAACGAAAATTTTCGTTGTGATGAATAAAGGTTTCGTTGATTTAGATTTCATCTACTTTTCTTCAATTCTAAACCTTATTTCGCTATATTTTTGGTTCAGTGCATACAGACACACATCAGAAAATTGAGATGAAATGTTTAAGATTTATACAACCAGAATCGGTCTATAATTTCCTAAAGTCCTCTTACTATTATAATAATTCTCTCATATATCTAAGTATATGTAAATATATTTGTTTAAATTTCTTTCCCATGTTCTCAACTTTTGTTACACACTGTACATTTCTAAAATGAATATAATTTTCTATAGAAAAAAAAAATTATCTTTCGCTTGAAAGTCCAAAACGATCACTTTGGAATACGAATGTTTACAACAACAGCTCATGACTTTTACATGCAATTAATAAAATAAATTATGTTTTTATAGCATTATTTTTATAGCACATGCCAGTTTAGCTACTTGTTCTATAAAACCAAATAACATTTATATTCTTAGAACTTTAATAATTAAATTTCAATTTCAAGTTACTTTTTTCTGAAAAAAAAAATAAATAAATAAATAAAAATTTATGAAATCAACATTTTGCCGTCATTCTTAATAATTGTTATAGTTATTGGTTATCGATATTTTTATAGCAAAATAAACTGCATTTCAATCCAAAATCAAATTGCAAATTTTTTCTATCGAATGAAATTGTTGTTGTAATTTTTCTTAGAAATTCAAATTAATAATTAAATTATCCATTTGAATGTTATAAATATGAGTCATCAGAAAACACTGTATTTTGTGGTCACATTCAGATGATCTTTTATGGATTTTGAAATTTATTTCGATTCTATAAGTCTACAACTTGTGACTTAGAGGAACAAATATTCAGATCGTTGAAAGTTATGTTTCGTATATACTGTTGCCAGATTTGACAATTTATCGCAATTTTGACGATTTTATGAGCCCAAAATGGCATTTTAACGTGTTATACCCCAAATGGGACGGTTTTTCAAATTTTACATTTATTATCCAACGATTTTATATTATCCATACCATAACTTGGACTAAATTGAAATTTTCTGCCCGCCTTTTAAAAAACTCAATTCAATAAAAATTAACCAAAGTCCATATAATAATGAATTTGGTACAAAATCGATATCTCGAAATCGACATATCGAAACGGTATCTCCGAAGCGCAAAGAAAATGTTGCAGGGTACATTTCAAAAAAAGTTAAGACATTAAAAATTATATATTTTGAGAAAATAACTTCATTGCTGTGTCAATATTGATTCATCTTAAAGATTTAAGTAAAATAAGACCATTTGAACTGCACTGTTCCATTTCGTTTATTCAGAAACTTTGGGACAGTATCTACAATGTGTTTATAAAAATGCTTATATGAACCTTATGAAATGAAGACTTTGTTTTTAGCGAAAAAGGAACGAGTTTTGCGGTAACCATTCGTCTTGTTAATGGTTACATACAATTTTTATTAGATATTGTTACCGTAACTAAAAAATATTGTGATTTTGCATTAATAACAATATTAATTGTTATAACAACTAAAAATATTGTTATTCCAATAAAAATATTGTTATTGTAACAAAAAGTTTGTTTATTCACATTATGAATTTTCATTAATAAAAATAGTTATTGTTATCGTCACTAAATATATTCATATCACAACTAAAGTTATCGTTATCAGCACTAAAATATTAAAATCGCCACTAAAGTTATTGTTATCGTCACTAAAAATATTGTTATTTCAATAAAAATTATTGTTAGTTCAACAAAAATTTTGTTTGTTATTGAATAAAAACATTTTCGTTTAAAATATTTCAATATATTTCTATTTTTTTATAAAAGTTTGGAAAATATGTAAACATTATCTGAAATATTTTCGTCGTATATTTTTTTTAATTAACTAAATTCTTATTTATAAATAATCAAAATATTAATTTCAATTTGTTCGTATTCAGTCGACAGTAAACTAAAAATTATATATATATTGTTCTGATAACAATAGTTTTTTTTATAACGGGTTGTTTAATCACAATATAATTGTAATCAGTCAAACATATTTCCAAACATATTGCGATCACAATATTTTTTATTTAATGAAAATAATTTTATTACAGCAACGAAATTTTTATCAAAATAAAATAAATTCAACAATTAACTTGTTTGCCACGACTATATAAGTGTTTGCGACAAACATATTGCGAAATGACATTTCTCAGCGTGTGTTTGAATGGATTCAAAAGTCTTAAAATGTTTGTTAAAATTCTTCAAATATAATACTTTTTGGGAAAACAACTATTTTTTATTTTTAATGTTGACAATTTTTTGATGATTTTGAAAAGTAAATTCGACGATTCTTGTCCAAAGTTATCTGGCAACTAGGGTCGTATAACACCTAGAAGGAATTTTCTAAGATCTTATATATATATTCCAGCATCATACCAAATCTAAAAGCCAAGAATAATTCTTTTTTCCTTATCCACGGCAGTTTCCTATTTAAAATAAGCTTAGTAATAATAAGGCTTTACAAAAGGGCAAATTCGTATCGCTCAGTGTTTAAAACACGATTTAAAAAATTATTTTTGAACCGTTAAAGAAACCTCTAAATTTCACATGAAAAAGCTAAAATATTTTCAAGTTGATTTGGAGGAGTACAGGACCTTTTGTGGTCAGTGGCATAGTTGGTGACTTATAAAATTGACCAACTCGGGTATGATGATTTTTTTTCAATTTAGTGAATTTGATACAAATGAAATTTTGTCCTAAATGTCTAGATTTCCTATAAAATTCATAAAGATATTGCTGCAACAACCATGGAAATATATGAATCCATCATCTAAAATTGAAAAAAAGAATCGTTTTTTTTTTGGAATTTTTCCAAAAAGGTGGTAACATTTTTACTGATAAAATTATTATTTTTTGTTCTGAACTGTATAATTTTTTTATTATTTTATAAAGAAATCGTAATAGGAATGTACATGAAGTATGTTGAAAGAACTTGGGGCAAAGTTCTCCTCACAAGCCCTTTCGAAATTTCAGCAATTTAAATTTTTTTTATTTAATTTTTTCCTAAAGTTCTCCAATTGCGAAGGAGGAATCTTCCACATATATAAGATAAACATCCAAAAACTGACGGTCCTTATAATGACAGAGCGATGATTAAGATGAAAAAAGTTAAATTTTTAACATGATTCACACGGATTGAGATTTTGGGTATTATCGTGTGGACAAGTGGGAATCTGAAAAATTTTCCTGGTTCTCGGAAAAATCCATATACATTTGGTGAAAATTTCAAATTGAAATCTCAATTCAATTATTTTTTGCTGCAGTTCAAATATTAATTTTATTCGTTAAAAAAAGAAACACGAAAATTGTTTTTTTTTTTTTGCTTAAAAAATCTGAAATTTCAAGTTCTAACGGTTTCAGGGATATCAAATTTGTCCACCTAAACTGAAAATGCAATCTAAAATAGGGCTCCTCTTGTTAAGTTTAAAGATTTTCCATACAATTAAAACTAAGACCTTAAAACAGGTTAAAAATGGACTTAAAATTTATTTCGACTCGAGTATCTCTGAAACTATAAGAGATAACATATGGAGCTGTTTTTTTAAGGAATTTAATTTTTTCCAGTAGATAAGTAAATTTTTGGTGAATTTTTAAAAATAAAATAGACGACTTTGGGAGGAAAATTCGATTATGCCTCTGACCAGATGGGGACCTGTACTTCATCAAATCAATTGGAAAACACCTCAGCCTTAACCTTTTAAGATATTTAATTTTCTGAAAAAGTGATTTTCGGCCACTCTGAGTTATTTCGAGTTATGGCCCAGAACCAATTGGGTTTTTGTACCAAGAATATTCTCGATTATAAATTTTTAAGTCAAAATTGATATTGAAAAATGTAAATCATGTGACTGAAAGATGACATAAGAGCAAATTGTAATTTTCTGTGAATATCGGCTGAAATTGTTTTACAACAACAACAACAAAATTAAAAATTCATGAAAACGTTAAATTAACAACAGATTTTAGCATTCAGTTGTATTTTTTCGTTTTTATTCCGAATTAAAAAAAAAGCTAAAGATGACCATGAAAACAAATAGCAAATTCTCACTCGAGCGCAACCAACAAATAGTTTACTTATTTGTTGTTTTTGTTGTTGTTTTGTTTCTTTTCTATAAAAATAAAGCTCTTTTTTTTGCATTTCACATATGAAACCCCCTCCCACAACCCTCTAACATCCTTTTACCTTAACAATAACTTACACACCCCTACTGCTTTATATACACACAAACACATACACAAACACACACACACTCATACATTGACACTAACACTTGTATTAAATTTATTTTTATTGTATAAACGCAATAGTAGTAAAATTGCACATTGAATAAATGCAATCTGTCTACATGCCATCACATACAAAATGCAGATGATGATAAACAAGTGTTAAAAGGGAGAGAAAATTGTTTAATAATAAAAATAAATATTAAATTAAATTAAAAAAAAAATAAAATACAGCAAAATGTGAAATAAAGAAAAAAAGTTTCATTTTTTTTTTTGCAAATAATGATCGATTAAATCGTCATGGTTGACAGCGAACAACAAATGTGATGAGATGAGAGAGTTACACAATCGTTAGCACGAGCTTAATGCAATAACTGACATCAGTCGAATGGGCCCAAGCCCAGTTACACAAAAAAAATTTATATCTCTTTTTTTTATTCAAAACAAAATTAATTTAATTTACTCTACTGACCTAAAGAAATAAATACATCAGATTTTAGCTTGATACCCAATTGACCAAAGATCCATTTATGTAACAAAATAAAACTTGAAAGAATTATTTTTGGAAAAAGTTCCATGACTTTTCTAGTATTTGAGATATTTTCATGAAAATGAAATTATATAGTTAGAGGTAATTTGAAGTTGGTAGGGGCATGGTAGATGAACCTTCAAAGTTGGTCACCTCTGTTATGTTGATTTTAAAAAAATTCACCAAATTTTCTTTTAAAAATTGAGACGAAATAAATATTGTTTATAAAAAGTCTTTATAGTTTTAGAGATATTTTTCTAGTTTATTGAAATTTAAAAACTCAACAAAATTTTAACCCATTTTTACCCTCGAATTATCTTAGTCTCTTCAACTAAGCAGACCCATTTTCCCTTCCCTGCTATCAAACTGTTTGCATTGTCATTGAAGAGTATCGGAAGATCTTGTCCGTTGATAGAAAATTTATTTCAGGTAGAATGAATGGTCCACATGATGTTTCTAAAGCCAAAAACTAGAAAACATTTTTAAAAGAGCTCTCAACATATTCGCTAACTCTGTGGTCGGACTATTTGGAACGAAAAGTTAAGCTAATGCTGGTTTAAAAACATTAATAGCAGTAAAACTTTCGGACAGAAAAGCTGCTGAAAATAGAATTTAAAATAAAATATTCTCGTTTGTTGATAAAAAGTTTAGGTCCAAAAAAATTCCCCAGCAGTTCTTGGTAATGGTAAGCAACAACTTTTTGCAGTTGCAGCAAAAAGTGTTAATAGTTTGTTACAACGGGCTTTATAAATAGTGAAATTTACATAAAGGAATATTTACCAAATTGACCTGATTTCATTCATAAGACTTCATAATGTGTCCACTTATTTTTGGCCTGACTTGACATCCTGTCACAATGGTAAAGAAGCTCTTGAGCGGTACAACAAAAATAATGTGGTATTTTTCAAAGTATTCAAAATTGCCCGAGCTAAGGCGATTAGAAGGATGGACTACCTGTTCGATTAAAGTGACAGAGAGAATTTCTCAGAAACTATAAGAGATACCCTACACATATAGAGATTTATAGGAACTATATTTACACAACATTTTATAAATGAATGTTTTACCGAATTTTAACAAAAATCAACATACCCATGGTGGTCAATTTTGGTGGGTCACCGATTATACCCCTGACCACATAGTCACTTTTTACTTTTACAAAATATCTCAAAACTATCTCTTCTCATAGTATGAGAAATTACATTCAGGTATCTCTAACGGTTCAAAACTTTCAGAATTTTTTCCGAAAACCAAGATGAGGACTTACAGTATGTCATGGCATGGGGTACTTTATAGTCAGTATTAATTGACTATAATAATTCTGCTTTAACTTGATATTGTTTCATTTACATCCTTTTTAGGAAATTTACATTTGATTTAAGTAGTTTTTTTCTTTTCCAATAGTAATAATAATAATAATAATAATAATAATAATAATAATAATAATAATAATAATAATATAAAATGAATTAAAGTGCTAAATTCGACCGTGCCCAAAAAGGCTTTTTAGCCTTATCACTTGTAGAAGAAGAAGGAGAAAATGTCAGCCATTACTACAGCCTTTCTATGAGTCAACATCGATTCTCTAGATCACTCAATATATATGCAAAATTTTTTTTCAGATCGCGAGTAGTTTTTGCTCTCACTAAAATAATACTAATGAAAGTAATAAATTTTCGCCCCATATCTCGGAAACTAATGGCCTCATTGGGTTTATGTTTTCAAATAAAAAATCCACATTTAAAAAATTTAGAAAAAAAATTCTTAAAAGCTTTTCCAATCATTCGATATACACATCATATATGTCAACTATAGATCGGCATTATAAACTTGATTTCAAACGACACACACACGGATGGACAGACAGACGGACATAACTCTATCAATTTCTAAGTTGAAAATTATGGAAATTACAAACGGAATGACAAACAAATATATAACCTTCTGACTTAGTCAGGTGAAGGGTATAAGAGACCACTTTTACGTGATATGTGGAATCATTTCAAAATAATTTTTAACACGTCTCTTGAAAGAAAAAATTCTTAGAACGAAAAAACAGTAAACAATTCTATAGGAATGACGTCTACTGCGCTAATGATACAAAAACCGCAAATTATTTTAATTCAATTTTAAACTAAATTATTTTTAAATTTATAAACAATAAATTCACAATTGTGAAAAAAAAGAATAAAAATCCGCCTTCAAAATTCAGCTAAAATTTAAAAAATTTGCATAAAATTTATACAAAATAGTTAACAGTTTTTGTGGACTTAAACAGCAGATTTAAGTGAATAAAGCAAAAAAAGACATAAATTAAAAAATTATCGAAAATCAAATTAAAAGACTTCAACAACCAGATGGCGCTTAAGCATTAAAAATAAAAAATAAAAAATTAATTTAAAATAAAAATAATAAAAGAAAAAACTATTTATATGATAATTTATGATCGATTAAAATGCGCATAAAATAGATTTAAATTTTATTTCAGTTATTTTTAAAAAAAGAACCACTTTTAATAATTCTTTTAAAATAACAACAAAATTATAACATTTCAAATTTATTATTTATCAAAATTAACAAAATTTATTCATTTCCGCATGAGATTAAAAGTTAAATGGGAGATGTTGGAGAAAAAAGGGTATAGAAAAATGTTATAATTAAAAATAATAATAATAATAATAGTAATAGTAATAGTAATTGTAACAGTAATAGTAATAGTAATAGTAATAGTACTAGTAATAGTAACAGTAATAGTAATAGTAATAGTAATAGTAATAGTAACAGTAACAGTACTAGTAATAGTAATAGTAAAAGTAATAGTAATAGTAATAATAATAATAATAATAATAATAATAATAATAATAATAATAATAATAATAATAATAATAATAATAATAATTGTTAAAAGAGTTAAAATCAGTATTAAAAAAGTCTAACGAAGGTGGGTATATTAAGTTTCTTATCCTGGATGTAACACCAAACAGGAAGTTGTCATATATTTTATTTATAGATTTCATTAAACGTATTTTTGGATATAATTCTGAAACTTTTGAACCAACAGAGATAACTTAATAAAATATTACACGGTTACAGCTGAGGTATTTTCTAGTTGATTTGGAAGATTATATGTCTCTAGCTGTAGAGGGGCTTTGTTGGCGACCATCCAAATTTGGCCAACTTGTGTTTCTTAAAATTTTACAAATTGAGAAATGTATGGAAAATATCTACATTTGAAGAGAAGAACTTTAGGTTAGATTTTCAGTAAAGATATAAACTTCTTATTCATATATTTGGTATCTATGAATACGATCGAACTGGAGGAATTTTTTGTCGTTTTTATAAAAAATTTATTGAAACAAATAACTAAATTTATTTAAAAGATTTCCAATTTTAAAGACGCAAAATATCCAAATTCTTAATCCGTGTCAATCATGTTAAAATATTATACAGTTTTCACTTAAATGATCGTGATGTCATTATAGGAGCTGTTAAGCAGAAAATACCTTTTGGGTGATCACTTAAAACTGATTTGGAATCTTAAGAAAAACATTATAGATTTTTGTTAAAATTTATCAAGACAAAATTTGCTTTTATACAGATCTCTGCTCCAAGTTTATCCAATTTAATAAACATTCAATCCCGTTAGGATCTTTTATAGCACAACAAAAAGAAGTATAAAGTTCAGAACAAATAAAAAATTGTTTTATCAGTAAATAAATGATAACAAATTTTTGAAAAAAGAGCAAAGTTATACCGAATCTTTAATACACTCCACCACAAATATGTCTGAAGTAAAAATGTTATGTTTCATACATACACACATACACATATACACTCACAAAAGTATAAAAATACGTAACAATTTTTGAGTCATAAATTTAATTATATTTTTGGTTATAACTTATATTCTATTGAACCGATTTTGACAATTTTTGGAATGATAATGAAGGTCTATATCTCCTAACATACGGAACCGATTTTGCTGGTTTTAAATAGGAAACTTCTCAGGACTATAGTTAATACATAGGCCAAATTTCATTGATCGAATGCGAGCGTGCCAACAACAGAGACAGATAGACATGGCTAAATCAACTCAGAGTTTGATGTGATCCAAGAACATATACATTATGAGGTCTTAGATGATTCCTTTTTAGCGTTACACATAGAATGAGAAAGTTAAAATTCCCTCTTCACCACTTAACTTGGTGAAGGGTATAACAAGAAGAATTTTCCCACATGAGAGGCAATATTAAAGAATAATACATTGAAGACCTGAATTTCGATGGAACTGGTTAATATTTAAGAACTATTCCGGGAAGTGGGATTATAAAGGTGTCATAACAAAATTGTCAAAGTAGATTTATATGCTAAAGACAGTTTAAAAAAAAATATTTAATCAAATTTAAAACTCTTTCTGGGAAGGAGCCTAAGAGCAATAATTGTGCTTAATTTCAAAAGATTTTATTTAAATTAAAAAATTTTATAAGTGTAGCAAAATATGGACCGATAATCGCCAAAAAGTACAAAGAAAAATAATAGTGCAGAATTTCAATAAAATTGGTCTTTATTTACTAGTTTTATAAGCTGAAAACTGTTATCGGTAAGGGGCCTGGTATGGACCAAGATTGTTCTTATTAAAAATATACAATAAAAATAGTTAGAAATATGATTGTACGGAATTCCAGTGAAATTGGTCTTTATTTAATTGTTTTATTAGCTCAAACCTGTTTTCCGGGAAGTTGCGTTATATGGGACTTATATCAAAATATGGACCCATGTTAATAAAATTTATAATGTATATCTAAAATTAATTGTGTCAAGTTTAAAAAAAAAATGGTTCAAATTTAAGATTTTTATAAGCTATAAGTCATATTCCGGGAAGGAACCATATATGGTAACTGAGTCAAATAATGACCCTAGAACGATATGGCTTCTTTGGATTTATTATTGTATCAAAATAACTACATGTGAGAAATTTCAGTAAATTATCTTAAAAATTGCGGCCCATAAGACACACAGAGTTTGGGGTGTATCAAAACTTTGCATATTATATCTTATAAATTTTTTTCTGTTAATCCGATTTTGATGATCTTTTGCAGGATGATGGAGAAAGTACAATTGTATGTTAAAATTAAAGTTTTGTTTAAATCCAATTAAATTCTTTAGAAGAAATAAAAAAAAGTTCTTTTTTGAAATTTTGAGACTGTTTCAGATATCGGTCTATAACTTCCTTGCTAATAAACCGATATAGCTGTGAACAAATTTCATTGAATTCGGACAATTATTTTAGGCGTGAGAGTGCTTCCAACAGACAGACAACGGACAAAGATAAATCGACTCAGATTTTGATTTGATGCAATAATATATATATATACATTGTAGGGTCTGAGATGATTTGTAACTTTACACACCTCACATAATCACAAAATTAATACACCCTCATCACCAAATGTGATGGTGGAGAGTATAAAAATTAAATGCGTTTATAGAAAGGTGCAACTATACAAAACATTGTTGTTGTCTCAAGTCACGATGAATTTTTGGCGAGTTTTTTTTTTTTAAATCAATATTTCCGAGGTGGGCAATTTTGGAACATCAACGACTATATCAGAAGAATATCCTAAAAATATCGTTGTAATGCTTTTTAGCGCTTTTTTTTAAAACGGGAAAAGAAAACAGAAACCAAAAAAAATTCTTTGTTTTTCGTAAAAATCACTGAATTGTGGTTTCAATAATAAAACGAAATAAAATTTGAAATCAAATAAAATGAAATTCAATATTGTTTATATTCAACTTGGAAAATTATCTTTTTTGTCTTTTTTTAATTATTTAATCAACATTCAATTAATTAAAATTGTGTGTGTGTGTGTGTGTGTACTTGAGGAATCCATTAAAGTTGTTGTTAATGACAATGACGATTGTTGCTATAATGATGATGATGATCATCATCATCATCATTTTAATGTTAATGTTGTTGTAATAGATAGTTAATCTACGTCAGTTATTTACAATTTAATTTACTTTTTTTTAGTTTTTGCGTTTTTTTATGTTTTTGAAATCTTAGAAGAAATTGTTGTTTTTTGTGTCTTTTTTTTTTAATTCACAAAGTAAATATTTATTTTGTTTTTTCATTCGATATGAAAATTACAATAACAAGAAGTTCTCACCGCTAAACAACAACAAATAAATTTAAAAATTAATTCAACAAACAAAATACAAAGAAAAAATAATAAAAATCTCACAAAATGTTGTTATTTACTAATTTTGATTAAAGAATAAATAATTTATTTCAAATAAAAATTTAATTTAATTTAATTTAATTAAAATAACATTTTTCACTTTTTTCAATAATTTTTAAAAACTTATATTTCGCTCGATTTTTTTTTCTTTTTCACTGGAAAATTTCTTTCACTGTATTCCACTTTTCAGTAAAAATTTTATTTAAAAAATGTTCACAACTTAGAAATTCACTTAAAAATAAAAATATTCAATAAATTGGAATTCGAGAATTAAAAAAAATAAAAAATTTTCACTTAAAATTTTACTTTTTAATTTAAAATGTGACTTTTTTCAAAAATTAAAATTTTTATAAAGAATTACATTTTTTTTTAGATTCAACTTTTTCACTAAAAATTTCAGTTTTCATCAGAAATTTAAATTTTCACCAAAATTGTTTAAAATTTTCGCAAAAAAAAATTATGTTTTTGATAACGAATTTTCACCAAAAATTCAAAAATTCATTAAAAGAGCTAAAAATAAATGAATAAATAAATAAAAAATATAAAATATATTTTAATTTTTAACAAAAATTTAATTTTTTACAAAAAATTTAATTTTTTACAAAAAATTTAATTTTTTACAAAAAATTTAATTTTTAACAAAAATTTAATTTTTTACAAAAAATTTAATTTTTTACAAAAAATTTAATTTTTTACAAAAAATTGAATTTTTAACAAAAATTTAATTTTTAACAAAAAATTTTATTTTTTATAAAAAATTTTATTTTTTACAAAAAATGTAATTTTTAACAAAAATTTAATTTTTAACAAAAAATTTAATTTTTAACAAAAATTTAATTTTTAACAAAAATTTAATTTTTAACAAAAATTTAATTTTTAACAAAAATTTTATTTTTAACAAAAAATTTAATTTTTAACAAAAATTTAATTTTTTACAAAAAATTTAATTTTTAACAAAAAATTTAATTTTTAACAAAAAATTTAATTTTTAACAAAAAATTTAATTTTTAACAAAAAATTTAATTTTTAACAAAAATTTAATTTTTAAGAAAAAATTTAATTTTTTAACAAAAAATTTAATTTTTAACAAAAATTTAATTTTTTACAAAAAATTTTATTTTTTACAAAAAATTTAATTTTTAACAAAAATTTAATTTTTTACAAAAAATTTTATTTTTTACAAAAAATTTAATTTTTAACAAAAATTTATTTTTTAACAAAAAATTTAATTTTTAACAAAAAAT
Source organism: Cochliomyia hominivorax (assembly GCA_004302925.2). Taxonomy (NCBI): domain Eukaryota; kingdom Metazoa; phylum Arthropoda; class Insecta; order Diptera; family Calliphoridae; genus Cochliomyia; species Cochliomyia hominivorax. The sequence continues at coordinate 6,207,715 of PYHX02000158.1, read as the reverse complement.
TTAATTTTTAACAAAAAATTTAATTTTTAACAAAAAATTTAATTTTTAACAAAAATTTAATTTTTAAGAAAAAATTTAATTTTTTAACAAAAATTTAATTTTTAACAAAAATTTAATTTTTAACAAAAATTTTATTTTTAACCAAAATTTCAAGTTTTCTCCAGGAATTCAAAATTCACTTAAAATTAATTATTTTCTTTTATAAAAATTCTAATTTTAGAAATTTATATGTTCACAATTTTTTTTTTTAATTTTCACAAAAACTTTAAATTTTCGAAAAAATTCAATTTTTACAAAAAATTCACAAGGTAAAAAAAAATTCAAATGTCCACCAGAAATTAATTTTTTTACTAAAAAAAATACTTTATAACTTTAAATTTTCACGAAAATCTCAAATTTTCACATTTTCTAAAAAAAAAGTTTTACTAAAAATTAAATTTTCTTTAAAAATTTAAATTTTCAAAATAATTAAAAATTATCACTTAAAATTCAAATATAACTTAATTCTTTAGATAAATTTTTATTTTTCACAAAATTTTTTTAATTTTCATTAATAAAAAGCAGACCCGGCAAACTTCACTTCGAGAACTCCCACTATTATAGTTCTTTAACAATTCAATACTCAATATTTGCTCCCTGGTCCTACCGGTAATTGTTTTAGTCTATATTACTTGCGGGTATATTGGGATTATTTTGTAAAAAAATCATCAAAAATAAAAAAAGGAAAATAAAATTTTCAGCAAAAATTTAAATTTTCATTAAAAATTTACATTTTCACTAAAATATCAAATATTTTTTAAAAATTTTAATTTTAAAATTTTTTGTTTTTTCAAAATTCCATCTCTTTTTGAAATAATAACTTTTAACAAAAAAATTATTAAATTAACTAAAACGAATTTTCATGAAATTTATTAAAAATTCCATTTTTTACCATTTTTATACGCAAAGAATCCCAATATGTTTATCACAACATAAATATATTTCCGGCAAACATTTGTTGTTATTGTCAACATGTTAATTAAACAATTAATTTTATTTTTAAAATTTTGTTATTTTCTAATAAAAAAAATGTTGTGGTCGCAATGTGTTTGAAAATATGTTTATCTGATAACAATTTTATTGTTATTAAACAGTCTGTTATAAAAAAGCTATTGTTATAAGGAAAACATATTATTTTCAGTTTACTGTCAACTGAATAATGCCAATAAAAAATTTTAATAGAATTAAAGCCTTTTAATGGCGATAACAATAACTATTGTTATAAATGTAATATCACAATGCGAATAAACAAGCTGTTTGGTTGCAGTAACAATATCCAATAACAATAGTATGTTGCTTTTCGCTTATGGTTACTGCAAACATAGTTTTTCTCTGCGTGTACTAAAAATGTATATTTCACTGAAAATATTATTTTTGACAAAATATGATTGTTAAATTTATTTTTAACTGGCTTTTACCCGGCTGCATATAAATTCTCCTCAGTGCAAGATCTTACAAGAAATTTCACAAATCACGACGTTTATTAAAAAAATTTCACGAAACGGAGATTTTGTCAAATCGCCCTGGCCCTATAAGTCTCAAACAAACAAAACAAACACAAATTAATTTTTATTTATAAAAATAGAATTTTAAACAAGATCTCATTTAGTCTCCATTAAACCGTGTGACGTATGAGTATTTTATTTTTCCAAAAACTTTAAAAATAATATCAAGTATTCCATCCCATTTTAATGTTTGTTGTATTTATTCAGTCGTCATTGTCATGTTAAATTGTTTCCTTTATTTTATTTCACTATAATTAGTTGTGAATACCAAAAAAAAAAAACATAAAATCATGTAATTAACTATAATTTATTTCGCATGAAATGAAAACTGAAAAATCACATAAGATGTGAATTCCTTTTGGGGCGTGGTAGTCCGAAATAAAAAACCTTTTTTTTCATTATTGTTATTTTTAGTTTTTGTTTTGCTACAAAAAATGTTGTAGTATTTCTAACAAAATTCTATTCTGTCAACCAAATAAAAACGTTTAATGATAATTGAAATTAAAATACAACAACAAAAGTGGCAGTGAAATGCATTGATTTCTACATCAATATAAATACTCGAATAATCGTTTAAATATTCCATGATTTGGAGAAACGAGAAACAGTTTTTGATTTAAATTAAAACAACATAAACAAAAACAACTAAAATAAGAACAGCTGCCATTAGAGTTTGATTTTAAAATCAATAAATACCCAACAGTTTTATTGCAGTTTTCGGATTTTAGTCCGATAGTTTTACCCATACTACACTCTAAATTCCTAAAAATACCGTTATTAATATAAAGATTATAAAAAATCCAATATTAGTGTTCTTTTTTACTAAAATACATTTAACAAAACGCTTAAAATCTTTTGAAAAACCTAAATACACTTAAAAAAATCTTTTTAAAAAACATGATGCCAAATTAATGCTTCAGATTTAGTTTAGTTAATAACAGGACTTTGCAGCATCATAACACCTTACTAGTGTATTCGAAAAACCAACATTTTCAGAAAACCGGTTTTCGAGTTATTTGAAAAATGGTCTTTTCAAAAAAACCGGTTGCTGTTTATTATTTATTATTATAAATTTATAAAAAAAATATTTATTCATGACGGAATAGACAAAAATGAAGCTGAATATTTAAGTGAAAACCTTTAGAGTGCCTGCATTAAAAACAGGTTAACTGACTGAAAATAACCAACATGTCGAATAATTCGAAGATAGAAATTATTCGAAACCAATCGGTTTTTTGTAATGCAAAAAACCGGGTTCCGGTTTCGGTTTTTGAATACACTACACTATTTAGAAATAAAGCTTGCATATACCTTGTTGTCCATACTTTGCACCTTCTGATTACCATTTGTTCGGAAGAGAAAATCAGAAATTAAATTAAAGAATTTTAGGGGCAAACAATGGACATCGTCATGTACTTACCCAGCAGTTAACGATAATTGTTCTGAACATCAAACAAGTATGAATTTTATATTCGGCTAAGCCAAATCTTCTTCGAACTGAACCAGTTCGGTTCTTCTCAGATCTTCATTGGAATTTGGAGATTTTCTTTGAAAAAGGTTTATTTGCCCAATCAGAACGATTTGGTTCTTTTAACAGCGATCTGCTCAGGACAATAAATGAGGTTAATCGAACTTGAATCATTAATTAAGACATACAACATCAAAGTAACGACATTGAATTCTAAACCGAAATATATAATCGAATAATCGTATAAACATTACATGTTTTGAGAACCAACAATTACACGAATAAATGTACATTTAGGTGGTCTAAGATAATTAATTTTTAGTGAATTTATCATTAGTGAAATATAAACAAAAAGAGAGTATAATTGAATATAACAACAGTGAATCAGATCATATACTTGGTATTGGTAAGGAGTTCTATACATCGTTAAATATCATCCCACTAATCCACTCCAATAAGAAAATGTATCCAAAACTTTCAATTCCAAGATGAAATTGAATGAAATTGAATTTCATTTATTCAAGTTTATTTACCGAATAAAAAAAATGAATGAAAAATGAAAATATAAAAAAAATGTTTTAATTTAATCGGAATAAAACTATCAGCACTACTAAATTCAACATCGCCCACATCAAATAAATTATAAGCATAATTACAACCATCTTTGTCATTACAATAAGTTAGAAATGCAATCGGATAGATACTTGATAATTCATACATGTCGGGTATTTCCGAACCACAACTACGTACAACTTCATAATGTCCAAGTATTTCACCTGAAACAAAATGACCAATGAGATTTGTAGTTTAATTTCATGATTTAAATTTTCATACTCACGAGATGCATAATGACCAGTGTAGCATGCACTACCACGCAAACATAATTTCAAATGTTTTTTTTGACCATCGAAAACATGTTTACAATCGTCATTTTGCCCTTTCGATTCACAAGAATAACACTTTATTTTACCCCCTTTCGCAGTTGAAATAAAGAATTCCGTAATTAAGAAAATAATTAATAAAACTTTCATCGCAGCAGAAGAAAATTTATAAAAATTATTAATTATTTATAAATTTTTTATTTTATAAAATTTTTGATTTGAGTGGAAAATCAATGAATCTCAAACACATTTCGAATTAAACCCAACAAACATTTTGTTAATCTCGAAAAAAAAAGTTAATAATTTTTACATCCTCCTTTATCATTTGATACCCAACTTTGTCATTCCGTGCGTAACGCCAACAAGGAATCATCTTAGACTCCATAAGGTATATATAAATTCTTATATCAAATCAAAATCTGAGTCGATTTAGTAAATTCCATTTGCCTGCTCGCATATGAGTCAATTTAGTAATGTCCATTTGGCTGCTGACAATATCATCTCATTCGATCAAACCTGGTCTCATTGTTGGTTATTGCCCCAAGCAATTTCCTATTTAAGAGCAGTTATATCAAAAAGTTTTGAAACCAAATCTGAGAAAACCTCAAAATTCCGAAAACGTTCTCTTCCAAATTTTTCAAAAAAAAAAAAAAAAATAACTGGATTATCATGATATATAATCATATAGATATATTTTTCAGCATCGTTCAAGAATCATTAAAAATTGCATCAATAGAAAACAGGTCCATTTCCGGTAGATGGTTTTAAGCTTATTAACTCTTAAATACGAAGCAATTTTATAATTCGAAACAGTTGCTGATCAAACTTTTTTCCATTTATGTTATAAATTTGACCAATATTGGTCTATATTTTGCTATAGCTTCCATATAAGGCCCATTGCCAGATTATGGTTTTAAGCTTATGAAACTTTTTAAATAAGAAACAATTCTATTGAAATTCGTCAAAGTTATTATTTTGTCTTGAATTAATTTGACGAGCATAGGGCCATATTTTATTATAGCTGCTATTTAAAGCCCCTTCCCGGAAACGGCTTTAAGTTTATAAGACTCTTAAATTTTATTGAAATTTGATGCAACTATTTTTGAAACTCCGTCATTGATATATATAAATCTAATTTTACAATTATCGAGTCATATTTGTTTGTAACTCCCTTATAATCCCATTTCCCGGAATAGAAAAAATTCTATCGAAATTTTGGATATTTATCTAAATGTTTTCAATATATCTCAACAATATCTTTGGGTAAATTGAGGAATATGATTCAATATTCCTTTGTAGTTTTATAGAGGTCCTTTATCCGGAATCGGTTTTTAAGCTGATGAACGAATAATTTGTTTTTTTTTTTTTTTTTTTTTTTTTTTGTCAAATTTCTTCAACTCTTCCGAATGTTTGCATAATGTGTGTGGTAAAGGGTACTTAAAATTCTTCACAGCTAAATATAATATGCGAACTTATTTTTATATTTTTATAGAGGAAATTTTCGGGAGATTTTTATTTCAATTTATCCGAAATTTATCCCAAATTCACTTTCAATGGTAAAATAATAATTTTTCAATATGTTTTTCTTCCAAATAGGACATTTATTGGATAAATGGCTTTAATAAAGAAGATGATAATTTCCAATTCACCTTTAAGCTTCAATATTATTTTTCTTAAACAAAAATGTTTGTTGGGTTAAATACGAAATGAGTTTGAAATTCATTGATTTTCCATTCAAATCAAAAATTTTGAATTTTCAATAATTTTAAATAAAATAAATAAATAAAAATAAAAATAAAAATTAAAAGAATTAAACTCAGTCGAGATGAGACTTTTAATGATAATTTTTTTAATTTTACAATTATTTATTTTAACTGCAAAAGGTTTATGGTGTTATGTTTGTGAATCTAAAGGGAAAGATGACTCGTGTAAACACGTTTTCAGATATCAAAAAAAATATTTGACTAATTGTGTAAATCATGAAGCCTGTTACCAGGCTCACTATGCATCTCGTGAGTATAAGATTTTATCGATTATCGATTGAACGGTAATAGAAAATGTTAAGATTTTTTGTTTAGGTGAAATTCTTGGATATTATGAATCTTTTCGTTCTTGTGGACCTTTACCCAAAAATGTAGATGCATATGAACTGTCAGCTGTGTATCCTTTGACAGTGCATGAGTCTTGCCGTTTAGATGGCTGTAATTTTGCTTATGATATTTTTAATGTGGGCGACGTTGAATTTGCTAGTGCTGATAGCTTTATGCCGATTAAATTGAAATTTTTCTTATGTTTTCTTTTTTCATTAGTTTTTATTATTCGTTAAATAAATAATTCAATAAAATGCAATTGATAGATGATTTTTGTTAAATATTTTGTCAAAACAATCAATCAAAAAAAAAAAATCAATAGAGAAAATATATAACGATGTATTATATACCCCGATTACGATACCGAGCATGATCTGTAACGCAATTCCGTCAATTTTTTAACTTAACTATCGATATCGTTAAGTAACGAAAACGATTTTTCTATTTTTTAAAGTGACGGTTATTATGCGATCCCAGCAATGCAGGCAAATATTCGATATCTTTATATATATTTTAATTTGCGACAGTAAGTCCAAATTGACATTTTTCATACTTAAACCATTAGCAGTTCTTGATGACTGTCCCATTCAGTTATCCAATGGACTAAAGGGGAATGTCGCTCTTCAAATTACTAAGTTTCTCCTTACGATATTGCATGTGGTATTCAAGTGATTGAATTTTGTGGTCGTTGGAAACGACTGCTTATGAACCTTAAGTCTTGACTAACCGCTTAGAATATATTTAGTGGCGATGAAGAGTTTGAATGCATTATCAATATCTGTGGAAGTAAGTGGATTTTTGAATGACCATAAACACCGAAATAACGGTACAATTACCAATAAACCCAGTGGAAATGACAAGTCCTAATGTATTCGCCATTTTAACTATCGTAAAGGTAAATGTGATTCAAATTATTTGATTTGCTTTGTATAGGGATCTCTGCCTCTGGTCCTATCGGTCTTACATTTTTGCCAGTAGAAAAGATCCATAGTAAAGTAATTGAATGCTCCCGTTTTAACAGTTCTTTAGATATTCGATAATTCATATTTGCTTTGTATGGGAGTATCTCTCCCCTCGATTGATCAGTCGAATTTTCGAATTTTTGCCGTACTTTGTATGGGGGAAATCTCTCCTCATTCTGCCCAGTAAAACAGTTTTTTCAAACATTTATTGGGACCAAATTTGAAAACTCTCGATGTAGTGATTTCTTAGATATTCGATTATCAAAATTTTCTTTGCATGGAGGCTACCTCTTCCTCTGATCCTATCCGTCCTGAAGTTTGTCTTGTAAAATAGTTCCTTGGAAAAATGTTCATTTTTAATGGACTTAAAAACATAATATAAATTATATATCGACCGAAATGGATAATGATATAGTTTTGAGTTAATTGTGTGAAACCTTTTTTTGGGGTTTTTATTATTATTCTTTTTCATAACGAATTATTTTCTATTCTAAAGAAAACCTTAATATATTAGGTGGGACCCATGGAACATGATGGTCCGATCACAATATATTTTGGTTAAATCAAACAGATTAAATATAAAACACGTTTTTGTCGAATTTCATAACGGATTTGTAAACCTGTAATGGATCTTCTTTTGAGTTCTTTTATTGGGCCTAAGGAGTGAGATCGAAAAATTCTTAATACACGTTTTTTATTAAAACTTTTTTGATAAGGTAATGAGTGATTAAAATTAATTAATATTTTCAACATAACTCAATTTGGTCCTACAAAATGTTGGTCCAATATTCAAACATTAAACAGTATCGGGAGAACTTATCTGTTGACAAAACACCTGCTTCAGATGAAAGTAATGTTGCACATGATGTTTCTAAATCCAAAAAAAGAGAGCATTGAGAAAAGAGTTCCCAACATATGCGGTAGGAAAGCTAATGCTTTCCCAGCAGCTTTGCAAGCTGTCGCTATGGTAAACCAGCTCTTAAATGGTACAGAAACAATAATGTAATATTTGCATTAAAAGTGGCAAAACTTTCAAACAGCTGAGGCCTATTTATTAAAAAAATAATTTAAGAGCACAAAGAAGGTGCCTAAAATAGTGGTAGATTAAAATCAGAGATGGACTACGTGTTAATGGTAGGCTTTCCGAGAAAAATTTTAACATTTCAGAACTGTTGATAAAAATTATAAAAAAAATATATTTTTTTCAATTAAACAACAAAGTTAAAAGTGTAGATTTATTGGTTTCATTTTCATTAACGTATATGTATGTTAAGAATTTTTCGATCACACTTCGCATGGGAAATTATTGGCCGATTGTAATGCAAGTTGATAAAATGATTGAAATTGCTAGAAAATTTATGTCCATCCAACCTTAACCTTATGGGTTAATTATGGACTTTTACCGTCCAATTTTTATATTTAAGATTAAATTCAAATATGAACCGATTTTGACCAAATCAAAATTTCACTATAACTGAAGAATAACAAATTGAAACTAAAGATGACGAATCAGTTAAACTTGACTTTGCAAAAAGGTCCAATATTGAATGTGACAAATATTTGCGGTTTAGAACATGACTTAATTTCAAAAACAAATTTAATGAAGTACAAATAAGCTCAAATTAGTGAAAAAATATATATTTTCGTGTTCTGATTTTTATTTTCTGTAAATTACGTGCTCGAAGAAAAAAAGTTTTCAGACAATTTAGTACATGTTATGGAGATTAAGTCATTTTAACTATTTAACATATACAACACACACATACAAAAAAGTACATAATTATAATACAATTTCAATTACATCAATATATGCTAACACACACGCACACACACATTTGGTAACATATTTTGAACACAAATAAGTTTTATTTTATTAACCCAAATTATTTCTCATACCTTCAATTATGTGAACAAAATTTGTATAAAAAATTTAAAAAATAAAAACAAAAAACTAATAAATTTAATTCTAAAAATGTTTGTTACGAAAAAAAATTCCCTCAATAATTAAATAATGAAAAATTTATGTGTCTTTATCTTTGTGGTCAACAGAGATTTCATGCAAAACATAATTAAAGTCTTATTTCTGTTTTGGACAATAATTCAAGAAAATCTCCAAATTATTTTACCCTCCACAGTGTGTCCAAATCGTATTTTTGTTTTGGAATTAGACTTAGAGTTTTTTAATTAGGAGGGTAATTGGTGACCCCACAAATTTGTCCTTCTTGTGTGTGATGAAAAAATTCGCCAAAAATTTATTTATGAATTGAGACAAAAGAAAAATTATTTATATTGATAGTTCCTATAAGTCTCAATAAAAGATACGCTTACACACTGATGCATATTTCTATAAACACATTTGATTTTGTCCCTACACTACCATAGGTTGTGGGGGTATTATGCGTTTGTGCAGATGTTTGTAAAGGGCAGGAAAATTTATTTTAACACCTCATTTAAATATACCGTTCGACTCAGAATCACTTCCTGAGTCTATTTAAGCATGTACGGCCATCCGTCTGGCTGGCTGGTTGTCCATATGAAGCCTCTTAGGTCACTGTTAATGAAATTTGACACGTACTATAATTAGGGCCCAAGGTCGATGCCTATTGAAATTGGTTATGATCGCTCCATTATTTTATATAAGTCCCATACAAATGGCCCACCAAAATGACCCCCCAACCCCGTAATTATGTACAGAAGTTTTGTTCGTTTATAAGAATATGCACTAGTGTATATGAATCCGATAATATGTTCCCACCACAATTGAATCTCTCGTTCTGTTACGAACCAACTACCAATCGGCAAAATGTTGTCAACTCAGTCACAGCTACATCGAATGAAAGTTTTTTCCCTAAGGGAAACTTTAAACAACAGCGAAACTGTTACAACAATTTGTAGAGTCACCTACCATACCGCTCACCATTTCTACCCGTAATAGAGTTTTTTTATTCTTTCGAATTTAGCTCCTTTTAACCGTAATTAAAAATAATAAATAATTTAAAATTTTTATGACAGACTCATCAGTTTTTTTCTTTGCTGTTTTGTTAAATCGCTTTATTTATTCCGAGTCTTTTTTGTTATAATTTCCAAATCAGTTGAAATTATAATGACTAATAACTGAATTATGTTCTTTATATTCCTTTCTTTTTCCCATAAAGTGTTTAATCAAAGACACAAAGTTGACAATTTATTATTTCATTTTTTTTCGCTAAATAATGGAATTTAATTTTATTTGTATCATCACGTTTTGAAATAATGCTGATTTGTAATCGAATACTTGTTGACACCTTCAAATAACTAATTAAGTCGTCATAAGCCAGAAGTTCTGATCAAAAATGTGGACAAATCGATGTTTTTGGAAATAAATTGGAATTTCTTTTGGAATAAATCAACATTTAAGTTTTTGGAGATATCAGAATGAAATTTTACATTTATATTGCTGAAGTATTTTAGTGTTGGTCTGAAGGAGCAGAATCCTGAAAGGAGTCAGTAATACTAAATTTTGGCTACCACTGATATGCTTTCACGTACAAGTTATCGCTCATATTTATTTAAGTCAATATAAAATTTTAATCAGTACGACAAAGTGTATTTTAACTTTGTCATTCCTTGTGTAACGCCAAAAAGGAAACATCTCAGACTCCATAAAGTATATATATTATTGCATCGTATTAAAATCTGAGTCGATTTAGTTAAGTCCGTTTCAAGCCTAAAGTAATTATGAAATTAGACTTGACTATCTTTTTTTGTCCAAAGCAGTTTCCTATTTAAAATCTGTTATATCGGTTCATTATTAGAAATCCAATCTATTTTTCTAACTGTCTTAAATATATACTTTTAATTTGACCAATATCGGTCCTCTCCTTATAAGGTTCCCCTTTGAGCTTATAAACCTCTTAAATAAAGACCAAACTTATTGAAATTCGGCTCAATTGATTTCCTAACTGTTTTGAATATATACACATTTTGCTATAGCTTCTACATAAAAGGCTCCTTTCCCGGAAAAGAGTTTTGAACTTGTAAAGCTAGTAAATAAATATCAATCCTTTTGAAATTCGGCCCAGTAAATTCTCTTGAATATGTGTTATCACTTTGATCAATATTGGTTTATATTTTGCTATAACTCTGTTATAAGGCCCCTTCGCGGAAGGGCTTAGAAAACTAGTCAATAATGACTTATTATACCAATACATGTATATCAACCAATATTTTTCTTACTGTCTTAAATATGTTTTTTAGGCGTTTATCGTGTCATATTTTACTATAATCTTGCTCCTGGCAAAAAAAGACTTTAAACTTATAAAACTTTTAAACATGAAACAATTCTACTGAAAATCAACAGAATTATTGCTCTAAATATCTTATATATATGTTACTTTTTGACCAATATAGGTCCATACTTTGCTTAAGGGGCCTTAAATGGGGCCCCTTCCAAGAACAGAGTTTTAAATTAATCCAATTTTATTGAAATCTGGTAAAACTGTGTTTTTAAACTGTCTTTAATATATAAATCTGGTCATTTGACAATTATCTGATCATATTTGGTTATTACTTCGTTATAATCCCAATATTATAATGTTTAAGGTTTACAACATTTTTAAAAAAGGTCTAATTCTATCGAAATTCATATATTTGCATAAATATACGCATATTTGCAATATCTTCAACTCATGCTAAGTTTTGGTGGGTATTTTTGATTCGGCGCATCCGAATACAGCATTCTTACCTCAACGTAGAGAAAATTATCGATAAATCTCTTTTTTAAAGACAATTTTCGATAAATATTTTACTTAGAGAAATTTCCATGATTCTTTAATATCGAGAAATTGTTCATAATTTACTGAGAAAAGTTTTTTGTTTTAGTTTTCCCCCCAATTGGAATTTCGGGTATTTTTGAATGGAATAGTGGGAGTCTTTTTATAATCATACACTCTAATCAATTTCATGTAAATATACTCTTTTCTTAATGTTAGTAATTGGAAGCCTGAAATAGAGGCGGAGTCCCCGCTAGAATGTCGACATCGAAACCTTGGAAATGAATAAAAATACCTGAATAATAATCATGAGAACTTTCTTTTAAATAGTGTTTTGGGACCATAGTGCTTTGTAAGCTTACAATACTGTTAAATATATAATTTCGAACTGTAATTATTTTTGCAAATTTCGTTCAATATATGGACCAGTGCTATATTCCTTTCTGGATTTATTTATCCTTTTTTGAAATTTGGAAAAAGGAAAAAAATTTCCATAAAATTTCATTTTATAAGAAATTAAAAAAAATCGATCTTTAAAGTTGATTTTAATTTACTTCCTGTTTGTAGGACTATAAAAATGTTCATCTTGGATTTACTCGTATCATAATCCCAATATATGTGTCTGTGTGACCTTCATTGTTTGATGGTATTTGTTCTTTCATTTTCTGAACATAAATCTTTTTTTCTTTACAAAGAATAACTGTATGTTGGCACAAGTATCTGTACTAAAACATAAATTACTAAACATTTTTTTTATCTCTTACAATTGCGTGTGTTCTTCTTGTTGTTATCCTGTGACAATGACTAAAGATATTTAATCAAGGAATCAAGGTCGATTTTATATTAAACATACGATTTAGATAAAATATAAATTCTTCTACTTCTTCTGGTCATTACATTTACTTTCACATATACACATACATACACATGTAAATGTGTTTGTGTATTAATTTTTATTTTAAAATTAAAATCTAAAATCTTCATTTAAGGGTTAAAAAGCAAAAAACAGCAGCAATAAAAGCAGAAATTTCCATTTCTTAAATAAATTAAATTCTGGTTTTTTATTTTCAATAAAAAAAGAACAAAAATAAATGTATTGTTGCTGTTTGTTGTTGTAGTAGTTGTTGTTGGTCGATTGTTTAACTTGTTGTTCTGCAATTTTTTTCAAAAAATATAGTTTATTTTTTCTTAATTCGATCTTTTTAGTTGGTTTATTTTCAGTTTTGGGTTGATAATTTTTTTTTCGAGAAGGAAAAAGTTGTGCTGATGGTCGTTCTAGAGAAACATTAAGTAGTTGACCTCCAAATTAAAAATCTTAATGTTATTAAATTTTTATTTATTGTGTCCACATATATATACATCGATATATAAGTATATGTGTGTGTGTGTTTTATCGAAACATGTGCAAAATACTTGTTGTCCATTTGTGATTTTAGATTTTTTACTTTTTTTATTCTTTTGGCCATCAGTTATGGTTGGTGGTTAGTTTGGTTGGTTGAATGGATGACGATGGGACACTTAATAAATAATTGTTGCCAGAGTTGTAAAAGAATGTATACTTGAGTACACATTTCATATCTCGTCCCAAATTTTCTCTAAATGGGAGTTTTATCGAAAATTTTCTCTAAATGGGAGATTTATCGAAAATTTTCTCTAAATGGGAGATTTATGGAAAATTTTCTCTAAATGGGAGATTTATCGAAAATTTTCTCTAAATGGGAGATTTATCGAAAATTTTCTCTAAATGGGAGTTTTATCGAAAATTTTCTCTAAATGGGAGTTTTATCGAAAATTTTCTCTAAATGGGAGTTTTATCGAAAATTTTCTCTAAATGGGAGATTTATCGAAAATTTTCTCTAAATGGGAGATTTATCGAAAATTTTCTCTAAATGGGAGATTTATCGAAAATTTTCTCTAAATGGGAGATTTATCGAAAATTTTCTCTAAATGGGAGATTTATCGAAAATTTTCTCTAAATGGGAGATTTATCGAAAATTTTCTCTAAATGGGAGATTTATCGAAAATTTTCTCTAAATGGGAGATTTATCGAAAATTTTCTCTAAATGGGAGATTTATCGAAAATTTTCTCTAAATGGGAGATTTATCGAAAATTTTCTCTAAATGGGAGATTTATCGAAAATTTTCTCTAAATGGGAGATTTATCGAAAATTTTCTCTAAATGGGAGATTTATCGAAAATTTTCTCTAAATAGGAAATTTATCGAAAAATTTCTCCAATTAGGAGTTTTATCGAAAACTTTCTCTAATTATCAGTTTTATCGGGAATTTTTTATTTTTTATCGAAAATTTTAGGAGTTTTATATATTCTCTCTGTTTTATTATTTTCCCAAATTAGAGTTCTTAACTTTGAATTAATTCCTTTAAGTTAATTTTAACGATTTTTTTTTGTTTTGTCGCATAACTTGTGATGGTCAGTTAACCGATCGTAAGTTGTTTGTTATTATTGTTGGTCTGTTGTGATATTATTGTGCATTTAACTGTGTTTTCCTCTTCCTTTCATTTTATTCTTTTTTCATCTAGATACTTGAAAGAACAACAACAAACAGAATTTACCAAAATTTAAGAAAAAAAGTACAAAAAAGAAGTTTATTATTTTATTATCCATTTTTGTCACATGATGTTTTGGTTAGTTGTTGCTATATTTCCTATATAGTTGTTGTTGTTGTTGTTTATGTTTTTTGTTATCGATATTTAAGAGTATTGACAATTTATTCCCACTCATGATATTTTAAGTTGTTCTTCTTTTTTCTTCATTTTGCCATTAATTTAAGATCACTTTTGTGTGTGTTGTTTTTTTCTCGTCACCTTAATTCTCATTATTTTAATATAAATTTCAACTTCCTGATCATTTGAGCCAACAAACCGAAATTAAAACTTGTTTGTTTGCACTAAACTCTAGTTCTTTTCGCCATCATCTTCTTTCTACTTCTGCTATTTATGGTTTTGTAGTCTCTTTTGATTTTGATTTTAATTTTATTGCTGCTTTATTTTTGTCATAACTAAATCTTGAACTGAACTAAAAAAAGTTTAATAAGGTGTTTATCTCCAGACTAGTTTGAATATAACTATAACTGCATTTTGGTTCTTTTCTTAAGTTGTTTTTATTTTTTGAATCAAATAAAAGAAACCAGATTTTTAATGTCTTTTTTATAAAATTATTATTATTTCTGTAGTAATTGTTATCATGGTTTTATTATAGTCAGTTTCAAGATTTATATTTTAATTTAAATTATTTTTGCTAAATAGGTTTTGTAGTCTTTAAATGACATAATTTTAATATTAACTTATTTGATTTCAAAGATTTTATCTAAAAATTAAAACCTTGAAATATTTAGATATTTTTATTATTGCTTTTTTAGAATTAGAAGCTAAGAAAAATTAGATATTGATGAAATTAGATATCGATTGAAAAATAGCGAAAATTTTGTACCCAATTGAAAAAATGTTTTTCGATAAATCTCCTATTTAGAGAAAATTTTCGATAAATCTCCTATTAACAGAAAATCACCTATTTAGAGACAATTTCCGATAAATCTCCTATTTAGAGACAATTTTCGATAAATCTCTTATTTAGAGAAAATTTTCGATAAATCTCTTATTTAGAGAAAATTTTCGATAAATCTCTTATTTAGAGAAAATTTTCGATAAATCTCCTATTTAGAGAAAATTTTCGATAAATCTCCTATTTAGAGAAAATTTTCGATAAATCTCCTATTTAGAGAAAATTTTCGATAAATTTCCTATTTAGAGAAAATTTTCGATAAATCTCCTATTTAGAGAAAATTTTCGATAAATCTCCTATTAACAGAAAATCACCTATTTAGAGACAATTTTCGATAAATCTCCTATTTAGAGAAAATTTTCGATAAATCTCCTTTTAGAGAAAATTTTCGATAAATCTCCTTTTAGAGAAAATTTTCGATAAATCTCCTATTTAGAGAAAATTTTCGATAAATCTCCTATTTAGAGAAAATTTTCGATAAATCTCCTATTTAGAGACAATTTTCGATAAATCTCTTATTTAGAGAAAATTTTCGATAAATCTCCTATTAAGAGAAAATTTTCGATAAATCTCCTATTTAGAGAAAATTTTCGATAAATCTCCTATTTAGAGACAATTTTCGATAAATCTCCTATTTAGAGACAATTTTCGATAAATCTCCTATTTAGAGAAAATTTTCGATAAATCTCCTATTTAGAGAAAATTTTCGATAAATCTCCTATTTAGAGAAAATTTTCGATAAATCTCCTATTTAGAGAAAATTTTCGATAAATCTCCTATTTAGAGAAAATTTTCGATAAATCTCCTATTTAGAGAAAATTTTCGATAAATCTCCTTTTAGAGAAAATTTTCGATAAATCTCCTATTTAGAGAAAATTTTCGATAAATCTCCTATTTAGAGAAAATTTTCGATAAATCTCCTATATAGAGAAAATTTTCTATAAGTCTGCTATTTAGAGAAAATTTTCGATAAATCTCCTATTTAGAGAAAATTTTCGATAAATCTCCTATTTAGAGAAAATTTTCGATAAATCTCCTATTTAGAGAAAATTTTCGATAAATCTCCTATTTAGAGAAAATTTTCGATAAATCTCCTGTTTGGAGAAAATTTTCACTAAAACTCTTATTTGGAGGAACAATTTCGATAATTTCAATAAATTTTATAAATATGAAATTCTCGTGTATTTGAAATCATAAAAATTATAATTAAATAAGCGAAAATAGTGAAAAAAAGAAAATCTAAAAAACGCATAAAATTAAATGTCTCTTTGCTGAATTCATAATGAATTTTAAAATCGTGTAAAATGCAAAAAAAAAAAAATAAGAAACCTTGTTGTTGTTTTAAGTTTGATTTCAATATAAAAAGTTTTATTGTATTGAATTCAATAAATTCAGTTGTTGTTGTTATCGTTGTTGTTGGCTTTAGATTACAAGTTCATTTTACCAATAAAAACACACAAGTATTTCCTTTACAGTTTCAATTCCAATTCTAGTTTAATTCGTTATGAGTGAGTGTGTTTTTCTTCTGTATGTTTGTGTATCCATGTAAAATGTTTCATGTTTGTATGTAATTAAATTTTATATATTTATACTATTTTTTTGCAAATGACGTTTTTTTTGCAAATGTTTTACTCACAATTTCAATTGAATTGAAAATTATTATTTTTTTTTTGTAAATTTTGTTTTTGGTTTTTAATTTTTTTCTATTTTTTATTACTTTGCAGCAACTAAAACTCTTCATGTTTTGTTTTATTTCATTTTGTTTCCTGGTACGCAGTTGTCATCTTGTGGATGATTATCAAGTTCATGTTTTGTATTATTGTTGTTGTTGTTGTTGCTTTTTTCGATTTAATAGGAATTGGAATGAAATCAATTCCACTTTAATATAAATCAAAATCAAAATAGACAAAATGAAAACATTAAACGTTAGCGAATTAAACGATAAACCAAAACAAGTGTTAATTTGTGATACTAAAATTAAATTTTATTTCTATTTACGTATAAACAACAAAAATTTACAAACTTTCGTTTTTACAAGGAAAATATTTGCACTTTAATTTTTTCTATTCTAAATATGGATTCTAGTTTTTGAACAATAATAGAAATTGTTGACAAAGAAAATCCCAAAATTCAATTCTTTACCAAATTGAACATTAAAAATTATTTTGTAGCAAATTTAGAGTTGATTTTTATTTTTAATTAAAAGGAAATTTAAAAACATTTTTATGTTTAGTCAGAAATTTTCGATAAATCTCATATTGAGAGACAATTTTCGATGAATCTCATATTAAGGAAATAAATCTCAAAATTAGAGAAAATGTTCTATAAATCTCATATTTAAAGAAAATGTTCGATAAATCCCATATTTAAAGAAAAATTTCGATAAATTCTATAATTAGAGAAAATATTCAAAAAACCTTCTTTTTAGAAAAAAAAATCAATAAATCTCATATATTGAGATACATTTCTGTAAACCCATATTTGGTGAGTATTTAAATTTATCTCCTATTAAGAGAAAATTTTCGATAAAACTCATATTTAGAAAGAATTCGATAAATATCATATTAACAGCTAAATTTCGATAAATCTCTTATTTTGAGAAATATTTCAATAAACGTCTTTTTTACTAAATCTCATATTTAATGAAAAAAAAAAAATGAAATGAAAATGAATGAAAAAATTATCTCATAATCATATTTCCGTTTTAGGGGAATTTTCGAAAAAAGCGTACTAAAATTATTAGAGATTTTCAACAAAATCCAACTGTTTTTCAAAAAAACTTCCAAAGTCTGCCGCTAAAATTTCTCCGATATTATTAAACAGTAACGGGGGAAAAATTATTCAGGTAAAAGCGATGGTCCACATGACGTTTCAAAAGCAAAAAAAAATAGAAATCACTTTCAAAAGAGCTTCAACATATCCGGTAGGAAAGCAGCCCGTTTAGCTCAGTGCTCAAAAGTTCCTGAGATGTACTCTTCTAAAAAGACTTCAAAGAGAGCACTTAAATTGAAATCAAGTTTTATAAAAACTATTTTTGCTGCATAATGGATGACGAAACATATGTTCTGGCAGATTTTTCGCAACTTCCTGGTTTAAATTTTTATGTTGCTGATGTTGAATAAAACTTTAGGATCTAAAACCAGTCAAAATTTTCTAAAAACTTCTTATGGTATAACCAACAACATGTAATAGCGTCAAAATAACTTAAACATTTGTTACAACGGTCTCTTTAAGTACCGAAATTTACACTAAATTATATTTTCTAAAAAAGTCTGTTTCATACGACTATAATGTGCCCACTTAAGCCCTTGAGGGGTACAAATATAATAATGTAGTATTGTACCATGAGAGAGAGATTCTTCCAAACTATTCGGAGTCATTTGAGAGATATTGGGAGAGAAATTGTTAAATGAGAATGAAAGAGCATAAAAAGGGTGTGAAAAATATCATTATTACTGGTGATTTAAACTACAGTTTTTTGTAAATTTTAAAAATAATTAAAAAAAAATAATACTGTAAGTAGGATGAAACTGTGTTAGGAATTTTCGCTCTCACTCCTTATTATATACAAATATTACAAACTATTTTCTTCTTATTGATGAACACTTTGTAAGTAATAAATGGATAAAATGACGAGCAGTTTTAGTTATTTCATTCCCAGTTCAGTTCAGCTTTGGCTGAACTGTTTTCACGAGCTGCTTCGCCTCTAACGTTGTCGTGAGTAGCTTCGGGTGTACCGTTCCCACGAGTTTCTTTGGTCATTTGTATATTAACACTTTACAAAATAATTGTACGTATTTAAGAAATTATAAATTTCCGAACCAAAAATCAATCACGCAAAACTGCGAGCCTATCAACAACCGAGGAAGAGAAACCCGATTTCTGGACTCTAACACTAAACTTAGGAGTCTACTATATACAGATTGCTGTCTAATAAAACTAAAATAAGCCTTTTTGGAGAAAAAAGATAATCCTGAAGACGACCCAATTTAATATTCGTAATTAATCTCTCGAATTGAATTTGTTTGGATTTTAAATTAATTAAAGGAACGACTTTTTTTTAATTCCTGACTGAGTTAACTCAGCCGAAGAATAAAACCAGGTTAGTTTGTATATAGAGAAAATTTTCGATAAATCCCATTTCGATAAATCTCTTATCGATAAATATTGTGTTACCAGAAAATTGTTCAATAAATCATGTTTATAAAGTTCAAAATGCTTTCATATGGGATAAATCGCTGTAATAAATTTACGTTGCTCTAGTCTAAATGATCTAAATCTCAGTTGTTTTGATTATATTCTGAGATTGTTTTTGTATTTTGTTGTTGTTTTTTATTGTAATTTTTCTTGACATTAAATAAGAAGGAAATGCTTTCATAATCTAATAATTTTATTTATTATTTCATTTGTTGTTGTTTTAAATCTATTTGAACAATTGGAGATTTTTGCTATAAAGCCAGTCTTTGTTAATTTAATTTATTTTATTAATTTATTTATTTGTTTATATTTAATAAATTCTATAATTTAATAATTCATTAACCTTCAATTAACGTAATTATTACACCTCATTAACTCTTAAATACATGATATGTGTGTGTGTGTATACATATTTGTATGCATGAAAGTAAAGTGACAGAGAGAGAGTGAGAGAGAGAGTATGAGAATAAATGATAAAATGTTTTAGAAATTAAATCATATTAAATAATTTTGGGATTATAAAATCGTGATTTTTATACCCTCCACCAATTCGGACTGACAACTTTGTTATTCGGTGTGTAATGCTTAGCAGGAATCATCTCAGATCCTATAATGTATCTAAATATTTTTGCATCAAATTAAAATCTAAATCGATTTAGCTATGTCCATCTGTTATTGGCACGCTCAAGTCCACAATAAATGACAGATCTAATTAAAGTTTGGTCTGATTCTTTGTTGAAGTCCTGAAAAGTTTCCTAAACCAGCGAAATTGATTCAGTATTTTAAAAGATATAGAGCGATATATGAGGCTGCCTTTAAATTTAAACGAAATATTTAGAGCGGAATTTTTCCACATGTACTTCATTAGCATTATATAACCAGTTTTTATGATCCATTAAGAGTGAATGTGTGCGATTATATGTATGAAACATAAAGTATTAACTTCACACGCATTTATGGTGAAGGGTTTTGAAGAATCGGCATAGCTGAATATAGCATTTTTCTTAATTAAATTATTAATAAATTTGAAATAAAACTTTAATCTAATTTTATGTAAATTGTAGATCAATAATATGAAATTTTATTAAAAAAAATAATCTTGAAATTCACTTATTTTATAATTTTTGTTATATTTCTTTGTCGATGTATTTAAGAAAAGAGATTAATTTTATAATAAAAGTAAAACAAGTTCCTGAATTAATCTCTAGAATAATCAATCATATGTTGCTGAGTCTTCCTGTTTTACAAATGCTGATATTAAAATATTAAAAAAACCTCTTTTTTACAAAATCACAAAAAAAAACTGCGCTTCAACACTTTAGATAAATTCCACTTAAATCATAAAATCATTCCGTGAATACCAAACAATTAATTCCATTAATTCCATTAGTTTCTTGTTTATTAACTGACAATGCGCACAGACGTTTGTAAACCATCGCCATCGTCATTATTATCATCATAATTATTATCATCGTCAATGTAATTGAAAATGACAAATTGTTAATCGTCAATCATGTTTATGATTGTTGTTATTGTTTTTTTGTGACAATAATTGCAGCAACAGCAACAATATGTGTCATAATAAATGTTAAAAAATTAAAATACGTTTTAATATCCGAAAGGGGAGGAAAATACTGACATAATTGAATTGAATGGAATTAAATTGTTTGTTACGAATGAGAAAAATAACTGAAATTATTTTAATTAAAAAAAAAAAATAATTCACAACAACACGAATATTGGTGACATGTTGCTACCGAAACGGGAAGTTTCAAATTTGCAATAAATTTTCTATTTAGAGAGAATTTTCGATAAATCTCCCATTTAGAGAAAATTTTCGATAAATCTCCCATTTAGAGAAAATTTTCGATAAATCTCCCATTTAGAGAAAATTTTCGATAAATCTCCCATTTAGAGAAAATTTTCGATAAATCTCCCATTTAGAGAAAATTTTCGATAAATCTCCCATTTAGAGAAAATTTTCGATAAATCTCCCATTTAGAGAAAATTTTCGATAAATCTCCCATTTAGAGAAAATTTTCGATAAATCTCCCATTTAGAGAAAATTTTCGATAAATCTCCCATTTAGAGAAAATTTTCGATAAATCTCCCATTTAGAGAAAATTTTCGATAAATCTCCCATTTAGAGAAAATTTTCGATAAATCTCCCATTTAGAGAAAATTTTCGATAAATCTCCCATTTAGAGAAAATTTTCGATAAATCTCCCATTTAGAGAAAATTTTCGATAAATCTCCCATTTAGAGAAAATTTTCGATAAATCTCCCATTTAGAGAAAATTTTCGATAAATCTCCCATTTAGAGAAAATTTTCGATAAATCTCCTATTTAGAGAAAATTTTCGATAAATCTCCCATTTAGAGAAATTTTTCGATAAATCTCTCATTTAGAGAAGATTTTCGATAAATCTCCTATTTAGAGAACATTTGCGATTAATCTGCTATTTAGAGAACATTTGCGATTAATCTGCTATTTAGAGAACATTTGCGATTAATCTGCTATTTAGATCATCTTTTTCGAGAGATGTCTTATTTAGATAATTTACAAAGTTTCTGTTAATTTTATTAACTCCTTAAATTGAATAAATTCGAATTCGTTGTATATTTCCCACTTTTATAAATTATTTTTGCCCATAATGTCATAAATATTGGAATTAATATTACTTGTGGTTATTTTTGATGAATTTCCCTGTCTCGTTAATCATTTATCGATGATTAACTGGACTCGTGATGATGACAATGATGGTGTTGATGATGTGTCCGAATAGTTGGGTTTTATGTGGCAACAGACCACGAGTTAAAAAAATACAAAAAAACGTTTTCATATTATTTAAACGGCGGCTGAACAACACTTGGGGAGAATTTGTTGCTTTTGTCGTGTGTGGAAGAGTGAGTAGATAAGTGATGGGGGCCTCTTTTTTTGAATAAAGAAGTATATATATGCAGTTGTTAAGGTATAAAAATATAAATTGAAATATATTTATAATGAAGTTAAAAAAACGACGACAACAACAATTAATAAATAACATTAACATAACATAACGTATGCCGATGTGATCAATGTTTTGGCTTTAATTGTTGAAGAAATCATTTTTGAAATTGTTGTTTTGTCGTTATAAATCAAAACACATGCATGTATCTGTGAATGCTTAAGTGTGTGTGCGTGTGTGTATGTATCTATAGATTAACAATAAAATCTTATTGTGTTTCAAGACTTCTTTTTATGACCGACTGTCGTTTAAATAAGGTATGTAATAATAATTCTTATAAATCTTTTAGGAGAATAATTATAAGGAGATGTATTTAAACAAATACATTAAGTAAAAATAATAAAAATACAACAACAACAAAATAAATAAATATATTTAAATTTAATTTATGCATTTGGCAAATTGCAATTCTGCAATCCGTAATCCGCATGCAAATTTTTTAATTCTTCAGTTTTTATTAGCTTTTGTTGTTATTCTGCTTCTTCTTCATTATATTTACTATTTATTGGGTGTGTGTTGTTGTTGTTTTTTTCATACAAATAAAATGTGATCTGAGCTTTAAATACTCAAGTCGTTTTCTTTATTAATAAAATAAAAAATAATAATGATAATAATTTCTTGCATGGCATATTAATTATTGACGGCGGTAACGTCGCTACTATTCATCATTTTTTTTGATTCCAATCATCATCTTCATCAGCACAAACATTCAACGCCATCAAAATCCATTATCCAATCACCATAACAAAGATGATTCTTATTGTTATTTTAATTATCGTTTAGACATTTTTTTATACTCTTCAACTTGTTAAGAAGTTATTTTAAGATGTCATTTCATGTGTAACACAAATGATCGAAAATTGTCTATAAATATAAAATTTACCGAAAATCCTTTCTAAATGTATGAAATTTATCAAAATTTTCTCTAAATGTATGAGAAAATGTTCTCTAAATGGGAGATTTATCGAAAATGTTCTCTAAATGGGAGATTTATCGAAAATGTTCTCTAAATGGGAGATTTATTGAAAATTTTCTCTAAATGGGAGATTTATCGAAAATGTTCTCTAAATGGGAGATTTATCGAAAATTTTCTCTAAATGGGAGATTTATCGAAAATTTTCTCTAAATGGGAGATTTATCGAAAATTTTCTCTAAATGGGAGATTTATCGAAAACTTTCTCTAAATGGGAGATTTATCGAAAATATTCTCTAAATGGGAGATTTATCGAAAATGTTCTCTAAATGGGAGATTTATCGAAAATGTTCTCTAAATGGGAGATTTATCGAAAATGTTCTCTAAATGGGAGATTTATCGAAAATGTTCTCTAAATGGGAGATTTATCGAAAATGTTCTCTAAATGGGAGATTTATCGAAAATGTTCTCTAAATAGGAGATTTATCGAAAATGTTCTCTAAATGGGAGATTTATCGAAAATATTCTCTAAATGGGAGATTTATCGAAAATGTTCTCTAAATGGGAGATTTATCGAACATTTTCTCTAAATGGGGGATTTATCGAACATTTTCTCTAAATGGTAGATTTATTGAAAATTTTCTCTAAATGGGAGATTTATCGAAAATGTTCTCTAATTGGGAGATTTATCGAAAATGTTCTCTAAATGGGGGATTTATCGAACATTTTCTCTAAATGGGGGATTTATCGAACATTTTCTCTAAATGTGAGATTTATCGAAAATTTTCTCTAAATGTGAGATTTATCGAAAATTTTCTCTAAATGTGAGATTTATCGAAAATGTTTTCTAAATGGGAGATTTATCGAAAATTTTCTCTAAATGGGAGATTTATCGAACATTTTCTCTAAATGGGGGATTTATCGAACATTTTCTCTAAATGGTAGATTTATTGAAAATTTTCTCTAAATATGGGAAGTGTATTTTCAATTCTTTACATTTTTTGTTGTTCTTAAACGCTTTCACGCTTTTATTATCTTTAAATGTTCCTTTTGGGGGAGACGACTCTAGACTCCAACTATGAGTATTTATCCAGTAGCTGCTGCTATTTGGTTTTTGTTCT
Organism: Cochliomyia hominivorax; assembly: GCA_004302925.2. Classification (NCBI taxonomy): domain Eukaryota; kingdom Metazoa; phylum Arthropoda; class Insecta; order Diptera; family Calliphoridae; genus Cochliomyia; species Cochliomyia hominivorax. The sequence continues at coordinate 6,183,259 of PYHX02000158.1, read as the reverse complement.
TAGCATTTTGTTGTTGTTGTTATTGTTATTTTCATTATCGATTATTGACTAGACATTGAAGACACATTCAATCATTAATTTCGTTTGTTCTTAAGAATTATTCCGTCTTGCAGTCTGTGTTTAGTTTATTTAGTTATTCAGTCACTCTGTCACTCAGTCACTCATTCAGGGCAGCAGTTTGTTTTCGTATTTAGTTTTTCTTTCGGTATGATAAAACGTGCTTAGAATCGAGATTCTTTTGTCTATTGAAACGGGTATTTTTGTATTTTTTTCTGCGCTTTTTTTCAATTCAGTCGTTCTTTATTTATTTGTCATGAATCGTTCAATAATCATGATAATGAGTTTTTGCATGCAATTATCACTACGGGGAAGTTATGGAAATCAGAAATCAAGAAGACATTAGAAAAGAATTTGTATAGAAAAAGTTCTATTGTTTTTAGTTAAGTTTAATTTGTGGTTGTGTGTGTGTGTGTTTATTGTTTTGTAATAATCTAATCAGATTTATAGGTTTTGAGTGGAATTTGTTGAGATAATTTATAAAGCAGACAGCTGGTTTGAAGGACCATAAACTAATTGGAAATGACTTGAGTGATAAACTTGGAATTTCTTGATTTTAACAAAAGTATTTAGTATTTAATGAAAAACCTTAACAAGAAGTCACTAGATGACAAAAATTTGTTATCAAGTGACTTCGAATTTCGTATTTTCGCGGTTTTTGGAAAAAGTGAAATTAATATTTAAACTTTAATTAAATTGAAATGGACTATGAAATTAAATGAAATTAAAATTTTAAAATAATGAATACGAATTTGTCAACAAATCAGGGAATCAAAAGAGTTCCACTTTTCCAAAGGGAAATACCCAAAATCTCAATCCGTGTAAATTATGTTTAAAAATTAGACTTTTTTCATTTAAGTGATCACAAGGGCCGTGCGGAAAAAAATAATTTTTGAGAGTTATAGATGATTCCCGATTTGCGATTTCAGAACTTAACAAAAATTGAAAAAAGTTAAATTGATCAATTTTAGATTGATCTTGCAGGAAGATCTTTGCCTCGAAATCGTCCAAAATTAATTTACGCGCATTTCCATTAAGATTTCTTTATGAAACAATAAAAAACAAGTAAAATATGTCGTCGTTCAAGCCCGACTATCTAATACCCTACACCACATTATTAGTTTAAAATGATAGTTGCCAAAAATTAACGAACTACCCTCGTATAATTTGCTTTTCTGATTTATTCTTAAGTGTGCTGCACAATATTTTAACAGTAACGTCTATTTTGAATTTATGACTTTAAAAATTAATATTTTCTGGAGCTTTAAGAAATTAAAAAACGACCCTCGTATAACTTTGCACATTGATTTTTTATTTTTATCTTAATAACACTAATAATTATTGCAATGCCAATGTATATGTGAAATTTATGCCCTTAAATGTGATATTTGAATAATGGTCCGGCCCTCGCATATTTTAGCACATTCTTTTGAAGTTCATAAAACTTACTTGTGATAACTTTCATTTAAATTGCTTTATATTTAAGACCTTTATCACCTTAAATCCCAATTCCGGGGAGGAATATTTGTATGGGAGGTACCTGAGATATATGACCACAGACCAAAATAATAAATTTTACCAAATTTCATCGAGATAGCTGTAGACTGTTCACAGCCAGCAGGACAGACAGGCGAACACATGGACATCGTTAAATCGACACAGTGAATCTGAAGCGAACGGTATACTTTTTTGGATGTTACAAACATCTGCACAAACGCATAACACCCCAAAGACTTACAGTGGTGAAGGTAAAGATAAAGTCCTAAACAAGGAAATAGTTTTATTGGGGATGAACTGTTAAGAAAAATCCTAAAAAAAGACTAAAATATGACAGGGGTAAAAATGGGTTACATATATTTTGTGTTGAATATCTCTGAAATTATAAGAGAGAACATGTACTTTTTGTAGAGATTAATGAGAATCATCTTTGTATAAAATTTCTTGTGATTCAATTTATAAATGAATTTTTGGCAAATTTAAAAAAACAACATACCCGAGGTGGACAACTTTGGAGCTTCACCGATAATGCCACTTATCTTATAGGCCCATAAACAACTCCAGATCAACTCGAAAATGCTTCACCATTAACCATGTTAAAATTCATTAAGATGTCTTTAACGGTTCAAAACTTACAGAATTATCACCAAAATATATCGATTTGGAATGTCATCATACATCATAATAAAGTCTCTTTCTCTGTACCAGAAAATGTGAATTTTCTTTTCTTGGAAAAGAAGTTGAATCCTAATTTTTAAAAATTTTGTCAATATTTTAAAAAGAAACATAATTCAGTCAATTAATTTTAACAAAATCTAATATTTTGTATAATTTACTGTCACTTTTGATGCCAAAACTCATTTGGAATTCATTATGACTGGTAATTTTTGGTGATTTTTCGTTTATTTGTTTATTTATTTATTTATTAATAATTATTCAATTAATATTTAACAAATTATCATTATCTTTGATCAATATTTAATCACATAAACATATGATCAGACAAAAGTTATAAATTATTTTTAATATAATTAATCATTCGCTCCTTTTTGTCTTTTGGTTTTTAAACCGAAATAAATTTGTTGAAAATAAATACAACAACAACAACACTAAAAGTGTCATCATTGATGATGTGTCATGTTGAACAATGTTGTGGGCGCCATTTGAATGAATAATTATTCCAATCGATTTATAAATCAAAATCAAACAAAAACGTCCAACCAAAATAATAATAATAAAAAGAAGAAGAAGAAGAATCTAAAGAATTATAAAGATCGAAATGCATAAAAATGTTGTTGGTTAAAATCATTAAATATGCAAATTATTCTCAAGAAATAAATAAAAACAAAAATAAAACAACAAATATGAAATTATTGTCGGTCATGCCGGACTATTCAATACGCTACACCATATTTTTAGTTATAAATGTTTGCTACTGAAAATGAGTGAACCACTGTCGTATAATTTTTTAAATAAGGTTTAAAATGGCAGCATATTATAATGGTACTAACATCCATGTGGGATTAATATATTCCAGTGTTGCCAATTTAGTCAACTTCAGTCTCGTTTTTCTATCGAAAGTTTAATTTCGCCATTAAATATTTTTATTTAAATTTTGCCATTTTCCTCCATCATTTACATATTTAAATTTAAAATTTCTGTAGAAGTGTCCATATAACACTTAAAAAGGAACTACCTCTAGAGATGAGCGTTATTTTCACATCTGTGATTTAATCACTGTCATTGATAAATCTCTGGTAACTACAGTGACTGAAATTATGAAATAACAGTTACTAATAATGTCGTTCTTTGAAATTTCTTTGAGAAGTCATATAGAATGTAAATTAGCCTTTTCCATTATACGATGCTGAGACTCTTCGATTTGCATGGAAAACAATATTCTTTATCGTTTTTGTTGAACCCTTAGAAATTACTTTGTATGGGCGATATTCCTTCCCCTGATGTTATTCTTCCTTCAGTTTCTTGAGAAAGTTGTTGGCACCAAATTTGAGAATTCTCAATATTGTAGTTCTTAAGATATTCGATAATCAATATTTGCTATTGTGTGGGAAGTACCCCACCTCCTGGTCCTATCGCAATTATTTATTATAGATTTTATTTTATTTATATTTTATTTAGTAATTTTTAGCCACTATTTTATAAGGATTTAGCCACTAATGCTCCTCAAGAATTGGCAACACTGGTGCATTTTAAAAGGATTTTTCCTGTATACCGATCCTCGTATATCGTTTTAAAATATCATAAGACAATTTGAGCAAAGTTCATTAAAATCGCTTTATATTTGTGAGCCGGAATGGGCTAAGGAACCATTCTGTTAGGAAAAATAATGGACCCATCGTTACCAACTGCAATATGCATCGTTTTTGGGCCCAAAATTATGACACAAATTTCATTAAGATATATTTCAAACTGCGGCCTGCATTTGGTTCGTAAAGTTTACATAGACAGCCAGCCAGACGGACGGATGGACATCATTAAATTGAGTCAGAAACTGATTTTGAGTCTAACTTTTCCTGCCATTATAATTTTTACATAAGCGCATAATACCTAAACCACCTATGATGGTGTAGGGTACAAATACTTTAATACCAAAGCAGCAGTTTTTTTATTTATGGTCACACTGGATTAATAATTCAGACATGAAGATGAAAAAATAAAAAAATAAATGAAAATAATAAAATTAAAGAAAAGACATGTGCAAATAAACGTTGAATGGATAAATAATTTAAAAAAGAACACAATCAGTCAGTCAGTCAGTCAGTCAGGTACCCAACCGAACCGAACCAAACCATAATCACAATCAAACCGAACCAAACAACTGAACCGTTCAACCTCTTCTCTTTCAATTCCAAAATTAATGACATTGAATTGTTGTTGTTAAAATGAGAAAAAAAATAACAATAATTTGAAACATTTTTCTTTTTTGGCGTGTGTAGGTGGGGTTGGTCATCACAAAAAGAAGACGCATAACAAAAATGAAATAAAACAAAGATTTGGATTTTTGAATTTAAGAAGAAAAAAACACACAGAATAAAACAAAATCAACTGATAAATAGTTCTATATTGTTTTTGGTTTTTGCTTTATATCTTACAAAAATATATATCCAAGGTTATTGAAGAAGGTACCAGCTGATGATAATCACCTCTTAAGACCCCGTAACGTCATCCACACTTTTTTGTATGTTCTGGTTTTCCAACACAAAAATGTCATTTGTTTTGGTGTCTTCTGATTAGGCTCAAGTCGTTAGACCCCATTTGTGGAATATATATTCAAGATTGTAGTCTATCAATTAGCCAACAAATCTATGGCCTATTAAATGACCGAAGCTTTTAGACAAGTCCATCTATATATAGACAGTCGAGATTGTAGCCAACCTATAAGTAGAGACTACAATGTTTCTACTGTTAATTACCTATCAACTGTCCTCAGTGGAAACTAAAGTCTATATATAATCGAGACCTAAGTCTCATTCGAGATATAGCTGCCACTATAGTCAATCTATAGTCGGTATAATATTTAATCTATAATCAGTACAAAAGACCATCTAAAGACGAGACATAATATTGGCACGGGAAAATTCCTTTGTAATCGAAACTATAGTCCACATGTACTCCAAACTAAAATCTTTCTACAGTCGAGATTTAAGACCATTTATAATCGTAACTATAGAGATTAAATCTCTTTTTAGTATAGACAAAAGGCTATTTATAGTCAAGACATAAACCATCTGTAGTGGTTTATCGAATAGTTTTAACTATAAAGTAATAATTATTGTTGAATCTATAGACAATCTGTTTTCGATACTAAAGTCCATCCATAACCAGGACTTAAAACCATCTACAGTTAAGATATAAGATCCATCAATTATCGTGACGAAAGTCCTTTTGTGGTCAAAAGTATGGGTCATCTATATTCGAGGCAAAAGTCTGACAATAATCAAGAATAAAGACAAATTATACTTAATATAAACTATAAAGGCTACATTTAGCTGCAAATGAAACTAAATCTTATCTATAGTTGATACTACAGTCCATAGTCTGTACTAAAGTCCATACTATTGTTAGTTAGAACAGGAGTATCAAAACGATATAATTCTGTAACATCAGATCTATTTAATATTTTTTAACCAAGAGATATTCTTGAGGTATTTTCCAATTGATTTGGAGAAGGACAAGTTTCTAGTAGATCCTGGCGTCGGAAAGTGGATCTTCAAAGTTGGTCACCTCGTTTAGGATTAAAAATTTTTTTAAATTTTTGTTAATTTGGGTTCGATTGCAAAATAATGTAACATAAATATAACAGTTTAAGAAATATTTAAATGAAAAAAAGTTGACTCATTTTTATGCACTGGTGCCAATTTCTATAAATGCGCATTAGAAAAAAATATAATTTAGAGGGCAAATAATATTTAATTATTTTTTTACTTAACTTTAGAGTTTAACTGCCAGTTTTAAAGGTATTTTCCTAAAAATACCTTAATAAATCTTAAAAATAATGGGTGGATGGGTAATGACTGTAGATTATCTCAAAAATACAGTCTGGCATTGATTCCACTAATTTCTTTAAGGGGATCGAAATCTATTTCCTCCCAAAACTTGCTTTTTCTTAGTTTTAGCTCTGTCAAAGTCAATATGCTTTCATTTTGAACATTATTTGAATAAACTATACGTTTTGTTCTGCTGTAGGCCGGTCAGTCCAACAGAGGTATACTATTTTCATTAAGCCATGATTAAGACTGCTTTGAAACATGTAACGCAGCATTATTTTGCTGAAATATACAATCTTTATCCATAGAAGTGAGAGCATCGTCTATTTGATTCGTTTCTCTTGCACCAAAACATTCTTTGGATTTGCTAACTGCAGAAAATGCTGTCCAAACCATAACACCGTTTCATCTCAAATCGTTCCTCATAGAAAATTACAATTTTTCTACTCCTCTGCCCATTTCATATATTTTTGTCTGAATTGAAGACGATTTTTGATTATGCTGTTTTTTTTAACTTTGTCTTACACTTTAGCTTCTCCCATTTTATGTTTTCATGTGTGGTTGTTATATGGAAGCTTCAAGAAATTATGAATTGACCCTCGTATAATTTTGCACATCAATTTTTGCTTAAGATTATTTTAATTTAACCACTTTTTATTACAATATCAATAATATTTTTGCCATTAAATGTGATGTTTAGAAGATGGTTTGTATGGGACCTACAAGAAATAATAGACCGACCATAGCATTTATGACACATCGCTTGAGAATATTATAAGGATTTCTTGAGCCAAATTTCTCTTAAATTTTTGTTATTAAACTCAATTCCTGGAAGAACATTTGTATGGGAGGTTCCTGAAATATTGAATCGAGCATGGTCAATTTCAATAGGCTTAGTCCTTAGGGCAAAGTAATAACGTATAGCAAATTTCATTTCTGTCTGTCTGTCCGGACAACCAGCCGGACAGACAGATAGACAGACGAATGTACAATGTTAAATCGACTCAGAAAGTGGGTGTAACCCCTTCAGTGATATGTGATCTTAAAATTAAATGCGTTCTTAGGAATATGCATTTAATTTTAAGCATTTTTACTTGTTCGCTTCGAAAGTCTTTGGACGTCCCAATTAAATTTATTTAAGAAATAAAACCGTAAATGATTTTTTCTTAACATAAATACTCATAATATTCCAAGAAGGTTATATTTAGTCTGATGACAACTTTTGAAGGGGATTTTTTTTTCTGTTTGCCGATTTCTCAAAAGAATGGTTTCATTTTCATTTCGTGATAAAAAATAAAATTCAAAGTAAGAAAAAAAATCCCACAATTTATTATTTTTTTATTTAATTTTAAAATACTCCGGGTTCAGTATTTAGAAAAAGAAATATTTTTTCTTTTTATGTTCATGTTCATTAAAAAATTTATATTTTCTATAATTTCAAAGAAAATTAGCATTTCAGTCACATGTTTCAACACAAAAAAAAAAAAATGTTGTAAATAAATGTTTATACACATACATATATAGTGTTTGTGTGTGTGTGTGTCGCTTGGTTGGTTAGTTAGTTGGCTTTAACTAACTGTCAATCAGTCAGTCATTCATTTAATTTTGTACGATTGTTTGGTTGTTTGTTTGTTTGCTTAGTGGGTTGGTGTTGACCTTCACCTACAAGTCAACATAAAACATAAAAATAAATAAAAAATAATTGAAAAAAAAACTGAATTACTAACAATTTGTAACATAAATGGTCATCATTACTTACGTTTGTATGAACGTTCATTTCATATGTAAGTAGCAGTAATTCATGCGACCATAATTGTTCTTGTATAGACAGATATAGAGACAGACCGAAAGATCAAAATAGTTATTTAAACAGATACCGATAAATGTATCTGTATATGTAATGATATGTGTAACTATATGTTTGTATAAACTTGAAATACATGAATGGTTCGATTAGACTAATTTGTTTTACAGATTTCACCTTCCAAAGAAATGTCATTGTAGCTGTCAATATTTACTGAGTCCTTTTGATATATATATATATATATATATATATATATATATATATATATATATATATATATATATATATATATATATATATATATATATATATATATATATATATAGAGAGAGAGAGAGAGAGGAATAGAATATAATTTTATTCTATTCCTCTCTATCACTCTCTCTCACCCTCTCTATAATGTGATCTATATAGTTTTTGTGTTTGTAACCAACTTAAAATTATATTCATTTCGTTAGATCCCTTTTCCCTTCATTACCCGGTGATAATTTTAAATAATTTTCTCCAAACTATTAAAATAGAAATCATTGGAAAACAGTAGCTGCACATTTTTGCTGTTGCTGCTGTTGATGTTGCTACAACAATGCAAAGGCGTTGTCGTAATTTACGATCATCAAAATTTTTCTTATCGTGTTTCTCTTAATATTTTGCACAGTCGTTGCATTTAGATGTTTTCTTGTAATTTTAAGAATATTTTGTGATTTATATATATATATATATATATATATATATATATATATATATATATATATATATATATATATATATATATATATATATATATATATATATATATATATATATATATATATATATATATATATATATATATATAATTTGCTAAGATCTTTTCATAAAGATCAAATTAATAACTGCTGAAAATCGCTAACGCTCAATCTTTAAATTCGTCACCAGATTTCAGTCCAAAATTGGAAAGTTTTTAATCTGAATCTGAATCTCAAAAATTATTGGTCCCCTTAATTTTCCTCATATTTCGAAAAAAACCGAAATAAAATTATTGTGAAATTTGCAAATGCAACTTTTAGTTTTCGATTTGGCATTCGGCAGTTGGGGGAAGATAATCGGAATACACTGATACATATTCCTATAAACGCATTTAATTTTGTTCTCTATTTTTATTTGATTGCATTCAAAAGTAACTGACCAATAATTATAGAAGTTTAGCGAGACTTTCTATATTTAGACCCAGTAATCTCTTGAACAATGATTTACTGAAAAATATATAGAGCGGAAAGGACTACAGTGAAAATTTTACATTTTACTTCCATTCACTTTCTTAAATGATTCATTTACTGGAAATGATACATGGAATAGTTTTAATGGATGAAATTTAAGGGGGATGGGGCCAGAAAGAAAGCCACATGGAAAGTAAAAAAAGAACTATAAAGTATCTGTTAAGCTGTTATAGTGAAGTTCTTAAATTTAGTCCCAAACAATTTCTTTGAAGACTTTATCGCTGAAAAAATGTAGAGCCAATAGGAGAGGCTTCTCTCATTAGGAATGAATATGAATTCACTTTTTTACACTTTTCATCACCACAATGGTGATGAGGTTAATATACCCTTTGTTGTTCCGTTTTTGATGTCAAGAAGGCATTATAAAATACCCTAGAAAGAATATATATATTTGTGACATCAAAACAAAATCTGAGTTAATTTAGCAATGTCCGTTTGTAGGTCTGGGATTGGCACGGTCACATCCACATTAATGGAAAGAGCTCAATAAAATTCGACTTAATTTTTAATCTCCTACAAAATGTTTTTTTCAGTAGAAAAACAGTTATAGAAAATATCTGGGAAAACTCTTTAAACGTCAATGTAAAATTTGCTGATAGTTGTGGGTGTAGCGAAATTTTTAATATCGCATATCTCTGAAACCGTTTTATAAAATTTTATAGACTGAGAAATTTAAGTAAAAATCAAGTGGAATTTTTAATAAGTTCCTTCAAGTATTTCTAAACTGATAGTGGTAGGGGTATGATGGATTCGGCGTAGCCGACTATTGCCTGAAGGACAGATATACTGCAAATGTTATGGGGAATATAAAAAGTGAAAAATCACTTCCTCGAACAGAAATTTATAATTTGTACTCATTCACTCATTCATTAAAGATATGTTAAAGCGGATGTATAAGTTATCGAAGCGAAATTGGTGAAACTTATTTAAAGAATCTTTGCCTAAAAATCACTAATTTACCTCAATTTCATATTGACTTCTCATCTAATAAACTAGTTTTTTAATATTTCCAAACTTTTAAAAGTTTTCGCTTAAATCTAATCAAATTTAACCTCGAAAAGAGAAAAAAGTTTTTCATTTAACATTCGCGTGTTTTCACATATTTTTTTTTGTTTCTCCATATAAATTTTTATTATTTTCAAAATAAACACTTAAATCCATCCAACTTTTTTTTTCTAAACAATGACTGTATTTGTTTCCATTTAATTTTTCTCATTTGTTCTCTAAATCATTTTTTATTTTTATTATTGTTATTTTCTCAACTGATTACAACAGCAACAAACAGCAAAAAAGCTTAAACTGTAAAGAAAACCTTAAAATGTCCATAAGAAACTTAAAGGCCACAAAATTAAGCAAAAGCGAGCAACAACAATTCAAAGTTTTTCAAACAAATAATTCAGTCTGTCAGTCAGTTAGTAAGTCAGTTCAACCATCTTAACTTTTATTCTATTCCTCTCTATCACTCTCTCTCACCCTCTCTATAATGTGATCTATATAGTTTTTGTGTTTGTAACCAACTTAAAATTATATTCATTTCGTTAGATCCCTTTTCCCTCCATTACCCGGTGATAATTTTAAATAATTTTCTCCAAACTATTAAAATAGAAATCATTGGAAAACAGTAGCTGCACATTTTTGCTGTTGCTGCTGTTGATGTTGCTGCAACAATGCAAAGGCGTTGTCGTAATTTACGATCATCAAAATTTTTTTTATCGTGTTTCTCTTAACATTTTGCACAGTCGTTGCATTTAGATGTTTTCTTGTAATTTTAAGAATATTTTGTGATTTTCAATTAGAATTAAAACTACAGGCGACAGACCGCAAACGAAATGCTTTAGGTTCTGTTGGAGCACAGAGATAAAATTTTTCACAAAAAATTTAATTTTTCACAAAAAATTTAATTTTTCACTAAAAATTTAATTTTTCACTAAAAATTTAATTTTTCACTAAAAATTGCATTTTTCACTAAAAATTGAATTTTTCACTAAAAATTGCATTTTTCACTAAAAATTGCATTTTTCACTAAAAATTGCATTTTTCACTAAAAATTGCATTTTTCACTAAAAATTGCATTTTTTACTAAAAATTGCATTTTTCACTAAAAATTGCATTTTTTACTAAAAATTGCATTTTTTACTAAAAATTGCATTTTTCACTAAAAATTGCATTTTTCACTAAAAATTGCATTTTTCACTAAAAATTGCATTTTTCACTAAAAATTGCATTTTTCACTAAAAATTGCATTTTTCACTAAAAATTGCATTTTTCACTAAAAATTGCATTTTTCACTAAAAATTGCATTTTGCACTAAAAATTGCATTTTTCACTAAAAATTGCATTTTTCACTAAAAATTGCATTTTTCACTAAAAATTGCATTTTTCATTAAAAATTGCATTTTTCAGTAAAAAATGCATTTTTCACTAATTAATTTTTTACTAAAAATTGCATTTTTCACTAATTAATTTTTCACTAAAAATTTAATTTTTCATTAAAAGTTGCATATTTCACTAAAAATTGCTTTTATCAATAAAAATTACATTTTCCATTAAAAATTATAATTTTTTATAAAAATTTAATTTCTCACTAAAAATATTCATTTTTCACTGAAAAATGCATTTTCATAAGAAAACTTAATTTTGCATTAAATATTTGCCCAAAAACTACATTTTCAATATTAAAAATTATTATTTAAAATATATTTTTTTACAAAAATGGATGAACTTACTTAAAAAATTGGACTTTTTCATTAAATGCAATTTCACCTTTTTTTAAAAAAAGAGTTAAGCTTTTTCCAAAAATGACACTTTTTCCAAAAACTGCACTTGTATAATAAAATTAATTCTCTTAATGCACTTTTTTCGCAAAATGGACTATTTTATAAAAAAATGAACTTTTTGCAAAAAATTTCACTTATTCACATAAGATTGCCCTTTTCTTCGGAAATCTAAGATATAAAATTACACTTTGTATCTACAATTTCACCCATTTCCGAAATTTTAAACCAAATTACAAAAAACTTAATTTTTTCTTAAAAATGCATTTATTTTCAAAATGAAATACTAATCTTCCTCCTTCTCTTAAATTCATTTGCAAAATTCTCTTTAAAGATGAGAAAAAGAGTTAAGGTTTTCACAACAAAAACAAAGAAAAGAAATAAATTTTATTTTTATTTTTTTTCTTCTTATTTTTCTAGAATTTTAATAAATTTTTCTATGGATTTTGCACATTTTGTGCAATAGAAAAGAAGCTTTTGTTGTTGTTTTGTTGTTGTATTTAATTTGTTTTTTGTTTTTGTATATTTTGTTTCTTATTTTTACATTTTCTTAATGTAATTCCAACAATTTGTAACCTTGAAAATTTCCATGACTTAGAAGAGAGATAATAGACATGCAGTAAATGTATGTCTGTATGTGTCTGTAACTGTGTGTCTGTGTATGTTTCTTTCTGATGTTTTTGTTTTATTATTTTTTTTCTAATTAAAGATGCAAAAAAAAAAAAAAATAAGAAAAAAAATGAAAAATAAAAAAAATAAGAATTATTTTTATTAATTAGTAACACACAACATACTGACACACATAATTTATGCGATTCGATTCGATTCTACAAAAAAATGTACAAAAAGAAAAATTACAACGTTCAGTTCTCAGTCGTTTTAGTTTCTTTCTTTTTCATGTAAAAACTTATTATCAAATTGTAGTTGTTGTTACTGCCGTTGTTGTTTAGATGCAAAAGGGTCAAAGTTTCTTAAAGATCAACATTGAGATGATCATGATGTTCATTCATTCCGTATGTTTTAGTTGTTTAGATGATTCTTTTTTTATTTTTTTCTAATTCACGAGATTAGAAAGAAGGAGAGATTAATAAAGAAATATGAATAATAATAATTAAGAATGAAGAATGCTACATTCGGCAATGTCGAATCTTTAATACTCTCCACCACAAATGCATGTAAAGAAAATACTTTATGATTCATTGATACACACTCACATATACACTCACAGACATATACAATATATAAAAGCTTTTTTTAAAATATAAGACAGGAACACCTAATGAGTCATAACATTAATTATATTTTTGTCTATAACTTTTTTTAACTGCACCGATTTTGATAATTTTTGATAATGGTAATGAAGTACATGTAACTTAATATTATGACGAAATTCTTTTCTAAGCTGTCGACTAACAATTGAAAATTTAACAAAAGTCCTTCACTTGAAACTGGATATCAGATATCGGTCTATATTTTCTAATAAACTGAATCTATTCGGCTTATTTTAAATAGGAAACTTCTCAGGACAAAAACAAATACTTAGACAGTAATTACGTGCCAACAACATACAGCAAGATGATCATATAAAAATCGATTCGGATTTTGATTTGATGCAGAATGTATATATACAATATGAATGATTCCTTCTTATCGTTGCATGTGGAATATCATATAACTTAATATTATGTCAAAATTTCATTTTTATTTGTCGATTTTTAATTGACAAATTTTTTACTTGAACTTAGAGGTTGCCTTAGATATCGGTCTATATCTGAACCGATTTTTTTGGTTTTAGATAGAAGACTTCTCAGGACTATACCAAACATTCAGGCCAAATTTCATTAAGCTCTGTTAATTATTGTGGACATGAGCGTGCCAACAATACACAGACTTAGCTAAATCGACTCAGATTTTGATTAGAGGCAAATATATATATATATATATATATATATATATATATATATATATATATATATATATATATATATATATATATATATATATATATATATATATATATATATATATATATATATATATATATATATATATATATATATATATATATATATATATATATATATATATATATATCGAGTATTATGGTGTTTCCACCATAACACTCGATGTTTCTACACTTCAACGTGATTGTGTTTTCCCTAATAAAAAAGAAATTTTTTCTTTGATATCGGTTTATAACTTATAACGGTATATAAAAATTCTCACCTCTAGAATTCAATAAAATTTGTCCAATTGCTTATTATTGACCTCAGTAGTTTGCTATTTAAAACTAACTACATTGGTCCATTAGCAAAGTAGTTGAAAATATCGGAAAGAACTTTTCTTAATTTTTCGACAAAAAGTAACTGGATTTGGACAACATTTAACCATAACATACAACTATTTAGTTCTATATTCGTACAACAAATAATTAAAATTGGATCAATAAGAGAAAATTATTGGCCAAAATATTCAAAATTTTGATACATCCCAAAATCAGTGTCATATAGATCGAATATAATTTTCTGAAAATTTCCAAAATTAGATTTGCTGAATCCATAATTTGTCTAGATAAAATAAAATGTCCCTCGCGGAAGATGGTTTTAAGCCTATAAAAGTCGGTACAATTATTTTTCTAACATTCTTTAGTGCACCTAATTAATTTGACCCAATAAACGGTTTTATGGTTAAAAATATTATGACAATACTCGGGACATTTTCGGTTATAACTCACACGGAATAGGGTTGTATGTTATAAGGGTTCTTCAAATTTTTTTTCAAAACTTTCATTATTAAATCATGGAAAATATTTTAAATCTCAGGAATTACAGGATTAAGACCAACTGTATTATAATAGACCACATTATTAGGACATGAAAAAATTTTGAACCGAACTTCGTAGAATTTTTTTCGGATGAAATGTATTGGCTTAAATCACTCTCGAAAAATAACATAATGCAAACATTTTTTTGTTAGAATTTATAGACCGATTTTGTAAAATCTGGCGGAAAACTTTTCAAGTATAAAAATCTTAATTATACTGAATATGTTTTCACTACATCCTCAAAGTTGCTGTAGCAGAAAGATAATTTGCTTAGTTAATCACCCTTTATAAGTGATATAGAGGAGGAGAACTTTGATAATAACATATTCCTTTCCTCCCAGTAGGAATAGTTGTGTCCACAATGTAGACTCAAAGGGCTTCTTTTTTGGTATTTAATTTTTGGAAGGGAAATGTCGCAAATTACATTTAAATTTTTTTGTTTTAGATCGGATTCGTAACTAAGTTGAAGTAGGATGTTGATTTTGAATGTGATTCTCAGTCAATTGGTTTCTATTAAGTCCATTCAGTTTCTTTAGAAAACTGTGCAAAGCAACTGGGAATTTTATAAATTTCTTGAAGCATCTATATTTAGATTCAAACATCTGCTAATCCAGCATTTAATTCTAGAACATTGACATTCTTTAACTTAATTAAATATTAACAAAAAATTTGTTCAATTTTATTAAAACAATTGTTAAAAAAATATATATTTTTTTTGTGTTTTTTTTTTTATTTATTTTCTTAAATCAATAAAAAAAATTATACTTTATAACAGTAATATTTTTCTTTTTGCTGCTTCTTTGTTTTTTTATTATTCTTTTTTTTATTTAAAACAATTTTAACAAGTTAAATATTTTATTATTGGATTGTAAATAACAGTAAAGAGATCTTTTTCTAGACAATCCAACCTTCGTTTACACATACCTACAATCTGTCCTAATTAGTTTCACCTGTGTCATCGCAGATATACAGTTTTTTTCTTTTTGTTTAACTCCAAATGAGAATAAATATTGAATAAAATAAAAGAAAAAAATATAAATAATATTAATAATAATAATAATAATAATAATAATAATAATAATAATAATAATAATAATAATAAAAGAAAAAGAAACCGCTTTTAAGCTATAAATATTCGCTTCTTGATGTACTTGAACAAAAAAACATATTTTTTTGCAAAAACAAAAATTGTTAATAAAGAAAAGATACTTTTCTGCAGTTGATGGATGCATTTGGTAAAGATCATAAAAATTATTATTTTTTTTTTTGTTTTTTCTTTTGGTTTAAATATTTTTACGCCCAAATAAAATTGATAAATTTCTCAATTGTAGTTAATTTTTTTTTTATTAATAATAATAAAATATTATTAATTTTTATTAATATTAAAAAATTGATGCATTAAAAAAGTTATATTTGCGATATTAAGCTAAGACGAATATTAAATACACTACGGTTATGATATTTTATATATTATGGAGAATATAACTTTTTTCCATAATTCCATTTGGGAATATTTGACTTTCAGAAAGAGTTATGGGGCTTTCAATTCTTTGCCTTTTTACCCTTCCACCATGATAAGTGTATATTTACTTTGCTAAGAGAGAATCATCAAAATCTCTATAAAATTAGGTCTGTCTGCTGTTGGCATCTTCGCATATAATCCACAGAGCTCAATGAAATATATTCTAAGAATTTTTTATTGTCCTACGAAGTTGCCTTTTTATCAGCGTAAAAATTGGTTCAATAGAAATCAAGTTATAGATCAATATCTAAGACAATTCCCTAAAACTGGAAAACTTGAAAGATATGTATGTATGTATGTATGTATGTATGTATGTATGTATGTATGTATGTATGTATGTATGTATGAATGCATGTTTGCATTTATGAATTTATATATGTATGTATGTATGTATGTATGTATGTATGTATGTATGTATGTATGTATGTATGTATGTTTGTTTGTTTTTATTTATGTACGTATGTATGTATGTATGTATGTACGTATGTATGTATGTATGTAACATATTGACTCTAAAACGACTCAACCAAATTTGATGAAATTGATGAAGTAAAATAGGCTATTAAAAAATTCCGATAGGAGCAGGGGGAGACGTATCCCTCATACAAAGCATATATTGATTATCAAATATCTAATGAACTATAACAGAGAGAATTCTCAAATTTGGTCCCAACAACTTTCTCAAGAAATTGTTTTACTGGATAAAACGTAGGATGGATAAAACCAGGGGAAGGGGTATCGAACATACAAAGCAAGATTTTTTGGCAAAACGAAGTTTGCCATGTTTGAACTGATTAGTTCGAAACAATCAACAAATCAGGTGAGTAAATTTGACGCACAGACATGCCACCTATTTCTAAACGATTACAGGAGTTTATTATCCAAGCTCTTAAGTTGCGGAGTTTATTTCAGATATCGGTCTATAACCTTTCTTTTGTTAAAGGGTCTTCATTAATTTTAAGAATTTAATTGAATTTCTGCCAAAGCAGATTGAACGTAAATGCTTTAATTCATAACTTGCTTTTTTAGTGATGTCTCCTCTGAAATGAAAAACTAAATAAACCATCTCTCAATGCCGGTACTGGTGCTTCTGGAGGAGATAAAAAATGTTTAAAGTTAATTTTTGAAATCATAATCGTAAAAATATTTTTGGAGTCAAATAGAGAATTTATAACCCAATAACCTCAATAACGTTTAAATATTTTTTCATTGTGGTTTTTGTACCTTCGACAACAATAACAACAACAACCGAAAAATAACTGTTATTGAGGAGAAACAACAAGATGGTGTGTCAATGATAAAATGTCATCAAAACAAAACTCTAAAAAAATGTTTATAAATCCATAATAAAAGATCAGTCGTATAAAAATGAATGCGAATACAATAAGTTTTATTTTATGCGAATATGTGTGTCCCCCAATCAGCCAAAACATATTGAACACGTTTAGTTCATAAAAAATTCACCCCTCCTCCCCCCTCCTCTTCACAACAGAAATAAGTGAACATTATCTGTCAAACTTAACTGAATTGAGGAAAATAATACGAGAAGAATACGAAAAAACAATAGTTGAAGTGAAATATCATGGAATATGCAACAGAGAGTCAGTCTATAAATTTCACTTTCTTATGAAGAACATCATCCCACCAGACATCTAACTGAACAATCAACCGAGCGTCAGACTGAATGACCGTCAGACCAATCAACCATTCATGATTATGTGCGTTCATGGTTTAACGATGAAAAAACCCACTTTGTTGTACAAATTAACAGAAGATACTTTATTTGTTCGCTTTGTCAGCCTCGATGCTGCTGTTTCTGTCGTCTGTCAATACGTGTTTACTGTTTGTCAGGTTGCTTTCGTATTCGGTCCTTCCTTAATTCGTTTTCATTTCAATAAACATTTTTTTCAGCGTGATCCCCCCAACCGCCATCATAGAAATAATGGCAGTTTTAATTATTCATAGCGCTTGAGGAAAGAATATCTTTCTCTCTAAATTGATTCTAATAGAAGAGTATTTTATGAAGGGTGATTCAAACCAAAACGACCAATACTTATGGACGATACCTGAAAAATAAATTTTAAAATTCGTATAAATGATGTTCGTGATGGGTCTGATCGTTGAGTAATCTAACTCACTATAGCGATTTTACAATAAAAGAATTTATATATCTTTTATAGGAAATTTTCCAAAAAATTTTCTTATTAAAGCAAATTTTCTTACAATTTCTGTTTTTTAGGAAATTCTGGTTTTATAGAAAATTTCTAAAAAAGGTCCTTTTTATAGGAAATTTTCTATAAAAAATCCTTTTTAAAAAATTTTCTAAAATTAAAGAAATTTAATCTAGAAATTTAATCTAAATTTATAGAAATTGAATTTTTCTCTAAAATTTTGAAATTTCGAAATTAAAGTAGTGTTTTCGAAAATTCGAAATTATAGAAATTTTTCTAGAAAAGGCCTTTTTATAAAACTTTTTCTAGAAAAGGCCTTTTAATAGGAAATTTTCAAAAAAAAAGTTCTTTATTATAGGAAATTTTCTAAAAAAGTCATTTTTATAAAAAATTTTCGAAAAAAGTTCTTTATTATAGGAAATTTTCTAAAAAAGTCCTTTTTATAGTAAATTTATAAAAAAGTCTTTTTTATAGGAAATTTTCTAAAAAAAAGTCCTTTTTATATAGGAAATTTTCTAAAAAAAGTCCTTTTTATAGGAAATTTTCTAAAAAAAGTCCATTTGATAGGAAATTTTCTAAAGTTTTTCATTTGATAGGAAGTTTACCAAAAAAGTCTTTTCTATAGAAAAAAGTCCTCTTTATAAGAAATTTTCTAAAAAAAAACAAGTCCTTTTTATAGGAAATTTTCTAAAAAAGTCCTTTTTATAGAAATTTTCTAAAAAAGTCCTTTTTATAGGAAATTTTCTAAAAAAGGACATTTTCTAACAAAAATCCTTTTCATAGGAAATTTAAAAAAATGCTTTATATTTTTCTAAAAAAGTCCTTTTTATAGCAAATTTTCGTAAAAAAAACCTTTTTATAGGAAATTTTAAAAAAGTCCTTTTTATAGGAAATTTTAAAAAAGTCCTTTTTATAGGAAGTTGTCTAAAAAACCCTTTTTATAGGAAATTTTCTAAAAAAAAGTGCTTTTTATAGGATTTTTTTAGAAAATATTCTTATTTGAAAAATGGTTTTTTTCACTAAAAATTGAATTTTTCACTAAAAATTGAATTTTTCACTAAAAGTGGAATTTTTCACTAAAATTTGAAAATTTTGGTATTAAAGTAGTGTGTTTGAATATTCGTCGTATATTAATGTTATTCATGATATAGTTTTTATAGGCAGATTTTGTATTAAATAAATTGTTGTGGTCGTCAGTGATTATGTTAATGTCTTTTTGTTGTTGTTGTTAAATTTAAGTAAAGATTTCTGTAATCTGTACGCAGTCTCAATTATTCGGTTAAATACAAATTTATTTAGGGCGTCACCCAACCCCAATGATATTTTGTTGTAATTTTTTGAAATTATGATTGTTTTTTTTTTTTTTTTGGTTACTGTTGCTGTTGTTGCTTTTGTTATGGTATTCATGACAAAGATGATCATGATGATGATGATGGTGGAGGTGCTGTTACAAATGACGATGATGATCATGATGTTGACGATAATAATGATGTTGTAAATAGTGGATGGATGCGTTTGATGATGTTGCTGACAATGATGAAATGAATTGAGTACTCACGTCTTAAACATTAAACACAAACATAAACATTTTTGTTCGTTTCTCATCTTTTCAACTGAGGGATTTTCACTTTTTATGACTTTTTTTCACTCGATTATTTTTACTTTAGTTTTTTATATATGAAGATATGGAACATATTTAATATTGAGTGTGTGTGTGATTGTGTGTGTGTGTAAAGATGCAGAAAATTTTGCAATTGTTTACTTGAGAAAACAAAAATAAGAAAAAAAGTAATAAAAATGAAAAAAAAAATGGAAACAAAAGTAAAGAAATGAAAAAAAAAAACAACTGTGTTATTTTATGATTACGAAAAGGAAGCAACATCAACAACAGAAACAACAGCAGCAGCAATTGTAAAGTATTTAAGCAATCAACCACATGAAGACCCGCAACCACATCCAACAAAGCGTCCAACCAAAAAAGAGCAGAAGCCAAATAAGAAAGTGTTTTTTTTTTTTTTTTTTTGTACCCGCCGTTGATGGTGTAATGAAATGATATTTTCCCCTTAAAAAACCCAGATGCAGACAAAAGAGTACAAATTAAACAAAAAACAAAATATTTCAATATTTTTTTCTGTTAACAAGTGTCATGAAGTTGTTGTCTTTCTTACTTTTTTTTTGGGTTCCCTACAGACACACACGCTCACACGTACAAAAAGCTACAAATAACCACCGTGAACTTAAGTTTATTTGATGATGGATCTACCGAAAATAAAAAGTGAAAATTGTGTACTTTTCTTGAAATTGTCTGCTGGTTAAACATATTGACACAGTTGTTTAAAGTCATTTTTAACAAAAAGTGAAAAAAAATTAAAGAAGTAAAGAGACATAGAAAATATGAAATACAAAAACAGAAAAATGTCACAAAAAGCAAAAGTAAAAAAGTTGAATAAATTAGTCATTTTTGGGTTTTTTTTCTATTTTTTCATATTGGAGCACGTCTTATACCAATATTCTACTATTTTCGTTCTTTTTCTATTCTTTAGAACAAATTTCCCTTTTCTATGAATTTTAATAAGAATTACGTTTATTCTATTACGACATCAAATTCAAATTATTTTTAAAGGAATGAAAGCGAAACAAAAAGAAGTTTTGCAATAAGTTTGTAATTTTTCAAAAAAAAATATTTTTTAATTTATATTATTTTTTTGAGAAAACTTTCTAAAAATTGTATTTTTAAACAAAATTTTCTAATTTTTTTAATAAAATTTCCTCTTTACAAATTTTTTTTTTTTTTTGTAGAACATTTTCCTTTTTGGACAAACTTTTCTTCCTTTTTAAGGGAAAATTTTGTTAAAATTTCTTTTTTAAGAGAAAATGTAGAAGAAAATTTTCTTAATATTTCAATTTAAAAAGATAAAAGATAATAATTTTCTTTTTAAGAAAATTTTCAAAAAAAAAATCCATTTCAAGAGACAATTTTCTAAAAATTTATTTTTTAAGAAAATTTTCCTAAAAAATTCGTTTTCAAGAGAAAAATTTCTACAAATTTCCTTTTTAAGAAAATTTTCTAAAAATTTTCCTTTTCAGAGAAAAATCTAAAATTTTCTTTTTTTGAGAAAGTTTTTTAAAAATTTCATTTTTAAAGAGAAAATTTCCTAAAATTTTCTTTTTTTATAAATTTTCTTTCCTAGAGAAAAATTTCCCTTTTTAGAGAAAATTAGAAAAAAATGTTCCGTTTTTAAAACGGAAAATTTTATAAAAATTTCTTTTTTAAGAAACAATTTTCTAAAAATTTCTTTTTATAGAACATTTTTACACCCTACACCACTGGTATTATGCAGTTTTCTTGATGTTTTTAACATACAAAATAATGGTGTTACACCCACCTTTAAGTAAACCGTTCGACTCAATCATTTTCTGAGTCGTTTTACCGATGTCGTCCATCTGTCTGTATGTCCGGCTGGCCCTCATTGTAATCGTTGTGATTAATCTACAGGTCGCTATTTTTGAGATATCTCGATAAAATTAGGGCTTTTTTGTCCCATGGACGAAGCCTTTTTAAATTGGCCCTCTTCGGTCCAATATTTCGGGTACCTCCCACACAAATGTCCTCCCGGAATTAGGGTTTTAACTCATAAAAGTCTTAAATATAAAGAGATTTTAACAAAATTTGGCAAAAATGAGTGTTATTCTTAAACGATGTGCCAAATTGTTCAGGGGTCTGTTCATTACTTCTCATAAGTACCGTACAAGATCCCTTCCAAATTTTGAAGGGCATTAATTTTATGTATACTTTGGTATTACAATAATAACTGGTCAAACTAATATAAATAAAAGCAAAATTTTTTATGCAAAGTTATACGAGGGTCGGTCCACAATTTCTTCTTCTATAACCCCCCAAAAATTCATTTGAAAACTTCTAATTTTCACATAAATTTTAGTTTCACCACAACATTCTGTGCACTATAAAATAAATCCATCAATAAAATTATGCGAGGGTCGTTCAATAATTTTTTGTAATTGCTATTTATAACCAACATTCTGGTGTAGGGTATTACATAATAAGTCTTGTTTAACAATTTTTTTGAAGAAAAGTTTTTCTGAAAATTGACTTTAAAAAATTTTAGGAAATTTCTTTAATAAGAAATTTCCGAATTTCATTTCTTTGTCAAAGTATATTTTTTGCATTACTCCTCTTTCTGTCAGCTGCATTACTGTCATAAAATGAAACATTAAAAAAATCGAGGAAATTATTGAGTTTATAATAATTTTTATTGTTACTGTCAAACTTTGTTGTTTTTGCAAATTGTCAGTAACCAACAACAATTCCTCTAACAGCTGCTGATGTTGCTGTTGTTACTGCTCTTTTTCATTATTTTGCTGCCACTTTTATTTACTTTTTCTATTCTAAATACATGAAACGTTTCATACCATTTGTTCGTGCATATCACATTAATACAACAATACATCCATCATATACATACATTCATACATATAACAATCCATTCATCCATGCACATACAATCACAAAGTTACTTACATAAATATATTTAAATATACATTAATACATTAATGTATTTGTTTAGAAATACATTTGTTATGTATCTAGATACATCGAAATAATAATAATAATGATGATGATAATGATGATCATCATCATTATCATGTGCTATTGTATTTAACTATAATTAATATGACCATGAAATTTGAAAAAAAACTCTGTATAAATACATCATTTGTATGTAAAAATACAATAACAACAACAAAAAATTAATATAGAATGATCTTTTAGTTGTAAAATATAATAACAAAATTATACAAATATTTAATATATAAATTAAATTTACGATAATCTGTAATTATTTAGAGGACATTTCTTTAGAAACTTTACAAATTATTATAAAAAAACTTTTCAGAAAATTAAAATTTAATATAAAGAACGTTTTATAAATGATCGAATTTTAGATACCCTCAGTTATACTCCCATACTTTTATAAATCATATTTCCATTGCGCTTTTACTACAACAGTTGTATCAACTCAAAAAAAGGCTTCGTCCATGTTTTTAAGTTTTATTGCTTCAAATATCGGTTTACAAATCTATCGTTATATATAGAAATATGAAGTCGCTGATAACTCCCTATTTCAATTTTAATTCTCTTTTTGAATCGATTTATTAATGTGCGGCTGGCCGGTTGTCTATCCATCAATATTTGTGAATACTTTATGTGTCTGAAAGTTACAGAGATACCGATGAAATTGGGTCAAAAACGAAGTCAAATTACATTGATGATGATTAGCCGGGTAGTTCGGGTTGTTCCCACAGAAATGTGTTCCCGTGAAGTATTAAGCTCATAGTGCACATAAATATAAAGATATTTTAATTAAATTTGGAAGATCGATCCACAAACGATCGTACCTACCCTAAAGGCGCGATTCCGGTGATCACTATAAAAGTGTAAAGATTGCAAAAAAATATTTCTACAACCAAAAGAAACATTGTACCAAATTTTGCGAGAATTAGTCCATAATTTTCTATGTACCTCATATAAATCCCAAGGTCCGCGTTATCAAGTGGTTAAAGTGCTTGTTTACAAAATCAGTATTTCAAAAAAAAAACACGTTATAACTATAACGCAGTCCAATATTGTCAATGTGATTCTTTCGATTATAAAAAATGTGTTTGATTTATTCAACCCGCTTAAAGAAGATAAAGCTCTCTGATCAACCAGACTTTGAATCAAGATGGAGTGACTTAGTGCTTTCCATGAAATAGAGTGAATAAATGATAAGCAAAGTTCCCTACCACTACACTACACATTGGGGGCGCTGTTGAAAACAAAGAAGTGCAGTGATCCCAAAATGTTTTTTTGCAAATAATTCTATAACTTTGGAACTATTAAATATTTTTTAACGAAATTGCACACAAATACCTTCTTGAGGTGTTTACCAATTGATTTGGTGTAGCACATATTTCTACTGGGTTTTGGGATAAGGGAGTGTATCTACAAAGTTGGTCATCTTGGGTATTTTTTAAACAATTTTGAAAAAAAAATTGGGGAATTTTTTAAAAAAAATTTTGAGGTGACTAATTGTTAGGATTTGTTCCGAAAAGGAATTTTCTCTAATTGCTTTGAGCACTAATTCAGATTGTTGTTTCTCACATGAGAACTTTAATATAATTAAAAAACTATCATTTTGCTAATACCTCGATTAATTACTCATTTTATGTTTCATTTAGAGAAAAAAAGGCAAAATTTAAATAATAAAAAAAATCTTCATAATTAACCCAAAAACTGACAGTCACACCCTTTTATTTGGTTTTTTTTTATGTTTCATTTTATGTATGAATGATAAAATCAATATTGAAATTATCTCTTTTGTTTATTTTGTTCAATTTAGGCGCTTTTTGCTCTCAAATAGACAATACAACAAAAAAAGTACCAAAAAACAATTAAAAAAAAGAACAAAAATAAAAGTGAAAAAAGAATTAAGGTGAGGAGTTAGAAGAATAAAACCATAATGCAAATACACACAGATACACTAACACTAATACAAGTTTTGCTAAATAAATTAACAAAAACTGAACAAAAAACAAACAAACAAAACGAGAACATAAACAAAAGATATGATTTTTATTTTTTCAAACAACAAAAAGTTTCTAACAACAACAAATAGATAAAACAACAAAATCAACTTTAATCAGAGAGGCAAGAAACTTGCAACATGTATAGAAACATTTTGTCATTTAGTCCAAAATTCACAAAAAAAAAGAAGTGGAACCCTCTCTTTTTTCTGAAAGAAAAGAAGCAACAAAAAAAAAACAACAACAACAACCACAACAACAACTAACAAAAGAGGATGACATTAATTTTAAATGTCGAACAAAACCAAATGAACAAACACATTTACACACACACACACACGTACACACATTCTCAAATGATCACAATCGATTATCAATGAAAAATAGTTTTAAATACAATTCGGTGACAATGATGACGCTATTTGAAGCTTCGATTCTACGATATCAGCCAACGTAAAAAAACCAAAAAAAAATGAAAAAACTTAGATCTCGATAAGCAAAAATATAGAAAATTAGAGAAAAAAAAACTAAAATAAATTAACAAAAGTTTAGAAGAACAAAAATTTAGCATTTCCTGTTTAAGTTTTTTTTATTGTTTTTGTCGTATTTTTAGTTATTTTTTTGTTTCTCTGAAAGTTTTGTTAGTTTTTTGTTGTTTTTCCATTTTAAACGCATCAATAACTCTGATGACATACTCGGAATGAAGTAAATTTGTTACTTGTATGAACTGAGAAATACTTAATATTTATTTAAGTTATGGTTTTTGTACTTGCACTCTGGTACATAGGGGCAGATATTAAAAAAACAGAAAAAAAGATTAGATAATTTGTTAATTGCAAAGAAGATAAGAGTGACCTCTAGAAGATTAGCAACTGCACACACAAGTGAAATTAATCATATTTAGACAATGTATTGGGGCTGCTGTCTGCAACAAAAATATGCAATGCACAATGTGGTTAATCACCTGAAAACCTGGTCAAAATTTCTAGAATAATTTTCATTATAAAATGGTGGAAGCAGAGAAATTATTAGATATTGTTACCGTAACTAAAAAAAATGTTTATTTGCTTTGTGATTTTGCATTAATAATAATAGTTATGGTTATCGTCACTAAACATATTGTTATCACCACTAAATAAATATGAATAAATATTTTAATATACTTCTCGTTTCATATATAAATACCTTTGGAAAATATGTAAAAGTTCTTTGAATTTGTTCCATGTAAAAATTTATATTTATTCATATTTCAGTTGTCACAAAACTGAAAATAATATTTTGTCCTAATAACAATAGTTTGTTTAATAACAATAAAATTGTGATCAGTCAAACATATTTCCCAAAATATTGCGACCACAATATTTTTTTATTTAATAACAATAATTTTATTACAGCAACAAAATTTTTATTAAAATAAAAAAATTCAACAATTAACATGTTGATGATAACAATAAATGTTTGCCGGGAATATATTAGTTTTTGCGACGAACATATTGCGAAGTGACTTTTCTCTGCGTGTTGTTTTTTTTTTTTTTGATAATGTTAGCATTTGTTGGGTCGAAAAACAGCTTGCACCACATATTCATCCAATTAAAATGCAACTCCTGAATGGGCTGGTGTCACCTCAGGATTTGTTCCGTACTATTTTTTTAGAGGGATGGAAAACGGACGAAACTGTACGCAACATTGAAACAACAGGAGATGATGATGGTATACTGACTTTGTATTTCCGAGTATAATGCTCTAAGGAATCATCTAAGACCCCATGCATTTTCTATATCTTTGCCTCAAACCTGGCCCGATTTAGCTATGTTCGTATGTCTGTTGGAAACATTCTTATGCTCAGAGAAATTGGCAGCATTGTTATTGTTGTAAGCAATTTTCTATTTTAAATCAGAATTATAGACCGATATCTGAAATAACCTCAAATTTGTATAAATTTTTCTATAAAAATTGGAATATAGAATTTAACCATACGCATTTCAACGTCATATCTAAAATCAAAAAAAAGCGATTTAACTTTTAGATCACAGGATCACGTTTGGCTATAACTCCAAAGCTCCTTTTCCAGAATTGGGTATTTCTCAACTTTTGAATTTTATTTTATCTAATGGAGTGTATGTAAAATTTCACACGAGGTTACTAAATTGAAGATCCTCCTCCTCTCGTCCCCTGGATCCAGACTATGAACTTGTGCTCTACCAAATTAATTGAAGAACATTTACAAATTTAATTAGAAATAATCAATAATAAATCTTTTGTTTGAAAACAGCGGAAGAAAGGTTTTGCCCACCACACATTATTAACTTGTATACCCAATAATTTTCTTATTTCCTTTTTTATGAATTAATACTTAAACAGACTGTTGACTTTGAAGTCACTTTAAATTTTGTTTTTTATCTTGTTTCTTTTTTATATTTATTTTTATACCCTCCACCACCACAAGTGGTGATGTGGGCATATTAACTTTGTCATTCCGTGCGTAACATCAAGAAGAAATTATCCCAGACTCCATAAAATCAAAATCTGAAGCGATTTAGCTATGTACGTCTGTCTGTCTGTAAACATTCTCACGCCTTTAATAATTTGTTATTGTCATAAGCAGTTTCCTATTTAAAACCAGCTATATCGGGTCATCAGCAAAGAATATATACACCGATAACTGAGACAACCTCAAAATTCTGACAAAAACTTTTCTAAAATTTTCAACAAATCATAAATGGATTTAAATAAAGATTTAACTATAATATACAATTATATATTCTTCAAAATCATTAAAATCGGATCAATAGAAAAAGAGTTATAGGCGGATATGTGGATAAATCCCAAAATCTGTCTCTGAATGCAATTTTTAACATAATTTACCGAAATTCACCATATAAATTTTTAAATTTTAATACAATAATAAACCTAAAGAGACATTACTGTGATGGGGTCGTTATTTGATCTATAACGCCCCTTCCCGGAATATAATTTATAGCTTATAACACTTTTAAATATACACAAATTCAATTGAAATTTGGCACAATTAAATTTCTGACTAAATATATCTTATTATTTTTTAATATCGGTCCATATATAATGATATACCTCCTATATCAGGTTCCTAACCGGAAAAAATTTTTAAATTTATAAAATTGGTAAATAAAGATCAATTAAATTAAAATTTGAAACAACTATTTTTCTAACTGTATTTAATATAAATTATTAATTTGGACAATCTCAGTCCAAAAATTGCTATAACTCCCATACAAAACCCTTTTTTGATCTTGTAGAACCAGTTAATAATAAACAATTCTGTTTTAATTCGGCTTAATTATTTTTCTAACTGTCTTGAATATATGTTATTAAGCTGACCAATATCGGTCCATATTTTGCAGGATCATCCACATAACGTCCCTTCCCGGAAAACGGGTTTGAGTTTATAAAACTATTATATCAATAAACATATATTAAAATGTCTTTATATATGAAACTAATTTGACAATCATCGTCCATATTTGGATTTTACTTCTTCCCGGAATAAAATAAATTCAAATCCATCGAAATTTAGACAAAGTGATAATTGCCTTCATTATAGTGGTGGAGGGTATTTAAGATACGCCGCAGTCGAATATAGAATTCTTACTTGTTCTTTTTAAGTATTTTTGTATATATATGTGTATATGTGTGTATGTGTGTATATATATGTAACCAAGAGTGTTTGTTGTTGACTAAAATTAAGTACACTTCTTTAGTTGATAATTAATTAAAAGTATGACTTTGTTATTATTTTTAAATCTTTTTACACAAAACAGCAACAACAACAACAACAACAATTCACATAATAATATTAAGTGACCATTTGTTGTTGTTATTATTCTATAAATGTAATTGTATGCATGAATTGTTTGTCTGTTTGTTTGTGTAAAAGACATTTAAATTTTGCTTTGATTTTTGCTTTTAAAACAAAAAAAATTGTTGTTTTTATTGTTGTTATTTTAATTATTTCAACAACATTGAACTTAAACTGCATTAACCCTTTGATGTCTCATTAAAAATAAAAGACTTTTGAAAAAAAAGAAACATAAAAAAGTATAACGTCTTTTTTAAGTTGAATTTAATTTCCTTTTTGTAAAAAAAAGAGGCAACAACAACTAAGACAACAACAATAAGAAAACCCACAAAATAACATAAAATTAAAATGAAATTAATTGCTTTGACTTGTGTTGTCTTAATTTGTCAACGTTTAATTATTTTTTTATTTTTATTTTATTTTTATGTTAATTTATTCGCTTAGAAGCGGGGAAATTAAATCATTTTTCAATTTGGTCATTTTCAGACTCATTTCAAAACTTATGTAAGAATTAAGGGCTGCTGAACGTAAAATGCAACAACAATAGTTCAGCTCACTTGGTTCCAAATTAAAGTAAAAATAATCAGACGCAGTGAAATAGTGGATGATCTTGCCAACATCAACGTCCTGAAGTTAGAATACGAAAGTTCAGATTGATCATTTAAGATCGAATTTGTCTCGATAAATTGGTAGACCATCTTTCCCGCGCCAAAATAAGAAAGTGCGACAATAGATCTGAAGGATTTGATCAGTTTGTCCGGTAGATAATCCGCTTCCTTATAAATACTTTTACTACGCAGTTTATTACCAACAGTTTTGTCGGTGTTACCCCAAATTCAGTTTAACTTCAATTTTAAACGTCTCGTCATCTTTTGAAAAGATGTTCGGAATCTACCAGACAATTCGTATGTAAAATATACACATGAAAGGGATAATGACGTTGCCAGACTATAAGAACAAATTCGAATGTTCTATAGTTCATATGCCACCTAGAAACTCTTTAAATGCAGAAGACTAAAGTGATTCGACACTTGTTTGAAGGATGTTTTCTAGGTGCATAAATTGTGATCGTAAGCGCCGGGTTCTGTAAGGCTATAAATTGACACCAAATCCTGACAACATGAGATTAATGTCATTCAGGCTACGTACCGAAAAAATGGGTTCAAATACCTATCATGTCGCCTTAACACCGGGTTTATGCACCTCCATGTTTCTATTTAGGACACATGAAGTAATTCAGATTTTACATTGTCTGGTTGGGGCTATTCAAACTCCTGTCACAGTTTCGGTGACTTCTGTTCTAATACAACAGTTCATACGGAACTTAACTCTCAGCGATTTTGGTTTAAACCACATCCAGCATGGTTGTTCGTGAAGGGCCCCATCAATAACCTGTCAAATATAACAATACCGATCAAGTTCTGTCATATCAGGGGCAACTGGTTTTCGTGTTACCAAACTGTTGTCTCTGGTGAAAGTTCAAAGGTTATTATCTTCTAGTTTCGACACCAGTACTGTTAGGGAATTGGCTATCTGTACCTCTTATATTTCTACAATTAGACCAGAGTTCTGTTAATTAAGCTTCTTGTTCTTTTAAGTAAAGTTTTTGTTCTAGAAGAGACTAAACCCCGTTTGGGATAGGTACCGAAAAGTAGAAACCTTATATTTCATAGCGAGGAGTGAAAGATTGGCACTCAGACCACTATGCAAGCTTCAATCGCTTACCTCCCCACTTTTGAGGAGTGTCCCTATTCACGACTCCGCATCTAATGTAGGACACCATTGTAAAGTCTGTAAACAAAGCGTGGAACGGACTGGTTAACATTTAGACCTCCTAATTTAAAGATAAATTAACCAATACTTCAAAATCTTATAAAATAAGAAGTGAGATAGAAAAATTCTTAACACACATTGCTTTAGTCGGAGTAATATTCGATTTTCATTCAAAAGTTTGTCATCAAACAGTTTCCAATGTTTTTAAACAGTATCATAGAACTTGTCCGCTGATAGAAAATCAGATTCAGGTAGAAGGAATGGTCCACAAGAAGTTTCTTAAGCCAATGAATAGGAAACATTATTTTCCAAAGGACTCTTAACACATCCGATAGGAAAGCTTGGACTATTTGGTACGAAAATTTCAATCTAATGCAGCCTTAAAAACATACAAGGCTCAGAAGTTTCCTGCCAGGAATGATGTTAAAAGTTTAGAGGCCAAAATAGAGCACGGAATTGAAGTCAAGCTTTCATAAAAATATATTGCTGCATATCGGATGACGAAACATATGTTCCTTGTCAAATATTTTATGTTGCTTATACTCAGGGAATGTTGAAAATGGTTTAGAACCCAAGAGGAGTAAAAATTTTCCAAAAAGTTCTTGGTATGGCAAACAATGTGCAGTTGCGCTAAAACAATCATTTGTTACAACGAGCTCAATAAATACCGAAATATACATCAAGTAATTTTTACCGAAAAGACTGCTTCCATTCATAAGACCTCATGTGCCCATTATTTTTGTCCTGACTTGACATCCTGTCACTATAACATGCAAGTCCTTGAGTGATGCAAGTACAATAATGTGGTATTTGTATCATGATATGCAAATTGTCAATGGAGAGTTATTGATCTCTTGAAAATGAGATTTAAAATATGTAAAAAAGTGAAAATGGTAGATTTTATACGAAAATGGAAAGTGACTATGAAAACGTTAATGGTAATATTTCCGGAAAAAGTTCAAATTGCATCACAAGTGGTTAAAACTATAAAAATATATGTTTTTTTAATATGTATGTTAAGAATTTTTCGATTTCACTGCTTAGTTAAAAATAATTAAATTCCTGTTATAATTTTAATTAATTTTATTTTAAATAATAAAATTAATGTTTTATTAATTTTTCTTCTTCTTGTTTTTTTTGTCGTTTTAAATAAAAATTATAATTTTAGTTTGTCGTTTTTGTCAATAATTCTTAATGTCTATTTATTTATTTATTTATTTATTAATTTAACTAGATTTTGCAACCTTGAACTTGCAGCAGCTCAGAAGTTAATAAATAATTGCTGCAACACACAAGTTTGAGTACATTAAAAGCAACAACAACAACAACAATAATTGTAATAACAAATAAGTTAACAATATCTGGTCACTTTAATTATTACGTTTATTTTTATTGTTATTATTATTGTTGTTGTTGTTCTGTCATTTGTTGTTCATTTGTTAAACTTTTAATTTTTGCAACAACAAACAAAGAAAATAAAAATAAAATAAAAAAAGAATTAAAATTAAAATAAAATAAAAATAAAAAAATAATAAAGTTAAACATCATTAAAACAGAATAAAGTTTAATTTCGGTTTGTTAAGAATTTTAACCAGCAAAAGCAACAACAATAAAAGATTTTACAAACAGGTAAAATGTTATGGTTGTTCAAGCCCGACTATATAATACCCTACACCACATTGATAGTTGTAATTGACTGCTATGAAAAATTTATTAACGGTCCCAGGTTTAGAAAGAGGATCTCAAAAGTTGGTCACCTCAAGTATGATGATTTTTTGAAAAAATCGCCAAAATTTTATTGATAATTTGATGGAAAAAATATTTTACATATATATTGCACTTATAATTCTCTACAAGAGATATCTCTTATAGTTTAAGAGATATTTAAACCAAAGTAATTTTTTTTACCAATTTTTCTTTAATTTTTGAAACAAATTGAGTGCAAGAATCATATATCTGTGTGAATTCGATTGAAAGTTTGGGTATTTTGGAATGAAAAAGTGGGAGTATTTTTTACACTCCTACATAAAGGAGCCCTCGGATTTTCTCTATATACATTACCGTTCGTAATTCATACAGAATTGAGACAAAAAATTGTATTGGTCAGAAGGAAATTGTTGATTTTAAAGTGAAAATGTTATCACATTTTTGAAAAATTTCAGAAAAAATATTTTAAAATAAAATAACTTTTTATCGAATCCACATTGATGTACACTTGACAAAACGTAGGACGAAAACGAACAGGGGGAGGGGTACCCTCTATACAAATCAAATATTGATTATCGAATATCTTAAAACCTATAAAAGCGAAAGTCTCAAATTTGGCTCTAATCACTTTTTCAAGGATCTGTATTACCGGACACAACATAGGTAGACCAGTGAGGGGAGTACCCCTTATACAAAGCTAATTTAAATAACTTAGAATCTATTTAAATTGTATGTTTGATTAGCAATGCCATTTTTTTATCAAAAATCGTCATACCCGAGTTGACCAACTTTGAAGATCCGCTTTCCGACCCCGGGATCCACTAGAAACATATTCCTCTCCAAATAAATTAGAAAATACTTCAAGAATGTTCATGTGAATTTTCGTTAAATAATAAATCTTTAATAGTTCTGAAGTTACAAAATGATTAAAAAAAGCATTTTTGGACCACTGTGGAATTTAATAAGACTTGTCTCCAAAAAATTTGGATAAAATTGTTATATTTAGAAATTATAAAGGGACATTTGTATGGGACAAATTTGAAATAATTAATTTATCATAACCGATTTCAATAGACATCATTATCATTGGTCCAAAATAAAAATACGGCCCAAAATTTATTAAAATAACAACTGCACGGAGGACGAATATTTAAATCGAATCAGGAAGTGATTCTGATTTAAACGGTATAATTAAAAATGGTGGTAGGAATATTTTTCTGCCCGTTACAAATATCTGCACAAACTCATAATGAGTTTGCAGATATTGTAATGTGATGGTGTAGGGTATAAAAAATACACAAATTAAAAATGTTCTTTAAATACGAATAAAACAATGAGTAAATGAAGAATTTTTAAAAATATAATTTTTATGTTTGTTGTTTTATAATTGACAAATGAATATAATTGTGGATTTGCCATCATTCGGTCATCACACAGGCAGACCAAATCAATTTGTTTTTAAATAATTCTGTAATTTTTGAACCGTTTGAGATATCTTAATTAAATTATGATTTGTTTAAGTGAAATGTTTTGGAGTCGATTTAGGCCCCAATCTGGTCAATGTCCTCCGATATGTTGATCTTTTAAAAATACGCAAAAAATTTGAAAAAAGGCAAAAAACTGCTAAAAATATAATTTTTGTAAAATTTTATAAAATCTATGTTTATATATGTTATCTCGAACAGTTTCAGAGATATTCCAGCTGAAATTATTTTTTAATCCAATTTTTTTTTTAATATGAACCAGACACCCTATCAAATTCTAGAAAATACTGTTGCGATAACCACAGATACATACGAATCTGTTCAAAAGTTTTATTTATCTAAATTTAGAACTTTCGAAAACATCGATTTTTTGGGATTTTTTTTTTTTAAATGGTGGCAACAGAATTAACTAATAATTAATTAAAGTTCAAATGGGAGAGACTATATTAGCTTTGTCATTCCGTGAGCGACTCAAAGATCGCATTATCTAAGACCCCATATTGAATATATGTTCTTGCATTAAATCTAAATCTAAGTCGATTTATTTATGTCTGTCTAAGTGTTGTTGGAGCTCCCACATCCACAACAGTTGACGGAGCTTTATGAAATTTAGCCCGACAAATTCTTTTTAAGTAAAAATAGAAAACTCAAGTAAGATTTTTAAAAATTCTTATCTCTCACCTTCTCTTCCATAAAACTGTAAAATGATATAAATTTGTATCTCATAAATTTTTTACAAAAAAAGAAAGAAAGAAAAAAACTGTAGATTATCTTTTCATTATTCTTGATTTAATGTCTTTTTCTTCTCCTTCAATTCCTTTTTTTGAAATTTTATCTTAAAAAAATAAAAAATTTTATCTCTCCCTTTTCCACTCTTCTGTTATCTTTTGGTTTGCAATATTTATTTTCAAGTGTCATGGAATGAGTGTTGTAATGTTTCAGAAGTGATGATGAAAAGTAGATGAAGAAGAACAAAAATATTGCTAATTTTTTAAGTACTTTAATTGTTGTTGTTGTTGTGTTGTTGCTTTTCTCAAGTTGTTGAAATATTGTTATTATTGTCTTTTATTTGGTGAATCGTTTGTAATCTTATCTTGACCTACAGAGATAATAATGTTTTTCCACTTTACGAAAATATTGTCGTATTTTTTATTGTTGTTGTCGTTGTTGGTTTTAAATAAATAAAATATGAAATCTAAGCACCCGACCAAAGTGTATTAATGTTTATACTTCAATTTCATTTCACTAATACAATGATAATGATATACATATGTGTTTATGTATATATTAGTGTGCTAATATTTCATGTATTTATATGCTGACTCACTAATACATAAACAATATCTCCATGTAAACTTCCACCTGAAATTGTAGTTTTCATTAAAATTGTGTTTCATTTTAAAATTTAAAATTTTGTTTCAAATAAATTTTTATAAAAATTTTTGGTAAAATTGAATTTTTACCCAAAATTTAATTTTTTACTAAAAAATTTAAATTTTCACCAAAAATTAAATTTTCACTAAAAATTGAATTTTCACCAAAAATTAAATTTTTCAATTAAAATTGAATTTTCACCAAAAATTAAATTTTTCACTAAAAATTGAATTTTTCACAAAAAATTAATTTTTTAAAAATTGAATTTTCACAAAAATTGAATTTTTCACTAAAAATTGAATTTTTCACAAAAATTGAATTTTTCACTAAAATTGAATTTTCACTAAAATTGAATTTTTCACTAAAAATTGAATTTTTCACTAAAAATTGAATTTTTCACTAAAAATTGAATTTTTCACTAAAAATTGAATTTTTTTAAAAATTGAATTTTTCATTAAAAATTGAATTTTTCACTAAAAATTGAATTTTTCACTAAAAATTGAATTTTTCACTAAAAATTGAATTTTTCACTAAAAATTGAATTTTTCACTAAAAATTGAATTTTTCACTAAAAATTGAATTTTTCACTAAAAATTGAATTTTTCACTAAAAATTGAATTTTTCACTAAAAATTGAATTTTTCACTAAAAATTGAATTTTTCACTAAAAATTGAATTTTTCACTAAAAATTGAATTTTTCACTAAAAATTGAATTTTTCACTAAAAATTGAATTTTTTAAAAATTGAATTTTTCACTAAAAATTGAATTTTTCACTAAAAATTGAATTTTTCACTAAAAATTGAATTTTTCACTAAAAATTGAATTTTTCACTAAAAATTGAATTTTTCACTAAAAATTGAATTTTTCACTAAAAATTGAATTTTTCACTAAAAATTGAATTTTTCACTAAAAATTGAATTTTTCACTAAAAATTGAATTTTTCACTAAAAATTGAATTTTTCACTAAAATTGAATTTTTCACTAAAAATTGAATTTTTCACTAAAAATTGAATTTTTCACTAAAAATTGAATTTTTCACTAAAAATTGAATTTTTCACTAAAAATTGAATTTTTCACTAAAAATTGAATTTTTCACTAAAAATTGAATTTTTCACTAAAAATTGAATTTTTCACTAAAAATTGAATTTTTCACTAAAAATTGAATTTTTCACTAAAAATTGAATTTTTCACTAAAAATTGAATTTTTCACTAAAAATTGAATTTTTCACTAAAAATTGAATTTTCACTAAAAATTGAATTTTTCACTAAAAATTGAATTTCCTAAATTTTCACTAAATTGAATTTTTCATTTAAAAATTGAATTTTTCATTAAAAATTGAATTTTTCACTAAAAATGAATTTTCACTAAAAATGAATTTTTCACTAAAAATTTAAATTTTTTCATGAAAATTAAATTTTATCCCAAAAATGAATTTCACTAAAAAATTGATTTTTCATTAAAAATTGAATTTTTCACTAAAAATTGAATTTTTCATTAAAATTGAATTTTCCACTAAAATGATGTTTTCATTAAAAATTGAATTTTTCACTAAAAATTGAATTTTTTCGAATTAAAAATTGAATTTTTCAACTAAAATTGAATTTTTCACTAAAATGAATTTTTCACTAAAAATGAATTTTTCACTAAAAATTGAATTTTTCTACTAAAATTTAATTTTTCACTAAAAATTGAATTTTCATTAAAAATGAATTTTCACCAAAAATTAAATTTTTCAATTAAAATTGGAATTTTCACCAAAATTAAATTTTTCTACTAAAAATGAATTTTCACAAAAAATTAAATTTTTCACTAAAATTGAATTTTCACAAAAAAATTAAATTTTCACTAAAAATTGAATTTTCACAAAAAAATAAATTTTTCACTAAAATTGAATTTTCACAAAAAATTAAATTTTTCACTAAAAATTGAATTTTTCACTAAAAATTTAATTTTTCACTAAAAATTGAATTTTTCACTAAAAATTGAATTTTTTTAAAAATTGAATTTTTCATTAAAAATTGAATTTTTTTAAAAATTGAATTTTTCATTAAAAAATTGAATTCTTGACTAAACAT
Source organism: Cochliomyia hominivorax (assembly GCA_004302925.2). Taxonomy (NCBI): domain Eukaryota; kingdom Metazoa; phylum Arthropoda; class Insecta; order Diptera; family Calliphoridae; genus Cochliomyia; species Cochliomyia hominivorax. The sequence goes on along the minus strand of PYHX02000158.1, from coordinate 6,146,011 downwards.
TGAATTTTCACTAAACATTGAATTTTTCACTGAACATTTGAATTTTTCACTAAAAATTGAATTTTTCACTAAAAATTGAATTTTCACTAAAAATTGAATTTTTCACTAAAAATTGAATTTTCACTAAAAATTGAATTTTTCACTAAAAAATGAATTTTTCACTAAAAAATGAATTTTTCACTAAAATTTTAATTTTTCACTAAAATTTTAATTTTGAATAAAAAAACACAAAATACAAAAAATTTTTTCACTAAAAATTGAATTTTTCACTAAAAATTGAATTTTTCACTAAAAATTTTTCACTAAAAATTGAATTTTTCACTAAAAATTTTTTTTTTTTCACTAATTAAAAATTGAATTTTTCATTAATTTTTTTCACTAAAAATTGAATTTTTCACTAAAAAGAAATAAAAATTAAATTTTTTTAATTTTTCATTAAATTGAATTTTTCAAAAATTGAATTTTTCACTTCACTAAAATTGAATTTTTCACTAAAAATTAATTTTTCACTAAAAAATTTTTTCATAAAAATTGAATTTTTCACTAAAAATTGAAAATTGAACTAAATTTGAATTTTTCACTAAAAATTGAATTTTTCATTAAAAAATTGAATTTTTCACTAAAAATTGAATTTTTCAAAAAAAAAAATTTTTCACTAAAAATTGAATTTTTCATTAAAAATTGAATTTTTCACTAAAAATTGAATTTTTCACTAAAAAATTTTAATTTTTCACTAAAAATTGATTTTTCAATTAAAATTGAATTTTCACAAAAATTAAATTTTTTCACAAAAAATTGAATTTTCACAAAAATATAATATTTTCACTAAAAAGTTGAATTTTCACAAAAAATTAAATTTTTCACTAAATTGAATTTTCACAAAAAAATAAATTTTTCACTAAAAATTTGAATTTTTCACAAAAAAATTAAATTTTTTCACTAAAAATTGAATTTTTCACTAAAATGAATTTTTCACTAAAAATTGAATTTTTTCACTTAAAAATTGAATTTTGTCACTAAAAATTGAACTTTTTTAAAATTGATTTTTTCATTTTAAAAATTGAATTTTTTTTAAAAATTGGAATTTTTCATTAAAAATTGAATTTCTGACTAAAATGATTTTTCATTAAAATTTGAATTTCACTAAACATTGAATTTTTCAACTAACACATTGAATTTTTCAACTGACATTGAATTTTTTCACTAAAATGAATTTTTCACTAAAAATTGAATTTTTCACTAAAAATTGAATTTTTCACTAAAAATTGAATTTTTCACTAAAAATTGAATTTTTCACTAAAATTGAATTTTTCACTAAAAATTGAATTTTTCACTAAAAATTGAATTTTTCACTAAAAATTGAATTTTTCACTAAAAATTGAATTTTTCACTAAAAATTGAATTTTTCACTAAAAATTGAATTTTTCACTAAAAATTGAATTTTTCACTAAAAATTGAATTTTTCACTAAAAATTGAATTTTTCACTAAAAATTGAATTTTTCACTAAAAATTGAATTTTCACTAAAATTGAATTTTTCATTAAAAATTGAATTTTTTTAAAATTGAATTTTTCATTAAAAATTGAATTCTTGACTAAAAATTGAATTTTTCATTAAAAATTGAATTTTTCACTAAACATTGAATTTTTCACTAAACATTGAATTTTTCACTGAACATTGAATTTTTCACTAAAAATTGAATTTTTCACTAAAAATTGAATTTTTCACTAAAAATTGAATTTTTCACTAAAAATTGAATTTTTCACTAAAAATTGAATTTTTCACTAAAAATTGAATTTTTCACTAAAAATTGAATTTTTCACTAAAAATTGAATTTTTCACTAAAAATTGAATTTTTCACTAAAAATTGAATTTTTCACTAAAAATTGAATTTTTCACTAAAAATTGAATTTTTCACTAAAAATTGAATTTTTCACTAAAAATTGAATTTTTCACTAAAAATTGAATTTTTCACTAAAAATTGAATTTTCACTAAAAATTGAATTTTTCACTAAAAATTGAATTTTTCACTAAAAATTGAATTTTTCACTAAAAATTGAATTTTTCACTAAAAATTGAATTTTTCACTAAAAATTGAATTTTTCACTAAAAATTGAATTTTTCACTAAAAACTGAATTTTTCACTAAAAATTTAATTTTTCACTAAAAATTGAATTTTTCACTAAAAACTGAATTTTTCACTAAAAATTGAATTTTTCACTAAAAATTGAATTTTTCACTAAAAATTGAATTTTTCACTAAAAATTGAATTTTTCACTAAATTTAATACTCTAGAAATTTTTGGAAAATTTGGAATGTTTTAAATGAGTTATTTTATGTTATATATGTGTTATATTCTAATTATCCTAAAAATGGAATTCTTCCGGTTTATCGTCTAATGATGATTAATTTTTATATATTTCACATTTCTGTAAATTAATAAATAAAATATCATGACATTTTTTTGTAATTCAATTAAAATTAAATTGAGGGGAAAAAATGGTTTCTTACAAAACTAATTTTTATATTCAATTTTGGATCCACAACCACGCAATAATTCAATTTTGACCAATATTACTTTTTGAGACATACAATTTCAATTCATCATCAACTTCTAAGACTTCAAAGTGAAAGAAGAAGAAGAAGAAAAAAATGATAAAATTGGAATAAACTAAATTAAATTGTAAAATTATTGTGTTTTGTCTATTTTAGTTCATCACATCGTCATAAAGTGAAAAAGAGCTTAATTGACAAACTGATAAATGAAGTGACCGAATAAGCGAATAAACGAAAATACGGAACAAATGTCTCACACAGAAAAGAAAGCAACAACAATAAAATAAGTTCTTTTCTTAGACAATGGACCGACCATTTGATTCTTAGTGTTGTTGTTGTTGCTGCTGGTCAGAAAGAAACATTAGAAATGCATGTGGTCTATTGACAGACCCATAAAATTTTCAAAATTTACTCACGAACATAAAAAAAAAGAAAACAATAAAAGCCGAAAAAGTTGTCAACATGAACATGATCATTATCTCCATCATCATTAGCATCATCACCACCATCTTTATCATCGTTTTCAAATATTTTCTAATGTTTGAAAATGTGATAATGGACTTAAATTAAATAAATGAAGACAAACGAACTGAACTGAAATGAACGACAAAACTTAATTTCATCTAAAATAAGTGTTGAATACAGAAAAAAGACATATTTACAATAGATGATGAAGAAAGCACGGAAGAGACATTTTTTTTTCTTTTATTTCTATTTGAAATGACAAAAGAAACAACAATTTAACCCAATACAATACGAGTGTAAACTGAATACAACAACAACAGCAGCAAATACAAAAAAAGTGTTTGAGTTCATTTAAAAATAGAATTTTTGTGACAAAAGTGCCACTTCATAGATACAATTTACTTATAAGTGCAGATAGTTGATGATAAATAAGTATTTTCGCCTCTTTTTCCTAATTTAATAGAAAATTTACAGAATTTTTTATTATTTTTGTTATCAAATTAAAAAAAAACAGAAATGAAATTAAATTAATATTTTTTTATATTTTTAATTAAATTTATATTTGAAAAGAATTTCTAATCACTTCAGGCGGTAAGGACTTCTTAGAAAAATTTCCATAGATTTTGTAGATAAAAAAATATTTTTATCAAACATGTTCACAGCTCTCACTAAATGCGTGTCAAACATGACCACAAGATAGATTTGTTAATTCTACTTTCTCTTGAAAGGATCCCAAAAGTCCTATAATTATTAATAAAGAAAATCTTGAATTTGGTTCTAAAAAATTCTTTAAACCCAAAACAACTTCTATGGACTGAGATCGAAAATTCCTGAAACACGTTTTTCTTTAAATGACTTATATATTTCTTGGATCAAGTTACCTTAATAAACATCTTATTTAAATGAGTCACTAGACATAATAACACAACTCAACTTGGTCCTTCAAAAAGTTGTTACCAACGTAATTAAACAGTACCGGGAGAACTTGTTCTTTGATAGAAAACCTGGTTCAGTTAGAGGGAATGATGCACATGATGTTTCTAAAGGCAAAAGCATTTTCAAAACACTTCCCAACACATCCGATAAGAAGTCCAGTTAGTTCAGTGTTTGGACTATTTGATACGAAATAGTCCTCACAATATAGTCCGAACGTACAAGGCTGAAAAAGTTCCTAACAGGAACGCTCCTAAAAATTTAGAGGCCAAAACAGAGCACGAAAATTTAAATCAAATTTTCTTAAAAAATATTCTTGGATGGCGAAATGTATGTTCTGCGAGATTTTTCGAAACTTTTTGGAAACTTTTTTTTTGCTGAAGTTCAAGGGAAAGTTCAAGATAGGTTTAGGACCTAAAAGCAAAAAAAGTTCTTCGTCAATATGCAGTTGCAGCTCATTGGTTAAAACTTTTCATCAAGGAATGTTTACAAAAAAAGGCTGCTTCCATTCATAAGACTTTATAATGTCCACTCAGTTTTGGCCTGACTTGGCATCCTTTCACTACGGTAAATTAGCTCTAGAGTGCTGCAAGAACAATAGTGTCGTATTTGTAGCAAGTGAGGCAAATCCACCAAACTGCCCAGAGCTAAGAACAGTGGAGAGATATTGGGCTGTTGCTAAGAGAGAATTGAGAAGCACAAAAAGTATATCCAAAAGGGTGGTAGATTTTAAACGCAGATGGAATATCTGTTCAAACAAAGTGACAGAAAGTTGTATAAATAATGTTAATGGAAGAGTTCTCAAAATTTCATCATTAGTGTTTCAAAAAATAAAAATATATATTTCTTTAATAATTGTAGAGGTGGACTGTAGTTCCATAGGTCACTGGTTCAAATCCGTAACCAAAAATTTTTTTCTTAAAATATTTTTCTCGCATATATAAAAATAGGATGTTAATATTTTTTCAGTTAAACTATTTTGGGGTTTTGTTTAGGGTTTTATTTTTTGTTGTACGTACCGTACTCCTGGGTTTAAAAATGTAAGTGAAGTTACAAAATAATTCATATATAAGAAGAGAAAGGAGATAAAGGAAAATGTCAAATTGGATTAAAAAAGATGAAACTGCTAATGAATCAGCAGCTGTTTACACTGTGCGCATAAACAATGATAATTTTAATTAAATTTCAGTTCTGGGTCAGTTTTTTCTTAGTCCATCTTTTGGACGCATTTTTCGATTATAGTAAAATTAAATCGTGCATTTTGCATTTGCATGCATTTTTGCAAACGTTACTTGGTTGTTCAAATATCTCAATGATTGAATTTTCGAATGCTGAATTAAGAAACACCTTCATATGGTGAACAAAATCTTGGCATTATGTTTATTTTAACAGGAACACACTTTAAAAAATTTAATTACAATTTTGTAGGATTAATTGAATACAAACTAATAATTTCCAAATTTTTTTTTATAAAATAATTTTAAACATTTTTCCATGAAATGCTTCCTTAAACGTCAGGGATTTAATTTCTTTAAATAAATTAAACAGCAAAAAACCACAACTGAAGCAAATAAATTTAATTAAATTAATAAATGAATCATTTTGAATAAAATGTTATATAATGAAATCAGTAGCAGTTTTGTATTAAAATTTATTATTTACTCATAATAAAAATAAACTTTAATTAATTATCGGTCATTAGAGAAGAACATTAAAACTATAAATGACTTGGCAGAAATATCGCAATAAAAAAATTACAAAAAAAAAAGAAATGAAAAAAAAAACAACAAAATGCAAATAAATAATTATTTTGAAAAAAAAAAAAAATTAAATAATTTTTGATCAGCTGATTTTTTTTACATAAATTTAATTCATTTGAATTTCTGGTATTTCCCCCCTTAACCAACACAAACAAATGTTTGTTATCTTGTGGTCATATTTGACACGCGTTTATCTTTATTAAAAACAAAAACAAAAAAACATTTAAATAATTTGATTACAAAAATAAAAAAACAAGAACAACTAAATTTTAAAATAAAAAAAAATATTCTTACAAAAAGTTATCTAATGTATCGTCTAAGTATCATGACAATGATACACAAATGTCTATGACAACAACGACGATGACAGCAACAACAACAAAATCTTAGAAACTGTATAAAAGAAAAAGTTCATCTTAATGCGGAAATGTTGAAAGCAGCAGCCAACACTGATGACTTTTGTGCGTGTTTCTTCATTTAATGAAAAACTATCAAGAAAAAACACACGCTCACACTCACACTCATAGATATTCTCATAGATACACTCACACATAAACATTAAACAAAGTTTAAGTGTCTTTTTTTTTGTGAAGAAAATAAGAAAGAAATTTTTTTAGCAGCAGAAGCAGCATCATCAGCATCAATACAACAATCAACATCAACCATCCATCGCGATCTCCAACCATTCCCAACATCCATTGAAATCATTTGATAGAGAGATGAGACCATAACCAGCAGCAGCAATAACAACAACAAGAAAATGTGAAATAAACTAAATTTGAATAGACAAAAAGCTAAAAACAACGTAAACATCTTCATTTAGCATAAATTTACTTGAAATGTGTGTTTAAATGTTATCAACATTTTAGGAAGAAAATTACGTATACACACGCACACACACACGCGATAACTTACGCACTTAGAACAAAATTTCAGAAAATAAACAGTAAAGGTGATAATTATAGGGACATAATATAGTTTTTGATTTGAGAGTGACATAAGTGACATAATTTAAAAGAATTAAAAGTGTAATAGTTTGCACAAAAATTCGATACCTTCAGAAAAACAATCATAAATCGTGACTAGAGTTTCCCATTTCTTGGGGTTTTTCGTTCCCGGAAATTTTTGACAAAATTTTGTCATTCCCGGGAATAAATTAAAAATGTAAAATTAATATTTTCTAATGAAAAAAATGCCAAAATTATGGTAAAAATTTAGAAATCCCTTATTCGGGTCTGGCGAATCTTTGCGAATTTTATAAAAGTACTTTAAAACGTAATTTGCAGCTGCTATTTGGGAATTGTTTGTTTGGGAGTTATGATGTTTTCAAAATTCACCACACATATTTAGGCCAAGTTTAAAGTTATTTAAGCCGAAATCCATTGAAATGCTATAATATTTAAAAGTTTTATCAGCTTTAATTATAATCTGGAAAATGGAGAGTTATACATGAGTTTTAGTCTAATAAGGACCGATATTCATGAAATTATTATAAAAGGAAAAATATTTTAGAAAAAATATGCTGATTTTAGCTGGAATTACTTCATACTAAAGAGTTTTTAAATCTTAACCCCAGATTCGGGAAGAAGCCTTATGTGGAAACTATAACCAAATATGAACTCTTATACATTAAACTAAAAACATATGCTAAATAGACAGTTAGAAAAATAGTTGTGCCAAATTTAACAGAACTATTTTATGTTTAAGAGTTTTATATGCTCAAAAGCTTATTCCGGATAAGGTCCTTGCATTGGGGCTTGTTCAAACAACCAAAAACTTTTATGGAATTAAATATATTTTCACTAATATTCTATTAAACTGATTTAGGTGAGTTTTGATATTATAAAGTAATACGGTTGAATTCTGTCTCAGATATCAGTCTATAACTAATTTGCTATTAGAGCGATATAGCAGGTTTAAAATAGGACTTACAAAAAACAATCTGGTCAAAGTTAATTTATTTTTCTATAATTCATTTTTCATTTAAATTAATTTCCGAAAATTTCCGATAGAAATTTCCCGGGAAAATTCCGGGAACATTTTCCCATGGGAAAACTTTAATTGTGACGTATAAGAACAAAACCCATAAAAATTGGACGATTTTCGCCGTCATAGTTCTTTAGATATTCAATTACTCTTATTAGCTTTGGATAGAAAGTACACCTCCTCCTTAGCCCATTTTAATATTTTCCAGAAACCCGTTACATAGTAAAGTTACAAAGCTTTAAAGCTCCTTTTTTTCTTTGTATCTTTATTCCATTTTCTTAAGTAAACTTGTTTCTCAGGGTCTAAATTGAAGAGTTTTAAGTGTAAAAATTCTTTAAATATTCGTCAATTATGGTTCAAGACAGACAGTCTTATATATTTTTCACTCCAGCAATTCTTGAAGAGAGTAATTGGAACAAAATTGTTTAACTCTTACTGTAAAAGTTCTACAGGAAATCGGTAATTAATTTTGTCTAGTAAAACTGTTCTTTGGTTTACATGGGTGGTAGCTTTCCCTTTCAGATCCGATCCGTCCTACATTTTGTTCAGTAAAATAGTTTATTGCAAATTCACTTCAATAGTTCTTTATAACTCTCTTTAAAACTCTCGGTATAATTGTTCTTTAGATGTTTGACAAATAATATTTCCCTTGTTTGGGGGTCTATCTCCTCTTGACACTGCCGAAACAATAACTGATTCTGTCCCACTGTAGAGACGAACAGACTTTAAATCGACACAGAAAGAGATTCTGCTTTAAGGTGGGCGTAGCATTATTTTGTCTGTGCCCATGTGTCTACCGGAAGCCAAAAAAAAGTAGAAGGGAAAATAAGAGGAAGCAGTGATAAATATAACTTAATAAAGTCGTTTGTTCGCTCGTAACTATATCAGAAATGGTCCGGCTTTGTAACAAATGAATCAGGTTAATTTTTGGATACTCAGGTTTGAAATAAAGAAAGACCACTCTGTATCATTCGAAACAAATGGTTCTAATCAGGGCGTTCTGGGGTATCTGGACAAAGCTTCCCAATTCCTTATTTAAATAAGTTTGAACCAAACTTCCAACATAAAGCCGAACTTGAACATGATGTCAGATTATGTGATAGATTGTACTCTTTTTTATATACATCAATCTATTTTATCTTCATTTAGTCTAATATGAACTGACAAACTAACACACGTCATCACATAATGCAACTCTGAATCGTTTAATTTCGTTATAAAATAGAAAAAAGTTCAAAATTTGAATTTTCAATAAAAAATAACTTCAAATTAATTTAAAAAAAAATAATTCACCCTCACAAATCACTAAGTCCAGAACAGTTGAGAATTCTCTTTGAAATTAATTCATGTTTTTGAAGCAACGTTTAGTTAAGGGTCTCTTTAGTTTTAACTAGAACACATTTCAGGAAGTATAAATCGCAGAATAAAGAAGAATATAAAATTAGTTACTTGTGTAACAGTTTATTACAAATTACGCTTCTCTTCTCAAAAAAAAAGAAAAAAAACTCTTAAATAATCTCAAGATTTTTCTAATTCATTTGTAGGTCTTGTAAATGTTTCTTTATTACAGTTCTTTTCAATTTTTTTTGTCTTAATCTTACGCAGACATTTGAAATTGTACATTTAATGTTCATTATTACAATTTGTTGCTCCTCAACATCATCATCATCATTATCAGCATTTTCATCTGAGGCGGTTTCATCATCCTCAGTATCTTTCTTTCCTTCCATTAACTGATTGTTGCTTCTTTTTATATCTCTGGTCTTGTTCATCTCTCTCTCTCCCCCTCTCTCTCTAATCAGTGAGGTATTTGTAATAAGGTTCTTTATATGTCTGTTAATGTGTCCGTCTATCTGTTTGTGTGTCATTTTGAATTAGTTTTAGTTCATGCGAGTTCTCGTTAAAAATGTGCCATGTCTTTTATTGTGGATTTACTTGGTCTTCTTACATACCCTACACCATCACTAGTGGACTAATGAAGACTTGATATTATTTGTGACACATTAGGAAAAAAATAATTTGAAGTTATTTTTAAATCTGGGGCGAAATCAAAATCAAAAAAATATTAATTTTGCTCATTGTACAATAAACCCAAAAGAGTTATATACCGATAACTGAAAAAATACTAAAATTTTATATTTTTAATCAATTCAGTAGAAACAATTCAATATAATCAGAAGCATCCCAGTAGTTTTTAGTGACTATTTCGAACTAACCATTCGTAAGTCTAAGAGATGATACCACTACTCACTTATTTAAGTCCCCGACTTATCATTTTAACATGGGCGGTAACACATTGTCTCTATAATCACCTTACGATACATACTCCATACGATACATCTAGTGGCAATGATTTGTTAATACTTCCGAGATAGAATTTGATTTCATTTTCAGGGTCATTAATCACCCAAAAACTTTGGGAATGTGAGATGTGAAGACCCTGCAGTTTTTGATAAATGTCTCGGACTAGACTTTCGACAACACCTTACGCTTTACTAAGGTGTCAACTAGTCATTATACTCAATACCAACAAAGGTAGTTGTTGATGATTGTAAAAATGCTTTAGGATGTCCCTGGATCCTGCTGGAAGTCCATGTAAATGTTTTAAAATATTTTGATAAAATTCTGAACACATTATTATTTAAGGCCAAGGACGAAGCCTAATAAAATTCTTAATTATCTCACCAATATTTTTGGTAGCTGTCATACCAATATCGTTCCGGAATGGGATTTCAAGCTCACAAAACTCAAAGATATGGATATATTTTACATATTTTGACACAAATAAATTTTATATTAATCAAAATCTACCTGTCATCTTTCAATAAGTTTGTTCTACAAAAAAAATCTTAGCTTTTATACAGTCCCACTTCCAGAAATCGCTTAAAAGCATATATCTCAAAAAATTAGTTTTGTAATAATATTTCATATGTTTAGAATTTATAATATCGCTTTATAACTACTTAAAGCCCTTATAAAAACCACCGTTCCAGTGTTGGTCCATAATTTTTTTGTTTGCATCATGGTGTAGAGTCGTTGCGACAATCAGTTCTCCCCTTTGAAGGGTATTTTTAAATTCGTCTTAAACGTCTAAAAATTTATCACCAGTTTTTTTTCTTTCAAATTTGATTTAAATCGTTTATTTCGTATTTAATATTTCTTAGTGGCTGCTTCACATTCGTATAATCTTTTTGTTGATTCTCATTTTATTCTTAGTTAGTTGTAGTTGCTGGGCAAAAAAGCTTATCTAGTCCAACACCATCATCTTCATCTTCATCATCATCATATTCTTCGTCAGCATTTACAATTAGTTTTTCTATTATTTTGTGTATTTTATATATTTTATACTTTTTGTTGTTGTCCCTCCATCTATCCATCCATCCATCCATCCGTCCGTCTGTCCGTTCTTCTATTCATTTTCACTTGTTTGTCTAGAATTTAGATTTTAGCTCTTTTTTTCATTCGTTCTTTTGCTCGATGTTTTCTTTTTTTTTTGTGAATTTTGTTTAAATAAAATTGTTTTCATAAAGTTCAAAATGTCTTTATTCTCCTTCTGTGGTGCGGTTCCACTCGTAAGTACTCGTATTACGTTTTTTCTCTTTTTTGCTCTTCTTTCAATTTCAGTTCATTTTATTGTCGTTTTGGGATTTTATTTTGTTTTGGATTTAGTTTTATTGCCACCAATTGTCTCTTGTTGTTGTTATAAGAAAAAATAGTTATAGTTGGTTGTTTCTTACACTAGACTACAAGTCAACTGAAATTGAGGCATTTTAGCGGTATTAATAAACCCTCTTTTAAACGCGCTTTTCAGTTACAGCCTTTTATTTAGGTTATGTCGAATTTTGGAACGATTTTAACCTGTAGGTAGTTAATGCCCTGATTAAATTTTTAACATCGATAATTTTTCATTGACTAAGCGACCATTTTTGCTTAGTTAAGTTTCAAATATCTTAGAAGATTTTTGAAAACAATTAATCGGACCATTAATTACTTAGTTAACGCAAAACATTATTTTTAAATTTAATGCTTATAATTATTGGACCTTTTAATAAGCTGTTCGGACCAAAATTGCTACCGTTTGTCATCTGATCATGAACACTTTACAGTTCACCATATTTGGGATGAAATTAAGTTCAGATAATTGTTTTGATTCAAATACCAAGCCTATTGAAATTGATGATGATCGCCAAATTTTACAAGTAGATCCCATACAAATTTGTGGGTTTAAATGTTGACACAAATGAATTGAAGTTTAATGCCAAAAATTCGATACATTTCTTTTAACCATGGAAACATAAGGAAAATACGACACTTAAATGCGAAATAGTTTTTAAAATAAATTATTATAAAAATAAATTATATTAAAAATCGCCAAATTAAAAAAAATCGCTTTAACCTAAAAACCCATTTTATTTATTGTTTTCATAAAATTTTTAAAAAATCACAAAACTTTTTTAAAATCGCAAAAAAATCTGAAAAATCCAATTTATTTAAAAAACGCACAAAATCGCCAAACAAAACTTGTAAAAAGCGCTAAAACCTAAAAAACGCATTTTATGTATTTGTTTTCCTAAAATTTTTCAAAATTCACAATTTTTTTAGTCGCAAAAAAATCTAGAAATTGAATTAATTTACAAAACTCAAAAAATCTTAAAAACTTGAAAAAATCGCTAAAACCTAAAAAACGCATTTTATTGTTTTCACCCATTTTTTTGCTGACCAGTGTTGTTCAAGTATTTATATTGTAATTGTTGGAAGACAGAAACAAGTGACTTAAATTCTTAATCTCTTTTAAGTGTTGGCTTTTTTCTTCTTCATCCTCATTATCAACACAAAGAATTTGTTTAACAAACTTGCGGAATTGTTAGTTTCAGTAATAATAATAATAATTCAAATGTTCTAATAAATTTCTGAAACTAAATTATTCTTAAAGTGACAATTAGAAATATTGTAAAGAAGTGACATGAAGTCAACAAGAAATCAAAGAAAATATTTTTAGGAAAATCGATCGATTCTAAGTTAAATTCTTTTATTTTATCTATTTAGATTAAAATGTTCGACCGGAATTGAATCTTAAGTTAAAAAATTAATTTATAAATTTCCATGCTCATCCTAAGTCTCAACTCGATCTACAGCTGATCCGATGAAAACACCATTAAAGCAAGTAAGATTGTGATAGCGGGGAAGGACCGACCATGACTCTGCCAAAAAAAACTGAAACGACCCTCGTAGTGTAATTTATGCTTGTATAAAATATATTTAACATATTTTCATGATAATCAAATTTATGAGAGATTTATGCCATTTGAGGTGATTTTTGGTAGTGAGAATTCAGATGAGGCTATAAATTCGGTATAATTCTTAAACATAAAATATATTAACTGAATACTGAAATTTCTTGAAGATTTATACACTTTAAAGTGATTTTTGGAAGTAGATTATGTACACATTTACTCATTTGTGGACCGACCATCTTTAATGTGGACTAAAATTAAATTTTGTTTTTGCAAATTTAATCAAAATATCTTCATGTTTGTGTCTTTTCAGAGCATAAAACGCCATTTCAGTAATATATTTATATGGGAGCTATCTGAAATGTTAGACCGGTTATCACCAATTTTCTAGCTCAAAAAATGTTAAAACTGAGTTTTTTGCAAATAATTCTGCAACTTTCTTCACGCAGAGCACATTTGCCGTAGAAATGACATGAAAGACGCACAGTTTAAGTTGAATTATAAGCCAAAATACAGACTTCTTACAAGTATTTGATTTCTATTTAAACGTTGGAACTTGACCATTTAAAATCTTAGAAGAAATAATTGGAGGATTTGCCTCTCTTGGAAAAAATACCATATTATTGTTCTTATACCACTCAAGGGCTTGTTTACCATAGTGATAGAGTGCTTCAATTTTCTTGCTCTGGTTTTGACCTCTAAATTTTAAGCAGCGCTCCTGTCATGAATATTTTGAACCTTGTAAGTGTTTAAACCTGGTTTAGTTTGAGGTTTTTGTGCCAAATATTACGTGCACTGAACTAATTGGGCTGCTTTCCTATCGGGTGTGTTGGGAACTCTTTTGAAAATTCTTTCTATATGTTTCGTTTTTCTTACAACGGACATGTTCTCCCGGTACTATTTAATAACATTGAAGACAGTTTGCCGGGAGCCTTTTGAATGTTTGGCCAACTTTTTATAGGATCAAATTGGGTTTTGTTGAAAATATTAAATAATTTTAGAACCCCCTATTTACTGGTCAATCATTTAATTAGATTGAAAGTATATCAATTTGGTTGACATTAAACATAATAATTGACATGTTTTACAAAGGTAACTTGATCACAACAAATATCAAATAATATATGGATTAAAAGTTATTATAAAAAACGTGTGTTAAGAATTTTTCTATCTCAGTCCTTACAAAATTTCTCTAGTCTTAATTGAATGTTAAAAAAATCAACATACCCGAGGAGGACTATTTAGCAGCGTCACCGATTGAGCCCTCTACAACTTAAGCACTTGAACTCCTCCATATCAGTTCCAAAGCATCTTAACCCTAAACATGTACAATTTCATTTAGATATTTGTAACGATTCAAAAGTTGCAGAATTATTTCCAAAATCAATCGATTTGAACAGCCGGTGTGTTGGTGTTGGGTTTAAAAATAATTTTTTATTAATCAAACTATAAGACAATTTTTCTTCTTTGAAGTATTCTAAGTTAAAAATAGATTTCTTTATTTGCTTCCAGCAACAATTTTTTTAAATCATAAAAATTCTTGTAATTAATTATTTTAAACATAAAAACTTTTTACAAAATTTTTGCTAAGAAATTGAAAAATTCTAAAAGAAAAACTGTAAAATGTTTTTTTTATTTAGTTTGTTTAAATAAAATATTTATTATTATGATGCCATTTGTTTTAAATAAATTAATTTTATTTACCCCAATATCTATATATACAGCTGCGTTCAAAATAATAGCACAAGCCAAATGTCACATCTTTGTTATTTTGTGTTTTTGTTTTTAAATATTTTTATCGACAATTTTGTAGTTCCATTATTAAAATTATTGACCAATAAATAATGGGTTGATCTAAACACTGTACTTCGGAAAAACGAGAACTCATTAAAAAACATGGTTCTGATAAACAAACTAATGTCCCAATAAAAAATATTCTGAGATCAAATGATTAGAAATACCATAACCTTCAAATTAAAAGTAGGGATTCGAGAACGAAACACAGTGGCAACACCTTAAGTGGTTCATCGTATATTACGTCAAATGAAGAGGGCGACATTTATCTCATCCGCAGCGATTAAAAATAATTAAATCAGCAAATAAGTGCTGAAACTGTAACAGAAGTCTTAGGGTAAAGGGAATGAAAGCCCATAGACCCTCTTAACTGCTCCGCATGTTTCCAATAGATTGGTTTGGCATATTGGAAAATGGGAATAGTATTCTGTGGACCGATGAGTCTTATTTATTATTTTTGTTTGTAAGTGATTCCTTAGCAGAAAATATGAAGTAATGCCTCCGTATGCATCTGATGAAATGCCACCGATTAGCTAAAAAGTGGTTTCGGAATAATGTAGTCGCTGAAATGAAATGGCCTTCCCAGTCTCTCGATGTAAATCCAATCGATATTTTCTCTATGTTTATATAGAAGAAGAGATCGGTAATTAAATCGGTAAATAATAGCGATCTTTGAACCACTATACAGCAGGAATGGAACTCTGTTATCCTGGAAAAATGCCATAATGTAATGAAATCAATGGAAAGGCGATGTTCGGCTGCTAAGAATGAATAGTTAGTTCAATTCGATAAAATGCGACTAAAAAATTAAACAAAAATATTTACTTTTGGCTTCTTGTTATAACTGAAATCGGGTGGTGCTACTATTTTGACGCCAGCTTTTCTTAAATTTTTCTGGAAAAAATTAATTTAAAAATAAATAATGAAATATTTTTGCTTCTTCTTCACTATCTTTTTTACCTTCTTTTTAAAGAAAATATATGTAAGTGGTGCTATTATTTTGACCGCAGCTGTATGTGTGTCATAAAAATAATTTGCTTTCCAAATGTGTAAACCATCAAATTTTTATATATTTACAACAATTTATTTGCAAAACAAAAAACAAAAACAACAAAAAAAAAAAGAACTTGTTCGGAAAATACACATGGCCCAAGTATCGCTTAAATTTGCCTAGAGATAAAGGCAACTGTAACAGCAAACAGCAACAGCAGCAAAGCAATACTTTTGTTATGGATGTTATAAAATAGTTTTACCGGCAAACGGCCAAAATATATATTTTTTTAGTTAAATGTTTGTCTGGCTGATAGAAATTTTGGTCAAACCTAAATATCGGCCACTGACTGAAGGCATTTTTCAACAGACATACAAACATTCTTAGAAAAAATTCTGAAAAAAAAACTCATTTAATCATAATGAGAACATTTTTAACAGAAAACTCAAAAACATATAAAAGTTCTTAAAGCGCCAAAACAAAGAATTTTAGTGCATTTCTTTTTTTAGGTTATAGTTATTTTTCCTTGGAAGATTTTTTCGCAATTATAAAAGAAAAATTGCATAATTTGAAATAATTTACATTTTGTTTTAAAATAATAAAAATTATTGTGAAAAATTTGTATTTTCCTTAAATTTAAAATTCTTAAGAAATTTCTATATTTATCACATGTTATCTCATCTTCTTCTATTAATCGTTTGTAGTAAAAATGTCATAACTAAAAAATATTTGTTTTTTAAACAAGATAATGTACATTATCGATCACCAAGCAGGAAAGACGTTCTAATTATATGTTATTTTGAGAAACTGAACCACAGAGTTAATTGATACCAAAAGAAATCCTCATCAAACTTGATTTATTTTTGCCGAATTTTATCTTTTTTTGAACTCTCGTTTGTTCAGATCCTGCATCTTCGATATTCATAAGATACGAAATATGTAATTGTTCTTAAATAGCAGGATTTACTTCTTTTCTGCTTGTCAAGCGCAGTTTAGAATTTTTTGATTTATGTCATTATTGCAGCAAACGAACAATTACTAATGAATTTGTTTTTAAATATAAATTAATTATTAATTCAATTAATGTTTTATTAACTTAATTACGAATGCAAAGACTTTATCTCTGCGGCTTTATTACACGGATAATCCAACGTAATTTTCTAATGTTATTTAAACAAAAAATTAAAAAAAATAGATTTTTTTGAATTTTTTTATAATATTTCAATAATTAGACATTGTCACAAATTGAACCCATTTGTATGCAAATATTTGCAATCACAGTCTAAAAATAGTTATCATATTAAAGCCAACTCCCTTAAAAGAATATGATAATTTTTTAAAATTTTGCAACGTCTAAGACCGATAAGATTCCCCAATTCTGTCTTTGAACTTATTCCAGACTTTGACAGTAGTCGACCATATATAAGTAAGCTTGTCTGGAAGGAGAGATAGATGTAGGCTAATATGAGATAGATTAAATAAGAACAATATTGCAGACAAAATAAAGGTCAAACATGATCCCTACATAAAGCAAATATTCAGCAAAAGACATATAATTAATTGTTAATGTGAATGTTGTCGCAAGCATGTCACTGTAAGATTGAATACACTGAAAAAAATTAAAAATTTTTCTTTTTACGTTTTAAATTCGCTATGTGAAGCACACCGGGTATTTTCTAATCAGCTATATTCATGGATTTGAAGTTCCTTTATCGCCAATATTTTCTGAATTACTCTGTTTCACATTGTTAAATCCTCCCATTTGGTAAATGAGATTATTAATCAATTTATTAGAAAAACTATATATAACGATATCTGGAACAATCTGAAATGTCCACAAAGATTATTTTCAAGTTCAAAATCAAATGTAAAAAGGTCTTCTGTACTATATATGCAGTTGGTATTAAAGATTAAGAACAGACCCTTTTAGAATTTGATTATCATCAAATATGCTTATAAAAATACTCTGATTTATGTGTGAAGTCCTGGGATATTGGGGTTATATGGGAGCTTAAAGAAATTAGGATTTGAGTTTTCTATTTATAAAAATTTTATGCCAAATTTTATAAATATACTTTTGTGGGTTTTTTGATTTGAGTATATATGTTGATTCCGAGGGAAGTTATATAGGGGGGCTACTTTCACCTCTAGAGTATTCACAAAATCTCGTTAACCTTAACTAACTTTGATGGTCAGCAGTATAAATATCATGATCGGTTAAGTAGAAAAGGTTTATCGCCAAAATTATAACTAATTTTCAATTTTCTATATATAGAGATCTAAATCTGAACCAGCAGTAATGAATATTAAATATTTTTTGTTAGATATACTATTCCGATCGTACTTAAAATGACCGCTCTATATTATGCCGCACCAATTTTTTTGCATTTATGGAAACAGCACCAATTATTTCATAACTCTAGAAGGTTACTAAAGGTGAAATTTTTGTATGGAAGCCGACCAGCTCTAATGTATACTCATAGATGAATTATCTGAGCAGGAAAATAAGTGATTGCTTCAACGTTTAAGATCTTTCGATTAGATCCAACAATTTTTCCAGTCTCTCCCATTCTCATTTTCAAGCCAGATTTATTAGGTCGCTCAATAAAATTAATCGTTGATAAAATTATGAAAGAATTTAAAAAAGTCAAAGTTGGTTCAATCTTTTTATATTCAAAACCACCTTAAGTGGCAAAAAGGGTATATTAGGATTGTGTTTCCGTTTGAAACTCCAAAAAGGAATAATCTAAGACCCTTTAAAATATACATTCTTGCATTAAATCAAAAATCTAAGTCGATTTGGCTTTGTCTGTTTGTTGGCACTTTAACATCTAAAATAACTGAAATGTGTTTGTTATTATCCTAAGTAGTTTCCCAGATAGACCGATATCTGAGTCTAAACGTTATGTAATATTTAAGCGTTTTTCCTTACGAGTGTTGACTTTAAGATTTGCATTTTCTGTTATGATACGAATACCAGAATAGAGTGTTTCTTTTTTGAGTCAATTTGTCTATGTCCGTCTGTCGGTCTGTCAATTATTGACCTACGCAGCAAAAATTAGTTCAGTATAAAAAATTTTACATTTTTTGTTAAAATTTACTGTTCTTTATATAGAAGACAGAAGATTTTTAATCTGAATATAAAAAAAGTTAAAAATACATTATAGAAACATTAACGAACTTATCAGCTATAAAATCTATGTAATTAAGTCTGAAAATTGAATGTCTCCCGCATACGAACTTAAGAATTTAACCAAAATAATTGTAATTCTATTCCACCTGCAGTTGATAACTTCTGAAACGATTTTGTTTTTAACCCTCAAATCGATATTTTTCTCAAGGTCACAAGAAATGACCAAGACGTGTTTGAAATTGGCTTTGAATTAAAGCCGACATTTTACACGCGATGGCGGCAAATTTTCATTATTTTTTTTAATTTTTATCTAAAAATGAGTTTGAAATTAAATACAAATATAAACAAGGACAAGAATAAAAACAAACGATTTAACGATTTTTTACTGATTTTTATGGTCAACTAAAAGATAAATCAAACCAAATTAAATTTTATTTTAAATTATTTTCAGTACTTTTAATAAAAAACAACAAGTATTAGCGCTATATTCGGCAATGGCGAATCATCATTATCCTCCAGCTTAAATGAGTGTGAAGTAAATACGTTATGCTTCGGACATACACTTAAACGAAACACTTGTTGAGTCACAAAATTAGTTATATTTCTGGCTATAACTTTTTTTGTACTGAACCGATTTTGATCATTTTTGGAATGGTAATGACATACATTATCGATTTATGATTGACAATTTTATGAAAGTTTTTTGCCTAAAGTTAGCGGTTGCCTCAGATATCAATATCTTTTAATATACTGGACCGATTTCGCTGGAGCTCTGTTAATTATTGTGGAATGTGAGTGTGTCAACAA
Source organism: Cochliomyia hominivorax (assembly GCA_004302925.2). NCBI lineage: Eukaryota > Metazoa > Arthropoda > Insecta > Diptera > Calliphoridae > Cochliomyia > Cochliomyia hominivorax. The sequence goes on along the minus strand of PYHX02000158.1, from coordinate 6,126,352 downwards.
CAGACAAGCAGGCGACCGCAGCTAAATCGATTCAGATTTTGATTTAATGAAAGAATATATGTACATGATGAATTATGAAATGTTTCCTTTTTAGCGTTACACACGGAATGACAAAGTAAATATCCTGCTGGGAGAGGAGGTATATTAATTACATTATGCTGGTACTAACACATGGTTGTTAGTACCAGCATAATGTGGTGCACTCTTACGAGGATTGTTCATTAATTTTTAGAAGCTACAACTTATAACCAACAATGTGGTGTAGGGTATTTAATAACCGGGCTTGACCGACTGTAACTTCTTACTTGTTTTTTTTAATTTGTCAAAATATAAATTTAAAATCATTATTTTTTTGTAAAAATGCGATTTGTCATTGAATAATTGTCAATTAACAAAATGTTTAATTACTTTAAATTTAAGAATGCAACAACAAAAACAACATCAATAATAAAACTTAAAATAACGTTAAAATCTCTTTTAGAAATCAGAAAAAAAATTCACAACTTTTGTCATTGTGTTTAATTTTTTTTTTGGAAAGAGGGAAGAGAGAAGGCGACTGTAATGAAAAAAAAAACAGTAACACTAATGGAATTTTGATGAAATGTCATATCTTTGACATTTTGTCCATTAACGACAAAATTAACACTTAACAAAATTATTTAAATATATTTAGGTGAGTGTGAATGTATGTGTGTGTCTAAATAAAATGACATTAACTATCAAATATTTATTTACATATGAATACAACAACAACAACAACAAAGAAATAATCAAATTATTATTTTATTGAAAAAAATGTAACCATCAAACGGCAGCAGCAGCAGCAGCAGCGTCAAAATCGCAGAAGTACATTTAAATTGATCAGGGGTTTTAAATAAAAGAAGCGATAAAGAAATTTAAAGCTGAAGAAAAAAAATCTATAAATAAATAAAAATTATTAGCTTCAAATAACCACACCAAAAGTCCAAAAATACAATAACAGTCATAATATGAAATTTAAATACCCCCACAAAAAGACCTGAGACCCAAAAGACAGACTTGACAGACAGCGCACAGTAATTTGTGAACATATAAAAAATTAGCAAAAAAGAGGAGTTAACAATTTCATTTCAATTGGAGAAAAATTCCAATGTTGAATTAAGCAAGAACGTAATATCTTCCAGTTCTAAAATATTCACTAAATTAACTAAATTACGAGTCAAAGTTTATTAGTTCATTAGTTTATTAAAGTAAATCGATCGATTATAATTTACTATCTCGATATCCATTTGTCCGCAATGACAGGTTTACGTTTCCAAGCCTTTCTTTTTGCTGATCTGAGAGCCTTCGAGTTGTTTTGGGGGAGTACAGGCAACTATGTAGCGGGGACATTGTCTGTGACCCACCCAAATTGGACACCTCAGATACGTCCATTTTTTAGAAAACTTCCCTAAATCTTTATTAAAATACAGAACATGTGTATGTTCTCTCTTATTGTTTCAGAAATGTTGAAGTCCCATTTTTTACTTTCCACCCCCGGAAGTGGTGAAAGGGATATATTTACTTTGCCATTCCGAATCATCTCAACCCCCAAAAAGGACTGAGATCGATTCTATAAGAATTATTTGATTTTTTTATTAAGTTGACTTTGCCAGTTACAATTTATTTTTTGTATCCAGAAAAATGATTATATATTTAAAACAGAACCCAATTTGGTCCTACAAAAAGTTCTCCAAGCATTCAAAGATTTATCGTCAAATTGTGTCCGACATTAAACAGTACCGGGAGACAATTTCGTTGATAGAAAGTATGGTTCTCATGATGTTTCTAAAGTCACAAATATAGAAAGCATTTTCAAAAGAGCTGCCAACACGTCCGTTAGGAAAGCAGTCCGGTTAGATCAGTATTTGGACTATTTGATTCGAAAAGATAAGACTCAAAAAGTTTCTGCCTTACATTTGGAGGCCAAAAACAGAGCACGGAAATTAAGGTAAAATTTTCTTAAAAAAAATATTGTTGCTGCATAATGGATGACGTAACGTATGTTCTTGTAGATTTTTTCCAACTTCTTGTCAAAAAATGTTTTTTGCTAATGTTCGAGGAAATTTTGAAGTAAAGTTTAGGACCTAAAAGAAATCAAAATTTCCCAAACAGTTTTTTACTACGGGCTCTATAAATACCGAAAAAAAGGTGCATTCATAAAACTTCACAATGTATCCACTTATTTTTTGACTGATTTGTCATCCCGTCACTATGAGAAAAAAGTCCTTGAGTGGTACAATGATGTGGTATTTATACCAAGAGAGGCTAATCCTTCGAACTATCCGAAGTGATATTGGGCAATTCTTAAAAGAACACAAACAAGGTGTCAAAAAGTGTGGTAGATTTCAAAAGATGTGCTTGAACAGCACTATGAAAACGTTAATGGAATGATTTTCCGAAAATGGTTCAAATCAGTACTGCTGCCTTTAAGTCTTAAATTTATCAACATTCATATTATCTTCGGTCACAGAACACTGTGCAACCGAGACCAAACTACATACATTTTGGACAAATGGATAAATGGACAGACGGACATAAAAAGTCAGCTTGTAATTACATGCAGACATATAATACAAAATCCAACCAAAAAACAAATAAAAATGTTTTAGTCGATCAAACCCGACTATTCAATACCCTACAATGCTCATTGTAATTGTCTGCTACGAGAAATTTATGAATGACCCTCGTATAAATTTGTTTTTCTTATTATGTTTATGTATGCAATATATTATTATGATACTTTGTGGGAATTGGAAAAAATTATGGACCGACCCTCGGTTAATTTCGCACAGCAGTTTTGGCTTAAATTTATCTCTTATTTGACTAAATATTTTTATAAATCCAACGCATATGAGCGATTTATTAGTTTCAAAGTGATACTTGGAAGGGTGGTTGTATGGGACCTATAAAAAAAATGGGCCGATCCTCGTAAAATTTGGCATATGACTTATTTTTACAAAATTTGGTTAAAATTGGTTTTATACTTAGAAATTTTATGGGCTAAAAATCCCATTCCAGGGAGACATTTGTATGGGACCTATATAAAATAATGGACCAATTATAAACAATTTCATTAGGCTTCGTCCTTGGGACAAAATAATAGTACGTGCCAAATATCATTAAGATATAAGAACAAGCTTTTCAGGGAAATCCAGTCGAACAGACATCGAATCAGGAAGTGATTCTGAATCGAATTGTATAGTTGAAAATGATGTTAGAACTATTACATCTGCACATAAGCATAATACCCTCACCACCTATGGTGGTGTAGGGTATAAAAATAACAACATGAAACGTCGTACCAAACAAATAAATAAAATCTGAAGCTTCTTAAAGCGTTTCTTTCATTTATTTATGATTCGTTAACTTTTTTTCACTTCTTCAATTTTTGTCAAATCGCAGACAAAAAAAAAATACATAAAAATGAATACTCAGACACACACACACAAACACACACATAAACATATAAATCCCCGCAAATAGGCATTTTGAATAAGATCCATAAAATATGAGTAAATTTCTGTGTTTTTTTATTAATTTTTTTTTTTTGGACATCAGCAGATCATAAAACCAATGAATCTTTAAGTACTTAAGAAGAAGAAGAAGTGAGAGTTTCTTTATGTTTTTTTTAATATTTTTATGTCTTTTGAACCTTAAAATAACAACAAAAAGAGGCAACAAATATTAACACAAACTTTTTTAAAATAAAATTGAATAAAAAAACCTAAAGATAAGCAAAAATAATGTTAAAAAAAAGCAATAACAACAACAAAAGAAATTTGAATACTTTGGGAGCAAATGTTGAAAAAGATTTGGAAACAAAAAAAAAAAATAGTAAAAAAGAAACTTTTTAAGAAAAGATTTCTAATTTTACTTGGAAAACGATAATGTAACTTAACCTTTTGACGTTTAAATATTAAAAAGTACTTTTATTCTACTGGAACATAAGAAGCAATTTTTTTCTTTGAAAATAATTTTGTAACTTTTGAAATTTCATATGGTTCGAATTGAGATACTTTTGATTTGATTTGGTCCATATCAGGATATGGCCGTAGTCGGTGATTGTCCAAAATTTGTCATAGAAATTTGTGGTAAATAACTAAATTTTAATAGTTTAAAATGGAGTTTCTGCCAAGGAAAATATATTGAAACAACTGACATTTTCAGAAAACCAATTTTGGACTTTTAGAAAAATCCAATTTCGTATACGGTTTTTATGCCAAAAAATCGGTTTTTGTTTGATTTTTATAAATTTATAGGAAACATTTTTAATTCTGATCGCATTCTAATGAATAATTTTTATTACCATGGGTGTGGTTATGTCTAAAGCGGAGAAACATAGCTAAATCGGGTCAGAATATGATGTTTAAAAGTATATAGATAAACTGGAATCTTAAAAGAACTTTATTCACGAGAAAGAACAGTTTTTATATCCTTTTATAACGCTATAATTTTATTGAAATACTTAAATAAACCTTCCATTAAAAACCGGTTAATCGACTGAAAAACCCATGTCGAATAATTCGAAAATAGAAAATATTCAAAACCGGTCGATTTAATAATTATTTTCACTAAAAAGTCAAAATTCCACAAATCATTATTTACACAAAAAATCTACTTTTTTAAATTTCATTTTTAGTAAAATAGAAATTTTCACTTAAGTATAAGTTGGCACATTTTTGAATAAAAAATTTGATTTAAAGTGAAAAAATATTTTTTTATTAAAAAAATTAAAAACTTCTACTTTTAGTAAAAATTGTTCACTAAAATTTGAAGTTTTCACCAAAAAAATTAATTTTCAATCAAAATTTAATATTTCGCTAAAAATTCTGTTGCACGTAGTGAAATGTCATTGGGTAATGTGTTCTTTGCAAAAACTATAATATATTCGCGGCAAACATTTATTGTTATCACCAACATGTTAATTGTGGAATTCATATTATTTTGATAACAATTTTGTTGCTGTAATAAAATTATTTTTATAAAATAAAAAAATATTGTGGTCGCAATATGTTTGGAAATATGCTCTTTATAAAAAAACTATTGTTATTAGAACAAAATATTATTTTTAGTTTAATATCAACTAAATATGAAAAAATATTTTTTTTAATTTTTTAATAATATATAATTAATTAATATTTAATAATAATAATAATTATTATTATTATATTTCCATAAATATTCTCAATATTTATAAAAAATAATTAAAATAAATAAACTTATATGACGAAAACATTTCAACTAATACAATTTCCAAAGGGATCTATAAATAAAATAAGAAGTAAATTAAAATATTTCATACAAAAAACATTTTCTTTGAGCCAACAATATTTTTTATTAGAACAACAATATATTTAGTGGCGATAACAATAATTTAAGTGGCGATAACAATAACTATTGTTATCAATGAAAACTAACAATGCAAATAAAGAAAATTTTTATTGATATAAAAAAAATTTAGTGGCGATAACAATAACTTTTTTATTAATGCGAAATCTCAATAAGAAAATCTTTTATTATAATAACAATTTATGGAAATAACAATATTTTTTTGCTTTATTGTTATTAAAGCAAAATCACAAAGCGAATAAAGAAATTTTTCAGTTACGGTAACATTATCTAATAACAATAGTATGTTGCTTCCTGTTTATGGTTACCGCAAACATATTTTTTCTCTAAGTGTGGTTACTAAATTTTTTTTCACTAAAAAAATTAATTTTTCACTAAAAATTATTTTTTAAAATTTTTTTATTAAAAATTAATTTTTTACTTTTAAATTTCCACATAAATCTATTGATGTAGCAAAAATTCCAAAAGGTTGGTCTGAGCTTTTTTTTAAATATCTTCAATGTATCCAAATGACAATTTAGATACAAAATATTTTCCAAATATTTGTCATCACCAGATTAAAAATAATAATAAATTCTTAATAATTTCTACCTAATTTTATCACAAAAAAAATATTAAAAAACTGCAAATAAATAAATAAATTAACATATGGAAAAACAAGATGTTTTTTAAGGAATCTGTATTTTTATAATTTTATGAAACACTCATTTGCATAAAAAAACTTTATTAAAAATATATTATAAAAATAAAAAATAAAAAAATAAATGAAAAAAATAAAAATACCACAACTTCTGAGATAAGAAACAACAGAAATATTAAAGAAAAGAATTAAAAATAAAAATGAAGAGAAAAAAGAAAACAATAATACGATGTACAAATTGTTAAAACCTCAAAGAAGCACCAAATCTGAGAGCTTTTAAAAGCTTAATCAACCACCTTTTTCTAAAGAGGCGTCACTATAATGAAAATGAAAGAATTTTGAAGTGATTGAAGAAATCGAAGTAATATGATTGACATGTTATTGTCACTTGTTATAAAAACGATTTATATTAAAAAGCTTTAAAGAAAAATAAGCTTTTACATAATTATAATGGAATAAACTATTTTGATATAATAATTAAATATATAACTGCATTTAAAAACATTTTAATTAATATCTCTAATCATAGTATGATAGAAATTATGAATATTTATTATAACATGATTAAATCTAAACAGAGCTTTTTACGTAAACAGCTTTTCACATAACTTTAATAAAATCAAATTTTTGACATCAAATTGATTCATATAACTATTTTCATAAATATGATTAATTTTTTTTTAATCATAATATGATAAAAAATTATGATTATTTTTACAAAAAGCTTATATAATTATCATTTTTTCATTTAACTAAATGGTGGTCAAACTTTAACACATGATATTACTGTTGAATCAAAGCTTGTACCTTTAAAGCTTTTTACGAAATGGACTCACAGTGTTTCCAAATCTTTTTTAATATAGAGGACAAGATATCTTAACGTTATGTTGCATGATTGAAGCTGAGTTGCTTTCAAGTAATTATTTTCAAAATAGTTAAATTAAAACAGAGGAAGCCAAGTTTAGATTGGATTTCTTATACCAGTATTTCATATTTATAAAAAAACTATTTTTAAATAAAAAATTTCGTGAATTTTTTAATGTCAAAAATTTATAAAGAACTAAAAATTTCGAATTTTTTTCTAAAAAATATGATTTTTCAAACTGTTATAAATTTCAATATGATGTATATGATTATGACCATAAATCAGGGAATCAAAACAATTCCCAATTTTCCATTCCAAAATACCCAAAACACCAATTCGAATAGAATTTTTTTTAAAATTTGACGTTTTTCACTAAAAGTCCTCCTGCAGAAAATACTTTTTGTGAGCTTTCCTTACATATATAGTTAAATTTAAAGATTATATTAAGAATAATTTAAAACTGATTCCAATTTTGCGATTGGAAAACTTAACTAAAAAGTAATTTTTTACTTGATCAAATTTGTATGGCGCTTGTGGGCAGGTCTTTGGCCCAATATCATCGGTATTTTAATTATTCTAGTTAAGATTCTTTATAAGTTCAGTGAAAAAAGTGTTTTAAACAGTGAATAAAATCATTCCTTTTGTCTAAACTCATAAATGGATTTTTATAAAATCAACATATTTTGGGTAACCAACTTTGAAGGGTCCCTGATTGCATTCCAGACTAGATAAATTCTTGTACTCCTCCAAATCAACTCGAGAGTACCTCTGCCCTAAACGTGTGAGTTTTCATTAAGATATCTGTAACGGTTAAAATATTACAGAATTATTCCCATAAAGGCCGATTAGAAAACACAGTGGGAACGTTTTTATTAAAATTCTTTTATTAAACTCAGACATTTTTTTTGGGCAATAAATTTTGCTCAAATTTTAGAAATCTGGATTAGTAGGAAACTTTAAAATGCGTACAACATGAATGTTGTATATTCGCGATAATTCTGCCCAATAACAGAGCGTTTCAGGGATCATAAGTAATACATATGATGCTTTAATCAATTAAAACTCATTTCCATGTAGAGTCTTTAAACAGTCGACTTTTATTGTATTTTTTCCCATCTTTTAAACATTTGCATTATTTGTTGGTTTGTCTTTAAATCTGAGTGTCTTTTTATGGTTTGACCATAACGCCAAAAATTCTTTATTGATTTATGCAGTCTTTCAAATACAAATAAAAGTGCTTTTGTCGTTTTTGGTGGATACGAATGAGTTCTTTATTTAATGATGTTTTTTTTTTTGCTCGATTTCTTTTAATATAATTCAGTTTGTATTTTGTGTATTTTAGTGTTTTTGCTGGGATTTATGGAATTAAAGGCGTCGGTGCAGTTTTTTCGCTTGTTTTTTGTTAATTGCAAGACTAAACCTTGATTCATTAAGATGTGATTTTATTTTTTTATTTTTTTTTGTGAATTTGGGTTTTTTAAAATTAGAATTGAAAACCAACAACAAGAATGACAATTTTATAATTTATAAATAATAAAAGAAGAGTCAAGTTTAAGTCACCACTTAAGCTTAAGTGACAAAGAATCAGCCACGCCCATATAAATAAAGAAAGATAAAATTTGAAGATGTTTTTTTTTTTTTTTTTTTTTTAAATAACAAAACTTTTAAGATCACGAAATAAAATTTCAAACGAAAAAAATACGTTACTTTTAGTTTCATTTTGTTCATAAAATATTTTAGTTTTTTTTTTAACTAAAATAAACTTGATCTTTTAAATTCACTTTTTCAACTTTTGTTGACCTTTTTACAAATTTTAAAAGAATCACTGTCACTTTTCTTCTTCTTCTTCTTGAAAAACATATTTAAAATAAACTTTAACCCAAAACCACAAAATTTCAAAAACAAATTTTATTTTGAAAATTTTAAACTGAAAAATTTAACTTTTGTGGTCTTAAAACCAAAAAAAAAAATGGTCATCTTTATAAAAATTACCACAACAAAAAAAATTTGGTAAATATCTCCATTTAAAATGTATGTACGTACAGCTGCAGTCAAAATAATAGCACCACATACGTACATCTTCTTGAATAAGTCATAGATCTGTATCATTTCTTCAGATGCATACGGTAGCATTACTTCGTCTAACACTTTTACATATTCTCATACATCCATAATAGTTTTATTGCTGTAAATGGGTCCAACACCGTGGTACGAAGAGCACCTCCATACCTTAATACAAAAAAAAATATTTTAGACTCATCGTTCCACAGAATACTACTCCCCTTTTCCAATATACCAAAGTTTTAACAAACTCTAATCTATTTGAGACGCGGCTGAGATAAATGTCGCCTCCTAGATTTGACATAATATACAATGAACCATTCTCTCACGACTCTCTGCTTTTAATTATCTTATAATATTTCTTATTTCGGCATAAGTTTGTTCTTCAGAACCATGTTTTTTAATGAGTTATAGATTTTCTGAAGTACAAAAATATTCATGAAAACAAAGCACAAATTAGCTACGAAGTTGTTACATGTGAGTGGTGCTATTATTTTGACCGCAGCTGTATGTAAGCACTTTATTATTATTATTTTTATTTTTTTCTGTATTTATTAAGAGGTGTCAATTTAAATGTCAAGTACTTTAAAAATACATTTTTATTTCATCTTTATTTCAAATGTTAAATTTACCTTCATATCTATTTACGTGAGTCTGCGTGTGCGTGCGTGTTTGTTTGGTATTTGACCTAAACCTTTTTAAGACATTTTAGTAAACTTTTGTTTGTCTTGTGTCTTTTGTAATTGTAACAAAAAAAAAACAAAACTAATAAACAACCTTAAATGTTTAAATTGTCAAATTACATAAAATTCAAACAGCTGTGGTGGGCATGTGAGTTATTTTTAATCATTTCCGATTTGTTTAGTGGAAAAATTATACTGTCGAAATATATTATAACAGTTCAGTTGGATTCTTATAATATTTCATATGTATATCGTTACAATGTACTTATCTCTACTGTTTTCTGGGTGGACATAGACCCGGATGACACACCCTAATGAGTTCAGCCACTTCATCACCACCAGGTTTATCGTAAAGAGACTTTAAAAAACTTTTGTGGGTTCTACGATACACTTTATCGTCACCAAGTAAATAGCAAGGAAACAGAGAAGTATTTCCAAGCACAACCATTCGTCCCCCAAAATTATCACTACAGGAAGTAAAGTGATATGTGCTACCACTGCATTGCCACCGTGGAGAAACAGTAAGTTTGCAAAACTTTTCCTATTGTGTATCTTGCAGATACTATAAGAAGTTACACGCAGTGTATGCCTATGTTAAGGTGACTACACGGAGAGTTACACGAGAGGCAAGACCTATTTTTAAGGGATCTTCAGTAAATTGAATGTAACACATTTATCCCTAGATGAAGATCAGTTACTCTTGAGTTTCGACATTCTAAGAATATTTTTGTCCCACCCAACACAATCTAGTCCGTTTTTAGAATGGAGTGAATAAATGTTCAGATTGATCTTAATTTCACCCATGGTTAATGAGATTACTTTTGAGTTGATTTCGAGCCGATATAATGTTCTATCTGGTCGGAGATTGTAGTCTATGATTCTTCAAATTTGGCCACCTCCAATATATTGATTTTCAAAAAATTATCCAAAAATTTATTTAGAATTGAGATCAAGAATCAATATGAAATAAACGTCCTTACAACTCCATAAAAATTACAATTCTAGTGCCCTCACTAGTTCCAAGGATTATTTAAGTCAAAATAAATGTTTATACCCCTCACCTGAATAGGTCAGAAATATAATAAGACTGTCATTCCGTTTATAATTTCCACAATTTTCGACTTAGATCCCGAAAAGTATATATATTCTGAATCGGTATGAAAAGAACTTGATTAAGCTATATCCGTCAGTCCCTCCGTCCGTCCCTTCGGTCGAAATCAAGTTTATGAAATCGTCCTATGGTAAACATGTGTATCAAGCGATTGGAAATGCTTTCGAGAATTTTGCTATTGAAATATTTTCCTATTTTTTGAAGAATCTACAATAGTTAAGGACTTAATTTTTTCACAGTTAGATTTCAATTTATTTTGCGTATTTATGCGCTAAAGATATGAAATGAATCGGACCATTAGATCCTGAGTTATAGGTAAAAACCTATTCTCCTACATTTTGAACCCACAATGACCTATGGATCAGTTATCTTTTTCGACATTTCCAAGAATAAGAGTCCCACAAATTCTAGTCGGTCCGAATGAGGAAATAAATTGTTCAGATTGATCTTAATTTCATATGGTTACAACTGAGATACTTTTGAGTTGATTTCGAGGAATATAATGTTCTATCTGGTCGTAGTCGGTGATCTTCAAAGTTGGCCACCTCCAGTATATTGATTTTAAAATATTTCCAAAAATTTATTTAGGAATTGAGACAAATCCAATATTGAATATAAATTCCTTACAAATCTCTATAAAAAATAACAAATTTTAGGTTCCCTCATCTAGTTCCAAGGATATTTAAGTCAAAATAAATGTTTATATTATACCCCTCACCTGAATAGGTCAGAAGGGTATAAATAAGACTGTCATTCCGTTTATAATTTCCACAATTTTCGACTTAGATCCCGAAAAGTATATATTCCGTATCGGTATGATTGATTGAGCTATGTCCGTCCGTCCCTCCGTCCGTGTGTCGGTCGAAATCAAGTTTATGAAATCCACCTATGGTAAACATTGTATCAAGCGATTGGAAATGCTTTCGAGAATTTTGCTATTGAAATATTTTTCTATCTTTTGAAGAATCTACAATAGTTAAGGACTTAATTTTTTCGCAGTTAGATTTCAATTTATTTTGCGTATTTATGCGCTAAAGATATGAAATGAATCGGACAATTAGTTCCTGAGTTATAGGCAAAATCCTATTCTCCTATATTTTGAACCCACAATGAGACCTATGGACTTGGTTATGGCAATGATAGTTAACAAAATTTCCCGAATCAAATCAATTTTCAAAATCGGTTCATAAACCTTCGTGATATGGTCAATTCTCTCTTTAAAAATTTCGTCCCATTTGGTTGTTGTTTATATTTATATATATTTGTTGTTGTTTATATTTATAGGATCGATTGCGACATTAGTTTCCGAGATATGGACGAAGACAGCTATGAATGTAGTTGTGTTGTAGAAAAATTACTAATTTTTCCCTCGAATTTTGTTTTTTTTTAAATTTTCAAATCGGTTCCTAAATAGACGTGATATTAACAATTCTATATATTTCTTGTAGTTGTTGTTGGATATAGTATTGAAAACAATAACAATGTAAGGCAAAGTGAGCGTTCTATTAAAGTTAGAGACATAATTTTTGTACTAGCAGATCGAAAATAATTAGAAAATTTTTGGAGCTGAAAACATCAGAGTAATTGGTCCACTAGTTTTCGAGTTATAGACAAAAACGCATTTCCGATATTTTAAACTTCCTACTATGGGATATATGCACTAAAATATGATGCCAAAAACTGGCTTTTTTCCAGATTTTTTTTTTTTTCAATTTTTTATATTTTGAACATCGGCCCATATTTATTCTAAATATTGTTTTAGTGAAAGCGAAAACTACTCGTGATCTGAATAAAATTTTGCATGCATATTGAGTGCTTTAGAGAATCCATATTGACACATATAAATCCCATAGCAATGGTTGTCATTTTCCCCCTTCTTCTAGAAGTGATGATATTATGAAACTCGAGTGATGATATTATGAAAGTCCGTTGCTTAAAAAAAATCCATGTAAGCAAAGGTTAAGGGTAAAAAAATTCGATACGGCCCAATATAAAACTATAACTTGTTTTTCTTGAAATTTTACTGCTAAAAAGTAATTTTAAAAAATATTATTTTATAATTTTATAAATTAATATTAAAATATTTTTATATGTAAAACGTTAAATATTAAGTGAAATAAAAAAATTAATTTTGTCTAAAATCGTTGATTTCGCTGCTTTTCTCCAAACAATTTTATATTTATCTCAATTTCTTGTATTTCCGATATCGTTCGAATTTTATTTATAATTAAATATTTTTATTTCGAAAAACTATTTAAATTGAAATAAAGTTATTTGTTGATAATTTGTTTGTTTAACTTAGAAAAGCATGAAATTAAGAATTTATGTAACTAAAGGTCTTCTCACATGGTGTCATAATAAATGTAAAACGTCTCTAATAAGAGTCTAATTAAAATAAACAATTTTCATTCTTCTTATTTACAATAATAATTTTATATAAACGTATTTAAGTAAATAAATAAAATAATAACTAATAAGAATGCTATAATCGGCTACGACGAATCCTTAATACACTCTACCACAAATGTGTGTGCGGTAAATACGTTATGTTTCGTACACACCCCCACTCAAACACACACACTCATTTAAATACAACTGACAATTTCACGAAAGTTTTTCTATTGGACTTTGAGGTTGCGTTAGAGATTGGTCTATATCTTTTAATATACTGAACCGATTTTGCTGGTTCATTAAGTTCTGTCAATTATGTGGATGTGAGTGTGTCAATAACAGACAAGCAGACGGACAGACAGACGGATATAGAAGAATGTATATACAATATGTGGTCTGAGATGATTCTTTCTTAGCGTTACACACGGAATGACAAAGTTAATATACCCCCTTCACCACTTGTGCTGGTGGAGGGTATAAAAATTTATTTAAAAAAAAATTATTTCATCTAAACTTTTATTTGATACGAATATTTTTGTAGCGAAATAGACAAAATGAATATTAAATTACAGAAGAAGTGAAAAAGAAAAGTAAAAACAAACATATTTCTGACACGATAATGACAAGTGTAATAATAATTATTATCATTTTTTATTTCACATTACTACACAAATAATGTGATTTAATTTCTGTCTGTTTTGTTAAAATTCACTTTAATAAGAGATAATGGGAAATAATTATGGTTAACAGTTTTTAACATGAATTGAAATTTTTGTTTATAGAAAAATTAATTTTATTTAAGAGTTTAACAAGAATTTAAATCTTAGATAAGTGAGAACGCTATATTAGGCTACACCGATTCTTGAAAACCCTTCAACACGTATTTGCGTGTGAAGCAAATACATTATGTTTCGTATATACACACTCACACATACACTCACAGACGTGTACAATATATAAACGTTTTTTAATATAACAAAAATTAATTATATTTTTGGGCTAAAACTTTTTTCTCTGTATCGGATTTGATTCCAATTAGTTTATTTATAACCAGCAGAACCCGGTAAACTTCGTTTTGCTAAAAAGAAATTTTTAGGCATTGCTGGGCCTAATCAAACATTAGTGTTGTATTATCATACGATCCACTCTAAATTTTTCCAGAGAATATGACTCACAGTAGCATAGTTTCTGCAAAATTGTAAGGCTCTCGCTGTTATAGCTCTTTATATATTCGATAATCAATATTTGCTTTGTATAGGGGACACTCCTCGGCCTTGTCTTATCCGTCTAATTTTTTTTTGTCAAGTTAAACAGTCCCCTTAACCAATATTTCCTTTGTGAAGGGGGTATCCCCTTGGTCCTATCCGTCCTACATTTTGTACGATAAACCAGATTTTATAGTTAGATACTCGATAATAAATATTTGTTTTATATGGGCGGTACCCCTCCCCTTGGGGCCATTCTGTGGAATTTTCATCAAAATACATACATAAATACATACACACACATACATACATACATACATACATACATACATACATACATACATACATACATACACACACATACATATATACATATATACATACATACATACATACATACATACATACATACATACATACATACATACGTACATACATACATATACATACATACATATATACATACATTCATACATACATACATACATACATACATACATACATACATACATACATACATACATTCATACATTCATACATACACACATACATACATACATACATACATACATACATACATACATACATACATACATACATACATATATACATACATACAAACATACATACACTCATACATTCATACATACAAACATACATAGACAAAAACACACATAATATTTTATATATTGAAAATTTTACGAATGTTATTCGCTTGCCTCAGATATCGCCCTACATCTTTTCATATATTGAACCGATTTTGATAGTTTTCAGTAGGAAAGTTCTCAGGACCATAAAAATATATTATGGATGTGAGCGTGCCAACAACAGACAGACAAACAAACATACTGCTTTATCGACTCAGATTTTGATTTGTGGGGTCTTACATGATTCCCTCTTAATATTTTACCCTCTTTAACATATGTGGTGGTGGAGAGTGTTAAAAATGTTTATTTTGAATTTCACAAATTATATCCTTTTTATTAATAATAAAATTTCTATAATTTTTCTTATTATTCGCCTTTTTCAAATTATAAACTCCTCCTTCAATTTTCAGTATTTTTTTTTGTTTTAAACATCAATTTACCACTAAAATTAACCATTAAATATTTTGTTTGGAAGCCAAATTTAAAGTTTCATACATAAACATACATACATATATACATACATACATACATACATACATACATACATACATACATATATACATACAGACATACATACATATATACATACATATACACATACATATATACATACATACATACATACATACATACATACATACATACATACATACAGACATACATATATACATGCATGCATACATATATCGCACACCTACTCATTTGGCCAATTCTTTCATAAATAAGTTGATGGTTTTCAAATAAATGAAAAAAATCAACAAATAAAGGTTTTTATACTCCATAAAATAAACCTCACCTTTAATCAGAAAATAATGAAGAAGAGAATCAACTAAAATCTCTTAATGAACTTCTAAACAGTGGAGAAAAAATAAAAATTTCAATAGTAAAGAATTTTTATTTATATTTCAAACATTTTAAGTTTTAACGTTTTTTTTAACAGGATTGCTTTTTCCAAGGTTCGGAAAACATGGGAATGAAATCTTGACTTTTTGGTTAATCATCTTTTTAGATTCGTTCGCGAAGATTAAAAAGAAAATTAGATGGATTTAAATTGTGGCCTTTAATTTTTAAAAGTTGTTAACATACAAACCAAATACTCTCTATAACTTAACTAAGATCGTTTAATTTTTCTCTTTCTTTGAATTTTGAACTACTATGGACTTTTGTCACAAAAACAAAAGTGAAAAAATTCAAAATAGATTAAAAATAAAAATCATGGGAAAATGAATTGAATAAATATCGGAAAATGTCTGGTTTTTACAAATAAAATATATTTTTTAGTAAAAGTTATAAAGTATTTTTGGAAATATTTGTATTTCTTAATTAAACTTATAAACCATAATTTTAGGGTAAAACTACTTAATTAGTTTTTGTAACTAAAGAAAGATCAATTTATGCTTTTAATGAATAAAAAAAGGTATAGAAATTAGAATTACAAGTTCTAATTTTAGAGATTTTAATTCCATTAATTGAAATTGAACTTCGACACAAAATATTACATAAATTATTGCAAAAAAAAATCTAATAAAAATTTAATTTTTCTAAGGAATGAGATCGACAAATTTCTAATACACACTTTTCATTCAAAATCTTATTTGATTTTGTTTATCAAATCGTATGATGTTTCTAAAGCCAAAAAATTGGAATAATTTTTAAAAAGAGCCCTAAACACACCCAGTAGAAAGCAGTCTGGTCTGACCCCATAACATATATTTTTGCATTTAATCAAAATATGAATCGATTTAACTATGTCTGTTTGCCTGTCTGTCCCTCTGTTGTTGGAATGCTCACATCCACAAAAATTAACGAAGTTTCCTATTTAAAACTAGCAAGAGCGGTTCAGTGTATTAAATATATAGACCGATATCTAAGTAAACCACTGAGTTCAAGGGTTGATTGAAGTAGCGGCATATCAGTCTTTCTTGTTTTAGTTTGTAAACAATTTCAATAAAATAAAATAATTAAAATTCTGTATTAAATGGTTTCGTTTTTATTAATATAAATTTATGTTAAGAATTTTTCGTTTTCACTCTTTAATAATCTTAAGACTTTACTGAAAATTAAAAATTTCATCTTTAATCTCCGTTAAAAAATCGATAACTGGAAAAAAATATTTTCATTTAAGTCCTGTGCAGTTCCTTTTAAGTTTCAATTCTTATTATTTGAACATTTTTATCCCACTGTGCTTAAAATTTTAAAATGTCAAACACTTGAAAATCCTGTTAAATTAACAACGATTAGTCATGACAAAGTTATGTTTTCATTTATTTTTTGATTTTTTATTTTTGCCAAAAATTAACTCTCTAAACTTCAACAAAAAAACAAAAAAAAACACACAATTTGAAACTGTTTGATTTCAAAATCCTCAAGAAAAAACAAAAATCCTTACAGATTCAACAGAAATTTGTTAAATGTCTTTGAATTTTATTATCTCTTATTTTTTTGCAAACGCAAAAGACCTAAATGGCGTTAATCTGTGAATTATTACCCAAAAGCATGCCAAAATGTATTTAAAATAATATAAAAAGCAACAACAACAAAATACAGGTAGAAGACAAAAATTAAAAAAAAATAAAATTTAGATACAAAATATTCGACACTTTTTTAAGTGTTTTTACGTTTTTGTACCCTACACCATTCTAGGTGGTTGAGGTATTATGCGTTTGTGCTGATGTTTGTAACATACAGATAAAATGGTTTTACATCCACCTTTAAGTACACAATTCGACTCAGAATCACTTCCTGAGTTGGTTTAACGATGTCCGTCCTTTAACGATGTCTGTCCTTCCGACTGACTGTCCATGTAAACGTTGTGAACACCCTACAGGTTGCAAACTTTAAAATATATTGAAATTTGGCGCATATTATTATCTTTGCCCACGAAGCCTTTTAAAGCTGACCATGCTCGGTTCAATGTTTCAGGTACCTCCCAGACAAATGTCCTCCGGGAATGAGGTTTTAAGCTCATAGAAGTCTTAAATATAAATTCATTTTAACAAAATTTGCTAAAAATAAATCCTTTAACAGTCTAAAATGATATGTCAAATTATATGCGAGGGTCAGTCCGTTACATATCATAGGTCCCTTACAAGCCCCCTTACAAATATCACTTTGAAGGGCATAAATCTGTCATATACGTCGGTGTTGTAATAATAATTGTTCAAACTAAGAAAAATATAAGTAAAACTCGATATTGAACGAGGTTCGGTCCATCATTTCTTGTAGTCCCATTTAACCCCAAAAAATTTATTTTAAAGCGCATACATTTCACATAACGTCAAAATAATGTACAACACACATAAGACTGAATCAGAAAATCGAAATATACGAGGATCGTTCATTAATTTTTCGTAACTAACATTTTTAACCAACAATGTGGTGTAGAGTATTAAATAGTTGGGATTGACCGACTAACACGCTCTTATTTGTTTTTTTTCCTTTTTGGCTTGAATTTGGAGTTTGAATTTTGTGTTTGAATGTTGGTCTTCTGTATTTTTTTGACATTCATATTTGGAGGTTACAAAGAACAAGAACCTTAAACTAACCACAGCAGCCATTTTAAATATTTACAGCTTAAATGTAGAAGATTTTGGAGTTTAATTCCTGAAACAAAAAAAAACGTAAAAGTGAAGCTGTTTTAAAACGCAAGATGATAATGATAATGACGATGATGATGATGATGCCACCAAGTGTTAAACAAATATGATTTGTTTTGGATCTTATGATTTCATGGCATTTGTTATCATTAGAATATTTTTATTTCTGTTATGTCTTCAATTTCTTTAGGCTGAAATAAAAGCCTTTTTTATTATTATTTTTTTTTTTTTTGAGGATTTTTAAAATTTTAAAGCCATAAATGTTAACTTTGTTAGTAACAAAATGAACAGACTTTCGGTTCGTTATACGTTTTTAATGAAAAACAAATACTTTTAAAAATTTTATTACAAAAAAGACGTAAAAAGGAATTTAATATTAAAAAAACATTTCAAATCATTTTTAAATTAACTTAAACATTAAAAGCATTAATTTATCTTTTTTATTCCTTCTTATGACCGACTAACAAATCTTTAGCCGGGACGTATGAGTAATATTTTTGTAAAATATTCTACCTGTTTAATTTTAAAAATTTAATATTTAAATAAAACTTCTAAATTATTTTGAAAAACAGAAATTTTAAGCCTAAAAAGAACATTTAATATCATTTTAAGGAAAATCCCACTTTAAGTTAACATTTTAAGTTTATTTGTGTGTTATTTTTCACTCTCCTCCCTCTCCCTCTTTCTTGCAGCCATCATCATTATTATAAATAATGATGTGTACAACAGCAGTTCATGAGCCATATCCGTTTCCGCTACCATACTCTCACATATGCTAAATAGAAGAAATAGAAAAATAAAAATCCTGTTATTTAGTTATACAGAAAAAAAGTACCGTTAAATGTTTGTTGTATGACAATAATGATGTTGTTTTGACGTTCATTCACTTTAGTCACTTAATGTCACTATTTTTACGAAAAACAAAAAAAAACAAGAAGGAACTTTTGAATGCGACCATGAACAAAATAACTTTTTTCCACTGAAAGAAAACTTTTTTTCTTATGTTAATTTGTGTTTGTTGTTGTCTTGTTGTCTTTTTTAAGTTTAACTTTTTAATAATTTGCAAAATCTGTAGGATACTTTTTTTCTTTTCGGTTTAGAGTTCTTAAAATTTACATAAGAATGGTAAGGAAAACAGAGATTTAAAAGAATGAAAATCTTATTCAAAAGAAAAAGGTTGATTTAACATAAAAATAAATTTTAAGTGAAAAATACATTCCGTGTTTCACCATCTTCACCTATTTAGACGCAATTTAGTGACAGTGTTCACAACGTCAATACAATTTCAAAAATCGTCTGCGATTTCAAGTCCCAATAATTTCCAAGGACCCTGAGTGAATTCTACTTTAAGTGCAAATTTTAAGGTTAAGTTTCAAAGGTAATCAAATGTCATACAAACTTTTCTGTATCTTTAACTCATTATTTGTTTTGATCTGAAATCTTTCTGATGGTGTCAGTTATCTTGTTCTTGATATGATCGTTCTTAATTTTCTACAGCTGATTAATCACACGGATAAATGGAATAATCACCAAATTCTTGCAATTGGTCTTAATGGAAAAAGCTCCAGCTACAATAAGCTAAATACTTAAGCCTTTCTTTACGTCGTTTTTGAGACACACGATTAAAGTGTAACCCCGATTTCGAAACGAGATATCTGGTCAGAATTATTAGCGAGCATATCAACCATAAAGAGCATTTCTAATTTGAATTCTATAGCTCTGGAGCCAAGAGCTAATCTTACACTACTTTAATGAAAACTCTTCTGGGCATTGCAATAGCGTTGGAACTTCTCGAATTTTAAGAGATTTGCCAACACTCTATGAGGGAATGTATTCGCTCGATCTTTACAACTTCTAGTCGTTAGCTTTGGATGTAGTTGGTAAAGACTAATGATTCCTTTGATACTTAGCTACCATCGCTTGGTACTTCGCACAATCTAATCTAAAGGGGAGTCATTGGCTTTTGCTCGAAAAGAGACAAAAAACTCTCAATTTATGTATTTGATTTTATTTGAAAAGACTAGTGTGTGTGTATAGACACATTTAAATATTGTGCTCACTTCTGTTGTCTCCTCATCTTGAAAAGAACAATCAATAATGCAAATGATCACGAATAGCGGTTGCATTGCAACAGAAGTATACAACTGTGAGATTGATTGACATGAGATTGAAAAGCTCCAACTTGTAAAGAAGAGAAGATTTTTTTCCAATTCAGGAGAGACTTTTTGAAATTTACTTTTAAATAAAAATTTGCAAATTTCAGACGGTCAAAGCTAAATCGAATATATATTCTTTATGGGTTCTTAGATAATTCATTACTGACATTACACAAGGAATGACAAAGTGAAAATACCCTCTTCACCCCTTTTGCTAGTGGAGAGTACAAAAAGCGACATAATTTTTAAGTCCCTTCATAGACTATAACGAAACCTGTTCGCACTTACTGTCTCCCCGCAATACGATTGTTAACTTGTACAGAGGAAACAATGTCTCCTAACATTATACTTGGTGGCGATAAAGTATATCGTGGTACACAGATAAATTTTTAACTGTCTCCCTACGATACTCTTGTAGGCAAACAGGGTATGCAACTTGACAGTATCCAAAATAATTTTGATAAAATATCTGTTATAAAGAAATCTGTTAAATTTTATTATTTATTTCTTATTTTATTTTCATTAAAACAGTTATTTAAACATATTAAAATCTCAACAAATTATAATTAATCAATATTAAACTAATTAGTGGTTCTCAATTTGAAAAAAGAGTGTTTGTTTACTTATACGGGACCCTTGTTATCACATTCAAAATAATAAGTTTTCTTTACAGTTGATTTCCAAATGAATTGATTTCTTGAAATTCTGTTTTTGTCTAAAATCTTTCTATGTAATTTGTATCTTTAAGACCAACAACAAAAATAACAACAAAACCCCCCTTTAAAATGGGGAGGAATGGCTGGATGAATAAAAGTGGAACTGAGTGAAGAGTGAAAAAAGTGTAAAATGTAAATTGAAATGATACAGAGATGATGATGGTGATGGCGGTGGTCTCTGTCCTACATTTGAGGGGTCTGATGTGTTTTGAACATATTTTGATATTTGTTTATTTCATTGTGTTGATGGATAAATATGTATGTATTGTTCTTCTTCTTTTTCCTCTGTAAAGCTTTGAAAAAGAGTTTTTTTTTTTTTTTTTTTTTTTTCAAAATATTTTGTTAACAATTGTTTCTTTGTTTTTCTTTTCTTCGTTTTTTTTTTCTTTTAGTGATTTTAACATTTGACCTTTTTTCACACGTATTTTTCTTTAAGAAAAGAAGCAAATTTTGTTTATGATTGAAATGTTAATTTACGAATGTGGGATTTTAAAGAAATAAAGATTCGAAAATGTTATATATTTCAAATATTTATAACTTCCAAAAAGGTATTATCTTCGTATAAAATATAATATTTATTATTGTAAACAAAAAGTTATTAACATATGTATACTTCCACCACCATCAGTGGTGAAGAGGGTGTATTAACATTGTCGTTCTATGTGTAACGCTAAGAAGGAATCATCTCAGATCCCATAATGTATATTTGTATTCTTTTTAGCTTTGTCCGTCTGTCCGACTCTTGTTGCCATAAACACATCCACAATATTTGACAGAACTAAATGAAGTTTCCAATATCTGAGTCAACCTCTAAGTTCCAGTGAAGATTTTTCGTAAAACTGTCAATTAGAAATCGACAAATTAGAATCAGATTTTGATACTTTAATATATTTTATATACGTTTGTGAGTGTATGTGTGAATGTGTACGTCCGCATTTGTGGTGTAGGGTATTGAGGATTCGGCATAGCCGAATATAGTATTCTTACTTGTTTTATTTAATTTTATTTATTTTCATTTTACCAATTTTCTTTGTCTCATTTCAATATTTTTTTTTTTGGATTTTGTTGTGGCAAATTTTGTAATTTTTTCCTTGTTTTCTTTAATTACATTTGAAAAACATTTGTCTAATCTGATAATGAGTTTATTTTTGTTGTTGTTATTTGTTTTATTACAAACTTGATCTTTTTTTTTTATATGTTGATTTGTTTATTTTTATAAGAAAATACTGATAACAGAACTCAAAATCTCTCTTATCTTTAAACGATTTAGAAATGAAACCGAAGAATGAAATAAGAAAAAGAAAATTCTAAAATTCCGAACATCTTAAATATGGAAAGAACTTGTTCAAAGCAAAAAAAAGAACTATAAGGTGTGAGATCGAATAGAACTTAACACAGAGTTTAAATTTTAACTATTTACCGGAAGCAATATTCAAATGTTTTATGATCTAGAAAATGAATTAGATTTTGATTTCCTTACAAGCGTTACATACGATATGATAAAGTCAATACAGCCTTTTTACCACTTTCGGTATTAGAGGGCATATAATGTGATATAAAAAAAACTAAAGTTACTGTCTCACAACCTAAACTTAATGTAGGTTGTGAATTTTACTCTTCCTAAATAAATCCACTACGATGAGATTTTTGAAAGTTTGCAGGGGCAAAAAAGAATAAATTCGATAACCATATATTTCTTAAACAAAATTAGACATAAAAATATCTCAAAACTTTTCACTTTTCTTTAAAAAAATTTACTTGGAGTTTGGTACTTTTTTGAAATCCAGCCAGAAAAAGGGTAAGAACTATAATTAAGTACTTTTTCGGTACTCAATCTATATCATCAAAAAATTTAAAAAGAAAAAAATAATAGAAAAATTAAAAAAAATGTTTTTTTGAAAAATTTTTATTTAAAAAAAGAATCCGATTTTTTTTTTCAAATTAAGAGAAATTCAGATATGTTTTTATTTTAAATTTCGGATAGTTTTTTATAATTTTTTAATTAAAATAATAATGGATATTATTTTTTATTAAAAATTTATTAGATTTATAAAAGAAATTCTAAAATTAATTTTTATTAAACAAATCAGTTTACTTTTTTTTGAAAAATCTGATAATTTTTAATAATATCAGAAAAAATCAAGAATTGAAAAAAAATTCGCTTAAATTATTATTTAGAAAGAATTTCGTAAGCTTATCATAAGTTTTTTTTAATATAATTTTTTATTTTGAAATAACCTTGTTTCCATTAAAAAAAATCGGAGAGCATAACATCGGAGAATATAACATTTTCTTTGGAAATATATTTTTTATTTGTTTTTTCGGCTAAATTTTTTCCATCAACAATTCTGATGCATTTCTTCTTTAGAAAACATTTTCTTAAAAAAAAATTATATATTTATTCTTTAGAAAAAATTCTATATATTGTTTCTTTTGAAAAGAAGTCTGATATATTTTTTAGAATAAAATTTGGATATTTTTTTTTAGAAAAAAAGATTATATTTTTTCTTAAAAAATCAAATATATATTTTTATATCGATTAATTTTTTTAAAAATATTATAAATTTTTTAGAAACAAATTCTGTCTAATTCTTTTCTAAAAAAAAAAAAATTCGTCTACATGAACACATAACCACCCCCTATGAGATCCACACACTTTAAGTTTTTTATCAAATTTAGTATAATCCCAACATCCGATAAAAATTACAAATGTATTTCAAAAAAAAATCGATTTCGCATGTATGAAACATTATATTGTTACTTCACACTCATTTATTCGTAAGATGTAAGAATATTTCAAAGATTTTTTTTTTTAATTTCCAAGGTCTTGTCAATCTCTGTATTGTTAACATTTTTTTTCAATCTCATTCCTTAAAACTAAAGAATATTTTCTTTACTTTTGAACATTTAAATAACATCATCTTAACAAAAGAGCATTTTTTAATATCTATCTCTTTTGTCATTGTAAAATACTCTTAAATTTATTATTAACCGAAATTGAATTTAAATTACGGATCCTGTAAGTGAATAAAATAAGAGAACTTTGTTTAGAAATTAATTTCAATTGGTTTTGAAATTTCAAAAAAAAAAAAAAAGAAACCCTTACAAAGCCGGGTTGTCATAATTAATAATTATATAAATATATATGTATGTGTGTGTTAGTGTAATTACTGGACATTAAACAATAAAAAAAAACAAGAAAAACACTTGTAAGAATTTTGAAAAATAAGAAAATTTAATTGTAAAGAATCAATCTCCACTATTAATAGATGTTTCTCTCTCTCTCTCTCTCCCTCTCTCTCTCTGTATGTTTTTCTATTTATTTTTCTATATGTTTTATTTATTCTTATTATTGCTGTTGCCGTTGTTGTTTTTGTTGTAGGCTTTGTTATTTAACAAGTGTGTGTTGGGTATTTGTGTGTTCGTATGTATTTGGAGATGGATGCATTAACAATAAATAGTTTGCTTGGTAGTGGTAAACAAAATAATACTCTTTGTTATTGTTGTTGCTCTCATCTATATAAAACCCCCACCATTAGCAGCAACAACAACAACAGCAGCAACAGCAGCGACATTAGTTCTTTAGTTTTGTTGTGAACATAGTTTTGTTTTTCTTTTTGTTCTGTTATAATTTTCGGAATTCGTTTCTATTCGTGTTTCTGTTAATTAGGGGAGCTTCGTTATTCCTCTTCGTTAATAAAACAAGAACAAAATAATCAAAAATAGTGTTTTCAATAGAGAGTAAAATTGGTTTTGTTATGGAATAGTAGTTGTTGTTGTTTTTTGTATGTTAAAACTAATAGAATGTTGTTGTTGTTTTTCTATTCATTTAGAAAAACACTCTTTCAATTGTTTTTATTGTTTTTTTATTTGAATTTTGTGGTTTTTGTTAAACAAATTTCATTCTTTTTTGGTGGATTTGAATGCATTTCAGTTCATGTTTTGTTTTTGCTTGTATTTGTGTTGTGTTTGTTGTTGATAAACACTGCGTGTTTTGTTTTATTAGGTTTTTTCTTTGTATCCATTTTAAATACTCTTCTTTTACTCAGAGTAAGCAAATTTTTTGTTTCTGCTACTGTTTTCATTTATCCTCTCTCTCTCTTCTCTTTTATTTTGTATAGAATTTTTTTCTCTTTCCTGTTTTAACGATGAGTGTTTTGTTGTCGTCGTAATAACTCTTGGTAACTCTTTGCTTTCTTTGCATTATCACTTGTTGTTTTGAAGCGTTATATTTCGTTGTTGTTACTGTTGTGGTCTTTAGTCTTTTGC
Source organism: Cochliomyia hominivorax (assembly GCA_004302925.2). Lineage (NCBI taxonomy): Eukaryota > Metazoa > Arthropoda > Insecta > Diptera > Calliphoridae > Cochliomyia > Cochliomyia hominivorax. The sequence goes on along the minus strand of PYHX02000158.1, from coordinate 6,100,642 downwards.
ATGTAATGGACTCGTATATGGGTATTGATAATTTTTACAACTACAACAAACCTTAAAGTGTTTTCTTATAAGTGTGCGTGTGTTTGTATATGTATATGTGTGTCAGAACTAAACTAAAGTATGAGTAAGACCATCATACCCGGCCATCAGATCTCAGAGTGATTTTTTGTTTGTTACTTTTTTTTTCGTATACAAATTGGACTCTGTGACGGTCTAACTTTGTGTATGAAAGAGTGCTTTAAGAGCGTGTGTGTGTGTGTTTGTGTATGTATGTATGTCGTTTGGCAGATTTTTTTGTTGTTGGGTTTTGTGTGGTGGTTCGAGTTAATACTTTGTGTTGGGGTGATGTTAATGTTGCTGCTGCTGCTAATATTGTTGGCTGCTGTTGTTATTGTTGTAGTTGCTGTCGGTTTTTGTTTTTTTTTGTCTTGCTTGGCTGGCTGGCTGACTGGCTAGTTGGTTGGTTGGTTGGCTGGTTGTTTGGCTCATTTTTGTTGGTTGGTTTGATGGGTCTGGCGTTGCTTGTATACTCTTTTTGAAAATAGTTACAAGATGTTCATCGAAGTGAATAGAACATCAAAGCGGATGATGAACATTAAAACGGTTTAGCATCGTCTTCTCGTCATCATCAACAACGTCTTCAACACCAAACATCTCCAGCTAACAGAACCTCTGAAAATTATAAGAAAAACAAAACCAAAAAGAATAAAAAAACAAGTGAATTTCCTCTTGCTCTGCGAAAAAGTGTAAATTGACATCATCGTCATTCCATCCATCTCTCGTAAGCGTAAGAGTGTATTTTGAGTTTCAGTATTGGATGGATGGACGACGGATGGATGCATGTTGTCTGCTAAAGTGCTCGCGTGTGTGTGTGCGTGTGTTTGAGTGTTTGTATGTTGGTTTTTGTTTGATATGATGGTGTTGTGTCTGTCGCACTGTATCTGTGTGTTAAATAAATATCTCTTTTTTCGTATTGTTAACGTTTCAAGCATTTCATTGGGTCTTTGTTGTGCTTTTTAAACGAATTTTTATAAATTTTTTTTGTGTTGTTGTTGTCTGAAACTGCAATGAATTTGTGAAAAATAAAGAATAAGTAGCAACAACAACTTTAGCAGTTAAAGAGTATTTATCTGTAAGAGCTACCGAGAGTATCAATGCGCGGCATAATTCAAAAAAGAAATCATATTATTTGATATATTATATAGAGTTAAAGGAAAAATAATCAAAGAATTTACTTTTACAACTGTTAATTAATACTTCTGCAAGAAAATTCCAAGAAAAGTGAAAATTTCATCAAGCAAAAAAGAAATTATAGAAAAAATTAAAAGAAATTAAAGAAAATTAAGAAAAAGAAATTAAAATTTAAAAAAATATATATATTTTTTAATAACAATTGAACTAAAAGTTTCAAAGAAATGGAAGAAATAAAAAATAAATAAATTATTTTAAATAAAAATAAAAAAATATAAATTTTAAAAATTTATAAAAAAATAAACAAAAATTAAATTATTTCAAAAAGTGTCTTTTTCAATTTAAAGTTGGTCCAAAATAAAATCTTTTTAAAAGATTTAAGAAATTTTTTAAAATCCCAAAAAAAATCTTCAAAAATTAAAGTGCATTTTATCACATTAAAAAAAACGAATTTTAAAGTGTTTTTAAGTGGATTTTGTTTTTTTTTCTCCTTCAGAATCAAATGAATTTAAAAAAATGTTATCTTTAAATAAACATACATTCATACATTTATGTACTATAAAGTACCAAAGAGTGTATAGTGAGACCTCACATTAATTTAACATTTAAATACAAAAAAAAAAAATTAAACAACAACAAGAAAAAATATCTCAAAGAAATAAATTTCAGATCAGAAGCCGAAAAAAAAGAAAACAATTTTGTTAAACAGCCATCAACGGCCAAAAAAGAAAATACAAAAAAAGCTGCTGTTCAAAACTCATGACAAAAATTCAAAAAAAAAAAAAAAGAACAAATTTGAAAAAGAATAAAATTTAAATAAAAACTTCCTTGTGCTAAAAATAACTGAAAAAAAGAAAAGAATTTTGTTGTTTTTAAAAAAATAGTGAACATGAAAATAAAAGAATAATAAAGTAAAGAAAATATTTCAGAAGAAATAAAATTCAAAATTAAAATTTCTTCAAAACACAAGAGTTTCAAATTTCCAAAATCAAATTTAAAAAAAAAGAAAAACAGAAAAAAAGTTTAGCATTTAAAAAAAAATATTTTTTAAAAAACAAATTTTTAAAATAAAATTTTTGTTCAACTCTGGATACATTCTTCTTCTCCTTTTTTGGGAATACAATTTCATAAAATTCCTTGCAATAATTTTTGGATTAATAAAAAAAAACTATTTAAGGTAAGTTTTATTATAAAATCGATTTATAGAAAAAATCTTTAAATGTTTAATTTGGTTTAAATTTTTTAAATTATGACAGAATTTTTAAAATAGATTTAATAGGAATTATTAATGATTTTAAATAAAAAATTAAAAAATATTTCCGATTTTTTAAATTAAGTTTATGTTTTAATTTTCTTAAAAAATGGTTTAGTTTTTTTTTTTTCAAAAATCATGTTATAATTTTCAATTTAAAAATTAATGTAAAATCTAGTAAAACAAATTTGATTTAATAATTTTCAGTATTGATTTTAGTTTCATAAATAAAAAAATTTAATGCAACAATGTTTGACTATAAACCCATTTTTTGCTAATATCAACCAAAAATAAATTACGATTGTAACTACCAAAAAATCCTACCAAAATCTCATTAAATTTAATATTATTTCAATGACTTAAAATCAACAATTTTCAATGTTAATTTGGCTTCTAATTTTTAATTTTTAAAGGCAAATAATAAATAATAAATTTTTAATTTTGTAAAAAAATGTTATTTTTAATATAATTAATAAAATTATTAAAACTAGTTTGATTAAAAATTTATTAATTTATAATTTTTACAAATAATAATAAATAAATAAATAAATAAATAAATAAATAAATAAATATTTGACTAGTTTTATACACAGAAAAAAACGTTGAACCTAGTTGATTTCAAACAATGTTAATTTTTTCCGTCAATTAAAATTTAAACATTTTTAAGTTTGCGATAAAATAAATTTTGTACATTTTAGAATCTTACGATATCAATTTAAAAAAAATTATGCAATAATATTTTTTAAAAATTACTTTTTAGTAATTTAGGGAAGAAAATTAAAAAAAAAAAAAAACATTTTAATTTAATGTGAAACAATGTTAAATTAACGTTTATTTATCTATGAAGGTTTATAGATTAAAAATGTTAATTCAACATTGTTTCACAGTTAATGCAATTTTTACTTTCTTAAAATTTTACTTTCAAATGTACAATATTATTTCACCCAAAACTTAATTTTAACTGATTAAAAAATTTTAGTCAATGTCAAATCAACTATATATTCAACGATGATTTTGCCTAAATATTTTTTTCTGTGTGTAGTTTTACGTGTATGTGTTAATTATAACATGGTTCCATAACAACACTGTATGAAACATAAAAATGGGAATATTTTTGAATTGATATTTTCAATATGTTTCTGAACTTAATATTTAGAAAAATGTTTATCCTGATAGTTAACCCATCTTTTCACAACAATTTTTACATTTAAATCGACTTATATAATCTAATTAGATTCTTATAAGTCGATTCATAATGAAATCTTTATCTGAAATTTCCTTGATATGTCAACTTAAAATTTAAGTAAAAAAATCTGAATAGTCGATTTCAAGAGGATCTTTTGTGAATATTTAAAAAATATTAAATTGTATTCTAATTGTAATGTTTTTATTAGAAAATTTATATATTTATAGCGTTACAAGAAAACCATTATTTCGGGTTATATAGTGCATAAAAAAGAGGTGTAAACCTAAGAATTCAAAAGTCCAAGTTAACACCCAATATTTCGAAAACTGTACAAAAATACAAATTCGTTAGATTTTGTAATTACAGTTACTGAAATAAACACTTAAGCAAGTTTCGTTCTCAACGGGATCGGCTTGTGATTATGCACACAAAAAAAATCAAAGCAAAATTAATTAACGTAGAAATAATTAAACTTTTTTCCAGCCATGATTTTGCTTCATAGATAAAAAATGTTAATTTAACATTGTTTCACAGTAAATACAGTTTCTTCAGAATATTCTGAAAATTTTACTAATTGAAATTTTTCTACCTTAAAGTAATTTTAATTCGAAAAAAATATGAAAGTCACTAAAATTTGCTATAAGAACTTATGAATTTAAAAAAGTGCCTTAAAACCGATCTCTACAATATGTTTTTGATATAATCTTTTTAGCAGTTTATTCTTGATAAATATAATTATGATAAATTCTTTGCAGCAGACAATAAAAGACCGTCAGATGAATCTTGTGAAAATAAAATTTTATTACTTGAAAATATTAATTTTCGAACACTATTTAATACTAAAATTTAAATCACTGCTTTATTAAATCAAATAGAAGGATTAGGAGTATAATAATATATATAATTTTAGAAAAATCGAAAATTTGATCAATTTAAAATTTTTTCAAGATTTGAGTTTTTGAAGAGTGAAATAGAAAGTTTCAATCGAATTATAAGAAAAGAAATTTAGAAGAAAAATGTCAGTGATTGGTTAAAACGGAATATTTTTAATTTATTAAAATACAAAAATTAAAATGCGCTTTGAAAATATATTTATTTTATTATTTTGATTCTTTTTTTATTTAAAAGTTTTTTTTTTACTAATTAAAATTATTTTTGTTTTTTTTTTTTTTTTTGACATTTTAAAATATTTAACGTGATATTTTATTATTTTTATTTTTTTTTATTTTATTATTTTTTTTTTAATTTTTAATTTTATTATTTTTTATTATTATTTTTTAAAATATTTTAAACTTGAAATTTTTTAAATTATAAATATTTATTTAGTTTAACTTTTCATTCTCATTTATTTAAAACAAGTGTTTATTCGTCGTAATTTATTTTCATTTTTAAATTTTCCTTAAATTTCTCTTCTATTTTTTTAAGTATTTCGTTCCTCTTCTTACTCTCTTAAAAGTATGTTTTTAATTAAAATACGTATTAATTTCAACAAGTTTATTACCAAATTAGTTTTTAAAAATATTTTATATATTTTATCACTTGTAATTAAAATAAAATTTATCAATTTAAACTACTTCTCCCCAAAAATTTACTCTTAATCTTAACTCTCTTAAATATAACTCTCTTAAAATGTTATTAAGCTTGAATAATTTGTTTTAAATCTTTATTGTGGCCTTATTAAATATAAGATTTTAGCGATATTTTTATTTATTTATTTAATTTTAAGTTAATTTAAAAATATTTAAAAATTCGAAATTCATTATTGCAATTTTTAAATGAGACTTTCACGATTAGAAATTCCTTTTTCTCTCTCTCTCTTAAAAGCCCTTTCTCTCTTAAAGTATTGGGGTAATAGGGGTATTACCCTTATTATAGAAATCAGTTTAAAAATGCAGTTTTCTAATTAATAAAGAAATAAATAAAATAAAAATAAAACTTATAATTGTAAATGTGTTTGTGATTATTTTTATTCAAAGATTCTAATGGCGCCATCTTATGAAATAAATCAAAGTGACTAATTCTAATTAACATGATTAAATTTGTGAAAAAAAATCTGAATGGAATTTGACTTAATAAAAAAAAAATATTAAAATAATTAAATCAATTGATTTCTCTTAACAAAAAAAGAATAAATTGTGATTTAAAAAGAATAAAAACAAAAATATTTTTTTTGGTGGAAAATGTTACATTTCTTAAATTCAATAATTTGTTTCTTTTTTTTAATTTTATTTATGCCCTACACCATCATAGGTGGTTGTTTTGACGATGAACGTCCTCCCGCGTAGCCAGCTGTCTATGTTAACCCGCTACAGGCCGCAGTTTTAATGACATTTGGTATGTGTCATTAATACGGCCAAGGACAATGCCTATTTTTTTACCAAGCCCCCATGTATGAAAGGAGATTTAAAGTCACAGAAGTCCTTAATATAAAGCGATTTTTTGAGAAACTGGCACAAGTTAGTCCTATAATATTCTAAAATGAAGTGCAAAAAACGAATATTTTTATAATTTTACATTCGTCGGTCCATATTTCTTCCAGCTCCCATATAATGCCCACAGAAAAATGCTTTTAGAATGCACTAATCCCACATGAATGTTAGTACAAATATAATATCCCCTACTCTTAAGCATTAATTGAAAAAAATACCTTTAACCAGGATGTATCAACTTTGTCATTCTGTGTATAACGCTAAGAAGGATCATCTCAGACCCCATAATTTATATATTTTCTTGCACCAAATCAAATTTTGAATCGATTTAGCTGTGTCCATCCGTCTGTTGTTGGCACACTCACATCTACAATGAAATTTGGCTTAAGTATTCACTATTGTCCTGAGAATTTTCCTATTTAAAACCAGAAAAATCGGTTCAGTTTAATAAAAGATATAGACCAATTTCTGATGCAAACTCTAAGTTCAAGCAATGAGCTTCCGTAAGTCGTTTATTACGAATGAAATTTTGCTATAATATTAAGTTATAGGAGCTTCATTCCGATTCCAAATATTATCCAGATCGGTTCAAGTTATAGCCAAAAATATAACTAATTTTATGACCCATAAAGTGTTTCTGTGCGAAAATTTAGGAAACGCGCTTATATAAAGTATACGTTAGCGAGTATATGTGTGAGTGTGTATATATGAAATATAACGTTTTTTTTACTTCATTTGCATTTGTGGAGGAGGGTATTTTAACTTCTTTTAATTTATTTTGTCCGTCCATGAAATCATTTTCCCCTAATTTGACATTTTTGTTCTTCTTGGTTCAGAAAAGTTTTTCATAAAATTAATAAAATTTTATATTTCAGATTTCCTGCTTCACTTGCCACCATTATAGGTGTTTTTAGAATTTGCCATAAATTTTATGGCAAAAATAAAAGTTAATTTTATAGCATCTGTTTGTTTAAAAACTAATCATATTTCAAGTTTTTATATTCTTTTCAACAAAAATCATTTTATTTAATATTTAAATCTAAATTTTTTTAAAAATAAAATTTAACAAAAAAATAAATAAACAATTCAACATTTTTTTAAACATAAAAATATTAATGACATTTAATTGTCACCACGTTTAATGTCATTTTTTCTTCAAGTCAGATTCCATTTATTGTTGTTGTTTTTCTTTATGTCATTTGCCTAAAAATTATTTGCATTTTTTTATGATTTTTAAAAATATTTTTAATAAAATTTAATTTTATTTTGATGAATGAGACACAATAATTAATATTTTTTTTCTTTTGCAAAAAAATAAATAAATAAATAAATAAATTTTGTTTTTTATTTATTTTTATTGTTTGAAAAGTAATTTTTGGTTTTTAATGGTTTTTTAAAAAATACTCATTTTTTATATTTATGATCGTTATTATGAGATTTTAATTAAGAAAAGAAAATTCAGAATATTTTTTTGGAAAATTCAAAAAAAAAAAAAATTAAGACAAATGTTTTCTTGTAAAAAAGTTGTGTGACCTTTTAACAATTGTGTGTGTTTATATAACTTCTAGATCTGACACGATCTTGTTATCTTTGTAAAAACATCAGATGGTGATCATTTATTACTAACAGATAGACAAATTTAAACATTTTTTCAAAATAAAACATTTTGTGATCTCAAATGATCACATTTTATACAAAATTTTACATTTATTTATTTACATAAATTTTATAAAATTATTTATATTTAATTCTTGACTTTATTTGGACATAACGACTTTTTGTAGATCTTTGAATGGTTGACCCGTTTAAATGTTGCTCTGTTTGGTTTCTCTAATTTCCTTAAATATTTGCTTAATGTGACATTTTTTAATTTAAAACTTTTCTTTAAAAATAAATAAAAAAAATCCATTTTATTTTATATAATAAATAATTTCAAAATGCTTTTGTAATTTTAAAAGAACAGGTGTTTTTTTACGTGGTTCCAAGAACCTGACATTTAATCACGTTCACTATACAAAGCAACAAAAACAAAACTTTAAATAATAAAAACTAAAACACTAAATTAGAAAAATTCTAATAATTCAATATTTATTATTTCAAATGCAACAAGTGAAATGAAACACTCGGTTGAGTCGAATCTCAAACACCTTTCTGCTCAGCTCATATCATCACTGAACGTTGTGAGAGTGTAATTGATTGATCGCTACGTGTTAAACAGTTTAAAAGTATTCGGAATTTGTGAAAAAATATAAAATTTCACTTTTGTTTTAAACTTCACCAAAATAACTAGTTCGGCGATCGTTTTACTTAAAGTATATCAAACGACTCAGGTACGATTTTACGTTATCCGTTCGTCTATCATAATATAATATAACATCGTAGGTTTTCTAAATTTTAACAATTTTTTCTCCGCTACAAATCCATCCTTTGAAAATCATTTGAATTTAAATTTTATGATGATCAATATATAATTTTCTTTTGCTTACATTTAATTCCCATTCCGAGAATCACCTCATGTCACATTAATCTTTATGAATATCATCATCCCGCCGCCTAAACGGCTGAAGTTAAAAATATAACATTTCGGAAAAAGTGAAAAAACGTGAAATCGGTTAACTTATATTTCATTAAACTTAATTCATATCATTATTATTTTACAAAAAAAGGCCGACATGTGTTTGGTACTTTTTTTAATTTGGGATATTCAGGGAGAATAAGTGTACTTAGGCACTTTTTTGTTCTCTATATAATCATTAATGCTGAATATGCGATCAAATTTTGATCGCATTCTAAATTTATAAAAAAATTTAAGAGATACATTTGTACTTCTTGAACATTCGAATGGTAAGGGAGTTAAAAACGTAACTTTATTTGGTACTTTTTCGTAAATAGTTTCTCTTTTCATTCATGGACAAAATGATTGAAATATATAATAATGAAATGTTAATATATTTTAGAAATTTATTGAAAAAATACATTTGGACCGGAGAAAAATAAAAAAGTACTTATTAAGCCAAGTTTGTAAATATTAGAAAAAAACATTAATTTTCTCAATTCATAAAAAGTATCAACTTGGAATTATAACATGGTACTTTTTGGAGAATATACAATTAGGGCCATTTGGAGAGAATAAGGATATTTTGGTACTTTTTTTGTTGCTAAATATCTCTTGAAGTATTCAGAACTTAAAAAAAATAAAATATAAATTTGGTACTTTTTGAAAATTCGAATATTAAGGGGATAAAAAACACCTACAGTTTGTACTTTTTGGTACAGAATTTTTTTCTATTCATGGAGAAAATTATTGAAATATTTTACTGTGGAATCACAATGAAAATTTAAAATTTATTGAAAAAATGAGCTCGGGTTTCAAAAAGTACCAAAAGTGCGTAAAAACGGGAAATTATTTGTTTTTAAATCATTAAGAGAAATTAATAATATTTAAAAAAGTCGTTCATTTGGTTGGACACTAATTTTGGAAGGTGGACACTAAATGGCTGCTTTGAGAGCAAAAATCGATATTTTGGTACTTTTTTAATTATTTGAAATAATTAATTTAAGTGAAAACAATAGTCGGTCAAGCCTGACTATTTAATACCATCTATCAAATTGTTGGTTATAAAAGGCAGCTATCAACAATTAATGATCGACCCCCGATTAAAAATATTTTGTTATTTGTGCTTAAAAGAGCTTTTAAAGGACTTTTTCTGGTGGGGGGAAATAACACGGAAGACAGAGGAAATTATAGATCGACAGTGATTCTGAGTCGAACGGTATATTTAAAGTAGGTGCCAGCAATATTTTTTCTGTGCGTTACAAACTTAACCACAAACGCATTATATACCAACCATATATGGTGGTGTAGGGTATAATGAAAATAACAGTATTTATAGCCCTAAATGGATAAAAATAATTTGAAGTAAATTTTGGATGATAATATAAAAAATGTTATCTTTGTCTACGAGGGTCGTAATGTTAACTTCAAGCCTGCGAAATGGTGTTTAGTGTTATCTTGACGGCCCTAACCGAATATAAAACTTTTACTCATTTTTATTGAAATTTAATTTTTCAACAATAAATTTTCATTAATTGGAAATAATTTTAAATAAAATTAAAAATTATTTTAATCAATTTTGTAATTTTGATTATTTATTAAAAAAAAATCGTTTGTTCAGAATCATTTAAGTTACTTTCCCTCTCAATAACAATAAAACCCTGAATATTTTACCTTAAACAATTGCAAATTTTCTTTTTTTTCTGTTTGTTCTCCTCAACTAAATTTAATTTGAAATATTTTATTAAAAAAATTTTCCGACAAATGACCTCGTAAAGCAATTGTTAGATTTTGTTCGCAATTTTCTATTTTGTTTTTGTTTTAGGTTTCATAACTTCTTATGTTGCGCTGCCTTTTTTTATTATTTCGATTCTTTTTCATATCAAAAAATTTTATCTCTTAAGTAGTTTTTTTTCTAAAATTTTCTTTTGTAGTGAAAACAACAAAAAACAACATCAAGAAATTTTCTTTCATTTTCATATAAATTTCAAAGATGTTGTGCACTAACGTTTTTCTAATAAGTTTTTTTTTGTATTTTGTATTTTGTATCTTGTAGTTTTTCCCAATTTTTTCATTTCATTTCTTTTAGTTTAAGTTCTTTCAGTTGGGTTTGTTGTGTTATTTTTGCTCTTCTGTTGTTGCTGTTTTTTTATTTTTTAACTCTGGCACTAGAAGATTTTCTTTCTTTCTTCGTCGTCTTGTGTTTTATTTCCACTTTTTTTTTTGTTTTTGTTCTTCTTAATTTTAATTTCTAACAAAACATTTCTATTTTTTTGGCAAAATGCCAAAAAAAAAAACAACAAGTAAGAATGCTATATTCGGCTATGCCGAATCTTCAAAACCCTACACCACAAATGCGTTTGAAGTAGATACATTATGTTTCGTTGAATATATAAAAGTGGTAGTTTAATCTTACGGCAAAATTTTATTCCAATTTGTCAATTTATAATTAATTTGAATTTAGAGACTGCCCCAGATATCGGTCTATATCTTTTAATATACTAAACCGCTCAGTCGAAATTCCATTAAGCTCTGTCAATTATTGTGGATGTGAGAGTGCCAACACCAGACAGTCGAACATACAGTGCTAAATTGACTCAAATTTGATTTGATGCGTTACATACGAAATAACAAAATTAATATACCCCCTTCACTACGTGTAGTGGTGGTTGGTATAAAAAGAATTTTCATGTTTTAAACACACTTGTTTTTTGCTTTATTTCTGTTGTTTCTTTATTATTTCGTTGGTTATTTGTTCTTTCTTGTCGGTCGGTCTACAATAACAAAGTAGTTGACTGTTGTTGTTGTGCTGCTGTTGGAATTGCTGAAGATGATATTTTTCGCATGGTGCTCTCAAGCTGTCATACACTTTGGTTTATAGTTATAAAAACAATTGGGAATACGTATTAAAGTATTTTTTTCCGTAAAAACAAAAGATTTCAAGGTTTTTTCCGAAATTCAACATAAATGAAATCTCAAACTAATAAACAGATCAAAATCATCATCCCCAATTATCAGTTAAGGTGAAAACTATTTGGGTGTCTGGTAAATCGCAAAACCTGTTCCATCACGATTAAATAAAAAATCCTGCAATAAGAATTAGAAGCAACTTTTCGATCTTATAAAATGTTTTGCACCATTTATGTCTCTTTAATGGAATATATACCCTATTTAACCTTTTTATCTATTTAAGCATCAGAATATGATAGACATTATGAATTTATGTTGTAAGGAAATTTAAACTAAAAACTTTTAGAAGAAACTTTGCAGATAATCATAATATAATCAAATCTTTTATATAAATATGTTTACTTGAAGTTTTTAATCATAATATGATAAAACATTAATCAAATTTATGAAAAATTAATCTAAAAGAAATTTTAACAAAAAAACTGTTCACATAATCATAACATAATAAAAGTTTTTTTAAAAATAACTTCATAAAAATGTTTAATTTAAGTTTTAATCACAACAAGATAAAAATTATGAATACTTGTAGAAAGGACTTTGAATCGAATAGAGTTAACTATAATATGATAAAAGCTTTTGACACCAAAAAAACTTTACATAAAAATATGATTAAATTTTTAACCATAATATGATTATCAAATTATGCAAGAAAAACAAGTATGAGTGCTAAAATCGGTTAAATTGGTATGATGCCAACATGAGAAATTATAAATTATATGAGGGCTATGGGAATTTAGTTAGATATTTTCTAGTATAATATTATCACAATACCAACATCTTGTAAGGCCTGTGTAAGGAGCTTGTGAATCGATCTTATAATAATTTTGAAATCACTTCATATGGCTGATACAAACAAATTACGAAAAATTTAATTCAAATATTTTCACATCTGTATTAAAATCCCACTTTGAGCTTCAAATCCCATTCCAGAAACACATTTGCTTTTTATCTTACCATTATAATATTAAGAGGCTTCACAACGTTTACATGTCAACCAAACGGATGGATAGAATAACATCGTTAAATCGTCTCAGAAATTGATTTTCAGTTGATCAGTGAGAGAGTAAGAACAATTTTTCTGTATGTTAGAAACACATCATAGACGTCAGCTATGGTGATGTAGAATATAATAAAAATTAAGTTTGGTCCAATCATATTACTCTACGTTAACTTTGTGTTTAGTTGTAAGATATTTTTTCATCTGAATATTAAATTTCTTTGATTCTATTTCTAACAAAACTTACATGTTTACCAAATTCAACCGATTCTACAACTGACGACATCTAACCATTTCCAACGTCATAGATATTGCATTTTGGTTGGATCACATTTTTCAAAACAATTTTTTGGAAAAAAAAAAGAGAATCATTTATATGTTTATAAAAGAAGTTTTTTCTCGTTTTTACCCTCTTTCTCTCTGGTATTAACTCTCTTTTTGGGGGTACCATTTTTTGAAAAGTTTTGCACACAAAATCCCAATTTTTCCTAGAAGAAGAGAACAATAATTTCTTTAAAAATTTTAGTCACATTTTAAAGTGCTTTTTTGTGCAGTAACAATTAAGCACGTTTTATATTTTTATTTCCTTTTCATTTGAAAACACAACAATAAAAAGCAACAATTTACAACATTTTCGAACATTTTTCGCTTTGTTTTTGCATTTGTGCTCTGAAAGCTAAAAGCAAGTATTTCAAAGCAAAAAAGAGCTTATAAATAAAAACAAGTAAGAATGCTATATTCGGCTATGTCGATTCCTCAATACCCTACACCACAAATATGCATGAAGATATTGGATTGAACCGATTTTGCTGGTTTTAAGTAGGAAACTTCACAGGACTAAAAAAATACTCAAGCCAAGTTTATTTACTCTGTTATTAGTTAATCGACTCAGATTTTGGTTGATGAACATACATACATTATGGGGTCTGAAATGATTTCCTTTTAGCATTACACAGGGAATGACAAAGATAATATACCACTTCTGGTGGTGAAAAGTCAACTTTAATACCTTCAAAAGAAATCTGAAAAGAACACAAACAAATTTAAATCCATAACTATTAGAAGGTCCTTGAACAATTTGAAAAAAAATCTATTTTTAGTTTTATTCAAAACCCCAACATTTTACTTTTTGGTTTTCTGTTTTCTGTTTTTTATTATTTGAAATATTTTGTGGTTTTTTTCCATGTTAAAGAATTAATTTTAAGTTATAGTTTTTTATACCATAATAATGAGTGTTAAATGTTATTTAGGTGGGCCAATGTGGACTTAAGAGGCTTGTAAGTTTGGCCGCAAATAAAAATAATTTTTTTTTAAATAAACGGAAAAATGACGAAGCTTCTTTGTTGGAACCCAAGAAAAAAAAAAGAACTTTAAAGAATTAAACCACAAGAATAAATATTTAAATGTTTACACACATAATAACAAGAATAACATAATTACAGTGGTGTTAAAAATTATAGCACAATTAAAGGATTTCATAAACATGATTTAAAATGTATATAACACTTAAAGAAAAACCAGGTTGTAGTAAATATAATCCACAAGGAATATCTTATGGTTTGTGTCATCATAATGTTACCATACTTTTGACCGATATACTACATGATTACGCAAGTTCTAGGATACGCAATGTAACAGTAGACCTGCAACTTCCCAACAGCATCAAAAATTGGAGGATTAAAGAAATATTGTGTTCCTGTTTAAAAAAATATCAGTCAGATACACATTTGTGAGATGGTCATTTGTTAGTTAGAGTCAAGGTTTGTATCTCTCGGTATGCCTGACAATGTCGAAGAACATCCAATTTGTTCGTAGAATGAACTGAGCGAAAATGCACAGGGTTTTTTATTTGTAACAGATACAGCTTATGAAGAATTTACAACAATTTGTCCGATTTCGGAAAGACATCGTTGAGCAGAGCAAATTTTAAAAGGCTTTAAAAATGTTTAAATGCTGCTTCTTCTTGGATGATATTGTCATTTAGGGAAAAAATGTCATATTGAGTTGGGCAATAACTTTGTCGTAGTGTAACTCACAATTACTATCATGCATTATGGCTGGACCTTCCTTTACAAAGGATGTTTTCCACTCAGTGCTAGAATATTTATCACAATTGCAAAAAAGATTCAATATCAAATATATACGCAAGCGTGTCTGTGTGTGCTGATGGTCGAAGGTGATGACAAAATGTTGATGATGATGTAGTTCAAGTCTCAATAAGAATGGGTGAAGGCGGTGGGAAGGAAAAATGCAAATGATGATGTTGTTGATGTTGGTGGCCGGTGTACATGGTGTGAGTAAAATATATACATACATATATATATCTATAAGTATATATGTATTTAAACACAAATATCTAAAGGCAAACAATTTATACTATAAAATGCCTCGTGCTGTTGCTAATATTTATAGTAGTAGTTTTGCCCGCAATGCTATAAATGTAGTTGTTGTTGTTGTTCATATGATGTACAAGTTGGGTACAAATAAAATAAATGAAATAAAATTAAATAAATAAAATAAATAAATTGTTGCTTGATCTCTTCAGAAAAAAATATGCGTTTCTCTCATAATAAAAAATTACGATTTTTTGTTGCTGCTGCTGTTGCTGCGTTTTGTTTAACTGCTACTGATGTTGTTGTTGTTGCTGCTGCTGTTGCTATTGTTTTTGTTGTAGTTGCTGTTGATTTTTGAGGCCAAGGTAGCCTGTGTTGAGTGACATTCGTGTTGCTGTTTTTTTTAAATTTTTTTGTTATCTATTTTTGCGGCACTACAACAACAATACGAAGGAAAAAAGTCGGCCTTTTTTCTCAATTTTTATGGTTTATTTTAAAATAATAATAATAATTTCTACATAAAAAACATATTGTCGCTACTAAAAAAGACTGGGTGTGTTTTAACCACAATTCGTAGAAATTAATAACGAAACACAGTTTTGGAAAAAAATTCAAAAATAACGAAAAAAAGAAACATAAATAAAAATAATATTAAACAATAAGAATCTTAATAAAATGTTTTAAATTTTATTAAATCATAATATTTCTCTATTTTATTAAAAAATACCAGGAAATTTTGAAAAAAGTGAAAGAGAATTTTATGAAAATTTTTTCAAATTAATTAAATAATTTTTATTTCATAATTAATATTTTAGAAATGTTATATAAATTCCACTTACAGGTGTTCATCATCATACAAAAATATTTTAAATAAATTAATTTTTATTCTAAATTAATTTATTTTTTTTCACATTTTTTACAATGTTGTTTTGTGGTTTATCGCCTGACGTCCGTAATGTAGTTTTTATTTCGCACTCTGTTTTTCTATTCATTGCATTTTTGTATAAGTTAAGATGTATATGTGTGTGTGTTATTTATTTATTATCTCATTTCTTGTGTTTATTTAACTTAGAAATATATGTAAAAATATTTCTTTCTTGCTGATGGTTCTTTCTTTTTGATAAAATAAATTCTAGTAAGATTTCAAGGATTTTCATTATACCCTACACTACCAACACAAGTGATATATTAACTTTGTCATTCCGTGTGTAACGCTAAGAAGAAATCATCTCAGACCCCATAATGTATATATATTCTTGCATCAAATTCAAATCTGAGTCGATGTAGCAATGTCAGTCTGTCTGTCCATGTGTCATTTGTTGGCACATTCACATCCACAATAATTGACAAAGCAAAAGGAAATTTTGTCTGAATATTTGTCGTAGTCCAGAGAAGTTTCATTTTGAAAACCAGCAAAATTGCTATGGACCGATATCAGGGGCATTCTCTTTATTCCGGCGAAGAACTTTCGTAAAGTTTTTGATAATAAATCAAAATATTTGAATAAAATTTGCCCACAATATTAAGTCTAATGAACTTCATTATCATTCCAATAATGATCAAAATCGATGCAGTAGAAAAAAACTTACTCAGTAAGTGTTTCTGTGTTGTATTTAAGAAAATAATTTATACATTACATAGTATTGTGAGTGTATATGTGATTGTGTATGTATATATTAAAATATTACTTTACATGCATTTGTGGTGGAGGGTATTGAAGATTCTACATTGCCGAATATAAAATTCTTACTTGTTGTATTTGTGATTACAAGTATTTTTTTTAGTTGAGAGCAAAAGAAAAAGGAGAAGATTATGGTCTTTTGGAAGTTATTAAATAAATTAAAATCGAGTTATACACAAATTGTTATGTGATTGATAGATTAAGATACATTTTACATTTAATTTAATTTTGAGCACTTAGTTTAGATTAATTTAACTACTTTTAATTGCAATAAAAATGCTAAAAATTATTACACTTTGTTGCTTCAGAGATGAAAGCTTATCAACGTTATTTAACTGCTGCAGAAGAAGAGAGTTGAATTCTCTTCTTCTTGAAATTACTGAAAAAATGATCAAATATTGTGACAAGAAATGATTGAAGGCTCATGTGCCACACTATTAGGAATAATATCATTGTTTTACTCACAGCGAATTGGGCGTTCAGGAACATAGATTGTTTGCAATATTTCTACTGACTTCTAGTGATTGAAAAGTGTATTTTCTTAGAATTTCAGATTTTTCTGAATCACAAAAAAATTTAACTTATTTCGATTATCTAAGTCGATTAAAAATTGATTATAAAAATTTATATATAAAATTGTTTATCGAAAAATGGTGAATCGATTATTAATTTTGTTTACAACTGGAGAAGGTCTACCACCTGTTGAGGTACACTAGAATCTGCACCCTTAAATATTCATTTTCCAATTATTGAGTTTTATATTTTTACGATTTTATTTTCGATTAAACTTGGCTATTCCGTGCATTATCTCAAAAATGAATCATCTAAGACGTCAGTCCGTTTGTTGTTGACAAGCTCACATAATTATCAGAGATAATTGAAAGAAGGTAAAGCAAGAAAAGCTGGATCCAGTTGGAAAAATTGTAGATCAATATCTGAGAAAATCTCTAAATTGTGCAAAAGTACTTTTGCAAATTCTTCTATCAAAACCAAATGGATTGAAACAAAATCTCTCATTATTGTTATTATTGCTTTAAGTAATTATAGCTTAAAGGTGCACAATATATCTGCATTTCTTTTGAAATTGTGAAAAATAATCTTCTAATGAGTCATAATTCTAATTGTTATAAGTCAGCGATGTGTCATATAAAAGAATTTTGTTCAAAAGGTGCTACAAACATAAATTCTTTAGATCAAATTAATAAAATAATTTAAAAATTGTTTTTTTTTTATAATGAATAATTAACATTTCTTTAAAAATAACTCATTAAAAAAAACATGACTAAAATGTTTTACAGATATTGGACACGCTTTTTTGTAAAATATACTTTTTGAAGAAATGACGAATATTAAATAAATAGAGTTTTATTGTAAATTGAAAAGTAAATGGGCCAATGGAAAAGGTTTCCAATTGAAACTAAAAAATTAATTTTTAAAATTCTTTAACTTTTTCTAATGATGAGTCACCCTAATAATTTTATTTGTTAAAATGTTATATAAAATTGTTAAGTTTCCTAATTGCATACCATTCATTCATTCATTCATTCATTTTTTCATACATTCATTTATTCATTCAATCATTTTTGTATTGTTTAACTGAAGTGACTGAAAACAACTGACTGACTCACTATAGAAATGTACAAAAAGAAGAAGAAGAGGAAGAAGAGAAAATCATTATAATACCTGAGTACTTAGAAACTTATTCTTATTTAACTTATTTTTTTATTTTCATTTTCTTATATTTTAAAGATACTTTCTTGGCCACTTACACAAACAAACAACCAAGTGATTGCAAATATCTTAAAGAACAACAACAAAAAAATTACAATAAAATCGCACAAAAAAATTAAAACAAAACTCTCATTAGAAAACAATACAACTACAAAATACAAAAACCTCACAAGGATACTTCAACAATATAGAAAAATAATAAAACTAAAGGATACATTTTACATTTACAATAAAGAAATCAAAAAGGATGAAAAGAGCCAAATAAGAAAGAAGCAAAAATGCTTATTCGGCTATGACGAATCTTCAATACCCTCTACCACAAATACTTCTTTCTAACACATACACTCACAGACGAAAACAATGCATAAAAGTTTTTCTTGAATATAACACGAAACACTTAATGCGTCATAAAATTAGTTAATATTTACTGAACCGATTTTTAGAAGTACATATGGCATAATATTATGGCAAAAATTTCATTCTTATTTGTCGATTTATAATTGAAAATTTTTTAAAAAGTTTTTTGCTTGAATTTAGAGGATGCTTCAGATATCGATCTATATATTTTAATATAATGAACCGATTTTGTTGGTTTTAAATCGGAAACTTTTCGGGACTATTACAAATACTAGTGCCGAATTTCAATGAGCTCTGGCAATTATTGTGGATGTGAGCATGCCAACAACAGACGAACATAGCTAAATCGCCTCAGATTTTTATTTGATGTAGACATTATGGCTTCTGAGATGTTTCCATCTTAGTGTTACACAAGGAATGTCAGACTTAATATACTCTCTTCACTACTTGTGTTGGTGGAGGGTATAAAAGTATATAAGAAAGAAAGAAAAGTTAAACGTCATTCAACAATAAGAAACTAACAACAAATAACATAATAATGATATATACAAGTGTATGTGTGAGTGTGTATTTGTTTTACTTCCTTCTCTACCTTTAAATCCCTACAAAATATAAGCAAAGTTATACACAAGAGAGAGAAAAACAACTGAAAAGAAACCAAAAAAAAAAAGAAAAGCATCCTTTATTATTCTTCTTATGTGTTGTTTATAAAAAATTCTCCTTCTTATTATTATAAATGTAGTTGTATTTGTATTTTAGTCCTTGTTCTTGTTTATTTTCCCCCTACAAGTTAGTCGCTTCATGTGCGTATGTGTGTGTGTTTGTTAAAGCTTTTAGTTATTTGTGTTTCCATTTTTCTTCCTTTTTGTTAGTTCTAAAGGGAAACATTTGAAATTTTGTCTGTATCCTTCCTTGTCAGTCATTTGTTTAGTCAGTCAGTCATTGCTCTCTTTTTTACTCGTTCCTTTTCTTTTTCTTTCGTTTCTTTTTTATTTATTTTATATTTTTATAATGTTGGTTTTAACCAGGATTATTAAGGATTTTCTTATGCCTTTAAGCGAGTGTTTCTCTTCTGTTTCCCTTCTTCACACAAATAGTTTAGATGATGAGGAAAAAATGTGTTATAAGATTTCTTAAATAAACAGAATCCTTTGAAATCACCGTTATAAAGTTGTTTTTAATCTAAAATGTATTGAAATGTGGTTGTTATTTGGTGGGATTTAAGATCCCTATTTCATCATAATGACTTAAGTTGAAAACATATGTTTTAAATTTTCCAACACATGAAAATTGAATTTGAATAATTTGTATGAAGGATATTAAAAGGCATCTTGAGTATCCAAAGCCAGTGTATTTTTCCATTTAAACCATCTTTTCCTGATCTTGAGATTATAATTATATTGTAATTATTTTCTATAATTGGAAAAATAAATCAGTGGTTTTAGAAGACAATTGTATAACCATAACATGGCAATAGTTGTTCCATACTTTTTAAAAGACTCAAGCAATCAATTTACTCTCTGAACCAAAACACATGATGCATATTTTAAATAATCCTTAAGACGTTTTGAATCAATTGAACATTTTTAAAGTGTAAATTGAATTCATACTGAAAATTCACTTCAGTGATATTCCAACGCTTTTCTATTGTTAAGACGAAAATAAGCCGAGTCTCTGTTGCCATACTGTCGGAAATGGCATAGAGTTTTCCGCAAAACGAGAAGGATTTTTTTCAAATTCAAATTTTTACTAAAAATTCAAATTTTCACTAAAAATTCAAATTTTCACTAAAAATTCGAATTTTCACTAAAAATTCGAATTTTCACTAAAAATTCGAATTTTCACTAAAAATTCAAATTTTCACTAAAAATTCAAATTTTCACTAAAAATTCAAATTTTCACTAAAAATTCAAATTTTCACTAAAAATTCGAATTTTCACTAAAAATTCAAATTTTCACTAAAAATTCGAATTTTCACTAAAAATTCAAATTTTCACTAAAAATTCGAATTTTCACTAAAAATTCAAATTTTCACTAAAAATTCAAATTTTCACTAAAAATTCAAATTTTCACTAAAAATTCAAATTTTCACTAAAAATTCAAATTTTTATTAAAAATTCAAATTTTCACTAAAAATTCAAATTTTTACCAAAAATTCAAATTTTTACTAAAAATTCAAATTTTCACTAAAAATTCAAATTTTCACTAAAAATTCAAATTTTCACAAAAAATTTAAATTTTCATTAAAAATTCAAATTTTCACAAAAAATTTAAATTTTCATTAAAAATTCAAATTTTCACAAAAAATTTAAATTTTCATTAAAAATTCAAATTTTTATTAAAAATTCAAATTTTCATTAAAAATTAAATTTTCATTAAAAATTCAAATTTTCATTAAAAATTCAAATTTTCATTAAAAATTCAAATTTTCATTAAAAATTCAAATTTTTATTAAAAATTCAAATTTTCATTAAAAATTCAAATTTTCACTTGAACAAAAATTTAATTTTTGGAAGTTCTACAAATTACAAATTTCTTCAAAAAATTTTTTTAATGTTTTAAACACTAAAAAATTACATTAAATTTTCATGCAAAATTTTGCATTTGCACTACGAGTTAAAAAATTAAATATTTAAATCTTGGTGAAACTTAAATATTCAAATTTTCTCATTTTAAGTACAAATTAAATTTTTCGAAAACGTTAAAATTTTCATAAAAAAATCAAATTTTCTATTTTTCGTCAAAATTAAATTTATTTGCAAAATCAAATTTTCTTTTAAAAAAAAATTCTTTTAAATTAAAATTAAAAAATAATATAAATTTAATACTTTTTCTCTTAAACAGAAAATTTTAAATTTTTACACAAAAGCGTTATTTTTCATTTTTTTGTTTTGCAAAATTTACTTTTTGTTCAAAATAAAACACTTGTATTTTTTAGTCGCCTTGGAACACTCATACACACACACACTTATACAATACTTACAATAAAGACAGGCAATCGTTGTGAAAATAAACACTTGACTGCTTCAAGAATTCTGACTTAAATGTGAGAACAACAGACGATTATTGATAGTTTAGCACATACAATAGAACAGCAGCAACAACTTATTATTAATTTTATCAACAACGACAACAGCAAAGCAACACTTCTTAGTTAAAGAAGAAACAAAAAATTATTAAAAAATAAACTTCAGAATTATTATCTAACCACCGACTGCAACTTGTTTAAACACTGCTCCTCTGTTTCTCCCTTGCGTGATCTCTCTTTGTCATCTATTTAACGAAAAAATAAAATAAATTTTTTGTGTAAAATAATTTCAATGAACATTTGAGAACTTAAAATTTTGTAGAATGAAAACAAATGTCGAAAAAAATTTATAGGCAAAACCTATTGAAACATAATTTGATATGAATGATAATAGAGATATCAGTCTAAAAATGCAGACACTAAGAATGAGCATTATTTATAACGCTGACGTTCTCATCATCATCAACATCCACACAACAGCATTTTAATCATTCACACCATTCAATAAACCAAACAACCAACTAAACAAACAGCATCATCATGCAAGTGTTATTTACTCTAAGTATCATCGTCATCATTATTATTATCATCAGCAGCAACAGCAACATCATTAACACATACAGTGGCTGGCAATTTTAACTAAATATTAACTTATAGACAGAGAGACATATATGCAGATGAACGTACGGAGAGACAGATATTAAAACAAACACACCGTGATACTTTTTTAATACATATTTCTATCATAAAACAAGTAAGAATTCTAATTCGGCAATGCCGAATCTTCAATACCCTGCACCACAAATCCGTTAACACTGAATACTGAACTGATTTTGCTGGTTTTAAATAGGAAACTTTTCAGATCTACAGCAAATATTCAGGCCAAATTTCTTTGAGCTCTATCAATAATTGTAAATGTGAGCGTGTGAACAACAGACAGACAGACAAATCAGATTTTAATTTCATGCAAGAATATATAAAATTTTGAGATCTGAGATGATTCCTTCTTAACGTTACATACGGAATGACAAAACTTACTACTTGTGGAGGTGGAGGGTTTTAAAAAAAATAATGATAACGTCAGCTAGTCAACCATACAACCAGATCACATATCTAACATAAATTCATATTCACACATTCATTCATTTGTTGTCTATGAAAAACATCATTATATGTTCTTTATGTATGTTTGTGTGTGTATATGTGTATATGTGAACTAAACATAAATCGAGCCATATTTTCAATATTCTTTGTTGGCATCATAAAACTCTTGATGTTAGAACTGATGTTTGGAAAATTTTTATTGACTATTGCTGTTGCTGTAGTTGTTGTTTTAGTTTATAATGTTGTTGCTGCAGCTGAGTCTGTTTTTAATGATTCTGTATAGCTCAATGACAAAATGTTTGACCTATTGATTGATTGACTTGTTGTAAAATATAAAAGAAGACAAAAAACATAAAAAACAAAAACAAACATATTTAACTACACCAAAAACTATAATGTAACATACATACATACATACATACATACATACATACATACATACATTCATAGTATACGTCTGGTTTCATAAAATGCCTCTATCTCACATCTATTTATTTTTGCAATCAATACTTGTTTTTTTTTTTAAAGTCTCTCTCTGTGAGTGTGTATGTATGTGTTTGTGTAGGTTTTTACAAAAATGCAGACTCTATTATTAGAGAATTTACAAGAAAAATAGGAAATTTTTTTTATTATCATCAATTAAAATAGAAAACATTTTAAATTATATCAAGTCTCATTTTTCTTATTATAACATACATATGACATACATAAGTATGTGTATATGTATATATGTGTGTATGTGAATGTGATTATATTTAGGGTAAATATTCTTCTGAACAAAATGTTAAAAGTTAATTTGGTAGAAATAACAAAATAAAAATTAAAATGCCTGATAAGAAAAGAAAAATGTAGTTATTTGCTATTTTTCCTTAGCACAAGTTTTAGTTTAAATTACATTTAGCGGTTAATAAGAAATTAAAAAATACAAAAATGAAATCGTAAAAATTATGTTTCTAAATTGTTTAAAGTAAATTAGGCTTCCAAAGTGTTTTCAGTCGATTGTTCAAAACTTATTTTTTAGGGAGCTTAAAAAAAATCTCCAAAAAATTGCCTTTAATCATTATTTAAAATAGATTCTCTCCAAAAAGAGATTATATCGCGATCTTTGTTTTTTGTTGTCAATTTCAGAGAATTTCTCTGAATAAAATCTTAAAATCTTGTTACTAATTTAGAAAAAATGAGTCGAAAAGATCGATTATTCGAATAAGATAATAGAATTAGAATGAGTTGATCAGAAATATAATATAAATTTAAAAAAGGTGGAAAACTAAATATTAATTCTAGAGGTATGAGTTGATATGTTGATATCCGGTATCACAAGATACCGAATCTGTAATTAGATTCCATATCTTGTGAAAAAAACATACAACTTAAGGGAGAATTACATAATTAAAAATAAAAATAAGAAATTCGGAATATTTTCTAGAAATTCAAATTTTCGCAATTTCACTTATAATTATATCATTCCGTGTGTAATGTAATGTCATGTTAGACATAATAAAATATATATATTCTTGCAACAAATCAAAATCTGAGTCGATGTCGTGTTGGCAACCCTTTTTAAAAAGCTTTCTTGGTTTTAGAAACATCATGTGAAACAGGCTTTCTATCAAGAGACTACAAACAGTTTAACAGCATGACTTTGAATGCTTGACCAACTTTATGTAGGATCAAGTTGGGTTTTATTGAATTTAATACTTTTAGTACGCACTCTTTTCGGGTCACTCATTTCAATCAGATTAATATATATATTCATTTGTTTGACTATAAACTTAATAACTGTTTTGTAAATTTTTCATATCACTAAGTTTGAAAATAACTTTTTGGTGAAAATCCTTTCATTTTTGTTAAAACGTTTCCCCTAAAATTACACATTATTTTTGGCTCCCTTAATTCCTCTCTTTATATATAATTTTTTCCAATGTTGATTTAGTTTAAGACAACATGTTATTTTTATGCTTTTAGACACGTTTTTTAGACTCGTATTTGCTTTCGAACCTTTTCTTTCTCTCCCGGCAGCAATTTGTAGAGGTCTTAGTTTTGGAATACCGACCGTACTAAAGGTATTTAGCATTTTTTATATTAAGAAACATATGTATAAGTTATAAATCTTAACAATCTTTTACTGCTTCTCTTTCGCTCTCACTCTCTTGGATTTTCTTATGGCTTTGTATTTGTGCATTATAATACCATGATGATGCTGATGATGATGTTATTGTTTTCTTTGTTGTAATAAAAAAGTGGAGAAGGTTTTTAGGCTTATAATACATAACGTTTTTTTTTGTGATGTTTTATTTAAAATTGTTGTTATTCATTTTTTTCTTTCTTTTGATAAATGTTTATCTTTTTGTGTTTATGGCTTTTTAGCTAAATTTTGCTTTGGCAAGCAAAAAGTTATTAAATACACATGGAAAAACATTAAAACAATAATAACAATAATGATTCTTAAGATAATTTTAAATGAAAAAAATTAATATGAAACCTTAATTTAAGACAATTTTTTTTTGATAAGGAATGTGATCGAAAAAATATTTAACATACATTAATGTTAATTAATTCAAAACCACTAAACTTGCAGTTTGAGTTTTTTTAAATTTGATTGAAATTATTATTACAATTTACTAAAAATTATATATTTTTTATAGTTTTAATCACTAATGGTAAAATTTCGAACCTTTTTCGAAACCCTTCCATTATAGTGCCTTCTGTTACTGTGCATCAGGTAGTACATCTTCGTTTAAAACTAACATGCTTTTGGACATAATTTTTTTCTTAATTCTCTCTTAACTGCACATGCGCTGCCAATCCAAGAACTTTTTTATTGTGGATGGGAAAGTGCCCACAATAGGCAGACGGACATAACTAAATCGACTTGGATTTTTAATGGATGCTAGAATATATATACACATTTTGGAATCTGAGACGATTCCTTTTTAGCGTTACATACGAAATGACACTTCACCACTTTTAGTGGTGGAGGCTACAAAAATCAAACAATACTTGTGTTAAAAGTTTTGATGAAAAACGTGTGTTTATATTTTTCGATCTCACTCCTTTTAACCGAAATGTTTTTCTGTTTTTTTAATTTTTTTAAGTGTACTTTTTTTTGCTATTTCTTTAAAATGTTTTATTATTTAGTTTATTCTTTTATGCTTCTCCTCCATCATTTCTATTGTTGTCGATGGTTGTTTGTCCTTCAAGTATTTTTGTTTTTTTTTTATTTCATCTTTTATTGTTGTTGTAAATATTATGGTTTTGTCATTGTTTTGTGGTTTATTAGAGGTTCTTCTTTCTTCACACAATATTTTCTTACTTTTATTTATAAATTTTTCTTTGTGTAACAAAAACTAAAGATTTCAATGAATTTTTGCATTTGTTAAAGGCTGCGTTGTATATTTTAATGGTTTTGGAGCAAAAATAATAAAAATTGCTTACCACCAGCTCCAACATTTAATAGCTAACCAACTAATCGCCCTGCTTACCGTATGTATATTAAGGCTTTTAAGAGGCATCCATCAGATGAATACATCGGTAATGGACTTTTATTTAAGAATGTGGTTAATGATTTAACATTGTTCTTGTTGTTATTAAAAAAAGACTAAAAAAGACTCATTGAAGCTTGAATCCATGAATTAGTAAACCTTTTTGTTTTTATTTCCATTATTTAAAATCTATTATACTCAGGCCTCTTCGTTAATTTAAGGATACAATTGACATCAACAACTTCTTGGCTCTCATATTTTTGCTCTATAGAGAGCAGAGTGTAAATTAGCTTTATATGCCATATAATGCCAATAGTTTTTAATACCCGATTACCAAGATTTATAGCATTTTTTTTCGCTGTCATTTACTCTTCACTTTGTTATTTATGTTCAAAAATCTAGCCAATTTTGAAAAAAGGACTCATTTATAAAATCCCTTTACGCCATTTAATACTCACACTTACACATATGTTATAGTTGGTTTGAAACTATAACAACGTGTTTTATCTCTCTCTCTCTTCAGTTGGTGGCGTAACACAGTTCTTGTGCATAATTGGCAAAAACATATTTTGGCCATAAATTAGGTTTAATGACAAAAAAAACCCAAAAATATCCTTTTTTTATTAGTGAAAATTGTTGTAAATTCTAAAAATTTAAATAACTTTAAATACTGTCTAAATACTTTTTTTGAAATAAAGATAATATTTGTAGGAAAGTAATTATAGCGAAAATGTGTGTTTAAAGATTTAAATATCAAACTTTTTGTTGATAGAAACAATGAAATAAACCATAATTGAACCTGATAAAATCGCAAAAAATGTGAAATAATTTAATTAATAAAAAAAGGAATTTATTTTTATGACAGCAAACAAATTTTAACAAAAAAAGGATTTCGAAACAAAAAATTATAAAATTTGGTACAAAATTAAATTTATGAAAAAATCATTTGTGGCAAAAACTTAATTTTTTTATAACAAATTGAATGACTAGTAAAAATCTGATTTTTGGCGAAAAAATTAAAACTTAATTTTATGAGAAACAAAATAACGAACAAACTCTTTTGATGGAAAATTGATTTTTTGACAAAAAATTGATTTTTTGTCAAAAAAAAAAAATGTTTTTTTTTTTTTTTTTTTGGAATTATTTTTTTTAATTTATCATTAAAATTTGGATTTTTGATTAAGAAGAAAAATTTTTGTGAAATTAGTTTATAAAAAATTCTATTTCATCAAAAAAACATATTTTTAGAAAAAATTCCAATCATCTGAAATGTTTTAGTTTTTGGTGAAAAAAATTTTAATTAAGTTTTTATGAAAATTTAATTTTTACGATTAAATTTACTTTTGGTAAAATTTTAGGTGAAAATGTATAATTCTTACAAAAATTAGAGTTTTTGGAATTTTTTTTTAATTAAAATAAAAATTAGTTAATTTAAAAAAATTTTTTGGTGAAAATTTAAATTTCTCGGACAAATAACTTTTCAGTAAAGAATTTAATTTTTTGGTAAAATTAAAGTTTTCACTAATTTTTTTTCTTTAAACTGGAAATTTCGGCAAAAAATGTTTGGTTATAAATTTTTTTGTCAAAATATTGAATTTTTGATAAAGAATAGAAAATAATAAAAAAACATTAAAAAATCAGATTTTTAGTGAAAAATCAAAATTTCAAATTTAGATGAAAACTAAATATAAAAAATAAACTTTTAGTAAATAATAGATGTTTTCCGAAAATTTTAAGTTAAAAATTAAATTTATTACAAAGATTAAGTTTCGATAAAATGACCTTTTTTAATAGAAATTTTGTAAAAAAAAAAACTAAATTAGATGAAACACTGAGAAATTGTATTAAGTTATTATTCTTACTCTCGCTTTAAACAACCTGATTTTTAGATTTTTTTAATTTTAAAAATCTTTTAATTGAAATTATATATTTTTTATAAAAATACATATTAAAAAATTAACTCTAATATTTTTTCATTTTTTTTTACAGTGTACCTTAACGAACATAACAGAAAAAGGCCAAATGAAGTAAGTAAAATTTATTAAATTTTTTAAAAATATATAAAATTCAATTTAAGTAAATAAATGAAAATAATTAAAATACTAGATCATTTTGCTCCCATGAAATTCAAAATATATAAATCCCATAGTAAAATTTATTTGAAGTATTATAAAGTAACTACATATTCAAATTCCAATAAAAAAACTGAAATCAATTTTCTTTGTTCTGTTTAACAAAATATTATTATTATTTTTTGAAAACCAAAATAATGTCAAAAATCTAAATGTGTTCACAGTCACGTCATTATTGACCAATTGTCAAACAAGCACGTTCTAAGCTAAATATTGTATAAATTTAAAATTATTATGCCCCAAAGAATTCTAAAACTGCCATAAAACACACACATACATAAAAGGACATTAAATAATACGAGTCAATAATAAAGCTTTAAATTTAAACATTAAATTTAAAGGGCACCTAAAAATATGCTCTAAATTTTTATTAAAATTATAACACAAAAGTATGTTGCATATGTTTTATTTTATAATTTCTAAAACAATGAAGCATATTTTACGGTTTATAAAATTAAATAAATAATAAATTAAGTTCTTTGTAATTTTTTCTATAAAATTATAATGAAAACAGTTGTCAGCAAAATTGCAATAACTTAAGTGTTAAGTACTGAGATCAAAAAAATCTTAGCACTCGTTTTTTATTAAAACTTTTAACCCAAATTTGTAAAACATGTCGGTTATTATATTTTATATGAAACAAATTAATATATTGTTAATCTGATTAAAATGAGTAACTGGAAAAAAGTGCTACTAAAAAGGTGTCCAAAATGAGTTAGATTTTAATGGGGGTGGACTGCCTGTTCAAGCAAAGTGACAAAAAGCACCATTCGACATGGCTACAAATTTAAACATTAGTGATTTCATTTTTATTAACATATATGTCTGTTAAGAATTTTTCGATCTCACTCCTTAATTATTTAAGTTTCAAAATTGTACTTGTTTTATTTTTAATTAAATTTTAAAATAAACTTTATTTGTTTAAATCTTCAAGTAGCCAAATGCCTTGATAACTGACCTTTTCAACTTTGTATCTGAAAAGAAAAACAGTTTATTTTTCTTGGAAAATCACTTGTCATTTGCAGAATTACAAAGTTTCTCAACTTTTCCAACAATTTTTTCTACATTCGGTAAATGTAAAGCAATTTTTTTTAACAATTTTCACAAAAGTATTTTCATAAATATTCATGTGCTTTTTCCTTTAAACGGAAAAATGTATTAACAAAAAATAAACACAAGAAGAAACAAAATGTATTTAATTTAATGTACATATTTATATATATTTTCTTTAAACATTAGCAGTGTTACCATCACACAAGGAAAAAATTCAAAATATTATCAAAAATATCCCGAAGCATTAGTTACCTCCCTAATTTTTTAACACTCATCTGTAAAAGTACATATGTATGTGTTCATCTACAGTGTAGTATGAATTGTATAGTTTTTTTTTCACAATAGATGTCAAGTGTTGTTGTTGTTATTACACGTCCTGTTATAGTGTTTATTGTAAGTATGATGTCAGTCATTTAGTCAGTCACCCACATACATTTACAGTTAAACATTTATATTATAAAGGAAGAAATATAGTTGTTTTTTTCTCTCTCTCTCTCGTTTTTGTAGTTGTTGTTTCATTTAACTAAATAAAACTACAAGTAGTCAGTCGTTGTTTAATATAATACTCACTTGCACACATTTACAAACATTTTTGCAAATGTATTGTTATAATTGTGTTGGTGTCATTATAATTTAAACGTGTTTTGTAAACTCATTTACCCTTTTTCTGTCAAATGACATGTTGTTTTAATGTATAAATATTTATAAATGTATGTGGGATTTTTACACTGGGAGTTTTTTTCTTCTTTTTTCCCCCTTTTAAACGTGTGAAAATCTTTAAATATTTTTTACATAAAATTTATGAATATTTTGATAAATTTAACGTTTTTGGAAGAGTTTTGCATTGAAGGTGAAGAATCTATAAACTATATTGTTCTGTTATTCCAGAAATGGAATTTTATGCCATTTTATGAATTAGGGTGGAATAATTAAAGTGCTTGTCTACAAACAAATATTTTAAGTATTCCAGATGCAAATATAACCGCAGTAAAATTTCTTAACGCAGTTCTTCAAAATGTTTAATTAAAGGAGCCTCCTCGTGTATTAAAAACATCGAAGGACCAGCTTCGCCAACCGACATAGTTGAATATGGAACGCCTAAAAACAAAACTGAATTTTCATAGAATTTTGCTACGAATAACCAATCTTACCAAAAATTACTAAAAGATCCTCGTATAAATCTATTTGCTAATTTATGAAGAAAAGTGCAATATATTATGTTACGTGAGATTCATGTGATTTAAAACTATTATTTTCTGGTGCGTAATGTTGGAACTATAGAAAATTACGTATAGACCCTCGTAAAATTTCGTAAATCGGTTTTTACTTAGATTTATCTTAATTTAACCATATATTATTACAATACCAAAGTCAACAATTACATCTCTGTTCCAAAATCAATTGAGTCACACATTTGGCCATTGATGTGAGATTCTTGCACTTCAAAGTTAAATTTAACATATATAACTGACAGATGTTTGGTATATCATTTTAGAATATTATCAGACTAATTTATTGTTAAATTTCATTGAACTCATTTTATATTAAGCACTTTATGATCTTAAACTCCCAAAAATATTGGACGTTTGTATGAAGGGTAAGTGAAATAGTGGAACCAATGAACGGTATACTAAAATGTAACAATATTTTTTTGCCTTTTGCATGAACACATAATACCTCAACCACCTATGGTTATGTAGGGTATAAAATTAATTAAAGAAACTGAAATAAGTTAAATCCATAAACGCCATCTGCAAGCTTTGTTAAAGCTCTATATGCTCCTTTTACGAACAACGAGAACATTATATATATTTAATGGATTTTTTAAAAGGTCTCTTTTAGGTCTAAGTAAATACTTAAGATAGTTTACCTATAATTTGGTTTCGAATCCCCAATAAATTTTTTTAATCGGTTTAAAGAAAACGAGTGTTGGCCAATAATAGTTAAAACTATCTGTGTATTATTAAGATTATTTGTTCCGTTAATACAGGACTATAAGGAAATGTTCTAACATACAATTTATTCGAAAACAATTTGGTTATTTGTAACCTGAAGGATGTCAGGACTAAGAACTAAGAGACTTTTTATTAATTTTCTGTTTTAAATTGAATTTTTACTTTAAAAGAAAATCTTATCTGTTACCAAATTCAAATATTAGTTATATCTATGATATCTCCAATTGCATCCATTTTCGGTCTGCCCTCTTTAAGATGAAAAAATCTTAAAATCTTAATACTTTAAGAATTTCTTTATCATAATAATTTAACTCAATTTAACAATTTTAATCAATATTTAGACATAATTTTTATATAAAATCCTTTAAATTATTTCGTTTTTAATTTCCACTTCCTTATATCATAATAACTGTACCAGAACATTCTCTTTTATAAACTTTTTAACAAAAAGTTTCCATTTGAGTTAAAAAAAACGTCGCTTCTTTTCTTTTATTTTTGGGTTTTGAACGGTATTCTTGTTTTTTCTTTACAATTTTTTTTGCTGTTTGTTAACAGTTTAAGTTTATAATAAAAACGTTAAAAAAACCTTGATAACATCCTTGATGTCACTTTTATTCTTGTGATTTTTTTTTTTTTTTGAAACTTTAGCAAAAATATGCATGACTAAAAAAGAAGAAAAAAAACAACAACAACTAGTAACACCTTGACTGTTTTTTTTTATTAAGATTTTTTATATTTAATTTCGTTTTTATTTTCTTGATCACAAGTCCAAAAATTGCTAAATAATATAAAGGCATAAACCAGAACATGTTTTTTTTCTTCTGATAATGAAAAAAAAACACTAAAAATTGAAACCAACAAACGAAATCATTATTTTGCTGTTAAAAAAAAATAAAATAAAAAAAGTTTTTTTCTTTAAAAAATTCATCTCAATGTCATCAACATAGTTTGTTTTACCAAATCAAGCAACTACCAAAAACAAAAATATGTAGAAACCTGCAACAGCAGCAGAATCAACCAGCAGCAATAAAAACCACAATTTTATTTTAGCAACAACAACAAAACCATTACAATAACAGCCAACGCATATTTTATATTTAAGAGAGGGGTTGCAAAAAAGCTAAGAGAGAAAGAGGAGAAGGAGAGTTAAGCTTGTGGCTAGAATGTCTTAAAAACAAATTTAAATGTTTTAGTTTTCATAGATGACAGTATCGGATTCTTCCTTTCTTGTTATCGGTTTCTTTTTTCCTTGTAATAAAATAAACATGATAAAATGTCCTTGATACCTTTTTTTCACTTAAAAACCAGAAAATTATGTTTATTTAACCTTTTTTCTTCTTAAAGAAAAAAGTTTAAATTTAATTATTAAAGAGATTTTTTCACCAGAAAATAAATCCCCTGATTTTCCTTTTTATACCCTCCCCCACCACAAGTGGTGAACAGAGTATATTAATTTCGTCCTTCCATGTGTAACACTAAGAAGGAATCATCTCAAACTTCATAATTTACAAAATTCTTTCATAAAATCAAAATCTGAATCCATTAAGCTATGTCCTTCTGTCTGTTGTTGGCACGCTTACATCCACAATAAATGACAGAGCTTAATGAGTATTTGTTATGGTCCTGAGAAGTTTTCTATTTAAAAAAGTATATTAAAGGATATACTCCAATATCTGAAGCATACTCTAAGTAGAAGCATTTTTTAGTTTTCAATTATAAATCAACAAATTAGACTAAAAATTTGCTATAATATTTGACTATTTGTACTCTATTTCCATTCCAAAAATTTATCAAAATCGGTGCAGTATAAAAAAGTTATATCCAATAATGTTACTAATTAAGTATTACTATTTTATATTTCAGAAAAAAATTATTAAATGTATACATCTGTCTATGTATATGTGAGTGTGTATGGACGAAAAAAAAAGTTATTTGTTTATATGTATTGTGGAGGAGGGAATTGAATTTTCGGCATAGTCGAATAAAGCATTCTTACTTTTTAGGTTAGTTTTGTGTGTGTGTATGTGTGTTTGCTATTCAACCATTATTATTTCCTTATTGGTTTCCATTAAAATTATTAAATGTCTAGAAAACTTTGTGTATTTTCACAAAATAAAACTTTTCCCTGATGCTTTTTATGAAATACTGCCACATCAATAGGAAAAAGTATTTTTCTTTTTTATTCCGGTTACTGTTGCCACATTAACCAACATTTTTGTGAAAACTTTTCGTTTCAGTTAATGAAAGTTAACAAACTAATCAAAATTGTATGAAAGAAATTGTTAATAAAATATTAAATCATTTGCAAAATAAATAAAAGAAAATATTTAATAAAAACATTTAAAATTTAAAATTGTTAGTATTGAAGGAATTAAAATTCATTTTAAAAATCTTATTGACTTCAAAAAAAGAGAGAAAATGTGGACCATACGGCTTATAATAAGTAGTTGTATCGTTAAACGTGAAAGCTCTATTTAGAGTTTTTTAATATTGATCAAGATTTCCATTTAAGTCGTCTTGGATGCTTCAAAGTATATGTGGTTCTTAAAAAATTTTATAAAATAAACTTGATGAAAACATGATCATTAAAATCTAAGAGTTTTAAGAAAAATATACTTAATTGTTTCTTGCGTCTTACAGGACACAAACAGTTGAAGAAATTCCTGAAGCATTTTTATCAGTGTAGTTGAGAATTTTATCTATCTTCTATCTTCTATTAATACATTAAATAGAAAATGTGTATATATGCATGTATGTATGTATGTATGTATGTATGTATGTATGTATGTATGTATTATGTATCTGTATATATGTAAGCAGAATTATTCACTGAATGGTTCCAAAATACCAAGGAACTGTTTTACTAGGCAAAACGGGACGGTTAAGACCAGTGGGAGGGGTACCGCCCATACAAAGCAAATATTGATTATCGAATATCTAAAAGAACTATAACAGCAATAGTTCTCAAATTTGTATTTACCATAAACAAGTTTTTAATGGACATGTTTTGCGTTATTATTCCGGATAATTCCAATAAATAATGTAATAAAAATGAGATGAATCATATTAATCTTTTAAAGGTAATCCATATAATATTCTTAAAAAATCTAAACCGATGGGAATGTCAAACACTTTTCGCATTCGACTCAGTTCGCGAATATTGATCCTTTATACTTAACATCTTAGAAACATTTATGATATTTCCTTTCATCTGTCTTGAATGCTTAAGGAATAGCATTCGCAATAATAATGTAGCATCACTTAAATTCATTTTTTAAAGTTTGCCAATCGGAACCGAGAAGATCGGTTTTATAATATTTCTTCTAATTTAAAAGTGCGAGGAGTTTTAAATTTTATTTTATAAAAGATTTTAAGGGATATGCCCTCCGATCCGTATTAAATTTAAGATAACCAATTTTAATTCAAAATATTTTTTTCATCCCAAATGATCTTTAAAAAGGGCAGATAATTCCGAAAAAATAAAGATATTTACTCCAATTTTCTTGTTATTTTTTTTTTAATTTTGACTAAATTTTTTATTAAAAATTTATATACAGATCTTCTTGATCGAGTTATTGAAATTCCTTTGGATTTTTTGCTTTTCTCTTAACGATAAATGTTTTTTTTATTTTATTCAAGAAATTTAAACATTTCAGATAACAATTTCATTCGAAAATAATTTGTTTTATATTTGTTAAGCTTCTCAAATGATTTCAAAAAAGAAGTTAATCCGAAAGTAAAGATTTTCCATTTATTAAGTCCGCATTTCCTTTTCAATCAAAATAAATTAGTTTTTTCGAAAATTTACGAACACAATTTTATCCGAAAATAAAGATTTGTATTTTTTAATCCTCTTAAACGATTTTTTGTTTATTTATTTTGACCTTATTTGCAATAAAATTATAAATGAATTTCTGTGGCAATTTACTCTTTAAAAACAATACCATTATAAATTAAAAATATATATTTTATATTATCTTTCCTAAAGAACATCCAAACATATTAATTTCAGTTGATATGACTTTAAAATTACAGTTTCACTGACTACCATGTGACACTAGAGTATGCAATCGTGTTCATATATAAATATTTTACTACAAAGGTATAATTAACTTTTCCCTCTTTTTTAAATAGAATTTAATTTTGAAATTTTGCATAAAGTCATTACAACTAGAGAGGCGACTCCTTTGGTTCACCCCTAAAAAAAACTGCTCTCTTGAAATTGATATTAATTGTGAGAGGAATTAAAAAAGATTTGAAGGAAATTCAAAGTTATTATTTTTTTAAAGAGTTGACATTCTAAGTTGATATTCTTAATTTTATAATCATTATTTGTATAGTTTATGTTGTATTCATTTATTATCTGCAAGAAAGGTGTTGAAATATATCATTATTTTTTTAACAGTAAAACCTTGTTATATCACACTGAACCGGAGATAATTGCATTTTGCTTTAAATGAGGGGAAAATTTTGCTACAAAACTAAGAAATATAAGTATAATTAATATATTCAACAAAAATCCATTTTTCTGTTGCAAATAATGAGTGCAACTGAAATGGTTTTTGGTAGCTGTTTGCCACTTAACACTTTGCTTCCCATTAATTTTGTGTTAAATCTTCTTAACAAATAAAACATCACCCTTCTTTTACATGGTAAATTACAATTAATAATTTTAATAACATAAATATAGTTTAAACACAATTATGATAATGATAATGATCATCATCATTAATGTTTTTGTTGTTGCTGTTGTTTTTGGTTTATAAATATTAGCAACGTCAATTTGTTGTATTGTTGAGTGCCATGAAATTGACACTCAATATTATTTTGTATGAATATTTGAACGTTAAAATGCCATTGCAATTATAAGTTGTTGTTATTGTTATTGTTAATATTGTAAGTTGTACGTTGTCATCGTTATTATTGGTGTAGTTGTAGCTGCAGCAGCAGCAGCGAAACAACTCAATTAACCTCGACCTTCGTTAAAAAGGCTTGAATGATAATTCAACTGACTACGGCAACGTTGTTGATGATGATTATATTACATACTTACAATGCAATTCATATTAACAACAACACAACAACAAAATAATTCTTATGAATTTGTACCAGAATTATTTGTAAAATGGACAATCAGGTGTTAAGAAATAGTAGTTAATTAGGGAGGAAAAATAATTAGGGTTTTAAAGGTTAATTCTTGGAGTTAATAGAATGATTTTCTTTATATAAATTTTATTGTCATTTATTAAATAGAAGTAAAAATCCAAACATTAACGAAAATTTTACAAAATTTACTAAAAATTTTGTATTTATTTGTTGAACATTTTGAAGGACATTTTTCCTTTTATTTCCTACCGATCATAAACTTGCCATATTTATTATAAAAGTCGAGCTTTAAAGCTTATTTAAAAAGAAATCTGATACAAAATGAAAAACTGAAAGGCAGTTTTTATCTATGACGTAACTAATGTCATATGTATAACAATTGATTGATGTTTAAGAATACAACTCCAATGAAATCTCAAATTGAAATATTATTGCAATTTTATTGAAAAGTTGCTTCTATTTTACTCTCCACTGTTTATTGCATATCATGATGTGCATTTTTCATATATAAATAAAATACTATAATTGTTTTAAACATGACGTCATATATAGTTGTTTGGTTGGTTGGTTGGTTGGTTATACTCATTCTACAAATAAAGATAAATTTGCATTTATTTATTTGTAATGTAAATATGTAAATAATTTCAAATCAAAACTTACATAAGTATAATACAAACATACACATATGCACAATTACACACACACAAGTTGTATTTAAACAAAAAGAACATTTAGATAAATTCAAGGTTAAAACAGTGACAACAATTTATAAATTCAGGTTCAAGCCAAAAACTAAAAAAAAACAAATAAAATAAATAAATAAAAGTTATAAATATTTAAAACATCAATATTCTATTTGTTTATAGATTGACCATCGTAAATGCCATAATTGAAAAGCAAAACCATAATTTAAATGTTTATAGTAAAAAAATTATAATTAATTATAAATTAAATGCACGCATTTTTTTCGTTTTTTCATTTATTTAATTTGGTTTTAGTCGTCACATAAAAAACGCAACACTTGAACAGAAAAACGCCCTCTTGTTAACCATACAATTAATATAAAACACACACAATCACACATACACGCAGTGAAAGAAAACATAAAGCTGAATACGAAAAAAGAGCTAAATCAAAATACAATAAAAATAATAATGATGATAATGATAATGTTCATAATGATAATGATAAACTTGGTAAAGTAAGCATGCGTAACCATTGTCAATGTTACCAACAAAAAAAAAAAACGACCATATGCATGTACCAACAACTAACAACAACTACAAGCCAACTTAACAACCAAACCAAAGAGTCAAATCAAGCAGCCAAACTATCTTCAGCCAACACACGTATTAAAAGTGTTTTATATTTCTCTTGTCTTTTAGCCTGTTTGTCGGCCAAATCTGTCGGCCAGTCTTATTGTGTTTTTTTATGGTTAAATATGTAATTTTTTTCTGTTAACTTAAACCTGTATTTTTCTTAATTGTTGCATTTATTCACTTAGTTAGTAAGTAAGTTAGCAAGTTTTTAACATTATTTGCTTGTTTGTTTCACTCTTTTATGTGCCTAAGTGTGTTTTCGTGTGTGTGTTGTGTGTGTGTGTCTGTAGCCATTAAGTGATCTTGCATGATGCACAATTGTATATTTTAAGCACAATGCAATTTTTTTTTTTATTTTCTTAACATTTTGTTGCATTCAATGTTTCAAGTCTCGTTTTCATTTCAAGAACCAGGTCAAGGTTGTGTTGTGTTGTTTTGTGTATTATGCAGTGCGGCTTTTTGTTACGTTGACAGCACCATAACAAAAAAAATATATATAATAATAAAACGCACACTAACACTTATCTATATCAGACATTGCAAATACTCTTACACTTGCATTTTATGTTAAATAATCGGCCTCGATATGTTATTTTATAGCAGGTCCATAAATACAAAATACTAATGTAGTTTTAATATGAACACAACACAATAATGTGGTATTCCTTCGACCAAAGTCAACGTTTAAAGTCAAGTTTTTTGTTTTTTTTTTTAAATTTATTTTCCATTAAGTTGTGCTTTGATTACCAACATGTTTGTCATTGTTGTTAGTAGTAAGTTGATAGTTTTAATCAAACTTGGTTTTAGAAGAAAATAGTTTTATATAAACATTAAAGTTTGATATCAAACATGTTGCTTTTATGTTTATGAAAATAGTAATTTTTATTGGTTTTATAACTTTAATCATGTTACTCTTTTATGAGAGAGTTTTTCCAAAGAGAAATTAAAAATGGTTAAAGAGATGTTAACTTCTAATTGCTCTCTGAAATTATTTCAGAGCAAAAATAAAAAAATCATTAGAATCCTGAGAAAAAGTTAAAGTTAAATTTGTTAATATGTGAAACTGTTTGCGATAATTTATATGTTCTAACAGCATTCCAAAATCTAAGTCAATTTAGCCATATTCCCCTGTTCTTCTATCTGCTGGAAAGATTCTCATGCTCACATTAGGCAAAAATGTTTTTTTTGCCCTTATCAGTTCGCTTAAAAGAATCGGTCCAGTAACAAAAAAGTTATAGACAAATATCTGACACAACTTCAAAACTCAGAATTTCATCAAATTTCGTAAAATTTATAATCCGATAAGTAGAAAAATATTCATATCCAATATATACATACTTACGAAGTTAGATACTTAAGACAGTATGACAGTATATTTTCAGCCTTTCATATCGATTCAGATTCCTTTAAAAAGGTATTCAATTTCTTTATGTTGAAAACATGTTTGAACTCCTATGAGATGCCATATTCCGGACAAAGAAATTACTGTAACAAGTTTTAAAGTCATGTTGTTTATGAAAAAAATCGAAATATCTTTGATCTAATATAATTGAAAAAAAAAAATTAATGGAAAATTGTTCATTACTCTGCCAATTTTTCCATCAAAAGTCAATTATGATGCGATTCATCTCATTTAAAAGACATTTTTATTATATGGGATTAGCTAATATTTACGTATTTCGTTTTAAAGATACTTCGAAAAAATGGATACTTAAAGGGCATCGTAACGTATATGTAATAAATATTTTTTGTAATAATAATCACACGCTTAAGTTGTTATGAATTACAGTGATCAAAACAAAGTTTACAAGCGAAAAGCGTTCATTTATTTAATTTTATAAAAATAATGACAATTTAATTGAAAATTTAAATGTTTAACTATCAGGGAGTATGAGTGATATAAATTCATATTTAATTAATATTAATCATACGTCAAAGGCTTAATTTAAATAAAATTGTTGATCGGTAATGGATGTTTATGACACTCTATTCATTTGAATATTGTAAGTGTAAATTTAATTCATTATTCAAAAATAATAATAATAATAATAATAATAATAATAATAATAATAATAATAATAATAAAAAATAAAAAAAACACGTCGGTGATGGGTGTAAGATATATAATTGTTTAACGCCGCTTGCCAGACGTCTTTCAGAAGTGAAGATAGGTTCAAGACCCTGCCGAAATGATTTACCGACATACTAATATCTTCTTATATGCCCCATCACTCTTATTTAAATTTCATGAATTTAATTTACTCTTAAATATTTATTTAAAAAATCTTTATTAATATTTGTTGACGCTATAAAAATTTGTCATAATTAAAAAAATTAATTATTTCCATAATAAAAATCTTCCAAAGAGAAATAAATCTCATTTGCATTTTTAATACAAAAAAAAATATGAAAACAATAAATGTTAAATTGTTAATTAAAAATTAAATAAAAATCATTCATATTTTTTATTTTCAGAAAAATTACCACAATGTGTGATTTTATATTTTAAAAATTCTCCTTTTTTCATTTTTATTTGTTTTGCAATTGTATTATTGATTTCATTAAATAAATTTTCAAAGTCAATAATGTATCAGATATATTTTTTTCTATTTGATTTTTTTAATTCACTATTTATTATTGTTGTAGTTGTTGTTGCTATAGTTGAAATCTTAAAATAACCCTGATTCTTCTATAGATAGTCACAAATACCAAAATCATTTGCACAATTGCAATCAAAAACAATGTCACAAATACTTTTATCTATACAGATATATACTTGTATGTATATGTGCAGTACGTAATTTTAAATAAAATTTAAAAAGTTTTCATGCAACAGATGTTTATAAAATGTGTTTGTATGAGTGTGTTTGTGTGTGATTTTCTAAATTGTTGCTTTGCCATGTTAAAATAAAATCATTGTCATTTTAGTTTTAAATTTTGTTGTTCATATCTGTATATATATATATATGTGTGTGTGTGTATTTTTTATTATTTGCCATATCAAGTGCAACCACATTTTCTTACACATTTGTTAGTTGGTTGCACTTGTAATCAACATTATCATCATGATACAACAACTAAAAGTACTTGTTGTTATAACATCATCAAAATTCATGCGTGTAATTACTAAGTGAGTAAGAATTTGTATATTTCATTTTATCACACTTGTATATAAGTGAGTATATAACATAAATATAATGACTTATATAGTTTGTTTTCTATGTAAAAAAATAAAAACTATTTAGTTTGTAAGTTTTGGCTTTATAAAGTTATGGTATTTGGAACAATGATTTAAATAAAATTTTGGAATTTTAAATAAGAATTTTTTGCAATCACAAATGGGTGTTATTTTAACTTAATATTACCATGTACATTACCAAGAGGGAATAATGTCAGATCTAGTAATCCAGTTTATGTATATTCATCTTCATCCATCTGCATGTCGTTATTACGCTCTAATCCAAACTAATTAGACTATTTGTTATAGTCTAAGGAGATTTTCTATTTAATCGATTCCAATTAAAGACTGATACATATATATGAGTAAATGAGTCAAAATTCTGAGGAATTTTTTTGAGTAAAACACATATTTTGTCAATATAACGAAAATAGTTAAGAAAATATCTTGTATAACATTGTCGTATACTTAATATACTTTATATATTTTTATTACTCATACGTTCCAATGAAAATCAATTTTATCTGATAGTTTATTTTATTTTACTCGAAATATATTAAAAGCCTTTTATCTCAAAACCATAAATAATAAATTTAATTCATTGAATGATTTATGACACTTCTGCCGCACTATTCTAAACAATATCATGTTTTCAGCAGAACAAGCTTGTTACAGTTCAACTCCAGGCCAACAAATCGAGCAGTCTCAATTGGAATAGTCCATAGATCTTCAGAACTGATTAAGTTAGGATTGGACTGGCAATTGAATAAAAGTCATGTATCCTGTGGTTCTTGGTCACATGCAGGATATATGTATGAGACGGCACGGTTAATTCGTGACCAGTGGGCATTGAACCTATTGCTTCATCCCGATCTCATTTGTGTCAGAACTACTCTTGGTGAACGCGGCAAATCCTTCTTTATGTCTGCAATGGGCGGTAGGCGGCCTCCAAGCACGACATTCAAATTCTAACTTGAAGCAGCGGAATTTGAGGCAGCTTGTGAATGTTGTTCTAAGCTGTCATATACGAATTCCGATCCAAAGGATCATACTCATGCCTAAGTATGTTTCATACTTGGAAAACTTAAATTGTGTAAATTGAAGTTATGATGATTCTACATGAACATCCTAGAAGGAGCTGATTACTTAGTATTTATGTTCCTTAATTGGAAGGTTCTTCCTTTTCTCATTCAGATGGTAAATTGAGGACAATCGAGTATTTGAATAATGAATGAACATTTGTATTTCCGCGACAGCCGGTTCTTCGTACCAGAATGACACAATGGTGTCATCCCAGTAATGAAAAATATGATTGGTACATCTTGACAATCACGTTGATGAAAAGACAAAAAATATGCGCGGTGTATTTTCCTTTTACAATCTTAACAGTGTTATTGCAACTATTAGTTCAAGGCCTCTCCATAGTAAAGTTTGTTCGACACAGAATTTAAGGAACATATTTTAAGAAGGATTTTTTATTATTGTCCTAGATAATTCAAGTAAAATACTTTAGCAGATTGCAGAGTATTTTGTATAAATTTTCATATCCCTTTTTATTTTAAAGTCGATTTAAAGAAAATCTGAAATGAAATTGAAAAAAAAAAAAAACAGATTTTTAGTCTCTAAAATTGTGAAATCTCATGGACAATATTAACATTTGTTTAAAAGACAAAGAACACGCTAAATTTGCCTAAAAATAGACAATACATTATCTTTGATTTAATATAATATCAGGTCGTATGATTATTAACATTTTACTTCAAGCCATTAGGATCACACAAATTTAATACTTCGAAATGAAATATCTTAATCAGTTTTTGTTGACTATTTGGAACTAATCTTACGACAGTCATTATTTACTTGGTTCCAGACTTTAATTAGTATTTTGTGATCGTTAGGAACACTTGCTTGCGCACGTTAAATGCATTAGAGTGTGACATCTGAGAACTGCTAAAGTAAATTTTTAGTCTTTTTAGGGCTTATGGCTACCTAAATAACTATGGGAAGTTAATAGTGGATTATTATTATAACATGGAATTTGTCTTAGATTTTTATGATTATTTATTTTAAATAATTATTATAATTATAACAATAATAGTTATTATTAAAATCTGTTTAACAACTTTGAAATATGTTTTCATTTGCTCTAATTATAGAATTCTGTGCCATAATAAGTGTTGTCATCAAATGATAAGTAGCAGTTATTGAACATTATACAGACACACTGACACATACATCGAAATAAGGTCACTTTATTATCACATATAAAATGTTAAACACACAAAGTTTTTGCTTAGTTTTACCAAAAAAGTAAAAAAAAAAAAAATGCAAAATGTTAAATGGAAAGCAAAAAGGATAAAATAGCCTTGGGTACATGTTTTTATCTTTTGTTATATACTTTTATTTAAAATACACTCACATAATAATTTTGACACAAACACATTTAATCTTATAGTTTTGCCTATTAACCCACAAAAAGATATAAGTAGCAACAACTAAAGACAAACAACAAGTGTTAATAATAATAATCATATTCTTGCAACATATTCTTCTTCTTTCTTTTGCCTCCTTTTTCTACAAAAATAATTTCAATGATGGGTTGGCTTTGCCTTTTCCTTTGCCAGGCTTTTGCTTAAGTATTTTGATGACACATACAATGAATAAATGGTTGTTTGTGTTTAAGAATAACCTTGGTTGACAATAACAAAATAAAATTAAAAAAAACTATATATTTCTATATATATCAGATATTCTTTATGAAAATAAATAAATAAAAAATATAAATAACCAACAACCACAAGGGAGATAAAAACCAAGAGCCTGTAAGTTTAACAAGCATTTTTGTAAATAAGTTTTGTGTTAAATATTTTATATTAAATATTCAATATTTATTTTTTGTTTAAGAAAAAATCTTAAAAAAAATAATAATTAATTCTAATAAATAGTTAAATGGTTAACATATTATTAAATAAACAGATTGTATTGCATTTACGCATTTTAAATACACATACTCACATATATATATAAAAATGACTCAGGGACAAGGTTAGAAAATATTTTCTATACCACAAATACTGCTTTACACATCATACACTACACCATTCTACCGTTGCTAGTTTTATTATGGTTATATTTTAGATGATTTTGTTGTTGTCGTTTTTTTTTTTTTTTCTTTATTTTAGCTATCAAATCTCATATGTGGCAAGTTAAGGCAAATTATATGTATGTGCATGTGTGTGCGTATTATATCAATACTTTATTAATTGTCTACATAGCTGGCAGCTGATCTTGAACCAATTTATTTTTAATATGTTCTCAAGTAAATAATCTTAGAAATATTATTTATTGATTTCGTTTAACTATGAAGAATATAATTTTTTGTTTTTGTTATTGTAAACAAGGTTTTTCAAAATTGATTAGTTTTTTTAATTTTATTAGAAAAAGAAAGGTTTAATTTACAAATTAAGCAAATAAACAAATAATTAATTAATAACAATCATTCGCCCTCAAGTAGATTGTAAAAATTTTCAAAATAATTATTTTTTGGCAAAAATAACATTTTTGTTAAAAATACAATTTTTGGTGAAAATTTTATTTTATTATTTATTTATTTATTTTATTTATTTATTATTATTTATTTTCTATAGAATTTTAAAATATTTTAAAAAAATTTAAAGAAAATTTTAATTTTTAGTAAAAGTTCAAAATTTTACTTGAAATAATTTTAAATTAAAATTTAAAAACAATTTT
Source organism: Cochliomyia hominivorax (assembly GCA_004302925.2). Classification (NCBI taxonomy): domain Eukaryota; kingdom Metazoa; phylum Arthropoda; class Insecta; order Diptera; family Calliphoridae; genus Cochliomyia; species Cochliomyia hominivorax. Next base: position 6,055,854 of record PYHX02000158.1, on the reverse strand, counting down.
TAATTACTTATTTTCAGTGTTGTATCAAAATTGACTAAAAAATTACAATATTTTATTTTGGATATTCTGGGCGTATGATTGATTTTACATATAATTATATTACTTAAACGCCTTGATCTTTTATTTTATAAATTTATAATTTCATAAATTAGGATATTCTTTTCTTAATTAAAAATTTATTTTAAATTTTTCTACATCGGATCAGATTTTTTTTAAAGAGACTTTGTGTTAAATTCAAAATTTGAAAATATTAAAATGAAATTTAATATAAAATATCTTATCAGAATTAATAAAAACTTGTTTTTTTAATTTTATTAAAAATTTAAAAACTAAAAACTTTTAGTAAACATGGATAAAAATTTTTATTATTATTTTTTTTAATTTAATTAATAATTTTAATTTTAGGAAAAGTTTAACGGCCGTATTCAAAATAAAAATTTTAGTAGACTTAACGAACAAATGAGTTAATAAGTACATAAAGCCTAATAATCAAAAATTGAAAAATCGTATTCAAAATCACTAGAATTAGAACTTCAAACTACCAAATGAAATTTTATCCGGGTAGTTTTTTTTTCTTTGATATATAAAAATACTAAACTAGATGAAATTTAAAAATATATATAAAATATATTAAATTAATATTATAGACAAAACTAGTATTCGAATAACGAGCTTTAATTTATTTGTTTTAATGATATGTACACCACTAAATACTTTTTATATTTTTAATTTATTTTTATATTTTTTATAAAATTTTTTAGTTTTTCCTATAAATTATTGCCTAAGCTGATAAATACGAATATATGATAATTGAAAATGATGACCGAACATAAAGGTATATAAGAGGATCGAATTCCAAATTACTGTCTAAACACACAGAAAATTTAGGAAATCTCATGATTTTTATCAAAGGTTTATACCCATTTTAAATATTTAACAATTCGATTATAAAATTTTATTTAAAATATAAATTTAAGAATTTTAGTTTATAAAACTTTATTAAGGCCGTAAAATTTTAGGCAAATTTTTAAAATTTCAACAAATTATTAAAATATTAAATTTTTTGTAAATTGCCATTTTAAGTAAAATTTAAAAAATTTCATTTAAAAAAATTGAAATTTTGGTGAAAATTTTCATTTTTAGAAAAAATGTTTAATTTTAGCAAAACTTAACAATTTTGGATTTTCTCCGACATTTTTTTGTGAAAAGTTTTATTTATGATAAACATTTAATTTTTTGACAAATTGTAAATTTGAAATTTTCTGAGATTCTTTAGATTCTAAATATTTGTTTATTTTAGTGAATATTAAAATTAAAAAAGGAATTAATGAGAAAATTGAAAAATAAAAATTTAATTTTATTTTGTTATTAAATATAATTTTCGAAATTTTCTATTAAAGTAAAAATTGTGATCAAAAATTATAGTTTCATTAAATAAAAATTATATACAAAAATAATAAATATTATATAAACAATAATTGCTAAAACCATAAATATGAAGTTCATTAAAAATATCTGAATTCAAAATGTTTAAGATAAACTTGCACAAACTATTGCCTTTCTCACCTTTTTTTGTAAACGTATTTCCTTAAATGTTTACCTACTTCCTGTTTAGTAAAATATAAAACGGAAATCAAAAACATCTCTTGTAAACAACAGAAAAAAGTTCTCACTCTCTCTTCTCTCTTGTATTAAATGTAATTTTAAATAAGTAAAAGTTTATTTATATCATTATTAACTTTATGTTATATTAACTTATTATATTTTTTCAAATATTTAACTCTCTATGCGCTCTTTTATTCATTCAAACTGTCACTCTCTCATTTTCTCTTACGTTCATTTCTTTTTAAATAACTTATATATTTACCATTGAAGTTCAAATGTTTCTTTTAATGTTTGTAGATGTAAAAGTGTTAGTTAGTGGAAATGTGTATGTATGTTTAAATTATGAAGTGTGACAGGATGTGTAGGAAAACATTGTCACGTTAAACAAGTTGAAAATAAATATTTAGACATGATTTTATTACACTTAAATATTTATATTTAAGTTTTTTGTTATTAAAAAAATAAAGCCTTGAAGTATGCTATACTAAATATGCATACACATTCATTTGAAATAATATTGTAGAGAATATTTAAACTAACTTTGTTTAATTTGAATTTAAAAATTGATGAAGTTCATATTAATATTTTAAAATTTTTTAAGATTTTTATTTTTAAATTATAGCTAATGAAGAGTGTGATCGAAAAATTATTAACACACGTTTTTCACTTAAACTTTAAACCCAAATATTATGTGATTTTTTTATGAAGTTACCTTTGTATAACTTGTCAGCACTTAAATATTTAATATTTTTCTGGGTAAACCCAAGTTAGTCCTAAAAAAAGGTTGACCAAGCATTGAAAGATTTGCCGTCAAACTGTTTCCACTCTTATTCAAGGAATTTGTCCATTCGGATAAAAGGGATGTTTCACTTAATGTTTCTAAATTTAAAAAAATAGAAAGCCTTTTCAAAAGAGCTTCCAACACATCCTGTAGGAAAACAGCTCGAGCTTTTCGCTATGAAAAGGTAACGAAAATGCTGGATTAAGAACAAACAACACTCAAAAAGTCATGATAAAACCGCTGCTTAAAACTTAGAGGCTAAAAACAGAGCACGGAAATCGAAGCCAAGTTTTCTAAAAAAGTATTATTTTAGCCTAATGAATGACGAAAAGTATGTTCGGATAGATTTTTACTATTTCCTGGTCGAATTTTATGTTGCTGATGCACGAGTGGTATTAAATAAAAGTTTAGCACCCCAATGCTGTCAAAATTTCCTAAAAAGTTGTTAATAATGCAAGCAATATGCAGTTGCGGCAAAAGAAGTAAATTATTTCTTACGTCGGGCTCTGTAGATAACGAAATTTACATATAGAAAAGTTTACAAAAGAGACTACTTTATAATTTGTCCGCTTATTTCCGGCATGTCTTGTCATCTTGTCACTATAATAAACAAGCAATTGAGTGATATAAGTGCAATAATGTGGTATTTATATTGAGAGTGCAAATCCTCCAATCTGCCCAGATCTAAGGCAAGTGGAGAGATCCTGGGCCCTTTTTAAAAAAGAATGAAAGAGCATAAAAAATTTTCAAAATTGTAATTCTGAAAAATTATCAAAATTTCAAAATTTCTTATCACTTGTGATTAAGACTATAAAAATATTTCTATCGGATGAAAAGAACTAAAACTGTAAGTTTAGTGGTTTCGTTTTAATTAACATATATGTATGTTAAAAATGTTTCAATATCACTGCCTACTAAATAGGAAATATATATGGATATGATATTGTATTAATGTAGTTTTTATTATCCTTATACAAATATTAGCATGGTTCAAATTAAGATAATTGAAAAATAATTATTAAATTAAAATTTTTTTAAATAAAATAAAATTATTTTTTTCTTAATTTAAATATAAATTAAATAAACTTGAAAATAATTTAGAAATTATTAAAGTGTGTGTGTTTTTGGTTTATCCTAATATTTTATTTGTAAAGCTTTTACATTTTGAAACCCACACGTTTTGACTGCAATGTTTATGACTAAACATTAGCAGGAACAATGTAAAAACAAACTTTTTGTGCCAGAATCATTAGCATTAGACAGACAATACGTGTTTTTTCAACGTTTTTTTTTTTATTTTTTGAAAAATACAACTGCAAAAAGTAATTCATTTTGCTATAAAGTACAAAAATATTGATGGCTTTTCAAATACATGCCGACATTTTAATGTCGAAAGTAATATACGATTTATTTTCAAATTTCCTTTCAGAAAAAGAAGAGAAATAAAAAATAGAACTATGTGAAGGTCATTGAAGTAATTTTGTTAAATTACATAAATGTTTTTATACCCTACATCAACATAGGTGGCTGTCCATGAGCTTATTCGCAAAGTACAGATGGCAGTTTTGAAGATATCTTAAACAAATTTCATTTTAGTTCAAGGACGATTCCTTATTATTAAACGATTTTATACAAATTTTAAAATAATGTGCTAATTTAGACGAGGTCCATTATTTTTCATAGGTCCAATGCAACCAACTATAACATTTTAAAAATCACTATTAATTTTGAATTTGTCGATTTATAATTAACAATTTTACGAAAGTTCTTCACTTGAATTAAAGAGTTGCCTCAGAAATCGGCCTATATCTATTAATTGCTCGTTTTAAATAGGAAACTTCTCAGGACTATAACATATACTTAGGCCAAATTTTATTGCATAGAGATCATGAGATGATTCCTTCTTAGCGTTACGCACGGTGTGACAAAGTTAATATACCCTCTTCACCAGTTGTTTAATCTAAACGGAAAACAATAAAATATTTATCAAAATTAAAATAATGTTTATAATTATTAGATGCTACTGAAACATTCTCTTTAGCATTTGTTCTCTTAATAAAATACTCTTTCTTTTACTGAAGTCTGCACAACATGTTTCTTTTTGCACAGCAACTGAAGATTTTAACATTCAGCCAACTTTGATGCTGTTGTAACAGGACAAAGAGCCAAAGAGAAACCATCTGACAGAGTATCAGTGTTAAGGTTTTAACACAAATGTTATGAAAATATAACTCAGTTATTGTTAGACAACAAGAGTGATAAGTTGTTTTTAACGGTTTCGAAGTACAAATACAATAATAATATAATAAAAAAATATTTTTCACTCATCTCTTAAAAAACACTCAAAAGTGATGAAAAAAGAAAGAAAAAATTTAATTTTTTTAAATATCTAAAATTAATTTATTAAAAAAGCAACAGTCGGTATTTTTATAAAAAAAACAATATGCGTGTATTATTATGAGGATTAAAAAGAGAGAGAGAGAAAACACAAATAGCATATACATAAGTAAGTGTTTAATGTTTGTGTTATTTTTTGTTTAGTGTGTGAGTGTTAATAACATTCAACAGTGTGAGAGTAAATAAATTAAACACACATACTTAAACCTTAACAAATATACAAATAACAGCTATATTTCATAAACACATACATATGCACCCACTCATGCTTACTTATTTGCTTTTATATGTATATGTGCAATAGTAAAGGATATATGTGCTTGTGCATGTGTATAAATTGCTTTCTTTTGGTTTTAGTAGTTTTTAAGCTTGTTTTTTTTGTACTCGTATTTGTATTTGTTTGTTTGTTTGTTTGCTAGTCTATTGTCAATTTCCAGAGTCAGTGAACAGCATCATACAAATTTATACTTATAGAAGATTTTATTATAGTTGCTGTTGTTATGACAAATATAGTCAAGTATGTATGTGTAGGTGGTTGTTGATGGATGATGGTATTATTGTCTTTTCGTTATTTATGTTGTTTTTGTAGTTGTTAGAAAATTCTTCAAAGGGTTATTGTCTTTTTTGTTGTATATTTTTTGTTTGTGGTTTTATAACCACAATACTTGTTTCTTTTTCTTTTTTGTTATTGGTTTAACATTTTTCCTGTGTATTGAGGACATTTAAAAAATCTCTCGCATATATACAATTATTATGGTGCATATGTATTTATATGTTAAAATTTAGGTAAATGTTTTTAACTATATTTTAGAAGAAAGTCTGCAAATATTAAGAACGAAAGATCATTTGAAAAGAACAAACTATTTCCGACATAAAAATTATGCTGTTTAAAAGATTTTTCTTTATCTTGGTTAGATGATATTTAAAGTGCAAAAATAAACATTTTCAATTGGTGAAATTGACAAAAGATTTTTCATAAGAGATGCTACATAAAAATTTAATATTTTAGTTTTCTTTGAATGTTTAAAGAAAAAACTGTTAACAAATTCGAAATAAGGAGTGACATTGAAAAATTTTTAACATACATAAAAATAATAAAAATTAAAACCACTAAAAATACAGTATTAATCTTTATTTGATTGAAATTATTACAATTTATAGTTTTAGGCACCAGTTATGAAATTTGAACCTATTTCCGGAAACCCATTTCATTTTAATAGTACTTTTTGTCAATTTGTCCGAACAGGTTGTCCATCTCCTTTTAAAATCTGACACACTTTTGGACCGCTTTTTGTGCTTTTTTTTTAATTCTTATTTAACAAGAGCGCATTATATCTCCACTGGCCTTAGCTCCGAGCAGTTTTTGTATCACTCGAGGGCTTGGCCAAAAATAAGTAGATACAGCGGACTTTTTTGTAAACAATCATACATGTTACTTTCACTACTTATAGAGCATATTCCAGCAAATGAATTTTGCTTGATATACCGATTTTTTAAGAAAAATTTGGGCCCTAAACTTTTCTATAACATTCATTCGAGCATCAGAAACTTACAATGAAAATTTGCCAAAAACATATATTTTGTCCTTCATAATGTAGCAAAAATATTTTTTAGAAAACTTGACTTCATTTTTAATGTTCTGTTTTTGTCCTCTAACAGAAACTTTTTGAGCCGTGTATGTTTTCAAACCTGGATTAGCATGAAATTTTCGCACCAAATAGTCTGAGCACATAGCCTGATTTCCTACTGGAGTTGTTGGCATGAATTTTGAAAATGCTTTCTATTTTCTCAGTTTTAAAAACACTATGTCGACTATTCCTTCTACCTTAACCAGGTTTTCCATCAACGGACAAATTCTTCCGGTACTGATTAGTAACATTAAAAACCGTTTAATAATAGATCTTTTGAACTTTTTGCGGACCAAGTTGGGATTTGTTGAAATTTTTTTTATTATTTTAGTGCGCACATTTTCTGATCGACCATTTTAATCAGATTAACAATATATAATTTTTTTTTGACATAAAAGAAAATAATACATGTAAAATGAATTTTTCGATGTCAGTCCTTAATAAACATTATTAAGATCTTCAAAATTTTTGGAATAATTAATTCTATTTGAATTATCAGTAAATTTAAAAAAACAAATTCCACTCAGCGTATACTTAATTTTTAATTATTAAATTATTTTATTCAAAATAGTTTTATAACTTAAATTTTCAAAAACTTGAAGGATTTAAGTTTAATTCCAATATTTTTAAAGAAAGTTCTAAAGAAATATTTTAATCTAAAAATAAATTCAATTTTTAACTGACTTTAATGTAAAAGACTTTCAGTAACAAAACACCAAGAGTTTGTTATCTATGTATGTGTGAGAAAAATAATTTGTGTGTGTATATAGAAGCATTGACCCAAATATTTTTTGAAAATAACAAAGGAACACAACTATAATAATTGTTTAAATGTCAAAGTCCCCCAAAAAAATGAGAAAACATATGTGTACATCCTCCTAATACTAACTAACATATTGACATTAACACATAAAAATAAAATACCATAAAATAGAACTTGTTGCCTGAAAAAAGTATAAAACGAAAATATTTTTTTTTTTTTTATTTTTGTAAAAACAATTTAGCCTTGAATTTAGCGGAAGAAAAAAATTGAAATTTAACAAAAAAAATATATATTTTTGTAACATTTAAGAATTTTCTTCACATAGTTAACATAAATTTTTAATTTTAAACATTTTTTAAAATATTGATTTTCAAAAATTTCTTATCCTTTTCAGACTATTCTCAGCTCACCGTAAATAATAAAGGACCAATAAATAAACAACAATAAAATAGATTCGTTTCTTCTATTCAACAGTATAATTTTTGACAAGTTTGCAAAAGGAAAACATGGAATTACCCTCTATGGTACAAAGATCTGGCGACACCTTAATAGTGCGCAGTGTAGTTAGTGGTAATCCTATTTATATGGATCAACAAGAGTCAACAGCAAATACAAATAATACAAACAACAATAACAATAATAACAACAACAATATTAGTAACAAAAATAACAATATGAATTCACCTTCCCAGGCTATTGGTATGGCCAACAATACCGCAATAACCAATAGTATATTTTTGGAACATTTTGAGGAATTCAAAAAAGCCCAAGAAAGTCTTATGCAAAAACAACGCGAAAATCTCGCTATAGCTGATGCTTTAGAGGTAAGACGTCAACAGGCAGCCGCCATGGAATTAAAAGAGGAGGGTTTGCCACAGTGTAAGATTAAACGTAATTATAGTTGTAACTATTGTTCATATTTCACACAAAATCCTCGCTATCACTTAACACATCTGCGTGATGTTCATGGTGAGAAAATAGTTATAAATAAATGCAAATTGTGTCTATACGCCTCCCGCCACTATCAAAAATTGGTGCGTCATATGAAAATGGTGCACGGTTGTACCGATGGCATAGCCAGCGGTCATGGTCAGACTCGTGGTAAGCGTGGCATGAATCGTGAGGCTAGAAAAAGGAAGCTAGAGGAAAGTGCTGCTCCATCCACCGGATGTATAACTGCTCTAAGTGTAGAGGCAATTAATGCGGAACACGTGAGTCAATAGTTTAAATATACATCTTATATAATTCTAAAATATTTATTTTTCAATATTTTCAGATGAAATCCGATATGGATCGTGAATTGCAAAAATTACAACGTGATATGGAAGCGGTAGAAATGAAACAAAAATTAAGTGAAGCTATTTTTGCCGCCACCTATGAACAGCAACTAAGAGTCCAACGAGAATTTAATAATCGAGAATCTCTTAAAGCAGCAGCAACAGCTGCTGCCGCTTCCGCCTCCCATTCCAATTATGAACAACATCAACAGCAACAACCACAAACATCATCACCACCGGTACAAAATTGTGAAAACAGTCCTTCCCTTAATAAAACATTTGATAATACAACTACACCTGCCAATCAACTTCAGCAGCATTCATCACCAATTCAAATGCCAACACAACGTTCTAGTATAGAATTGACTCCTTCACCATCTGGTAGCAATTCATCTCCATCGCCCGCTCATCCTCAACAACATATGGATGCATTAAGTGGTAGTGGGAGTGTTACTCCTGTGGGTGGTAGTGGCGCCTCCGATGAACCCTCCAATAATCGTCTAATGAAATGCAGCCTTTGTGATTTCACCACTTTATATCGCAACCATTTGTTGGAACATGAAATCGAAGATCATTGCAATGCCAAATTTTATCGTTGTGAAAAATGTTCGTATGTCACCCACATAAAGGCTCGTTTCAGTAAACATGTCAAATATCATTCTATGCCTATGATTAAGTGTGTGACTTGCGATTTTCGTACACCCTATAAATGGAATCTGGATCGTCATATGAAAAATCATGGTGGTGCAGGTCCTTTCAAATGTGCTGCTTGTGATTTCACAGCAGATATTAAACAATCATTGACTGTACATGAAATGAATCATCATGTACCGCCCGTTGGACATGCAGCCGGTATGACTTTAGCCCGTCGTCGCAATAAAGTAGGTGGCACAGATCTTAACGAAGATTTCTTCAGTGATTCCGCAGAAATGATGGAAGATCATTTCAATAACAATAATATGGATGAATATGATGAAATGTTGATGACAGCTGGCCCCATAGGAATGTATGACTCTAAACGTTTGCGTTACGATGACGATGAGCCTACCGATTTATCGCAAAAAGGTGGTTCTTCAGATACTTCTTCAGTTCATAATTCCAACTTGAGTATACCAAAAGTCAAGAAACCTTTACCTAATCTTATACCCATCACCAAAGATGGTGAGAATATTTTAAATCTTTCCACCGATTTAGCCTCACGTTCTTCTTTATCGGATATTGCTTCAATGTTCTTCAATGAAAAACAAATTTCGGAAATGATGCAGCCAACAGATAAAGCAGAGTCTTCAGGAGTTGCCGCTGCTTCTCAATTGTCACCCACCACTACTATTACCTCTTCGGCCAGTAGTAAGAGTTTGCTTAATCGCAAAACTGGTTCATTTTTCGATAAGATAAAATCTTCCTCTACGACTAATGAAAACTTAATTTGTCCCTGTGGCCACATGGCTAAATGTTTATCGGAATCTATAATACATCGTAAGTCTTGCACTTTTTCGACACTTTCAAACAATGATGACATGGATTTGGATGATGATGATGAGCACGATGAAGATGGTGAAGAAGGTCGTTTAGAAATTGATTTTACAGAAGATGATGAATGTGATAAACAATCGCATTCAGCTTTAAATCTCAGTGTTACAGGTTCCACACGTTGTCAACATTGTCGTCATCGATGCAAATCTTCGGCTGATTTATTAAATCATTTGAAAATATGCTCAGAAGCTAACAGCCGTTGTGATTCATTGTCTGGTGATAGTTGTGCTGGTAGTCGTGTTATGATGGGTGATACCAGTAATAGTGATTTACAACATCCCATGGAAAATCGTGTATTTATATGGAACAAATTGCCTCGAAATCAACAAGAAGGAAGCGCTGGTGGTGGCAGTCTATCGCAAAATTCAGATGGTAATCGTCAACAGACAAATAGTGGCAACTCTTCTACTAACACAGGTGGCAGTTTATTAAGTGCCAACAATGACGAAAATAGTTATTATGGTGTTGAAACTGCTCCCGGTTATGGAGAGGTAAGTACATAATATTTCGAAAACAAAACTAATTAGATACAAAATGGCATTTAAAATTGTATTAATACGAACTACTAACATCTAGCTATTATCAAATGAAATTTGAAACTTTCACTATTTCCAGGTAACCAAAAAGATGACACCAGAAGAAGAGGCTGCTAATTCTTCTTTGAAAAAGGTTTACAAATGTCCACATTGTTCCTTTTGGGCTTCAACAGCTTCCAGATTTCATGTACATATTGTGGGTCATTTGAATAAAAAACCATTTGAATGTTCCTTATGTTCATACCGTTCCAACTGGCGTTGGGATATTACTAAGCATATTCGCCTAAAGACCATTAGAGATCCCAGTCATAAAAACGCTCGTGTTCTTATGAACGATGAAACGGGCCGCCGTAATTATACAAAATATAATAAATATATTACACTTATGAAGGTCACCGAGGAAGATGGTGATCCAAAACTTATGAAATCGGGAGAAATGACTCCAAATCAAGTTGCCTCTTTAGCTTTTATCAATGACTATAATAGCAAGCAACAAGGGAATGCATCTACAGTCAATAATACGGTTAATAGTATAATGAATGGCGTAAGAGAGGATATTACTTTGGAACCTATTACACCCAAGGCTACGTTGCCATTAGTGGACGACCAATTATCGGATAATTTTATACGTTTACCATTATTGGCTTCTATGGTAAATGCGGCAATGGCTCAGCAACATCAACAACAACAGCAGCAACAGCAACAAAATGATATTGAACAAAATGCAACCACGATGATAACACCATCTGTAACAATATCAGCTGTAAAAAAGTCTCCTCCAACTAATCAAAACTTTAAGCCAAGTGAAGAAATTGCTTTGGAAACAGTGCAAGAAGGCAATGAAAAAGTAACATACTATAAATGTCGCAAATGTAATTTCAGGTAAATAAATGCATAAAAGTTAATTAAAATTTATAGTTAATGTCAATTCTACCTTTTTATAGACATGTGAATCGTGATGCGGTTTTGGTACATGTCAAAGTACATTTTCCAGATACAAATCTGGGTCTAAATGCTCCCAAACCATTATTACAATTGACATCAAATAGTAATGATCATTTGACAGTTAACGCAAATCCTTATATGAACAAAGTTTTAGCCGCAATGTGTCTTTCTCAGCAGCAACAGCACCAACAAAATTCACCCTCTAATATACAACTATCTAATTTAATGGCTGCTGGACTTTTAGAACAAAGCAACAATTCTCATTTAAGCGGCTTGGCTTTAGCTTTAGCCGGTAAATCACCACTTAAATCATCACATTTAAATGCAGCCGCTAATATACTTGAGCACGGTGAGCAGAAAGCGGGTCTAAACGAGGCAAGTGCCCAAAACACTATGACGTCGCCAAATCAATTAACAACTATTAAATCGCCACAAAATAAAAATCAAACACAATCACAGACACATGCGACGTCTGCATCGTCAGTAACAGGTGTTGGGTCGTCGATATCGACAAATTCTCCATCTTTACAGCATTTATTAACTTCACCCAGAGGCTCTTTTACACAAAATCAAAACGATGTTTCAAATAACAATAATAACAATGATACAATGGTTATGGGTTCGACACTCCTTTTAAAAAATAATAAGTCTGGATTATTGACAGCAATGTCAACAACATCATCATCACCGCCATCACCGGCAACACCGAATACAATTGTAACTACCACAACTACTCCTTCTCCACCTTCTACTTCTTCAACACCCTCCACTCATGCATATCAATTAAAACAATCACCATTCACACTACATCATGGTGAAGGTGAATTGGGTCTACTAACTACTGTTGGTGATATCATATCTAGTGGTGGTATACAAGATCATCATAATATGGTTATGGGTGCTACTACTACTACTACTATTCCCTTTTCTGGCTCATCTGATCATTTACCAAATGCTACTGCTACTGCAAATATTGGTAGTAGTAGCAGCGGTAATATAATTAATAATAACAATAATATGACGTCTACTTTATCCGCTGGCTCATCTTCTTGTTCTACATCATTATTGTCATTGTCTAATCAAAATTATATTCAAAATCAAAATCATTCATCTTCTAGTAATAACAATAATAATTTGGGTAATTTATCTGGTAATGGTGTATTATCAAACAGTAATTGTAATAACTATAACAGTAATAATAATGGTAACGGTAATGGTAACGGTAATGGTAACGGTAACGGTAACAACAATAACAATAGTTTATTAACGCACGACACAACTACCGCCGATAGGCGTGATCCATCGCCATATCGTTGTGGTCATTGTCATCAAGTATCAAATTGGAAGCATGTTATTCAGGTATTATTTTTAAAATTTGTATGTTACTTGTTAACTACGTATGCGTGAGAGTGTGTATGTGCTCGAGTGAATGTTAGAGATTCAATAGAGTGAAATTATATGAATGTGTTTTCTTCTTTGTTTTCAGATTAGAAGTTTTTCTTATAATTTCAAAACTTGGTAGATAAATATTTAAATGTTGTTTTCATTTCAATTAATTCAATCTGAAATGTTTTATTAAAAAAAGTATGTCTGTCTCTTGGTAGTATGTCTGTTACGGGTTTTAAAAAGAAATTGAACAAATAATCGTACGGGAACGATTTCTGGCTAAACTCAGAAAGTTTGATAAGTAAGGAATAGAGCAGTAATTTATTTGATCACAAATGTTCAGTTAGCTAATAGACTTTATTGTTTTTAAATAAAATTTAAAACTTTTACTAAATTTTGAGTCTAAAAAAAGTTGAATTCAAAATTGGACGCTTTAAAAATTGGTAATTTTAATAAATTTCGTTTAACACATTTGTTTTTGTATTATTTATGTTATCTGTATTATATATAATTTGAAGGGTTTTGGTGATATTTTTTTAATTAATAATGGTGTCAGTTTTAAATTCTTAACGTCTTTTTTATGTTTGTAATAAAGAACTTGTTTTAAGGGTTGGTTGTTGGTGTGCATATTTATAATTCATTAAAAAAACTCATTAAAAATACAAAAATATTTATTTGTAAAATAAAAATGTATAGGTTTAATAAAAATTTAATAAACTATTAAATTTTTCTTAATTTATAGCGTCATTGTCGCTTAAAACATGCTGGCGTTATCAACATCGAAACCCTTGATCGTTCTGCAAGCAATAATTCTCATGTAGCTCCTATCTATAAACCTTTAGTTAATGGAGCCTCAAATGAAAGCAATAATAGTAACATAAACATTAACACTAACAGCAACAACAACACTAATAATATTGCTACAGTTAATAATCAAAATAAAATAACTTTAAAAGATGTACAGCTGCCAACAGAATATGATCTTAAACAGAAACTACTTAATAATACTTTACATAACATGTCATTTGAAGATATGATAGGTGAGGCAATACGCTTAAATAGATCTGCAGAAGATGCCTGTAGATTATTTTTAGAAAAACTCAATGGTTTTGAGGGCATGAAGTTACAAAGGTTATTACAACAAAACAATCAAATTGAAATAACTAGAGTAACATCTTCAAATGGCGGTAATAATAACAACAACAGCGGTAACAATAACAATATAATATCGCCAGCAACTTCTAATAATACTTCAAATTTGGCTCAATTATTAGAGTCAAATTTGCATAATACACAACAAGCAACACATCGTATTTCATCACCGCAAAACAACAATGTGAAATCGAAACAACAAAAGTGTCCACTGTGCCCCTATATTTGTGATAGTAAATCTCAAATGAATTATCACATTTCGTTGCATAAACCCACCCAATATGAATGTCTTATGTGTACTTTTGTTTGTGCCAAGAAACAACATTTGAGTTCTCATATGCGTACAGTGCATCAAATTCCAAATCAAAATCAAGTTTTGGCTCCTGCTAGTCTAACAACAAATACATCGCAGGCAAATGTCAATAGTATTAATATGGATTTCAATTTAGCCTTGCAAATGGCTTCAGCGGTTCAAAAACAGGTAATTAAAATAAAATAAAGTATAAATTTATTTCAGTAATACTAATTTTTTTAAAACGTTTCCTTAGGAGTCTTCAAACTTGACAGCACCACTGGCTATTGACTTATCTTCCGCTCCCATTCCTCTTAATTCATCGGCCAATCATTCAACACCAAATATTAATCAAAATCAAACTCTCGCCCAATTACCACCAGAATATCAATATCGTATGATTTATTATTGTAACAAATGTCCAGCTCGCTATGCCCAAAAACACAACGATCCTCTAACGGCCCAAAAGGATCTAGATGAACACTTAAGACAACACGATTCAAACTCTGACGATAAACGTAAATATCATTGTGACTACTGTGATTATCGGGCAATGCATGAATCCATTATACAAACACATCGATATGTGCATACCACACAATATCAAGAGAAATGCAATGAATTATACAAGAATTGTAAAGAGGATTCTATTTATCGTGCTCCAAAATTAATGCATATAACAGCCACCAAAAAGCCGTATATGCATGAAACGATTTGGGTGGTAGATCATGATCTAAATGAAGGCAATCACCCTCAACATCAGCAACAAACAAAACATCATCTTCATCAAAATTCGTCTATAACTTCAAGTTCACAATCCAAAATTTTGAAGCGAGAAATTCTCTGTTGAAAAAACAATTAGAATCACGACAAATACCGGCTACCGAAACCAACTCAACAAATGAGGATAAACGTAACAAATTAAATCAACCTGAAGCTGATGATTCAAATACCACATCCACATCAGCCTCTGTTGCAACTGGTGATTTGGCTGTTGAAAATGAAACACCACCAATTGCAAACACACCCGAAGTATTAACCCAAGAAAAGTTAACAAATGAAAAAGAAACAAAAGAAAAATGTGAACATTGTCCATTCGAGAGTACCAATAGCGAAGAGTTTAAAACACATTTGCAACAACATATATGTGTTTCTCAACAAAAATTAGCCCATACCTGTGAACACTGCGATTACTCTACCGAAGATCAGGATCAAATAGAAGAACATACCAGAGTTCATTTCAATGGCATTGAAAAGTTAAAGGATGTTACTTTCTTTACAAGCTATGACAAATTGGAATTGTCTATGGAACAACCACCAGATAATAATGATGATAATGATAATGTCAATATGATGAACAATTTAAATATTAAACAGGAATTACAAAACAATAATAACAATGAAGAAAATAGAGTTAATGAAAATTTAAAGGAGTCTTCTGCAGCTGAAAACTCAAAACATATAGAGCAAAAGCAACCAAAATGTGCTAAAATTATTTTATATAAAAATGATGGTTGTTTAACCATTAAAAAAGAAACAAATGATCAAAATGCAAATGCAACAACTCAAAATACGCAACAACAACATCAGCAGCAGCCTTCCCAAAACTCTATCACCGAGAACATAAGTGATCGTTTACGTCGACGTATAAGTCGCCAAGGTAATGCTTCTAATGCTACCGGGCCCAATGCATTAAACCATGAGGAACAAACTTCATCATCATCAATGCCTACAAGCCATAAAACTATACTAGTTAATGCCAAAACTGGTCAAGTTATCAGCAGGAATTAAATATTATTTTTTCTCATTTAACAAATGAAAATTCTTTAACATTTAAAAATTTCATTGTTGTATTTTTAATGTTAAAAATTAATTAAGTCACGTTATTTTTTAGTTTATAATATTCAGTTTTATGTTTATGTTATTATAATTGTTAAACGTTTAATTATTTTTTATAAATAATGCAGTTTTTACCTTTTTTTGTTTTTCACTTGTTTGTTACTAACGTTTTATTATTTTATTAATTAATTGAAATATTATTACACTGTTCCCCATTTTTTGTTAAAATTTAATTAATTTTAGTTTTTCTTTAATTGTTAAGTTACTTTTTGTTTAATATTATTAATATATAAAAAGAAGAAGAATAGAATGAAATCAGGCAGGGGCAGCAAATTGGTTTAATTATTAAAAATACAAATAAATATAATTAGAAGAAGTATACAAAACAAACATAATTTATATATATGAAGAAAATACACTGTGATGTTCAAAAAAATTATTAATTAGTTATAAAAACAATGTAAAATATATTAAAAAAGAAGACAAAATTATATACAAAATAATTATTTAAAATAATTGTTTGTAATTGCAAAATATGTTGAATGAAGATGCTGCACCTTAAAAAATTTTGATTTGCATTTTAAATAGTTTTTTTTAATTATTATATTTTTGAAACTGTTACACAATTTTTCACTTTCATATAAAATAGTGTGAACATTATTTTATATTAAGTCCCTATGTAAGTTAACATAACACTGTTAACCATCTTTTTTTATACCCTAAACCCTAGGTAGTTGGGGCAAAATAAATTCTGATGTTTGTAATGGACAGAAAAAATATTGCTACAACGTTAATAAGTAGGAAATCTTAGCGGAGACCCTTATGGTTGATAGTAAACCTTTCTGGGCGATCCCTTTATCGCCTGTCTTCTGCTCCTCCGACTCGGAATAAAAAGAATTGAATCAGCCTTAACCGTACTTTGACTGAAGCTGAGATCACATTGATCTCACAAAAAGGCACGTATGGTACCGATGGTCAGTCACAGTGACGGCGTTCGCCTACTAGGCAAAAAATACTTTCAATCTACCCATGCTCTGACGTTTGGGGAGCGGGTAGCCATTATGATCTTGGCACTGCTACCTACCACCATATCCTTGGGGTTTATAAGATTTTATTTGGTCCGCAAAGCTATTGAGTACAGAGTAATACCACTTTGTCCGCCAACGGGGGAAGCGTCCGATAGGAGTAAAATAAAACAAAAGTCTCCACTACTACTTTCGGATTCATTTACATGTCGTAGTTTGGAAGATATGAAATTTGACTTACAAAATTGGCTCTTGTAGTAATTTGGGCTCAAGCCTATTAAAATGGATTATGATTATCAGAAAGGACCCATATAACCACTCCCTCACACAATTGTTAATATCATAATAATGTACTGCACTCTTAAGAATAAATCAGATAAATAATTTATATAAGCAGCAATATGGTGTAGGGTATTGTGTAGTCGTGCTTGACCGACTATAACTTTTACTTCTTTAAACTAAAAACTAGTTTAATTAAATTACTTAGAATTTGATGTAACACAAAATTAATTTTTTATGTTTATTTTAAAACATTTTGAACATTTCTAATTATAAAACGAAAACTATGAAAAAATGAGTAGCAAAATAGTCATTTATTTTTATTTTATAATGTACATATATACGAATATAAATATATGTATGTTTTGGATATTTAAATTAAAAAAACTTAGTTTTAAATATTTTATATATACACAATATTCTTAGATAATATTATCATTATTATTATTATGAATTAACTTTCACAATTTACAAGTTAAAGTTGGGCTTTTTATAAATTATTACATGATATATTAGTTTATTTTATTATTATTACTATTTTTTTTTTTTTTTTTTTGCTTAAAAAATATGTATTTTATTTATAATATAATTCCCACCTTAAAATAATTATAATAAAATTCCATTTTGTTTTAAATAATACAACACATAATTTTTAAGCAAATTACTAACAAAATTTCTTAATTTCTTTTGCAAAATAAAGACACAATAACATAAATTGAATATTTTCACTTTAATTAAAAAAGAATATTTTATTTTTTGTTTATTAATTTTAAATAAATTTAAGATTTATTTAAAATAATGGTTTCAAAAACAATAACAACTTTAGCTTGTAAATTGTTTATTCATAATTGAATAAATATATTTTACAAATAAAATTATATAATAACTTAAGAAGTGGATAATAAGTATATTAAAAAAACACTTGTGGAATAGCGGGGCCATAATTTTATTAAAATATAAAATTTAAAAATAAAGAAATGCAAAAAAATAAATGTACAAATATTTCCATATTGTTAAAAAATAGCATTTAAAAATTGTAATAATTGTAAAATTGGTGCAAATATAATTGATTGATTCTGTTAGTAAAAAAGTAAACACGTTAAAATCAAAAATTTTAAAATTTAATTTAGAAATCATTAAAGAAAATATCTAGTTATTTAGGCCTTAATTATAATTTGTTGTTTGTATTATTTTTTATTTTTTGCTTAAAATAGAAAGAAAATGAAACCTGCACACAATAAGCACTTTACGCACACAGTTTTAGAATATATTTTGAAAATAAATATTTTGAAAAATAATAATTATTGTAATTTATTAAAAACTAATGGTATTTTGGTAGGTGCTAAATTTTAAATTGTATTAGAATGATAAGCGGAAAGAACTTCATAAATGTTGGTTGATTTTTCTCTATTGGAGTTTAAACAATATTCGATACCTATATATCTTATTATTACACAGTGTGTCCAAATCGATTTTTTTACACCCTCTACCAGCATAAGTAGTATGTATATATATATTCCTGTATCAAATCAAAATCTGAGTTGATTTAGCTATGTGCGTCCGCAATAATTAAAGGAGCTCAATGAAATTTAACCTGAGGAGTTTGCTTTATATCAAAAAATATAGACCGGTATCTGATGCAACCTCCAAGTTTGAGCAAAAATCTTTCGTAAAATTGTCAATTATACATCGACAAATTAGAATGAAATTTTGCCAAAATATAAAGCTTTGTTACCATTTATGAAAAAACGGTTCATTCGAAGAAAAAAGTTATAGCCAAAAATATAACTAATTGTATGACTCATTAAATGTTCCTGCATTATATTTAAGAATGCGGTGTAGAGTATAGAATATTCAGCTGAATATAGAAGATTCAGCCAAAAATACAGTTATGATTTGAGAGAAAAGAAACTTTGTATATAAATAGTTCTTGTAAATGTCCATAAAAAATTAATAAATTTTTAACCCATGATGTTTTTAGTTTTTTTTTTAAGATAGCGAAGTTACTGTAGGTTCTTTAATTTTTTTTTAAAAACATATTAACCTGAAATTGGGAGTTAATTTTTTTTGAAAAATTTTTCAAGAAGGTGGCAAGATTTATTCACTTGTTAAACTATTTTTATTGTATGCTTTATAATTTTTTATAGAAATCTAAAAAGGAAGAAGTTCTAACTAAATATAGATCAGATCGGGGCCGAAACATGCCACAATATAATAAAATATGAAATTTACTTATTTTGAAAAAGAACAAATAAATATTTGTAATAATTATGAAAAAATTGAAATTTTTTCGGTATTTTTTTTATATTTTATAAATATTTTATATTTTTGAGGAATGAGGAATGTTCCTTTAAATTAATGTCTTTAAAGGCACTATTAACCTCATAATTGGATGTAAAAAGTGCTTGAAAGGTAAAAGGATTTGAACATTTCATCTATGTGTGTTACAAAATCTCAAATATTTAGCTAGGAAAATAAACAAACACAATTTCGCTTTCGACAGAGCTCTGTAATTTTCTGGAAAAAGAAGCACGAAGAATATAAGTACCCGACTAAAAAAATTAAATTTCATGTTATTTTATTATTATTATTATTATTTTTTTAATAAATTTTGAGCCGCTTTTCGTGGCAAATGTTAGAATTTTTCTAATTATTGTGAAGAAAAATTACAATATTTGAGTTTTTGAAATAAATTTGAGCTAAATAAATATTATTTTCATTTCGCACGGTTACATTCTTGAATTAGCCTGTGCATGGTTTAACTTTAATTTCATTTATAATAGAAAAGCAAATTGCAAAATATCGAAGAAAAATTTCACATATTCAACGTTTTCATAATATTTTCAAACATTTTTTTACACTTTTCAAAAAATTTCATCTTTTAGATATGAGATATGTCTATCTGCCTTTCTATTGTTGCCACACTCACTTCCACAATAATTAAAAGAGCTTAATGGAATTTGGCCTGAGTATTTGTTCCTTAGAATTTTCCTAGTTAAAATCATCAAAAGATATCTAGGCAACTTCAGAGTTCCAGCGAAGAATTTTCGTAAGAGTCAATTAGAAATCGACAAATTTGATAGCATATTGTTATATATGCTTCATTATTATTCCAAAGTTATCAATAGTAGAAAATAAGTTATAATTCAGTAGAAAATAAGTTATTATCAAAAACACAACTAATTTTCTGATTTTCTGTTCCTGTGTTGTTTTTAAGAAAAAAGGTTATATATTATATACGCTTGTGAGTGTATATGTACGAAACATAACGTATTTACTTGCAAGCAATTGTGGTGGATGGTATTGAAGATTCGGCATAGTCTAATACATTGTATACATTGCTATTTACACACTTACTTGTTTTCATAAAGCTCTGTCTATCGATGCCATTGCTAGGGTTAAGTTGATTATTTCAAGTTCAATAAGTATTTTCATTTTACAATACAGTGGGAATAATATTCTTCGATTAATAAAAATTATATTGTATTTAAATCCAACAAAGAGTTTCAAATCATATATTACAAAGCGTCATAATTTAAAAAATTTTAAACAATTATCCGTGCACTAAATCATATAAGGTGTTTAAGCCTTTTGGCAATATATATATTGAAAACGAGGCGAATCGTATAGGTAAAAAATTATTCAAAAGGGTTTCTAGATGTCAAATTTTCTTGGTATCGAAAAAATGTTCATAAATATTAACAATAATATAAATAAAAACAATAAAGAAACAAATAAGAAGCCCTATTTGGATATGCACATTCTTCAAAACACTCCATCACAAATGTGTGTGAATCAAATACTTACGCTGACTATATATGTTTTTCGTAAAAATAACACGAAACACATAATGAGTCATAAAATAAAGATATATTTTGATAATTTTTGGAATGTTGCATCAGATGTCGAGCTATATCTTTGTATATATTGGACCGATTTTGCTGGCTTTAAATGGAAAACTTCACAGTCCTATAACAAATACTCAGGCCAAAAGAGTCTCTTCATCGCTTCAATAATCAAAATGACATTGTAGATATAGATTAAATTACACATTTTGTTCATAAATTAAATTGTGCAAAATTTTATATAAATTCAAAATTTTCAATATTTTATCTGCTATATACAATTTTGGAATCTAAAAATACTTCAAGTAGTTATGGCATTGTTTGTTTACCCTTGTAAAACTTGACTTGCTTTTAATAAGATGCCAATGATTTGTATTAAAAGATATAATTGCGTTTTACCATCACAATTACGGGTGTTCCTTATAAAATACAACTCTGCATGTTTACAATTATGAAAACACAACCCTGAATTAAATGGCATTTTGATGTCTTCAACGCAACAACAACACATTCCACAAACATCGAAAGAAAATCAATAGATTTTCATTTTAGTTGTACGCGTCAGTTAAGTAGTTTTACTTGGTATATTAAAAAGTAAAAGAAAGATAATATCGTATTGTGGTCAGTGATTTCATTAAATTAATTTTATTAGAAATATGTGAGTTAAAATGTTAAACTTAATTGTTTTGTAAAAGTGAAAACGACTAAAATTTGTTTTGTGTTCTAAAACCATAAGTTTTCTATGTTTTTCCTTTTGCGGCTTTTGTGACAGAACTGCGCGGCGTCACTATTTGATATTGCGAACTGTGATTTTTTATTTTTTCTGACGATAATATTGGACATATATTTTTATTCACATTTTTTATTTTCCTGACAACAGATTTTTTGGTTTGGTGGTATAAGTTTCAAAATATTGAGATATCATGAAATCCAAGAAAAATGAAGCTGATGCCTCTGGAAGCGGTTCTTCGGATGAAGATGCCGAGTATGTAGTGGAAAAAATTTGTGCCAGACGTGTGCGTAAGGGAAAAGTAAGTATTCTTATAGGTTCCGAAATAATATGCCGCTCTTGTGCTTATAATACTTTTAATCCATTAATTTAGGTTGAATATTTCTTAAAATGGAAAGGTTATCCCGAATCGGATAACACATGGGAACCGGAAGAAAATTTAGATTGTCAAGATTTAATACAACAATTTGAAGAGCAAAGACTTAAGGATGAGGTATGTGGTAGATTTCCATTATTTGGTTTTTGTCTTTATTGTACATTATAAAATGCTTGTCTTTCGTTAATAGAGTGTGTTAAAAGGCTTGTTGTTGTTTTTGGCGGGATAGTCAGTCTTAAAAACAGGGTGTTTCCGATAAATGCTATATAAGCAATGTATGTTCATAGATAGAATTATTTTTAACTTATTGTTTTATCCGGTATTTTTAAGATAGTTGACTAGTAAATAGTAAAAATCATTGTCAATGTTTGCCAATTTCCTTTTTTGATACAAAAAAGTGAACATTAAGCAGTGTATAATCTATAGTTTTTTGCATAGTAAACTGTTTAGATGCCTAAAGTATACACTTCCCGATTCGATAGGTTATAGAATACAAACTTTGCTTACTTCACACGTACACTATAAACGATTTCTGATCTTTCTTCATGTATCTAATTGTATCCTTAAGAACTTCTAGTAGTATGATTCTTTATTTTCCTTGCTCCCAAAAGAACTGAGAAAATTTGGATTTTCTTTTAAAATTCTGACTAAAACTAAGAAGTCCGACAAATAAAGAGCAAAACTTTACTTTGTATAGAAAAAATTTTATAAATGTGAATATTTCAAAATAATAATTTCAATTTGTATTTGGTGATGAAACTAATGTTTATGATAAAAAGTTCTTAACAAAAATCTTAAAATATCACATTTAAAATTTACATTGTGACTTTATTTTTCTGAATTAACAAATTTTATAATATAATAATTTAATAAATTTAACATTTTGAGTTTCCGGCAGATGAAAAATTTTAAAATTAATGAAAGCAAATAAAAAATATAAAGTAAATTAAAACAAAAAAATTTGACAACCCAACAATAACGTTCGGTTGTTGTTGTAATCTGATAATTTTTTCTTCTGGAAAAACTTTCGTTTGATACAACTTTCGCTGGATTGGCTTATGTAAACGTGTTGAGCAATTTGGAAGATATCTTGATGTCTATTTTAAATCAAAGGCAAAAAAGAAACGGATGTTTAGAAATTTTAATTTAATTTCTTTTAAATAATTCTTATATTAGTTAGAATCGGCATCTTAAATTTCAAGAAGATTCACAATTGATCTTAGCTCCCAACAGACTTTCGAAAATAACTTTAAAGTGCTTAAGTTTTTAAGAAATAGTTTGTGCGATTTCGTATTAAAGGCAATAGTATGACACAATACACAAAATAAAGTAACATGTGGTCGGGGTCTCGCCTGTGTGAGCCATTAATTCATTGGACTTTTTAAATTGCAAATAACGTAGATATTTTAGGTAACGCATAGGATAAAGAATTCAACTAACACAGCATGTAGTCCATAGATCCCACAAATAAATTAATATTATTTTTTATTTGTCCCTAATTCTCAAACAAGCATTAATTTTTAAAGATAATATACTTTCGTTTCAGACAAGTAGGTAGTTGAACAGCAATGTATTGGAAAAATATAACAATGATATACAATAATGAAGGAGATCTTTTTAGTTCAAAACTACCTGCTAGAAATTTTATTATGAATTTCTGAATTCTGAAATTTGACATTTTGTCCGCGTAGTTGCTATACCTATAGGATATACTTTAAAATGATTTTTTTTGACTATAGCATGGGGTGGTTTTAACATGGGTGTTTTCTTATTTTCGTCTTGGTTATGGTATTATATATAATACTGAATGTTGAATGTTTCGATTCTTTGAAACTTGCTTTTTAAGCACTATATAATTATAAGGTCACTTGTGAGGTCTAAGGCATTAAATTTAAACACTTTCTTATTCGTTAAAATTTCATTCCATAAAAAAATCGCCGAAAAATTCCAATGTTCTTAAATTTTTGCAAAAATTTATTCGACACTCCTCAGAATGAGTAAATTTCTTTTTTTATTGTTGTACGTCTATTTTGAAGTCTTATATTTATATTCAGGTTTAGTATTAATAATTAAAGGATTCTTAGGTGGAATTCAATAATGAAATTATTTTTATTTTTTTATTGTAAAAATATATTTGACAAACTGTATATTCATCTTAAACTGTACTCTTTATTGACTTCATTGAAATTATGAATTATGTATAAATATATATTTTTTAATTTTTAGGCTTCTAGCAGCAGTAGTTCAAAAACTGAAAAATCTGGTAAAAAAGAAAAAGAGAGCAGTGGAAGAACAAGTTCAGCTAGTAATAAGCGTAAAAATGAAGATTCCAAAGCTTCAGGTAAATAACATACGTAATGAAAAAGTAGCACTTCATAATATCACTTTCAATTCTCATGACACAGAACCATTATTAATTTAAGTTAAAATGTAATAAATGTTTCAACATGATCAACTCTTATTGTTTTAGGAAGCAAAAAGAAGCGCACAGAAACTGGAAAAGATGAAACTGACACGGAATCTGTATCGGATGGTTCTACAAAACATTCTGAACTCACCGGTTTCGATAAAGGTTTAGAGGCTGAAAAAATTTTAGGAGCCTCAGATTCGAATGGTGGTTTATATTTCCTTATTCAATTCAAGGGTGTCGATCAAGCCGAAATGGTGGCTGCGCCAGTAGCACATGTTAAAATTCCTCAAATGGTTATTAAATTCTATGAAGAACGCCTCTCCTGGTATTCAGATAATGAAGAATGAACACGTAATTTTTGTCCTGTAAAGTATATAACTATAGGTTTTTATTGTCTTAGTTTTGTTCACTTCCATAATCATATTCTTATGCTAATATTGAAGAAACAAATAACAAAACAAAACTCTGTTAAAATTTATAATTAAACAAACTTAAATCATCTCTATGTTAAAATAAATATTTGGGATTTTACTATTTTTATATTTGAAATATGTAAAAATTTGTTTAGAGTGTAATTTTCCTGATTTAATTGGTTTCATTTCTTTTCTAAAAAAGAGAAACATTAATTTTTTGAGGGGATCTTTTTAACAATTTAATATTAATTTGATTTACTTTTAATTAAGATTATAGCTTTTTTATAGTATAAAGGAATATTCAATTAATTTCATTTATGTAAACTTTTTTTCTGTTTTGGACCAAATTTTCTTAACTTTAAAAAAAACTTAATAAAAATAAACAAAAAACAATTTACTAAAAAAGTTGTATTTTATTTGCAGAAATCGGTAGAATGATGTTTTGATAAGCCTATAATTATGCTATACGGATTTAGCATAAAAATTTAAACAAAATTTAAATTGCATTTTTTCTGGATTTTATAATTTATTAAATATAATAGGATGTATGTGTATGTATGTATGTAAGACTTGAATCCAAAACAGCTGGAACAAATTTAATGAAATTTTTACGGAATGATCCCAATATGCCAGAAAGTAACACAGGCTATAAAAAATTCCAATATGACCAGGGAAATGTGTAAACCAGCGAGTGTTCTCAATTTTGCTTCGAACTACAACGAATATCTAAAGAACTATAACAACGAGAATATTCGACATGAGTTATTGCCAATCAGTCAACGTATATACATTCCTGAAATATCCATTGTATCAATCTAATACGTATGTATACCTAAATATTTTGTGGGTCAACGATTTCTCTTAAATCGATTTTTTTATTTAGAAAAATATATATTTTTGGAATATATGAATTCATGAATGTAGGCGTATTTGCAGTATTTGTTTTTTCTACTATAAAATAGTTTTTAAATTGATTGACTATCTGAAAATCACCGCAACAAATTGTTTTCATTATCTAATTTTTCTATTTTTCTTTTTTTATGAAATTTATAAGACAAAACAAATGATTGTTGAATCAAAACATGTGTACTAGATGATGCATATATAATTTACAAATAAAAATATTTAATATAAATAAAAAATGTATATTATTACTTTTAAGTATATAGTTTTTTATTTATTTGTGATGCAATTTTTAAAGCAGACGTTAACAGGAACTAAAAGAAAAACTTACGTAATAATAACTTTGGAGAAATATGAAAAAGGGATAACGTTAAATACCATCGATATTTGACAACTGTTTTGGAAAAGCATAAAAAGAGTTTTTATATGAAAAAATGGAGTCAAGAAGATTAAAAAAAAGTAATCTGTTGAGAAAATGTTTTTAAAAATTATGCTTTTTTCATTTTAATTAAAAATTTAATTTTTTCGAGCATTTTTTTTAATTCTAATTAAAAATAATTTTTTTCTAAATTTACAATTTAAGTTAAACATTCACTAAGGTTTTAACTTTTTCAAAAAAATTACATTTTTGGGAGCGAATTTAATTTTAATTAAAATTTTTGTTACAAAAATTTTTCTTCGGATTAAAAATTATAATAAGAAATGAACTTTTATGAATGAAATTTTACTGCAAAATTTTCGAATTTAATCGATCAATTTCAGAATATTTAAAGATACTCAAAGAAACTCTTTTCTCCAATCAAGAAAAGATCCAAATTAAAATTTTCATGTTCATTCATAAAATAGAGGAATTGTTTCGAAAATATAGCACCATATTTCATTAAAAAAGGCCAGAATTATGATGTTCAGAAACGTAGGTAAATAAGAAAATCGTAAAAAATCATAACAAATTTTCTGTGACTTTGAAAAATGTTGCTCGCATTTTACAAAGAGATGAAAACATTTAATGGAAAAAACCATAGTGTAAGCCAGTGCTCAAAAGGCATCATAAAGAAAATCGTCTAAAATTCAGAAGAAAATACTTGAAATGGGCGCAGGAGTTTAAATGACGAAATAATGTAATTTAAACGGATCAAAGTTCTTCGTTTGAATTGAGAGGTTGCCTCATATATCGATCTATATCTTATAATACTGAACCGTTTTTGCTGGTTTTAAATATAAAACTTCTCAGTATTATAACAAATACCAAGGCCAAGTTTCATTGGTCTATATCAATTATTGTGGATGTGAGGGTGCTAACAACAGACAGACGGACGGACATAGCCTTATCGAGTCAAATATACAAAATTACAAATTAAAAGTGAACTGCGAGATTTGAATTCACAGATAAAATAAGTATAAATAATTGTCACATGTTTTCCAAATAAATAATTATACACAAGCGTATAACTGTGGAAAGAACATTAATCATGTGATGAATTTCAAAATCATTCGTTTTATGTGAATGTGAAATATTTAACAACAAAATATTGTGATTTTCTTTTTCTTGAGTAGAAACAGTTTTGTCTATATTATACATTTGTTTACACATTAAGGAGTGAGATTGTAAAATTCTTAACACACGTTTTTCATAAAGTTAGAAGTCTCAGGTATTATTTAATGTTTTTTCTGATACAGTTACATTTGTTAAACATGTCAGTTATTAGGTTTAATGTCAAACAAATAAATATATTGTTAATCTGAATAATCTGCGTACTATAATTATTAAATATTTTTTTTAACAAAAATCAATATGTCATTTGTACTAAAAGATGTAAATCTTCCAAACTGTTCGGAGCTTAGACCAGTGGAGAGATATTGAGCTCTTGTTAAAAGAGAATTGAAGAATGCAGAAATAGTGTCCTAAAAGGTGGAAGGTTTAAGACGAAATGAACTACCTGCGCAAAGTGACAAAAATCACTATAAAAACGTTAATGGAGGGGTTTCCGAAAAAGGTTAAACATTTCATTACTTCTGATTAAAATATTTCTTTTTGAAAATTGTTATAATAATTTCAATCAAATAAAAAGAACTAAAAATGTATTTCTTGTGGTTTCATTTTTATTAACATGAATGTATGTTAAGAATTTTTCTGTGTTTTTTTATTTCAATTAGAATAAATTTAAAAAGGATGTTTATAAAAATACACATTTTTTCAAATATTTTTTAAATAAAAGTTTTAAGATTTCAAAAAATGTTTTAATTTTAAAATTATTATTTTTTATAAAAAAAATACGGTTTATAACAGTTTACAAAATTTAACAAATATTAAAAGAAAAATTCAAAATATTTCTCTTCGTATAAATATCGGCTATTTTCCGAATTTAATGTCCAACTGTAGAATATATAAAAGCTAGAGTTGTCACATTCATAAGTGTCAAGAAAGTAAATAAATATATACATAAAAATAAAAAAACAACAACAATATTTGTATATATCAACTTTTTCAACAAAGTATTTTTTTTTGTTAAAGAAAATTGTCAATAATTTGTTGTTTTTCTCCTTGTTTTTCCATAACAAATTTTTTTTTGCTTAATTTTAAAATTATTCTATATTTTTTGTTTTTTTTTCATATGTATTCGTTCGTTATTATTAATTTTTTCCATATTTTTCATTTCTTTTTAACCTCATTTTTTGAGTAAATTTTCCGCAAATTTATTTCGTTTTCTTTTTTTCTACTCTTCTGAAAATTTAAATTTTTTTGTTCGAATCAAAATAAAATTTTCTGGACTTATTTAACAAAAAACTTTAACCAAAATATTTAGTAAAGTCTTATACTTGCAACAGTTAATAACTGTATCGAAAACAAAACAAATTCTTTAAATTTAAAACAAATCTTAAAAAAAAGGTGGGAAATTTTGAAAATTTTTTAAAAAGGAAATATTCGTTAAGAAAAAGTCCTATTCAATGTGTTGTTATGTGCTCAAGCAATAAAAATATTTTTGAATTTTAATAAATCTTTTTTTATGCAAATCTATATTTTTAAATAAAAAAGAGTGTATTTTTATAAAAAAAAATAATAATTTAAAAATAATGATTGGCTTAAGGCCAACTTGTGTTGTTTTCAAGAGACAAAAAATAAAAAAGAAACACAATTTCGTAATTTTGTTAAATTAATAAAAAATTACTCTTAAATTAAATTATTTTATATAAAATTATATTTTTTAAAATTTTTAACAATTCTAAATAATTTGAAAAAAAAAATAATAATAATAATTTAAATTTAGTTTTATATATTTCGAAAAATGAATTATATAACAAAAACGCTTTTCATAATTTTCATATATCAAAAGTAGAAATTACAATAACGCCTTTTCCAATAAAGAAAAAACTTAAAAAAAAAAACAAAAATAATAATAATAATAATAGAATAAAAGAGGACTTTTCAGAATAAAGCATAATTCTCAAAATCGAAAATAACTCGCATAACTTTGCACATTAGCATTAGAATATCATAAGACATACTTCTGTCCAAATTTCGTTAAAATTTCTTTATATTTACGACTTTTGTGAGCTAAAAAAACCCTCATTCCGTTAGGACATTTGTATGGGAGGTACTGGCCTGAACATGACCAATTTCAATAGACTTGGTCTTTGGACCAAAATAATATGTACCAAATTTCATCAAGATATCTTAAAATTGGGATCTGTAGAGTGTTTACAACGTTTACATGGATGGCCGACCGGACGGACGGATATCGTTAATTTGAATCAGAAAAGTTTTATGACACCCTAAGAGAACTCCAATTTCTTCGAAAATTTAAAAAAAAATAAAAATTTTAATTTTTCAAACTCAGACCAAATTTCAATTATTGTGGATGTGATCATGCAATCAACAAACAGACAAACTGATAGACTGACGTAACAAAATCGATTCAGATTTTGATTTTATGCAAAATTATGTATACATTATTGTGATTCCTTCTTTGCGTTACACATGGAATGACATTATTGTGTTGCTGTAGGGTATAAAAAAGGAAAATTTTCACTAAAAGTCTTTAGGGAAAAAATATCAATGGAAATGTAAATTTTAACAAAAAAAATTGTCCTTAAAGTTGTTAAATTTTGTCAAATCAAAACGAACCATAAGGTCACTTCACTCCCACGACAACAGGATCTCTGTTCCGGAACGGCCTGTGTCACAAGCCAAAACTATATAACCAGCGACGGCCAAATCAAATAAATATTACAACAACATGAGGTCATTTAAGATGATCAGTAGATTTTCGATCTTGTTTCAATTAACCCTCAAAGCAGTGTTCATTTTCAAATAATATTATAGCGATTATGTTGATCCAAAAAATGCCACAGTGCACGAATATCATACTTATTAAAATTCCATATTCGAAAAATGCTTTAATTACATTCTACCTGTATATTTCACTCCATTGGTGATTTTGTTAATCACTGACATAAATTGGAAATTAAGACATAAAACAAAAACTTAAGGTTAAAGTGTTACTTACAATAAGTATCGTGTATTATGTTTTGACCACCACACTGCAACAGCTGATCGATTGACTTTGAAATTTGTGCTGATCGGGTTCTAATTAAGACATTTCTCGTATGTCGTCCCGCATACAAAAACCTCTGTTTTTACTCTAGATATTTAATTGCATTTCCATTCAAATTTATAACAAATTATTATTATTATTATTTTTTTTTTTGATTTCTAGCAATCATCATGACTGAAGCAGAAGTCTATTGTCCACTTTCTTTATTTTGGCCTTTTTGTTGACCTGCTTGTACATCTTGTA
This sequence comes from Cochliomyia hominivorax, assembly GCA_004302925.2. Taxonomy (NCBI): domain Eukaryota; kingdom Metazoa; phylum Arthropoda; class Insecta; order Diptera; family Calliphoridae; genus Cochliomyia; species Cochliomyia hominivorax. The sequence continues at coordinate 6,024,943 of PYHX02000158.1, read as the reverse complement.
CGCCATTTTCTAAACATCAAAACTGACATCAAACTATTAACGATGACAACAAAATACATTAATTAGCATCATCTAATTGGTAAGTAAATTTTGCAAATTTAAATTAATTAAAATTATAAAATGAAAATATAATTAATTGTTTGTTTGAACTTGAATAATTAAAAACAATCAGTCAAAAATATTATTTTCTAATTTATTCTAAAGTGTGCAGTACATTATTGTGAAACAAACATTTATGTGAAATTTATGCGTTTAAAATGATTTTTTGTGAGGGGTAAATGGAAAAATTATACACCTGTAATTTTCCCATTAACCCCGTACAATTTTGCACATCGATTTTCATTACATTTGCTTACAATTAATATTACAATCCCAACGTATATGTTAGATTAATGACCTTCAAGGAGATACTTAAAGGGGGGCTTGCATGAGACCTTTATATTTAGGACTCCGTTAGGACATTTGTATGGGAGTTACTTGAAATATTGGACTTAACATGACCAATTTCAGTAGACTTGGTTCATGTGGCAAAATAATAATATTGATACATATTATTATTTTGGCATCTCATAATTGGGATCTGGAAAGTATTTACATGGACCAGTCGGACGAACAGACAGAGGATGAACATCATAATTGAATCAGAAAGTGATTTTGAGCCGAACGGTATACTTAGATATGTCTGTAACCTATTCTGTATGTTACAAACATCAGCCAACCTCCTACGGAGGTGTAGGGTACAAACATTAAGGGTATTCACGAAAATAAGATAAATTAAATTAAAAAAAAGAAATTTCATTGAAATGAATAAAATAAGTTTGGAATAGAAGTCAACATGTGATTCACAAATTTGAATAGAAAGAAAGATTTTGTTTTTAAAAAATTTAAAAATGTTTTCTTATTTGTTTGGAATGCCCTGGTCTGTTTGAAATTGGCATGATCTGTTACTTAATAAAATATAAAAGAACAATTAAAATTGTTAAAAAGAAATGCCACCGCTAAAACTATAAATATGTCAACAGACGTTTCAAATCATGCGAACAATTAATCAGAATATATTTATTAGAATCAAAATAATCGAATGAACAAAATCACGTAGATTTTTTAATAAACACCAGTGACTCCATAAACGGCTCTTCTAAATATATTTTAATTTTTCAAATATTTTTAATTAGAAATTAATCATTTATGAACTTTTGTAGTAAAGAACTAAGAATTCTATATTCTGCTATGCCGAAACACAAATGCGTGTGAAGTAAATACGTAATATTGCGTACAAACACACACTCACAGTACATATAACTATATTTATATTTATAACTTATATTTATGGCAAAATTTCTAATTTGTCGATTTATAATTGACAATCTTACGAAAGTTTTTCGTTTGAACTCAGAGGTTGCTTCAGCTATCGGTATATATCTTTTAATAAATTTAACCGATTTTGCTGGCTTTAACAAACACCCAGCTAAATTTCATTGCCAGATGGACATAGCCAAATCGATTAAGATTTTGATTTGATACAAGAATATATACACAATAAGGGGTCTGAGATGATTCTTTTTTGGCGTTAAACATGGAATGACAAATATAATCTCTTTACAACTTGTGGTGGTGGAGGGTATAAAAAAAATAATTTTGCAAAACGAGTTCTAGATGTTTATTCAAACATTAATACATACATACCTATAAATATATATGTATATTAGGTTTGATTCATACATAACTACAACAAGTGCATGAAGAAATTGTGAAATTTCTATTTTCAGTTTTCCTTAAAAAACAATGGGGTATTTGGACCAAATCATACTATAGATAAAACAAATTATATATGTATGAATGAATGTACATATATACCACAGATCCGTTGTTGCCTCCACCCACATTTATAGCTTATTTCTTTCAATCACACACGCATGAGATTAAACTAGAAACACCAACAACAAATTCTGAAAAAAAAAAATAAATTTTAATAATTTTTCTTTTTTTTTCTGAAAATTCTCTATTTTTTGTTCCAATATTGTTGCTACAGCTGTGTTGTAGTGTTGTTGTAGTAATAATTTTGGAATTTATTTTCTTTTAAATACATTTTGGATACAACTAAATGTTTTCCCGCAACCAAACCAAAATTATTTTTATTCAGTTTAAACGTGTCAATCGTTTTGGACGGTGAAGAATTATTTTTTCCAACTCTTTTAAAATAAAAAAGTGCGTTTATTTCAATATTTTTATTTTATATTTTTTTAATAAATATTTTTTTGAATATTCATTTTATTAAAGTATTTTTATTATCCATTATTTTTTGAAATTATTTTATTTTTAGAAAAATTCAAGCAAAATGAATGAAGCGAAAAGTTTATTCACCACCTTTGTCATCCTTGCAATTTTGTTGTCATTATTATATATTTTCTACGAAATGGTTTTCTAAATTAATTAAATTCTAACATCAATTAAAAAAATAATAATAATAATTAAAAATATTTTTCATACATCAATAACAACAAAAATGTTTTGAAATATAATAACAACAAAAAAAATTAAAAAAAAATCAAAAAAAGTTAAAAAAGAAAAAATGTAACCGTTGCCTTTATAAAAGAAAATATTCCAAAATTTTGCCTTAAACTATAAGACGAAGAAGAAGCAGCTAGTATCGTAATGGATTTTATTTTAACAACAAAAACAACTCTTAGTTTCATAAGGAGTAATAACAAAATTAAAGGTAAGTGATTTTTTTTTAAATCATCTTAATTAATTTAAAACTTATGGAATCATTTTTAAAATAAGTGATTTTGAAAAAAAAGAATAGTGAAATGTTGTTTAATGCAATTGAAAAGCTGTTGACTTCTGATGAAAATTTTTTAATTTTCCAAGAGATTTTTAAAATATTAAATACAAATCATTTGGAATTTCCAAAATTCTAAATGGGTTTTAGAATTTGAATCTAAAACTCATTCTACGATTGATTTTTGTTCACTGTAATGATAGAAGAATATTCTCGCAAATTTTTCCCGAACATTTTTCGAAAATCTTTTCATTAACGTTTTTTAAGAGCTTTCTGTCACTTTTCTCGGAGTCCATCTCCATTGAAAGTCTACTACACTTTGGACACCTTTTTTGCACAGTTCAATTCTCTTTTAACAAGATTTAATTATACCTCCACTGAACGTAGCTCCGGGCTGTTTTAAGGACTTGCCCTCTTGAAACAAATACCACATTATTGTTCTTGTACCGCTCAAGAGCCTGTTTATCATAGTGATAGGATGCCAGTTCAAAGATAAGTGGATGCATTATGAAGTCTTATGAATGGAAGCAGCCCGTTTTGAAAAAACATTTCCTTATGTAAACTGCGGCATTTTTAGATCCCGTTAAAGCAAATGATTGTCTTCTTTTGTCACTACTGCATATTGCTTGCCATACCAAGAACTTTTTGCAACATTTTTACTTCTTTTGGGTCCTTAACTCTTTTCAACATTCCCTTGATCATCTGCAACATAAAACTGTTAGCTAAGGTGTTGCGAAAAATGTGCCACAACATACGTTTCTTCATCCATTATGCAGCAAGAATATTTTTTCTGCAAACATTTGTCTTCAATTTCATTGATTTGCTTTTGACCTCTAAATCATTAGCAGCGTTCTGTCGGGAACATTTTGAACCTTGTATGTTTTTATGCCTGCATTATCTTTAAATTTTCGTTCCAAATAGTTCGAGAAATGATTTAATCGGGTTGCTTTGCTTCCGGATGTGTTGAAGGCTCTCCTGAAAATACTTTCTACTTTTTTGGCTTTAGAAACATCATGTGGACCATTCTTACTATCTGAACCAGGTTTTTTATTAACGGAAAAGTTATCCCGGTGGCAGACCTTTGAATCTAAAACATGTGTTAAGAATTTTTTAATCTTATTCCTCATTTATGCTTCGTTTTCTTACTATTCCCCCATTTTTTTCAGAAAAACAGTTTAGCATCGCAAAAACTTAATCTCCTCTATAGGAAGTTCATCTTCTAACATTACTTTATTGGGTGTAGGCTCTAAGGAATCGGATTATTTTAACTATCAATATATTAAATATTACAATTTGTGTTGTTTTACTTTTACATTCACTTCATTTGCATTTATATTAATAATAATGTAATTAACAAAAAAGGGCGTGTCCGTTTTTAACACATTTAAAGTGTTAAAAACAATAAATTTTAAAATAAAATTATTTCAAAAAATCTTCTTGATATTCATATATAAAAAAAATACAGAACTAAAAATAATTTTGGAAATTGAAAAATTTATTATCTTGTTTACACAATGTTTACGAATAAAAAATATTGCATTTATGTGTTAATAAACACACGTAATCATTAATTAAATATTTTGAAATATTTATAGTCAAAATTGATTGTACACACTTAAATATTATAAATTTACCAAAAATATTAAGCAACAAATATTGACGATTTTGAAATAAATTTTTAATATAAAAATGCATTTTTGAAAAGAACTCAATCTCAAGGAATTTAATTAGAAAATAAATAATTAAAATGTTGTTGGATCTAAAAAGTAAAATTATTATTTTTATTCTAAATTAATATATATATATTTTTGGCATCAATATTATAATCAAATATTTTGGAATTAGATATATAAATATACAACTACAAATATGTATTGCATGTGTGACAGAATGTGTATGATTTATATAAATTTATTTATAAATTTTCTTTAAACAAAATATACGTACGTTGTGCCTCAACTGGACTGACTGACTTTTCAATATTTAGACAATGACAAAAAACAGCTTTTTTTAGAAAAATGTCTTTTATATAGTATTTTTATATATATCAAAAACATCTTTTTGTGTTTTTTATAGGATTTGTTAAATAGGGTATAAAAAAGAGAATTGTCAACAAATTTTCAGTTTGAGTGAAATTCCGTGAAACGTGCGCAACGCTTTCTTTATGTTTCACTTCTTTTTGTTTCATATTTTTTAAATATTTTTTAATATATTTTTTTTTAATAATTTTTCAATATAGATTTTTCTTTTAAAATGATTTTTATATATGATAATAAAAATTCAAGTATGTTTAACGTTTGCCAAGAAAAATTTCAATAAAATTTTGTAATAAATTTTTCCAGACACAAAATACTTGTTTCCATTTAATAATGACTCGAAATATCTATAACTGAAAATATTAAATACGAAAAATAAATCAAACAATAAAATGTATTTTAAATTTGTTAGTATAAACAATGGAATTAACTATAAACATATAGAAATCATTTTAAGCAAATAATAGGGTTTCTCAACCAGAAAACGTACACGGTATTTTGCCGGGAAATTTTTTATCTATTTCCCGAAAATTTTCTATTGTTACTCTGGAATAAATCATATAAAAATTCAATGATTTTTTCCGAATTTAACCGTATTAGTTCATCATACCAAAACTCATCTAAATCAGATTAATAGAATATCAGTGTGTAATATATATTCCTACATATATCTATTTAGTACAAGATATAAACAAAAAAGTTTGAGTTTGTTTGAATTAGTTTCAATACAAGAATGTTATTCGGAATAAGGTTTTGAACATATAAGTTGTGCTAAATTTGACACAACTATTTTTCTTAATGTCTTTGGCATATGTTATTAATTTAACGTATATCGGTCCATATTTGTTTATAGGGTCCATCCCGGAATAAAAACACTTCAGTGTGGAGTAATTCTATCCAAAATCAGCTTATCTTTTTTTCTAATTGTCTTAATAATTTAATGCATATCGGCATTTTTTCAGAAATAGAAAACTATTAAAACGTTAGTTTTTCAGAATATACAATATTCTTATTCATTCTCGTGAATTCCCGGGAATGACAATTTATTACTTAAAAAAAAAGGGAAAAGTGAAACCCTAGCAAATACATATATATTTAATGATTTTAAAAAATGAACAAAAACAACATTTAAAAAATATTATTTCAATATATTTTCAGTTGACGTCATGACACTTGAAAAAGATTGAAGAGCTAAAAGGATCAAAAAATTTGAAAAGGTAAATTATTTTTAAAAATTAATTTAAATGAAAATTTCGAAAACAAAAATTTTGAAAAACTTTAAAATTTGTTTAATTGAAATTGCAAAATAAAATTGATTTTAAGTTAAAAATTCATATATTTTCTATTTTTTTAATTATTTTTTGCATTTTTTTCTTTTCTTTTTGCAGCTCAATTTCTTTCACAGTGATGTCACCTTTGAATATGTAGGACTTTGATTTTTTAAATATTTAATTAAATTTACTTATTTATATCTTGTAGTATGTTAATCATTGACTTTTTGTTAAAGTCTCATAAAAAATATAGTTTTTTTTTATTAGAATTAGTTTATATATATGAAATACATCAAACAAGAACAAAAATGCCTTTTAAAGCGTAATTTTGTTTTGTTAAGAACTTGAGGAAAAACATCAACATCTTAAAGAAAATCACAAGAAATATTTACACAAAAAAATGGTATCTGTAAAAAATAACATCTGAGAATTTCTTAAAAATCAGTTTTTAAATAAAACAAAATAAAATTACAAACAAAAAAACTCATCAAATGCATTTTTCATTAAAATTTAATTTAAAAAATTAATTAAGAAAATTTCATAATAAAAAATTTCTATGAAACAATAAGTTTTTTTTTCTGAATTAAAGTGCTTTTTAGTAAATTTTCAAAATCGAACAATAATTTTAAGCATTTACAAGGTTAATGTTACCAAATCTTCTTCTTAATAATTAAACATGAAATTGTTGAACCGTCAAAATGTTATGAAAAAAATAGTTTTAAGACATAAACTATTTCTTATCATAAAAATAATAAGAAACTTAATTTTGGCACTTATTAACCCATTTCAGACTGCTGTCAATAAAGTTATGTTAATTATTAGATAAATATTGGGTTATTAAAAAGTAATTAAAGTCTACCCAATTCCCTATTTAAAACCAAAAGACACGTCCAATGGAGTTGAATTGGAAGACTTTACATGGATAAATTAAAGAAACAATATTTAAAGAAATTTTTTATAAACATAGTTTTATATCGATCTTCTATAACTGTTATATAATTTGTACAACAAAAAACAGCTGTGAATACTCCATTCACCTTATCGGTTTGTTTTTTTCGTCTTCTTCCCTCTATTATGGAAACATTTATTTAATTATGCTGTTCAAAACTTCGCGAACCGTATGGCTATTTCTTTAAAAAGCATCAAAAATCTCAATGTGCCGCTTAATTGCTAATTTCTCTACATGTTTGAATTTACTAAACACTGAAAGAAAAATGTTACAAATTAAGTTGAAAACATAAATTAATGTTATCGTGTGATTTACAATTAACATCACGTATGTGAGATGTAGTGGTTATTGATGTAACAGTTCGGCTGTACTCGATAGTTCTTTCTTGACGGAGAAACATTCATTAGATACAAGTTTACAATCTTTGGATAAGCCTAACTCGAGTCGTTACGAAATAATTATCGTGGAAGGTTACAGTGCTTACCAAAAAACAATAATTACAAACATCCAAAGTTCGTATCCAGCCATAGGAAAGTTTTCAAGAAACACGAGATAATCAGTAAGCCACCCGTTTCTTGTTGACTTAGAGGAAAACAATAGATAAAAAACTACAATATCCTTAAAACTACCTACAGCTGACCAATCATCTACTTAGCTGAATTGTCTGTTTGTATGTTTGGGACTTATCGACCGATTTTGTTGAAATTTTTACAGAATGTTCCTCATATACCCGAAATTGACATACAAAGCAAATATTAATTATCAAATATATAAAGAACCACCCACTTCATCGAAAATTTTCAAATTTGATACCAATAATTTTTTCAAGGAACTATTTCACAAGGCAAAGTGTGGGGCGGATAGAATCAAGGGGTGAGGTAGCCCTCATACAAAGCAAATTTTGATCATCTAGATATTTGATGATCAAAACTGCGAAAATTTTCAAATTTGGTCCCAATAACTTTTGCAAGAAACTTTTTTACGAAGAAAGATGTGCAAAGCATAGGATCAGAGGAAGAGGTATCCCCCATACTAGACAAATATTGATCAGCAAATAATGAAAACTTTAACAGTGAGAATTTTCGAATTTGGTCACAACCACTTTATCAAGGAATTGTTTTGTTAGACAAGATGAAATACAGATAGGATCAGGGGGAGAGGTAGCCTCCATACAAATATCTAAAAAACCAATACACTGAGAATTTTTTAATTTGGTGCTAATAAATTTTCAAGTAACTATTTTACTGGGCAGCATGAAGGGCGGATCATGGGGAGAGGTATCCCTCATACAAAGAAAATATTTATTATCGAATCAAATTCGACCCTAATCACTTTCTCAAGAATTTGTTTTACTGATCAAAATATCAAGAGCAAATATTAATTATCGAATATCTAAAGAACTGTTAACGCGATAGTATTCAAATTGGCCTCAATTACTTTTCCAAGGATCTTTTTTACTGTCCAAAATGTAGGCCAGTTAGGATCATGGCGGCAAAGCGCGATTGGTTTTAGCTAGAAATTGAAATAAATAGGATGTCATTACATAAACCGAAACTACACCTGTGTCTAAAATGGGTTAATAATTATATAAAACTCAAAGCAGCATAAAAACAATATACATAAATAAAAGTGAAACTTTTAGTGTTGAAGCAAATTAAAAACGTGGATTCAAAATGAAGCAATAAAACTTATTAAAGTTCTTGCAAACAATTTAAAATTTTAAAAAACATGAAAAATCCATTCAATGTCAATTTATAACAAAATGACATACTTAGTAATTATATTAAAAAAAAACTTAAAATAATTATTTTTATTATTTATTCAAAAATCTTCAATAACAAATTGACAATTATTTAAATCTTATTTAGTTTAACAAAATTTTGCATATAATTTTTGCTTTAAAACTAAAAACATATTTAATTGTTTAAAAATTTAATCAACCATAAATTCGTTACTTTTTCCTTTTTTAAAAGCAGACAAGAAGAGAGAAATGAAAAAAAAAAGATAATTAACGGTCAATGACTTTTACATACGATTTAATTTCTTATGTTTATAAATTGTGTTGTTTGTTTTTTGTTTTTTTATAAAAAAGTAATGAATATTGAATTGAAAACAAGTTATGGTCGAAAGTAAAAACTGCAGATTCAGTTAAAAATATTATGTAAGTTTTTTCCGCAAGATATACAGGTTTATGTTATTGAATGTTTTTTCTTCTATATTGAATTCGCCTCAATATAAAAAACAAGTATTATGAATTCAGTTATAAAGATTTGTCTTCATTTAAGGAAAGGAGTGTTTTTGCTAAATTCCTTCTTTTTTGACATTTTCAATGACAACTTTGTTCAAAATTTAAATAAAAAATTTTATTGTATTCGTTAACCTTCTAAAACTGTGTCACTTTAAATAAAATAAAATTTTCTACAATTGAAAGTTTAAAAAACGAGTTTACTTAAGTTGTTAAGGAAAAGAAAGATTTAAGAAGTGAAGTTATAAAAACAAAACCACTTAATTGATGATATCTTGAACCTTTTTCGGAAATCCTTTCATTAACGTTTTTATAATTCTTTCTGACACTTTTCTCGAACAGATAGTCCATCATCGTTTAAAATCTACCATATTTTGGATACATTTTTGTGCACTCATTTAACAAGAACCCATCTCTCCACTGACCTTAGATCGGGGCAGTTTGGAGGTTTTGCCTCTTTTTGTACAAATACCACATTCTTGTTTTTGTGCCTCTTAAGGGCTTTTTTACCATAGTGACAGTATACCAAGTCAGACCAAAAATATGTGAACACATCATGAAATCTTATAAATAGAACTCTACCATTTTTGGTAAACTTACCTTGATGTTAATTTCGTCCGTTGTCGCAACTGCATATTGCTTGCTTTACCAAGAACTTTTTTGGAAGTTTTGACTGCTTTTGAGTCTTAAACATTTCTTCACATTCTCTCGAGCATATCAAATTTTTGACCAGGAAATTGCGAAAAACCTACTACAACATACGTTTCGTCTTCCATTGTGCAGCAAGAATATTCTTTTAGAAAACCTGGCTTCAATTTCGATGCTCTGATTTTTTCCCCAAAAATGTTTGCAACGTTGTATGTTTTTAAAGCTTCAATAGCTTTAATTTTTTGTACCAAATAGTCCGAGCACTGAGCTAATAGGGCTGCATTTTGGCTTAAAATAATAACATGTACCATTCTATCTAACTGAACCAGGTTTTCCATCAAGTCACAAGTTCTCTTGGTATTGTTTAATAACATTACAAACAGTTTGACGGCAGGCCTTTGAATGCTTGGTCAACTTTTTGTGGAACTAAGTCGGCTCTAGTTGAAAATGTTTTTTTTGTTTTTGTTTTTGTTTTTTTTTTTTTTTTAATTTTAGTAGGCATTTCCTTTACATTAATAAATGTAAAGGAAATGCCTACTAAAATTCTTTTGACACGTTTTACAAAAGAAACTTGAAAAAAAAATAAAATAAAATAAAAAAAACAAATAATAATTGGTTTAAATGGTTTAATAAAAAACGTCTGTAAAGAATTTTTCGATCTCACTCCTTAGTAGATAACACCGCACAGTAGTACCATAATAATTTTTTTAATAATTCTTCGTAAAACTTCACGCCACTATAGGAGGAGTACAGATCCCTTTATGGGGGTCTTTACTTTTGAATGAAATTTAAAAATTTATTTATAACAACAAAATAATGAAATTGTGAAAATAAATCGTATATACAAATGCAATTATAACTAAGACTTAATAAAATTCAATAAAAAAAACAGTCTTATAAAATACTTTTCTTTTGTAATTTAAGCCACCTTATTTTTTGCTTGCGTTCTAAAATATTCATCTCTTAGTTTTCTGGTCATGCGATGACTAATACGTGTTCTCAGCCATTCAGGAGAAAATTTCATAACAAAATACTAAAAATAATAAAATTCTATAATTTTGCTACCAAACAAAGCTAAATAATAATAATAAGAAAGACATACCTGTAAACCATGACTCCAATAACCTGTGGTTTCAATAGTTTTACCCAAAGTAAAGACTAGAGAACGTGTATAAGCTTTAACACTGGGTATTAAAATATTACCTTTCATTACGGTCTCGGAATATTGATTCATTTTGGTGACCACAAATAGAGGTGTTACACATTGTACATCAATATTATATTCTGCCAATTCTCGTTCAATGGCTAAAGAAAAGGCTCGAATGTAACGTTTGGTGGCAGCATAAACAGCCATATAGGGAATTGGTTGTAATTCACTGCCAGATGAAAGATTAACAATCGCTCCTTTACCTTGTTTCTTCATGTGGGGAATTAACATGCGTGTCATTATAGTGACAGCAGCTATATTAATATTAATCATATCCCAAAGGGTGTCTTCGGGTATGTTTTCCAATTCATCGGGATAATCATACATTTTACCAACATTATTCACTAGTAAAGGAGTTCATGAAAGTATTAACATCTATAATGTAATGGGAAAAACTTACCCAATATACCCACTGGTATACCAGCCAATTCTTGTTCTATGTGTTTATAGATCTCTTTGCCCTTGGCAAAATCAACTGCTATCCATTTTGTTTTAACTTTATATTCAGTTTCTAGAATTAAAAAAAAGAAAAAGAATAAGTATTATTGTTGTGGTTTTTGGTAAACTCTTTAATTTCTGTTTTTTTCTTTGACATACCAATTTCATTTGATGTCGCTATTAATTTTTCTTTGGTACGTGATATGAGCACAACATTAACTCCTTGTTTAGCCAACTCTTTAGCATATTCTTTGCCAATACCATCAGTAGCACCAGTAATCACTGTTCAAAAAGTTCAAAAAAAAAACAGAAAAAGTAACAAACAGTTAATACCACAATCATCACTAAACATCATCGTCATCATCATTATTGTCATCTGAGCATCATTAAACTCATTAAAGTTAACTGCCACCAAACAATGAAATGGCATGAAAAAAAGAAGTAATTAACGCTTTTATGATAATTAGTTAAATAAATGTAAAAATATATATTATTTGTAAGATTAACAACAAAAAAGAAACACATTTGAAATTGTATATTGTAATGAAATGATTGCATAATTTATAAATATGAGTGTTTTTTTTTTTTTTGGTATATAAATATATATAATTTGTTTACAGTTTATATCTATAAATGTACATAAACAACTGAAGAAATATTGAGGAATTTAGTCAAGTCATATTAACTTTATTAATATCAAAATCAGAAAATTAAATCAAGCATGATTTGTACTAAAACTGAAAAGGGAAATTGGCTTAATAAAAATTTCGCTGTGACATGGTTGTCTTATTCCATGAGGAAAATCTTCCATTTAAACTTTCCACAAACAGTAAGATGATCACCGTTCTACCGCACTTTAAGACACTTTTTTGTGCTCTTTAATTTTCTTTTAACAAGAGTCCAATATCTCCACATTGGTCTTAGATCCGGTATAAAAACCACATCAATGTTCATGTACCCCTCAAGGGCTAGATTACCATAGTGCCAGAATGCTAAGTCAGGACGAAAATAAGTGGACACATTATAAACTTATGAATAGAAGCATCCTTTTTTTGGTTTTTAATAGAAACAAAGAATTTATAGATCGATATCTGTGGACAACCTCAAATTTAAGACAAAAACCTTTTTTTACTTGTACGTGTAGGGCATATAGTTAACAAAGCATTGAGTAAGATTTTAAGCTTTCCGGATCGATTCTAAAATGGAATTTATTTTAAATAAGATGATTTTTATTTCATTTTAGATCTTTAGATTCATATACATTATCTTTCAAGCACATTTTAGTGGTATAATTAGTGAATGCATCACCTACAGGAAAGTTTCCAGTACTTAAGTATAATAATTTTTTAAAAGTTTTAATACTCTAAAGTTTATAAAAATATACTTTTAGAAAAAACCCGCGGAGAAAAACTCGGTTTCTTCGATATTCAAAACGCGAACTTTTCAGCAAAATTGAAACCGACTTAACTAAAATAACCGGTTATTAAAAACCGAGCCAAACACTCTAGTATTTATAGAGCCCGTTGTAACGTTGCCGCAACTGCATATCGCTTGCCATACAAACTTTTCTTAAACATTCCCTCGAGCATCACCAACATAAAACTTTTGATCAGGAAGTTTCACAAAATTAAAATTTTCATCGAGAATTAAGTTTTTCACTAAAAATGTTCATCAAAAAAATTACAATTTTCAGCAAAAATTACAATTTTTTCACCGAAAATTAAACTTTTCATTAAAAATCATAAATTTTGATTAAAATTATTATATTTCTAAATATAAAACAAGTGAATATATACTTAATAAAAATGGAACACGAAATAAAAATGAGTATTTCAGTTATTTAATTTGATTGAACATTTAAACAAGTTACGATTTTCGACTCTTCATAAGATCGGATCTTTCAAAGATTTGATGTTTGGATGTACTAATGTACTCACATAAAAATTCTGTTGTATGACTTTTTGTATGTTTTTGTTATTGCATTTTTTATATAGAACAACAATAAGTTTTATTACGGCAAGAAATTTGTTTGTGTATGTATAAGCAAATTTTTTTATTAAAATTTTTTTTGTTGTTACTTTTCAAATGTTTAGTATTTTTGAGCGAGTTAGAAATAAATTTAAACATTTTATTTGAAAAGAAAAGTGTCTTATTTTTTAAACTTCGCAAACGAAGATTATAAATTAAGATCATTTGAAAATAATGATTTTGCTCCGAGTTTTTTCATACTCTGAATTAAATTATGCAAACAACAAATCAAATGGAGCTTGAAAACATAAATATATTTAACATAAGAGTTGATATTCATTAATTCAAGATAAAAATGGACCACAAACTTTTATTTAAATGATGATGATGATGATGATGATATGATGATTCATTTCAAGCAAAAACACTATAATGAACTTTACTATTAATTATAATTATTTAACATAATAATGAACATGTTACACATTAAATTTTAATTAACATTTAAATAATTAAAACTCGCATTATGATCATCTTGAACTTGACTTTTTTTCTTTTCCTTTGTTTTAATTTTATTATTTTTTTCTATTTTTTTTATTTCTTTTTATAAAAAAAATAATTTTGATTTTATTTTTAAATTATGGTTTTAATAATTAAAACCTTAATATTTTGAATGAAATAATAATACACAGTTTAAGTGCGTACATTTTTAAATAAAAAAAATGTTAATAAAAACTACAACAACAATAAAATTAATAACAACAATACAAGGTCATTAACTGGCAGCTGCAATAATAACTTAAACGATAAAAAATATTCATTTATAAACATTAATAAAGTTTAAAAAAAAGAAATAATCAAAATTTTAATCTATAAAAAGATTTTTGTAAAAACCAAAAAATTTAATAAAACTAAAAAATGGAAAAAAAAATAAGAAAATCAAAAACAAAACAACAAAGTAGAAAAAATTATTAATGATAAACGATTAACAACATGCAGCAGCAACAGCTGCTTAAAACAAGAGAAGCGTAAAAAGCCGGTTAAAATAAAAACTGTTGTTGGCTAAAGGTAACGATTTTTTAATCAATTTTGAAGAAAAAAGTGAGAATGCAAAACAAGTAAATGACGAATATTAAATACCCTTCAGGAGATCAAATAAGAAATTTGTATAAATGTCATGGGGTAAAATTTTAGAATTTTCTCCAAAAAAAAAAAATTTAAACAAAATCAAAATTTTCACTAAAAATTAAAATTTTCACAAAAAATTAAAATTTTCACTAAAAATTAAAATTTTCACTAAAAATTAAAATTTTCACTAAAAATTAAAATTTTCACTAAAATTAAAAATTTCACTAAAAATTATAAATGTCACTAAAAATTAAAATGTTTATTAAAATTAAAATTTTCACTAAAAAATTAAAATTTTCACAAATAAGAAATACAATTTTCACTAAAAATTAAATTTTTCGTTAAAAATTAAAATTTTCACTAAAAATTAAAATTTTCACAAAAAATTAAAATTTTCACTAAAAATTAAAGTTTTCACTAAAATTAAAAATTTCACTAAAAATTAAAATTTTCACTAAAAATTTAAATTTTCACTAAAAATTAAAATTTTCACTAAAAATTAAAATTTTCACTAAAAATTAAAATTTTCACTAAAAATTAAAATTTTCACTAAAAATTAAAATTTTCACTAAAATTAAAATTTCACTAAAAATTAAAATTTTCACTAAAAATTAAAATTTTCACTAAAAATTAAAATTTTCACTAAAAATTTAAATTTTCACTAAAAATTTAAATTTTCACTAAAAATTTAAATTTTCACTAAAAATTTAAATTTTCACTAAAAATTAAAATTTTCACTAAAAATTTAAATTTTCACTAAAAATTAAAATTTTCACTAAAAATTAAAATTTTCACTAAAAATTAAAATTTTCAATAAAAATTAAAATTTTCACTAAAAATTTTAAATTTTCACTAAAAATTTAAATTTTCACTAAAAATTTAAATTTTCACTAAAATTCATAAAAAATTCAAAATTTTCACTAAAAATTCTAAGTTTTATGAAGAATAGTGAGAATGAGATTTCAATAAACTTTGTTGATATTTTTTCAGTAGCTCATTTTTCGCGAACTTAGAACTCATAAATACAAGACATATAAAGGTCA
Organism: Cochliomyia hominivorax; assembly: GCA_004302925.2. Lineage (NCBI taxonomy): Eukaryota > Metazoa > Arthropoda > Insecta > Diptera > Calliphoridae > Cochliomyia > Cochliomyia hominivorax. The sequence goes on along the minus strand of PYHX02000158.1, from coordinate 6,009,228 downwards.
ATACAAATATCATTGAACATTGGTTTACATAATAAATTCAGTTAAATCATTGCAGTTTTTTTTAATGTCACATATGACATGATAAACTTAACATACTCCTCTTCTAAAGTGGAGACAATGAAAATTAATGATTTTTTTTTAATTTATTTTCACCAATATTTAGGTGAATGTTAATCATAATTTTAGTTATTTGTATAAATTAGCTCACATAATTTTGAATTTGTAGTAAAAAAAATTAATAGATTTCAAAAAAATAAAACTAAATTTTAAAAATTTATTTTCAGTTCATTTTTGAGGAAGCAGTGATGTCCATTAATTACATTTTTACATCATAAAATATAAACTTGTTATAACTTAAGTAAATATTTTTAATAAATATTTGTTTATTTACAGTAGTTTATTTTTCAATTTTGTAAATATTTATTTTTTAAATTTAACTGAAAAATGACTACAATTAAAAAAAATGAAAAAAACAGTATTTTGAATTTTGAAATGTTTCGCATTTTTATTTTTATTTTTATCTTAAATTCCTGCATTTGTATGTAAATAAAAATGTGTGTGTGTGTGTTTTTTAGAGATAAATTCATTTTTGCATAAATAAAAATACACAAAAATGAAACTACAAATATGGAAATTATTTGAATTAATTCAAAACTAAACATTAAAAGTTTAAATTTTGAATTTTGTTGTTTGAAATTAAAAAGATTTGATAACTGAATGTTTTTTGACCTCAATTCTTCTAAAAAGGGAATTGCAGCTTTTTTATTATTGTGACAATTTTATTTACTTATATGAAATCAGAAATCATTAATAGAGAACTATTGATGACAAATTTTATATTTTAATCGAGATTATTTTAACTTTATCTACACACCATTGTCTCCATTTAGTATCGTGAAGGGACAATAAAAGAGACATTATCTCATAGGACAAACCAATGATGAAATAATTAATCGAGAGCTTTAGTAAAGTGAATAATGAGTCCATTTTCATACTATCGAATAAATCCATTTAGGGATAGTAATTAAAAAACTGCTGGATTTATTCGGCTAATAATACAGTCATAATACGATTATTAACAGAATTCTGAAAATTCAATCCCTTAAATATACAGAGAAATGTTCATTCAAGTTGTATTCTAAGAAAAATTTTTCTAAATTCACCTTGTATTATACACAAAATATTCTGGAATCATAAGGGTAATCGAAGTTAACCGATTTA